>OZ007562.1:63126612-64376612 GCA_963931875.1 Pollenia griseotomentosa
GATTATGAAAATGAAATATAACAAAACTTATGACATAAAAAGTAAAGTCGGGACTTTGCTTTATTTATATAAATGAAATATACAAAACTTATGAAACTAAAAGTAGAGTCTGGACTTTGCTTCATTTATGAAAATGAAATATACAAAACTTATAAAATTACAAGTATATAGTAGTCTGGAGTTTTTTTTTACAAAACTTATAAAATTAAAAGTTTAGTTAAAGAACTTGCTTATTAAAAGTAAGTCGCAATAGCCTCAATATCAAAAATTTTGTATTGAATTATTTAATTTATTTCATTGAGTCTATGTCTGAACGCGCCTCTAAGGTCGTATTCAAGCTGGATTGCAATGACAAAAATAAACAAGTGAAGAAAAATACAAATCTTATGAAACTATAAGTAGAGTCTGGACTTTGCTTCATTTATGAAAATGAAATATTAACTCAGAATTTAAGGAAAAGAACTTGCTTATGAAAATCAAATTCGTAACATTACAAATGATGAAAAATACAAAATAAATGACACTAAAAGTAGAGTCTGGACTTTGCTTTATTTATGAAAATGAAATATACAAAACTAATAATTTTAAAATTTAAGTAAAAGAACTTGCTTATGAAAAACAAGTCGCAACACTACAAATGACGAAAAAAACAAAACTTATGATATTATTTGCTTTTTTTCTTTTTATACGCAACAAAAAATTGAAAATGATATTTAGGAAATATGCTCACTACCCGGACTGTGAAGACGGAAGATACTAAACAAATGAGAAAATGAAATCAAAAGTAAAGTCCATAATAAATGTGAAAAATTATATTTTTTTATGAAATATGCTCGCTGAGCTGAATGTTCAAACGGCGGGAGTAACTTTGATTTTCTATAGGAAGCTAAATACCTAATCATCTAATTGATGATGGGTATGAATGGATAAACGAGATTCCCTCTGTCCCTATCTATCGCCTTCGGAGTGTGACGTTGAAGTGTGCGGACGCGTTATTTTAGTAGTGCTCAAAGTGTAAATTGCGATTGAAATTTCAGTGGTATAGACATTGACGAAAATTGTGATTTTTGTATCAAAAATTGCCGGTAAGTCTTGGCTATCTAAGGGTGGTCAAATTTTTCGGATCGGTTAGCGGATGCCGAAGATATAGGCGGATAAGTTTTTGATATTTTGTTTTTACTTCGGTGCGGTTTTTTGTTTTGGCGGCGTTCGATTTTTTTCGATAACGGCGGCGTCGGATTTCATTATCGATACTGCGTTTACACAGGGTAAATTTTTTAACTGTGTCTTGACGAGCGAAAGTTTTTGTCGCGACATCGCTGATAGCTGACATTTCTGTCAGAGTGCGGTTCACTCGTGGCGATTGATATTTTGGACTTTTGGCTATTCTTTTTGGTTTTTTCTTTGATTTTACGGTTCGGTTTCGGTTGTTTGGTGTTTTTGGATATTTGGTTGACGACTTGGCAATTTCTTTGGTGCAATTCTTTTTGAGGTATTGGTGTTGATTGGTGATTGGTGATGCCTCCGGGCAAAAGGAAGCCGAGGGGTGACGCATCAGACGTCACCACTGATGATGTGAGAGGAGCGCCGCCTGTCAGTGTGCCGAAAATCCGCCACACTGACAGTGAGATGTCGAGTGCTGAGGATGGAGGTTCGGCGACCTCGAAGAAGTTTAAGCCTGGTACCCCTAAGGCTAAGCGTGCTGCTGCTGCTGCTATGGCGGCTGGTGTTGTTGGTGCTGCTGGTACTGTTGCTGTTGGTGTTGATGGTGCTTCCAAGGATGTTGCTGGTGTTCCTGCAGGCGTTGCCGTTGGAGCTGTAGTTGACGACGAGGTGATGGTGGTAAACACTGATGCATCGGCTACTGTGTACGGTTCCCGTAGGTCGAGGAACAAAAGGAAGGTGGGAGGTAAGGTAGCTGCCGATGGCGAGATACAAGGGATGAAGGAGATAACGAGAGGCCTAACGGCGGTGGTGGTTAAGGAGGGCGTGCCGACTAGGCTGGCGAGCGAAGTGCTGGAGTTTGCGGCACAATACGAGGAGGTGTTGATTCGGCTCATCGCTGAAAATGAACGACTGAGGGGACGATTGGATGTTGGTGTGGTAGGTGGGCCCTCGAATGTGGCCTCGGCTGGTGCAGCGCCTGTATTTGCGGTGCCGAAGGCGCCTGATGTCCCTGCGGCTGCCCCCAAGTTGCCATACGCGACGAAGCCGGTGGAGACGTGGGCTGTGATGGTGAAGGGGAAAGGTGTCCCTGTTACATCAAAGGAGGTGGTGAGCAAGGTGGTGGAGCAGGTGGGTCCAACGCTGGGTGTACGAGTGCACGAGGTACGGCCAACGCGGGATGGTGGTGCAGTAATCCGCACTCCCTCTGTGGCTGAACGGAGGAAGATTGTGGAGAACGCTAAGTTTGATGAGGTAGGACTCCAGGTGTCTGCGACCGATAAGTTGGGTCCTAGGGTGACCGTGCAGCGTGTGCACGCGGAGATCACCCCGGATGAATTTATGCAGGAGCTGTATGAGCTGAATTTGAAGGAGATGTTGTCTCCGGAGTCCTACCGTAGGAGCGTGAGGCTGATGAATAGGCCCTGGAGGGCAGATGGAGGTCCGGTTAACATTAACCTCGAATGTACGCCGAGAGTTGCGGAGCACCTTAGGGCCACTGGCGTCTATGTCAAGTGGTTCCGATTTTTGGTCCGTATCCAGGAGCCAGTATTTGCGTGCTATCGGTGCCTTGGTTTCGATCACCGTGTCAGCGAGTGCCGTATGGGTGATGAGGTGTGCCGTAGATGTGGTGTGATGGGACATGGTGCCCCTAGGTGCCAGAATGAAATTCGTTGCCGGAATTGTGCGTTCAAAGGCTTGCCTGCGAATCATCTGATGATGTCGATGGAGTGTCCGGTCTATGCGGCCGCGGTAGCGAGGGCGAATGCTAGACATTAATATGGAGGGATTCCCGATAATCCAGTTTAATTGCCAAGGTGCTTACGCTGTGATGTGCGAGTTGGGACAGGCGATGCGGCGTCGTGGAGTTCCTTTTGCGCTTTTGCAGGAACCGTATATCGCGAATGGCTGTGTAAGGGGTTTGCCGGGGGGGATGCGAGTTTATACGGACAGCGGGGGAAACTCGGCTATAGTAGTGGATAAACCGGACGCGGACATTATGTTAGTTAGCAGTAGCCAATGGGGTGTCTGCATCTCTGTGGAGTGCGATTTTGGGAAGATGTTGTTGGCTAGCATCTACTGTGTAGGTAGGGAACCTTTGGATGCATACTTAGGTTACATGGATACGGTACTACTCTCTGGGAGTAGTATTCCTGTTATCCTCGGACTTGACGCAAACGCATGCTCTCGTATGTGGTTCTCCAAGATGCCCAGAAATGTTTCTGGCCATCCGAACTATATGCGAGGAGTAGTGCTTAGCGAATGGCTGGTCACAAAGTGTCTCATTGTTGTCAATGAGCCGAGTGAGTTGTATACTTTTGATGGTCCAAATGGAGTTAGTGACATTGACGTAACGCTCGCGAATACCGCGGCGGTGACGACTTTCGAACTTAGGTGGAGGGTTTGTGACGATTGGGGAGTAAGTGATCATAATCCGATCGAGATTATGGTCACCTTACGAGAACGAACGAGGGAGACGCCTCTGCCTCTTAGATGGCGGAGTCACGGTGTGGACTGGGACCATTATGCCAGGGAATTTAGGGCGGCGGCGCTAACGCGCCCGCTGAGTGACTATAGGGCACTGACGATAGATGACCAGGTCAGCATGATTAATCGGTTGTTATTGACCGTTAATGATGCCGTGCTGGGTCGTTGTGTTCGAACGACACCTAGCAGGGTCAAATGGTGGACGGGCGAGTTGGAGCGGACGAAAAGGTCCGTCAGGCACCTCAGGAGGTTGTTCCAGAGGGCCAGACGTGCCGGTTCTGACGATCTAGCTCTGCGCAAGTCCACTTATTTGTCTGCCCTAAAGACGTACAAGGACATGATTCTTAGGGTAAAGGAGGACGATTGGAGGAGATTTGTACGGGACAATAGGGATGACCCTTGGGGTACGGTTTACCGTATCTGCAGGGGAAGAGGAAGGGTAGCTGACCTTGCTTGCCTCCGGGTTGACAATGTTGAATTGTCCTCTTGGAGGGAATGCGCTGACACACTGTTGGGGGTTTTCTTCCCAGGGACGGAGTTAGTTGATCGTTCCCCTGTTATACGGGATTCGGTCGGCCCTCCCGACTTGGAAAGGTCGGAAGTTTCGGACAGTATTTGCCGTGTCAAGAGTAGGAAATCGCCGGGTATTGACGGTATGACTGGAGAGATGGCTAAGGCCATATGGAAGGCCATACCGGAATACTTGGAGTCAATCTTTGGGAAGTGTCTGAGTGAGGGCTATTTCCCTAGGGCTTGGAAGTCTGCTCGTGTTGTTGTTCTCCTGAAGTCTCCTGATAGGGTGAGGAGTGATCCTCGCTCTTATCGGGGCATCAGTCTCCTCCCAGTACTTGGAAAAGTGCTTGAGAGGATAATGGTGACGCGACTGAAGGAGGATAGCACTGAGCCGACTTCTGAGTACCAGTTTGGATTTAGGGAGGGGAGATCCGTAGAGGCTGCGTGGCTGCATGTTAAGCAGTGCGTTAGTAATGCTTCTGATAAGTATGTGCTGGGAGTGTTTGTCGACTTCAGGGGTGCGTTTGACCATCTCCACTGGAACGCGGTTCATGACAGACTACGTAGTGTAGGTTGTCGTGAGCTCAACTTGTGGAGAAGTTACTTTAGCTGCAGAAAAGCTTGCGTGGTTGGTGCCAGCGGCACAGTTTGGAGAGATGTAACCCGGGGGTGTCCGCAGGGTTCTGTCTGTGGTCCTGTTATATGGAACCTCATGATGGATCCGTTGTTGGCACGACTGGGCCGTCTCTGCAACCTGTGCGCATATGCAGATGATCTGCTCATTTTGCTCGAGGGGCAGTCTCGTGCTGTTCTCGAAGCGAAGGGCGAGCAGGTCATGCGCATAGTTAATGAATGGGGTGCACAAGTCGGTGTTGAGATTGCTCTCGACAAGACTGTGATAATGCTGCTCAAGGGCAGATTGTCTAGTGCACGTCCTCCAGTCATTAAGTCTGGTATTGTTAGTCTCAGATATGTGACTCAGGTCAAGTATCTGGGAATAATGATGGGTGAGCGGATGAACTTTTTAGTTCATCTGGCTCATGTAAGGGAGAAGCTGACTGCTGTCGTTGGTAAGGTCAAGCGTGTTCTTAGGTGCGACTGGGGCCTCGGCAGGCGTGCTGTTCGAACCATTTATGGCGGGCTGTTCGTTGCATGCGCAACGTATGGTGCGCCTGTATGGTACGAAACAGTTATGACTGTTGCTGGTCGGAGGAAGGTGCTTACTTGTCAGAGGGTTGCTATGCTTGCTTGCATGCCGGTCTGTCGGACTGTCTCTACGGATGCTCTTCAGGTCTTGCTGGGTGCAGCCCCCCTTGACTTAGAGGTGATACGTCGTGCTATCGCCTATAAGATCAAGAAGGGGTTGCCACTTCTTGCGCATGATTGGCTTTCTGCTGTTGACGTGGTGAATAGGGAGAGTAGGGAAATCAAGGTGATGTTAGCCGGTCACCTTGATTCTAGGTGGCGGACGCGCTGGACGGACTCCGACAAGGGTCGTGTCACGTATGCTTTTATACGTGATGCAACCTTCGTACGTGAACGCCCAGATTTTGGCTTCGGCTTGACTCTGGGGTTCTTACTGACGGGACATGGCTCGCTCAATGCATTTTTGCATAAGAGGGCCTTGTCGGACACTGCGGACTGCGGGTGTGGGAGGGGGACTGAGGACGTATGGCACGTTATTGCCGAGTGCCATTACTATAATGACATTAGGGACTTAGATAGTATGGGCATCACTCATACTGGGGCGGGTTGGGACTATAGTAGGGCCTTAGAGGACGATCGGACGATGGGGAGGTTGGGGCAATTTGCTCGCGAGGTGTTTGCTAGGAGGAGACGGAGATAGTGGAGGTGAGCTCGTTCGCAGGCATTTGCGAACCGACGCTCGCGTATATCGTCGAACTGTCCGCTCTGCGCATTGCTTCGTGCTCGGAGGTCGGTTGCTGGTTTTTGGTGGAGCCTCGCTGTGTTGGTGTCTGGCGATTTGCCCATGCTGCTGTGGCTTGTGCTGGGTCACTTTTGTCTCTGGTCCCTTGGGGCTAGAGATGGGAGTGCCTTGGTGGAGTAGCGGCATGCTGTCGGCTGATTTCCGGAACGGCCCCCTGCTAGGTTCCTGTTCCCCTGTTGCGTCGTTGGTTGCGGTCGGTCGTTTGTGACCGTGAGCCTGTCCGTGAGGACAGCTGTGTTTATTGTTGTGTTTTTGTTGTCATTGTTGTGCGTGATGTCCATTGCCGGTGTCACGCAAGGTGGCCAAAGTGTCGCTCGTGAGAGCGGCTGTTTATTGTTTTGTTGTATCGTCTATTGGTGATGTTTAGTCCCTTTATGTGGATGTATGTCTCAGTGTCGCTGTTGTCGCAGTTTGCAGTATTGCTGTGTTGCTGTGTCGCTGTGTTGCTGGTTGCTGCGTCGTGTGCTGCTGTTGGCTGTGGGTCACCAGTCCCGGTACCGTTTGGGGTCCAACTGGTAGTAGTTTAGGCTACGAAGCTGACCGGAGTCTTTATCTGGTACCACGGGAACCAGGGTGCCCTTGGGACCTCGGTCCCAACCTGGTTATGGTGAGGCCCCTTCGGGGGAGTAACGTGGTGGTTGTGGTTTAATACCCATATCGCGGGTAGAGTAATTTATTGCTCGGTGTGGAGTTGCATTGCAACCGGTTGCCATTTGACCATAAAATGGTAGGAGTGTTAGATAGGCTCCGCCCTTCACCGAGGGGGATGAAGTGCCCAAATGCATGGATTCGAAGTCGGTACCCTTGCTCTGGTGCCACAGCTTGTGGCGAAGGAGGAAGGGGGCGCTGGTCAACGCATTGTTTTGACCCAGTGTTAAGAGCACCGTGAGGAGGAGTCTTCGGACGACGATCACGTTAAACCGGACAAATCTGTCCCTATCTATCACAGTGGCTAAGACCCACCATGCAATTAAGTCATAGTGCAGATATGCATGTAAAACCCGGACTTCTGTCCCAATCTATCAAACCATCCATCCATTAAGTCTGTGAACACACTGCCCATGTATTAAAAGTTGCTTCCTTTTTATACTGATGATAATATAAAAAATTTAATTTTAATGAAATTAAAAGCAGCACATACCAATAAGCTTAATAATAATAATAATAATAAAAAAATTATGTATAATAAAATAATTTGCAAACAAAGTTCATATTTTGCTCAAAATTTATACTTTTACTAGGTGTTTGTTCTTAAATAAACATAAATATAAAAATTTACAAGCAAACATTTTTATACAAAAATTTGAAAAAAAATTATATTAAGAGAAAATTTGTGCTTTTTGTTAAATAAAATTAATAACGAAAAACTGATATTAGGGAAATGAGAGCATAAAATTTTTATTTTGTAAAAAAAATTCACAATTTTGAAAAAATTTTGATTTTTATTTTTGAAATTACTTACATAAATTAATATTGTTTATTTCCAAAAAGAATTTTTAAAAAATTTCATTTTTTCACATTTTTATCAACATTATTCAAAACGCTAATTACCCAATGTTCACTTTGTGCAATTTTCAAAAAAAAAAAAATCCACAATTTTTAAAAAATTGAAAATTTTTTTTATCAAATTTTTAGTTTAGCTTATTATCGTTCATAATCAAAAAGAAAATTGAAAAAATTTTATTTAGAACCGAAGTTATGAATTTTTTAATTTTTCAAAAACTGAAATTGGAGGGGAAGTTACTAGTAACTATCTATAAGAACTTGCTTATGAAATGTAAGTCGACAAAAAATTACCTCAATATCAAAAATTGCATATTGAATTTTTTAATGTAATTCACTTGATATTGGATGGGTTTTTGTTTAAATACAAATTCTCCGTCATATTTTATGTTATAAAACCGATGGGATTGTTTTCGTAAATTTTTGGGGTGTACGCTATTTATTTTATAGAGTATAACTACTTTCCTTTTTATATTTCTTTCTTTTTTTATAGTGAAAAGGCTATTAACCGTTTTTCATCACATACCTGAATATAAAAATTGATGTTAACTAAAGTAAAGTGATAATTATAAAATAATAATATTAATAAAGGTATTAAATAATATATTTTTAATTACTTTTTAAAAAATACAAAAAAAAAAATGTCAAAATTAAACAAGAATGAATCGTATGAACAGCATCCCAGCAAAAACTTGGTAACGACTTGCAATTACTCAACAACTTAATGATCAATGACTATAAATATTTGTTCTTAAAACTTGTCTTTTTTATTTGTTATAAATGAAAAACAGTTTGTAATAGATTCCAATAGGAAAACTTTAAATACCCCAATAAAAAAATTTCATCATTTTGCGAAGCACTAAAGGTACATTAAAAGAAATAAGCGCACAATTATGCGCTACGCAATAAGACATACAGAAATGCAGTAAAGTAAGTGAAAGACTCTCAACAACTTTTATATAAAAAAATAACATTTCAAGTGCTACGGCATTCCCTTACTACGAAGCAGGTTTGTAAGGCAGAAAACTTAAAAATAACGGTATCAAAACATTCAGTGTGTAAAGCTGATCGTTACATCCAACAATTTTTATATGCGCTGAATAATGCGCTTTATGTGTCAAAAATGTATTGCTTCAAAGTGGGAACTCGCCATATAAAATTATGTCTTCCGTAAGCGAGATGATAAGCCCATTCTTGCATTTCTCCCTTACAAACAAATTTTTTATTGGGACCTTATTTATTTTATTTGAATTAATTCAAAGTCAATTCAATTCAAATGAATTGGAAATGAATTGCAATTCATTTTACCCAATTCATTTGAACTGCAAATAAATTGCAATTAATGTTTGCTAAATTCAAAATTTGAATTTCAAATTAATTGCTCAAATTTCATGCAATTCATTTTTTGTGTGAAATTAATTAATTCAAAATTTAGCTAATTCGTAATGAATTAAACTCAAAAATGAATGATTCATTTACATCTCTGGTATATACAAAAGCTAAATAAAAACTTTTAAAATGAAAGTATATGTATTTTATATTTGAAAACTAGCTGTCCCGGCAAACGTTGTTTTGCCATATAATTTATTTTTAGCGAAAGAAAGAGTAATAAAGCATTTATACCATGATCGGCGATGAAAAAAAGCTATTTATTTCTTTATTTCTGTTCGTTACATATTCAAAAGTTTCACCAAAAAAAAGTGATGTAAGTGAAGTATGAAAATCAAACAGAGATAATCAAATTTCACTACGAAGAGCAATTGCGTGTACGATTTTGTTTGTCAGTCCTTCTTTAGCCAACACAAATAAGCTTGATGGCTTGCCGATTCGAGAACATGCCACGTATAATTATCCGTGTGAGAAACATGGTGTGCCCAAATCTAAGCCGCAAACAGACATCCTTTGGATTTGCGACTTATTGATTGTCATTGCAAATGCTAATCTATTAATTACCATATAATTTACCATTCAAAATGGTAGCTTCGATAACGTTTTTCATAAATTTTTTACCGACCAATCGTGTACCACTGCATAGCCGAAGTAGAATAACCGGAGAAAAATTTAAAAAAAAAATACATAAACTTTTCAAAAGAATCGGTTAATTAATTAAGTAGGTATAGGAGGGGGTGCTTTTACCCTTTTTTTTTTACGCCGTAAATGTTAAAATTTATAGCCTTTAGTTTATGTAACACTATTTTCCTGCCAAATTTAAGGAAAATTGGTTGAATAGTTAATAGGATATAGGGAGGGGGAGCATGTACCCCTCTTGCCTTATTTCACGCCCTAAGTAAAAAAATATAGGCTATAGTTATTTCCAGCTGTAACACTATTTACCGGCGAAATTTCAAGAAAATCGGTTGATTATTAAGAAGATATAGGGTGGGGGAGCTTTTACCCTCTTGCCCTATTTCACGCCCTATTCGATATTTTCTTTCAGATGTTATAGTGTTTGCATGCCAAATTTTAAGAAAACCGGTTGATTAGTTTAGAAGATTGGGGAAGGGAAGCTTTTACCCTTCTTGCCCTATTTCACTCCCTAGGTAATAAAAAGTATAGGCCATAGATGTTACACTATTTGCCTTCAACATTTCAAGAAAATCGATTAATTAGTTAAGAAGACATAGAGAGGGGGAGCTTCTGCCCCTCTTGCCCTATTACCTATTTCCTTTCAGATGTGTCAGTGCCTGTATGTTTTAAGAAAACCGGTTTTACCCCCTTGCCCTATTTTACGCCCTCTAGCGATATGAAATATACTTTACGACCTATTCCAATACCTACCCAATACACACACATATTAAAATCATAAAAATCGGTCAAGCCGTTTCGAATGTAATTCGAAAATGGGGCGCATTTTGTTGATATTTGTATGGGAGTATATAGGGAAATCTAAATGCCATATCTCCGGAACCACTGGGCCGATTTCATGCAAGCTTCACATAAACCATCTACAGACTATCCCCAACCTACCCTTAAATTTTGGTTGAAATGGGTCGACCCGTTTTCGCAGTTAGTGGTGACATCAAAGTGTACACTTCTTTTTATATATATAATAATATAGATAGATTAAAAAAAATTGATTTAATTGCTTTGATTTTGAACATGTTTAAAGGGAATCTTCTAAAAAAAAGTGTATATACGAAACCAAGGCAATATGAAATAATGGTGGAGCTTATGAAATTACATCCGGATTTGACAAAAGGACTTCTAAATGTTTCAAATGCCAAAAGTAAGAGCAGAGAATTGTGGCAGAGGTTATTGCAAGATTTCAATGCTGCAGGTCCACCTTCACATGAGGCTGAAAAGTGGAAAAATGTTTGTACATATGAATGTATGTTTAACCACATTAATATAACGTTTTTGAAAATTTATATGGTCAAAGGTATGGGCAGATTTCCAGCAGCACACTAAGGTTAAGTCCCGCCACAACAAAAATAGCCTTTCTGGAACTGGAGGAGCTCCAAGTAAATACTATTCTTTAACACCACTGGAAGAACAAATTGCTGAATTACTTGTCATTAATGATTCTATTGAAGGGATGAGTGGTACGCTGTGTTGCCAGAAGTAGAGGAAAATCCCTACATGTAGGTATTTTGGATACTAAAATAGAAGCGTAGTGTAATGAACAAAATTTGTCTTTTCTGTTTTTCTTTCCTTTTCTCTTCGTGTGCGGTTAGGGCTATGCCCAAGTTGTAATAAATCCCGCTAAGCATCTTAAGCTATGGCATGTCTCTTGGCGAATATTGCCCAAGGTTTTCCGAGATAACTGGACGAATGGAGCCATTGCAGCCACTAGCGTTCAGTCGGTTGGGGGAGTTCTTGTCCTAAATATCTCGTTAACCAAAAGGAAAAAAAATGGGTACATAAATGTTAGTTTAGACTCCAATAAAGGAAATGACTGGGCCAGAAACTGATCTCTATACAGAAAAGCTGGAAAATTATTCTTCGGTTAGACCAATATTAAATTTGGAAAAAAAAAAATAAACAATTTTGCTATATTCACTAACGCTTCGATCGTCTCTTCCTCGATGACATTAGGAAGATACTCGCCTCATAACCCTCCCTGCCAGTGATCTCAATGGCGATTGTATTCCTACTAAGATCCCCATTCTTCCGTGCCCAATTCTACCACATCACATAGTAAGAAAACTATTCAACCTCTTAGTTTGCCATAATGGTATTCAATTTATTATGAAAAAAAAAACTATAGAAGATATTATTCAAGGTTTCCTTAACCGCTTATACAAAATAAACTAATTTTATTCTAACTAGAATTCAAGGAGCCTAAAGAAATAAAAAAAATGATTGAATTCGTTTTGCCTTTGTAACAAAAAAAAATCTTTAGGGGCTAATACACTAAAATATTATAAATAATTTTTCCTTTCTACGAATAAAATAAAGTTTTAACACACCAATAACCAGATCAATCTAATGTAAATGAAAGCTTAATTTAAATCAATACTCTTTAAAGTCGCAAACTTTCGAAACAAAAAAACTGTTTCTCAACATGACAATAAATGTTCGTAATAAATGTTGCTAGTATATATGGTTTTAATACTTATTACTTAAATCAATCTGGATGTTGATGTGATAAAACTTCTCGATATACATACATACATAAATAGACATATTATTCTTCATCACTCACCAATTTCATAACGGTAGGTATGTCGATGTGTTAAGCTTTTGTAGAGGCCTCTGCAACTGCTGGAGAATAAAAATGTATGCATGAAGGTATGATTATGAGGTAATAAATGATAATAGGTCTATTCCATGCATATCGTTGACAAATTATGTAATGTTCACTAAATTAAAATTAGGAAAACAAAATTTAATAATATAACTTATCTTTTTAACCCAAAACATAAACTTTAACGTGCAATATTAGATTTTTAGTTAGTTTAATTAGTGTTAGGAACCGATTTAATTTCTTGCTGTAAAAAAAATTAAAACATGGACTTAGGTAGTTGTAATGCGGTTCTTCTATTTATATTTGCGACTATTTTTTTTTCATTTACTATGCACGAGCAAAATTTATGTTGACGTATTTATTAAATAACTTAAATGCACTATAGTTACAAGCACGGCTACAAGTCTCCACTACATTTAGGATACGTTCAGTGTTTGTTTCATTTTTTTTTTGGCGTACATCCTTTCCGGGATTCAATCGGAGAATCTGACTTCTTATTTAATAGCGTTTTCTTCTTATTTTATAGTTGATATACGGTGGATTTACTTTTAATTTTGACTTTCAACTTAAACAATTCTTTTTTCGTGGAGCTTCAATTGGTAATGATTTGCTGTAAATTTTTTTCTTCACATTTAGTTGTGTTTTTTTTTTCTTCTTCTATCCCTCGAAATTCTGACTGCTCTTGGAATGTGTAAATTCTCTAAGCACACATTATTTCAAACATACCTAAGCTAAGCTTTTGGATGACCGAGCTCACAACACACAATACTACATACACCGGTATCAATAAGAGCACAGTGGATGGCTGCTTATATGAGTCCACCACGATGAAAATATTAAGCTATGCCTGGATATTAAATGTGAGCAATTTCAGATGTTGATTTCCCAAGGGTCCAGATAAAAAAATGGATGTAGAAGTATACCCTGAGGCAATAACACAATTTGGGGTTCAGCTTCGAAATATTGCGGAAAGTCCAGTAGCTTGTAGTTTTCTTTAATATTTTAAGTTGAATTAAAAAAAAACCACTGTACTCTAGAGTGACGTTAACTATACAAAAATAATCAAATTAAATTCTTACAACCGAATGTACTTAATCTTTTTTTTTCAAAGACTTAATAAAATGTTGCAAGCGTAATGATGTTAGGTGTTGGAAGTTAACCGGAAAAAGAATTTTGTCATCAGAAAATGGCTATTATAACACCTCTGTTTTAGTGTTGCTGAAATATTATTGCCAGATATTGAATGAATCATTTGTCAAATTTATTAAACTTCAAGGAAATTATTTCATCAAAATGTTAAATTTGGGTACACTTTTTTTTTTTTTTTTTTTTATTTTTAGTGGCAACAATACTTTAATGGTGTACATGCTTTTTTTTTCCTCTTTAACGTACATTTGTGGGAATAATAATTCTACAGTATTAAGTAGGATTTTTATTATACCATAAGGAAAAATATGATTTGTCTGTCTTCTCTTACGTTCTGCAAAATCCTGGCAACACCAAGCGATCATGTTATAGAATCCCATGGTGTTCTAACGACTTAACTAAAAAAATTAGTGCTCCGATTTATATTCTCCCTTTTTCCTTTTTCCTTTCTTGGCAATTTCGGGAATGTTGTAACCATTTATAACAGAATAAACACCAGATGAGCAATTCAAAGACACTCTACTTTACAAAAATATAACAATATTTAGACATGGGTATGTATTACTAGCAAAATGAATATCTTTGCCTGTATTCATTACAATTTTTTAAATTTAATAAAGGTTTAAAGAACAAATTTACTATAAGAATCTTTAATAAACGTTTGCTTAATTTAATAATCGTTAATGACTAGGGGAGGGGTAGAGGGGTATGATAGCCAACGTATAGTAACACGCAGTTTCACCAGTTGTGTTAATGCAACTCAATAAGCGATGCCACACATAGAAATTATTTTTCTATATAAGGTACTTGTTTTATATTTTGTGAAATTAAAAATGAAGATAAAATTTATGAAAAGGGGAAGAGAGAAAAATCTACATTACAAACCGCGTAATCCTGCTATTAACCAAGAGGATTATGAGGAGGAATTATGCACGGAGATCTTTTGCGTGGTAGGTGCCTAACAGTTTTCCCTTTTCATCTTCTAAAATATAGTAACTATTGCCTACTTTTTGTTTTACTTTCGATTTTAGAAAAGTTGGCGCTAATTTAGAATTGAATTTCTTTTCCAGATTTGACTGCGCAAAATTTCTACGATACACATATTGTCCGACGGCGTATGAAATCGGTCTTGTCCTTAAATTATATTGATTTTTATTCCTTTCGTAAGCTTTGTCAATATGTTTTCGAATATCCTGGTGCAGTAGCTGAAGTTGGTCGTCTCGTTCTAAATTCATCGATGGTTCATTAAGGACATTTAAGTTCCTTAGTAACGCGTAGGTGCTGCCATGGGTAACCATTTCTTGCCCGAATACGGCATGATAGGGAGAGCATTGAATTGTTTGGTGGACCGAATTCCTCAAAGCACAGCTTATATAGCTTAAATTTTTATCCCACCAGGTTTGATCCTTTTTCAGATATGATCTAATGCCAGCGATGATAGATCTATTCACTCTCTCGGAGGCGTTCGATTGTGGGGAATATATTGCCGTATATGTATGCTGTATACCAAGTTTAGTCAAGAATAAGTTGAACTCGTTTTAAAGAGGTATTTGGAGCTTTGCTCTCCTTACAAGTTTCGCAAGCATTTATATATTCTCGCACGTCGCGTACCATTCCAGGCCAATAAAACTTTCTCCGGATTAGTTCTAAGGTTTTTACCATGCCCCCATGTGCCGCAATTGCAGAATTGTGAAATCGAAAAATTAAATCCTTTCTTAAATTTTGAGGTACCCACAGTTTCCAAGCTTCGTTTTCTTCTATCGCTTCCCCACTATAATGCTTTGTTCGAATATAGACAAAATTATCAAGAACTTTAATATCAGGATATTTTGAAGGATGTTCACGTACTTTTCTCTGTATGCCAATATAGTCCTGATCCTGGAAATGAGATGAAGTTAAATCAATTTCCGGTTCTGTGAATTCTAAGGATGAAATTTCCTCGAAAGGAATCCTTGATAAGGCGTCCGGTACCACATGGTCCTTTCCCTTTCGGTGGCTAATAGTAAAATTATATCCCTGCAATTTCCATACCCATCTCGCCAACCTTCCAGTCACCTCCTGTTGTCTCATTAACCACACTAAGGAGGCGTGGTCAGTTACGACTTCAAATTCTTGAAGCTCAAGATAGCATCTAAATTTCCGAATCGCCTCTAATGCCGCCAAACATTCGCGTTCGGTGACACTATAGTTGCGTTGGGCGGAGTTCAGTTTTTTTGACATAAAAGCAATCGGTTTTTCATGACCATCATCATCGTACTGCACCAACACAGCACCGATGCCGAAGTCACTGGCGTCGCATTGTAAGTAAAACTTTTTCGAGAAGTCAGGATTTGACAGGACAGGCGCAGATGTAAGTAGATTTTTTATCAGTTCGAAGGATTTTTGAGCCTCTGGAGTCCAGGTGAATTTTCTTTTTGTGGTCAGAATATCAGTGATGGGACACACTATGGTGGAGAAGTTTGATACAAATCTTCGGTACCAACCGGCTAGTCCAAGGAAACCGCGTACCTGTTTTAAATTACTAGGAACCGGCCAATTCCGAATAGACTCTACCTTATCAGGATCTGTCCTAATACCCCCATTCCCAATGATATATCCTAAGTAATTAACCCCCGTAACACAAAATTTTGATTTTGCTACGTTCAAAGTTAAATTAGCTTTCCTAAATTCCTCGGCAATTCGAACAAGGATCGACAAGTGAGAACCAAAATCTTCCGACACAATTACTAAGTCATCTAAATAACCAAATACGGAATGTCGCAGGTCGGGGGGTATAAGGCTATCCATCAGGCGGCACATAGTGGATGGCGCATTACAAAGCCCGAAGGGCATCACTACAAATTGATATAGCGATCTCCCCGGGACGGTAAACGCGGTCAATGGCTTAGCTTCCTCCTTCAAACCTATTTGCCAGTAGGCATCTTTTAAATCGAGTTTGGAAATTATGTTTGCCTTCGGCAATCGGGAAAAGATACCCTCGATATTGGGCAACGGATAAGCATCCTTCTTGGTTACTGCGTTCAATTTTCGTGCGTCAAGGCAAAGCCTTATTTTATTCGGTTTAAGCACCAGCCTCATTGGCGAGCTCCAAGGCGAGGAAGACGGCTCAATTACTCCCAATTCCAGCAATCGGTCTACTTCCTGAAACATAAATTTTTCGACTGCCGGGGACACGGGATAAAATCTTTGTTTAACAGGCTTAGCCTGTCCAACATCAATTGAATGTTCGATCAAACCTGTCCGACCTAAACCCTGTTTTTCGAAGTTAGGAAAAAGATCAATAATGGCGGAAAGTTGCCGTTTCTGACTAGCAGATAGAGGATATTCAAAACTTAAGTCAGAGTGAGATGTGGGTAACATTGGCCTAGAATTTGACAATTCAGATATGATTTGTGGTGGACTCTCTCCCAGGCTGGTGCATATTATATTATCGAAAATTTGGGGAGCTAAATCAAATGTTTTCCAAAAATCTATTCCTAGTATGAGTCTTTGGGTTATTGAGGGGACAATAAGTATTTTCAATTTTTTCACCATATTTTTAAATGTAACATCAACGTACAGATATCCAAGGACATTTTGTTTCCTGCCATCGGCAGTTTTCACAAATTTGTTTAAAGGACAAAACTCTTTAAAATTGGAAAAATCAACAGAAGCTAAATTTGACCCTATGCAAGACACGTTGGCTCCTGTGTCCAAGAGACCAAATTCGAAGAACGTTAAGAATTGTACAGGGGCATAGAATCGTTTATCGAAAGTGTTGTTTACTATAGACGATATAACATATTTTGAGAGAATTTTCCGATTTTTGAAATATATACGTAATCTTTTCGAAGAACGTTTTTGTTTGGACGAATGGTAGTACTGTAAGGTGTTTATCCCAAAAATTCTCCTTCGGGCTTCTTCATATTTCTGATACCTAATATGGTAGGGTATTAACGGACGCAGTACTGGATTTTTCCCTTTTTTCAAATGTTCGTTCTGAAAGTTTTCGTCTTCAACAGTCAAATTATTTTTATGTTCTATTTCCTGGTTTAAAATTCTAATATTGTGGAGACCTAGGTTTTCGTTTTCTAAAGAATTGATTTTTATTGGTAATTTTGACGACTGATCGTCGGCGCTGATTAGTTTTTTTGAAAAATTAACTTTTTTATGAATGCATTTTGCACACTGTGGCTTGTAAGTGTTCTTCATGCCACAGCCATAGCAAAATACATTTCGAGATTCAAAACAGTCTTCCCAATGATGACCGGGCTGATCACAGTTCCAGCATTTAACCGTATAGGTCGATTGTTGGACTGCATCGACTGATAGCTCTTGCTCCTTTTGAGGCTCAGTTACATTTATATCATTTGAACATTCAACCTCAGAAATGTGACGTCTGATATGGAAATTTACGGGAGGTTTATTTGAGTTATTTTTACGAAAATAATCAGTGTCCATAAGTTGTTCTCTCATCTGGACCAATTTTCTAAGATGAGCAATTGAGTACACAGGAACATAAAGTAACTCGTGCCGGATTTCCGGGCGAAGGTTCCGGGTCAATATCTCTACCAATTCAGATTCGGGGATAGGGGTAGCTAATCGATCTAGCATGGCACATATAGATTCATAGAAGGCTTCAAAACTTTCGTTAGATTTCATTTTCCTATTTCTGATCTCCTCGTGTATATCAAAACTCGATCTAAAGTCTTTGTACTGGTACTTGAGTGCTTCACAAAACTCACTCCATTCAACAACTTCCACTTGCTTGTGGTAGCGCCAGTACCAATCTCGCGCACGGCCTGCTAGCAAGATATGTAAGTTTTTACAAATTAACGTAAAGTCGTTATTAAAATTCTCTCTCGTCAGACATCTTACCCTGTAGAGAAACTCATCTACTGAAATTCCATTGCTGGATCCATCAAATTTGATGTGCCAATTTTGTATGATTGACGTTATCTTATCTGCTCGTATGGCAAAATTTTCATCAAAAGATGTGGGATTCAAGTTTTGGCGAGAGTCTGAAGGGGTTTGAAAAGAACTTGCAACATTTCGACCACGAGTTCGGGGATTATGTGTGTGTTGTTGACGGTTTTGATTACTGAGAATGGGCTGAGTTGGTGGAACCAAATTAAGACTTTGCAACAATCGTGTCATAGTGTTTTCTATTATATAATTTAAATTTGAGTAATCTATATTTCGTGAATCGGTACCATAAGAGGCCCTCTGATTATTGTGTGGCATATTAGAATCAGAAGGGGAATTGATATTATTCGGTTGGGTTTGATTTGTCTGAGTGAGTGTATTTTCAATAGGGACATTGGCCTCTGAATATGTACTATAATTGAACGAAGGCGTAAGGGATTCAGTGAATAAGCTCTTGGCGTTGCCCCGAGTATTATAATGCTTCGATATAGCGCCACGAGGCCGACCACGACCAGCATTTTTAGGTTTTTCAACAAATTGTAAGGGTTCATGAATAATTTTCGCCTTTAATTCCGCTAATGAACATGGACGTTGGCATGTAGGACACTCCGAAGAGCTGGCCAAATGATTTTCAATACAATTGCGATGAAACGCATGACTGCATTCATAAATGATTAGACACTCCTGGCCGTCAGAAAATTTTTCCCTACAAAGTATGCATGAACTATCATTGTGGGTTAGGGCAGCAACTGATGGTTGCGAGGGTGTAGACGGAGGGGGTGATCTCTCCATCATGTTAAAAAAGTTTGAAAGGGCAACTATAAAAAAAAATCTTTCCAGATTCACAAAAAAAAAAAATTCCAATCTTGTTCAATGTTGACTTAACTCAACCAACTATCACACGTAATAACTAAAAAGATTAAATGTGCAGATTTTTCCTTTTTACGTTTATTTAGAATTTTCGTATAAACTAAGAGCAGACTTTATATCAAGTCTAACGGCGACGTTTTTAAACAAATATTTGAAGGGAAAACCATTCATATATTTTACAAATAGTTTGAATATAATGTTTTAAAATTTGCTACTGAAATCGTTTCAGTATATTTCACTAAGTATTGGTATAACTGAAGTGATTTCGATTTATATTAATCAAATTCACAACAACAACAAAAATTATAAAATTTCCAACTAACAAATCATTAATAAAAATTGTCTTCTTACTTTTTGTGAGGTGACTAGAAAGGCAAAAAAATGATGAATACTTTTTAGTGAATATGAAAACCGAACTAACTTTTATCCATAGAGTTCAACAAATTATTAAGAAACTTCTGAATATGCAACAAACCGATATGCTATTATACTTCTATTTTTAACTTAAACTTATTTTGCGGACAATGAATCGCAGACACCCAGCAATTACATCGTAGATCCAGAAAAACAAGGATATCGATAACTAAGTTACGATATTCCGAAAGCTACTCAACAATTTTACAAACTGCCACAAAATTGTTAAACCTTGTTATACCTATTCCTCTATAAACAAAAGTATCCTTAGCACAGTATTGGTCAATATATCCGATCCTAAAATCCTCAGATATTTGATATCCAAATACCAAAAAAAATTATTTGAGAACTAGAGTTCGAGGAATTACAAAATTAAGAATTTTGCATGTTAATAGAAAAAAATTAATTGAATTAATTACCAGTTAACATTTGGTAATGGTTTACAGCAAAAAAAAATTAAAGACCGTATGAAATACCAAATTTATCTCTGGCCCCACGTTGGGCGCCAATTTATGTAATGAACAAAATTTGTCTTTTCTGTTTTTCTTTCCTTTTCTCTTCGTGTGCGGTTAGGGCTATGCCCAAGTTGTAATAAATCCCGCTAAGCATCTTAAGCTATGGCATGTCTCTTGGCGAATATTGCCCAAGGTTTTCCGAGATAACTGGACGAATGGAGCCATTGCAGCCACTAGCGTTCAGTCGGTTGGGGGAGTTCTTGTCCTAAATATCTCGTTAACCAAAAGGAAAAAAAATGGGTACATAAATGTTAGTTTAGACTCCAATAAAGGAAATGACTGGGCCAGAAACTGATCTCTATACAGAAAAGCTGGAAAATTATTCTTCGGTTAGACCAATATTAAATTTGGAAAAAAAAAAATTAACAATTTTGCTATATTCACTAACGCTTCGATCGTCTCTTCCTCGATGACAATAGGAAGATACTCGCCTCATAACCCTCCCTGCCAGTGATCTCAATGGCGATTGTATTCCTACTAAGATCCCCATTCTTCCGTGCCCAATTCTACCACATCACATAGTAAGAAAACTATTCAACCTCTTAGTTTGCCATAATGGTATTCAATTTATTATGAAAAAAAAAACTATAGAAGATATTATTCAAGGTTTCCTTAACCGCTTATACAAAATAAACTTACATAGCTAATTTTATTTTAACTAGAATTCAAGGAGCCTAAAGAAATAAAAAAAATGATTGAATTCGTTTTGCCTTTGTAACAAAAAAAAATCTTTAGGGGCTAATACACTAAAATATTATAAATAATTTTTCCTTTCTACGAATAAAATAAAGTTTTAACACACCAATAACCAGATCAATCTAATGTAAATGAAAGCTTAATTTAAATCAATACTCTTTAAAGTCGCAAACTTTCGAAACAAAAAAACTGTTTCTCAACATGACAATAAATGTTCGTAATAAATGTTGCTAGTATATATGGTTTTAATACTTATTACTTAAATCAATCTGGATGTTGATGTGATAAAACTTCTCGATATACATACATACATAAATAGACATATTATTCTTCATCACTCACCAATTTCATAACGGTAGGTATGTCGATGTGTTAAGCTTTTGTAGAGGCCTCTGCAACTGCTGGAGAATAAAAATGTATGCATGAAGGTATGATTATGAGGTAATAAATGATAATAGGTCTATTCCATGCATATCGTTGACAAATTATGTAATGTTCACTAAATTAAAATTAGGAAAACAAAATTTAATAATATAACTTATCTTTTTAACCCAAAACATAAACTTTAACGTGCAATATTAGATTTTTAGTTAGTTTAATTAGTGTTAGGAACCGATTTAATTTCTTGCTGTAAAAAAAATTAAAACATGGACTTAGGTAGTTGTAATGCGGTTCTTCTATTTATATTTGCGACTATTTTTTTTTCATTTACTATGCACGAGCAAAATTTATGTTGACGTATTTATTAAATAACTTAAATGCACTATAGTTACAAGCACGGCTACAAGTCTCCACTACATTTAGGATATGTTCAGTGTTTGTTTCATTTTTTTTTTGGCGTACATCCTTTCCGGGATTCAATCGGAGAATCTGACTTCCTTTTTAATAGCGTTTTCTTCTTATTTTATAGTTGATATACGGTGGATTTACTTTTAATTTTGACTTTCAACTTAAACAATTCTTTTTTCGTGGAGCTTCAATTGGTAATGATTTGCTGTAAATTTTTTTCTTCACATTTAGTTGTGTTTTTTTTTTCTTCTTCTATCCCTCGAAATTCTGACTGCTCTTGGAATGTGTAAATTCTCTAAGCACACATTATTTCAAACATACCTAAGCTAAGCTTTTGGATGACCGAGCTCACAACACACAATACTACATACACCGGTATCAATAAGAGCACAGTGGATGGCTGCTTATATGAGTCCACCACGATGAAAATATTAAGCTATGCCTGGATATTAAATGTGAGCAATTTCAGATGTTGATTTCCCAAGGGTCCAGATAAAAAAATGGATGTAGAAGTATACCCTGAGGCAATAACACAATTTGGGGTTCAGCTTCGAAATATTGCGGAAAGTCCAGTAGCTTGTAGTTTTCTTTAATATTTTAAGTTGAATTAAAAAAAACCACTGTACTCTAGAGTGACGTTAACTATACAAAAATAATCAAATTAAATTCTTACAACCGAATGTACTTAATCTTTTTTTTTTCAAAGACTTAATAAAATGTTGCAAGCGTAATGATGTTAGGTGTTGGAAGTTAACCGGAAAAAGAATTTTGTCATCAGAAAATGGCTATTATAACACCTCTGTTTTAGTGTTGCTGAAATATTATTGCCAGATATTGAATGAATCATTTGTCAAATTTATTAAACTTCAAGGAAATTATTTCATCAAAATGTTAAATTTGGGTACACTTTTTTTTTTTTTTTTTTATTTTTAGTGGCAACAATACTTTAATGGTGTACATGTTTTTTTTTTCCTCTTTAACGTACATTTGTGGGAATAATAATTCTACAGTATTAAGTAGGATTTTTATTATACCATAAGGAAAAATATGATTTGTCTGTCTTCTCTTACGTTCTGCAAAATCCTGGCAACACCAAGCGATCATGTTATAGAATCCCATGGTGTTCTAACGACTTTCTATTATTGCTTTATAAACTGTAAGATTTCCTAACTAAAAAAATTAGTGCTCCGATTTATATTCTCCCTTTTTCCTTTTTCCTTTCTTGGCAATTTCGGGAATGTTGTAACCATTTATAACAGAATAAACACCAGATGAGCAATTCAAAGACACTCTACTTTACAAAAATATAACAATATTTAGACATGGGTATGTATTACTAGCAAAATGAATATCTTTGCCTGTATTCATTACAATTTTTTAAATTTAATAAAGGTTTAAAGAACAAATTTACTATAAGAATCTTTAATAAACGTTTGCTTAATTTAATAATCGTTAATGACTAGGGGAGGGGTAGAGGGGTATGATAGCCAACGTATAGTAACACGCAGTTTCACCAGTTGTGTTAATGCAACTCAATAAGCGATGCCACACATAGAAATTATTTTTCTATATAAGGTACTTGTTTTATATTTTGTGAAATTAAAAATGAAGATAAAATTTATGAAAAGGGGAAGAGAGAAAAATCTACATTACAGTAGTGAAAATCGGACAGATTTTTTATAATCTCCAAAATGTAGGGATTTTCCGTCATATCGCATTATTTATGAAATAAATGCAGAAAACCCATTTTTTATTGATATTTTTTTTTTATTCAAAACGGTTGAAAATTTTTCTTTTCCTTAAAATAGCTTAAAAATATATTTTCAGAGTTGTTTGTGGTTTAAAAAGTTGGGGACACCAATTTGTATGTCTGTTTTTTCTAAGATATCATTCAATATTAAAAAATTTTCAAGTAATAAGAAACACAAATTTGAACTATTATCTAAAAACATGGATGAGTGGCAAAAAATAGAATACAATTTTTCTAGAAGTGAAATTAATACGTTTTAAAAAATGGACATGGGACAGTTTTTGATAAAAATTAAAAACTTCAGTGACGAGACTGTTTTTCCAAATTAATCGAAACTATTACGGATTTTGTTTGCTTTACCCATGCTACTGCCGATGCAGAAAGGATTTTTTTCTATAATAATAGATGTTCATACCAAAAAGCGAAACAAATTGAGCCACAGTAGTTTAAGTTCAATTTGTATACTAAAGCTTCGTACAGACGATGCACAGTGGTCCAAATTCTCCATCTAGCCGGAAGAAAGTAATTTTTTTACTATTTCGAAACTAAATATTTTGTTTGATAATAAGTTGACAAGTGCCCACAGTGCATAACGGTACATTTTTTATTTATTTAACTTCTGTTTCAGGTTTGCTTTCTTGTTTTAAACACACGTAATTGCTGTTTTGTTTTTCTATTATAGCTCAGTTGATATTTAGTACCGAAATTAAAGTTGTCGTGAAAAAATAAGAAAAAAGTTTTTAAATTATTTTTTTGCTGAAATTAATTTAACAAAGGTAGGAACAAATTTTACTATTTTTATATTTCAAATAAAATGTTTTGTTTAGAAAAAGAATGCAGTTTTGTACGTGTGTGTCTTATATGTTAACATTTTGTTCAATGTCCAAATTCAACTAGAGTTTTAAATGGGAATTTATAAGACTTTAATTCTATTATTTGTGGTTTTGTAATCTGGATAATGGTAGCTTGTCAATGTTTTCAAATTTAGCTGCCAGTTTTTGCCTATATGCTTTTTATTTGGTTTACAGTTTAAAATGTCCATTACTAAGAGGGAACTATTTGATGCTTGGTATAGTGAAAAACAACAAAATAAAAAACTTAATGCTGTTGTATCACATGTTTTTGATAAGATCGGGCTTCAGAATAATGAAACGGATAGCTATTGTAGATTACAATTTGTGATACAAAAATTTTAGATAAATAAATAAATAATGTTTTACAAAAATACAGGTATATTATTTGTTTTTATTTTTTAACAAAAAATTTGCCACGCCCATTTCACCGATTGCGCCCATTTTTTTAGTGAGTGTTTTTATTGATAAAATCTATGAACGTGCAAAGTTTCATGTCAATGCGGCGAGTTATGACTTTCTTCCGGCTAGGTTAAGCATTTGGACCACTGTGCGATGGTCAGATCTTACAGTATTGGTAAGCAGCTTTGCTTAAATTGCATTAAAATTGGCTAAAATGTCTTACAACTGTGTGAACATTGTAAGCTCAATTGTATTTGCAGAAGTGCAAAATTAATGCATCCTAAATCGCACCATTGTCAGAAAAATATTGCTGTTGGCAACGCCTGCTAACAAATATTGTAAGATCTGTACGAAGCTTAAGATCATATCTGCAAAACAGTGAAAAGATTGCATTAATTTCGAATGTACTGGTAGTCATGGCTAGTAATTTTAAAATATCCTATTGTTGTGTATCTGTATTAAATTTATTATTTAAAGATTTAGTTAAAAAGAACTACACGGAAAGAATTATTTACTTAATCTCCAGAAAATATGAACCAAGAAAATTTGGCACCATTCTCGTCCAAGCCAAAAATGTCATATTGTAAACATATGGTTGGTTTAAGCAAAAAGATATGACTTTTGGCTAAGTAAAATTTACTTAAATACAGATAAAAATATTATTTTAATTCTGTAGTTACTTAAATCAAATTTTCGTTGCTTATGGCCAATTTCGCCAATTTTATTTATATATCAATTCATATTTAAATATAGTTTTTATATAATATTATTTTTATTTGACAAGAAAAAGGAATTCAAAACATATTTATATAAATTTATGAAACCGGCCACATATTAATTTTTAAAAAACTTCATTTTATTTATGTCGCACTTAATCCAGATTACCACAAATTTTTTAAGTTTCCAGTAGATGCAAAAAAATTTTTAATTTTACATTAAAGGCATATGAAAAACAATTTGTTCATATTTTTTTTTTATATTAAGTGTCGATTACTTCCAAAATCAAATTTTTTACAATATTTTTTAGTTTTGTACTGATTTTTTGTCAAAGCTTTATACATATCCGAATAAAATTTATTTTTTAATGCGAAAGGATTTTTGTAGGGAAAATTTTTTAGCGTGTAAGGAAAAATCGGATTTTTTTTGGCATGTGTAGGTATTTTTTCAAAAATCTACTGTCGACACTGGTGGTACGTCAAGATATGGGGCACAAACAAATAATCCTGCTACTACAGCATTACATAGCGTCTTCAACTGACAATTTTTTGTCATACCAAACGTCAAAGTCTATATAAAAAAACTCGAAAATTTTTGTCAGCTTTTTTTTAATATGAAGTTTGACGTTTGGTATGACAAAAAATTGTCAGGTAAAGACCCTATGTTACAGACGAAGATGCAATACAAGAAGCCATTACAATATCTTGCAATGACATAGCGGTAAACCCTTCTGAAGAATTTCCAAATTTATTAGAAAAGCAAGTAGAAAGTCAAATAAAATATCAAGAAAAGTCAATAGAACTCTTAAGCAAATACGACGAAAATCAAAAAAATATTTTAAGAGAAATGAAAGAAACAAATATGAATCTAATAACAGCCAATAAATACTTAAAGCGGAACAGTGATTTCAAGGAGCGTGTGTATAAATTAGAAAAAGAAAAGTTTGAGTTAAAAAAAAAATTAATTGGAAAAAAACGAAAGAAAGGAACGTATTTATAAGCTTAAAAGAGAAGAATATGACTTATTAAAGAAAAATGAATTGGAAAGAACGAAATGCAAAATTGCAAAGCTTGAGCTAAAAGGAAAAATTTTTTAATTAGAGAGCAAAAGATATGGCTGAGGTATTGTTATGTGTTTTTTTTTATGAATTTTTATGTTTTTTTCTATTAATGAATTAGTTTTCATGGGCCTTTTTATTAAATTACTTTGTTTTTATTATTTCACTGAATTATTTTTATTTTTCTCATTCAATAAATGTTTTTATATATTTTTAAATTTTGTAATTTATTTATTTTAGAAAATTTTTATATTTTTAAGTTTCTAAATATATTATTTTTAATTTCATTTATGATACTTTTTGCTACATTAAGTAAATTTTTTTCTAAACTATTTTCTGTGTTGCTGCTAAGAGAAGATGAGGTAGTTATTGCTTTCTCAGTTTGCAAACTATTACTCTCTACATTATACATTAAACAAATATTGTGTAATGCACAACACACATTAAGGATTCGAACTACCTTTTCTACGATATCTTGCTTTGAGTACACCAAATGTTCTTTCTACAATCGATCATTCTTTGGAATATTGATCACTAAAAAATGATTCAGAAGAATTGGTTACAAAGGATAACCGGAATCACCTGGAAAATAAAAAGCTAAATTAAAGGTAAATAGATATAAAGTGTATGTTTTACCAAGAATTCTAGTTCCAGTATCGCCAGCTTAAAACTTTTCTTTTAAATATTGCCTCGCTTCAACAAATTTCAAATATGAGAGTCGTGGCAAGCGCCCCCAAAACGTCCATGGAAAGCTGTAACGTACATTTCGTGATCACAAATCTAAAGAAATTAATAACGTGGTGTAATCAATTGATATATGTATATGCATGCTAAATCCTACCGCCATAGCATTTATACTGTGTGTTAAAATATAAATGCTCATTGTTATAAAGAATTATTATTTGTATGTGAGTTCCATCTACTGCCCCAATAATTTCTGGTATTGAACATTTACTATAAAAAAATCTTTTTGCCTCCATTTTTTTTCTTCGCTTATTGTAAAAACAATATGCGTTTTTACTAAGCAGAACATTTTTCACGAACCTGAAAGTAATTTTTCTTTATTTAATAAAATCTTTTTACGCGCTCTTCGTATTTGCTTAAATTAAATTACTAACGAATTTTCATTGAGATGCATAATATTCGATGTATCTCTTATACACTTTCTTTCAATTTATATATATATTTTTTGTTTGCATATTTTAAAAGTTTTTGTAAGCAAAATAAAACTTGGCATCATGTCGTTTTCCCTCAAACTTTTATATACAACTGTGCAGCCGTTTCGAAAGTACTATATAATAAGAATTTCTTTTTGAATCGGAAATTCTTTTCGGATGTATTTTCGATTCGAATCGAATTACATAATAAAGGGTGGTTAAATTGTAAGGGCCGATGTTGAATGTGAACCACACCTAAACGCCAAGTTTGTTTCAGAATTTTATTTGACATTTCTCTATTTCAGACTTACTCAATTTGAACCATGGAGAGATACATAATCCAACAACGTGTTAAAGTTATCCAGACTTATTATGAAAATGGGCGTTCAAATCAAAATGCATATCGTGCACTTCGTAATTTGTGATGAGGTACCTTTTCACCCCAGTGGATTAGTCAATAAACAGAATTGCCGCATTTGGGCGAATGAGAATCCAAGAGTGATTGTCGAAAAACCAATGCACCCACAAAGAGTGACTGTTTGGTGCGGTTTATGGGCTGGCGGCATCATCGGGCCGTATTTTTTCCAAAATGAGGCCGGTCAGGCAGTTACTGTGAATGGTGTTCGCTATCGTGAGATGATAACGAACTTTTTATGGCCCGAATTGGAAGATATGGATGTGGACGATATGTGGTTTCAGCAGGACGGTGCCACTTGCCACACAGCTAACGAAACAATGGCTCTTTTGCGCAACAAATTCAATGGCCGTGTTATCTCACGTAATGGCGATGTCAATTGGCCCCCACGATCATGTGATTTGACACCGTTGGACTTTTTTCTTTGGGGTTATTTGAAAGAAAAGGTGTACGTCGATAAGCCAGCAACAATTCAAGAGCTAAAGGATGAGATAATTCGGCACATTAACGGCATAGAACCTCCATTATGCCTCAGGGTCATCGAAAATTTGGACCATCGGATGGAGGTGTGCCGCCGTGGTCGCGGCGCCCATTTGGCCGATATTTTGTTCCATACATAATTGAGTAATACCAATTTATCATAATAAAATAAAATTACAATAATTTCCTAAATAGTTTGTGTTTTATTCAAAATCAACATCGGCCCTTGAAATTTAACCACCCTTTAATCCCCCAGGCTTAGATAAATTAAAGTTGAGGCAGGGAATTAATTATATACAAATTTGAGGTGACAAAGATTCCTAAGGAGTAAATTCACTTTCACTTCTATAGTCCAACTCGATAATCCGACCGAGCCTAAAACTACAGGGTGGCCCAAAATTAACGAAGGGGTTTGAATTCGTTATAACTTTTTATTTAAGAAATAATTATTAATTTTTTTTAATACATTATATAAATGGGGAATATTTTTAGTTAAGTTATAAAAAATAATATCTCGCAAGTGGTGGCCATTTTCTGCTTCGCAAATTCTTGCTCTTTCCAACACATTTTCCATAACCTTTCGCAAAATAAAATAACGACGATATGCAGCGTGCATAAAACAATGGATCGTTGATTTAAAAAATAAAGCTCAACAATTTGGGCACGTTGTTCAATTGAGTACTGCCCCATTTTCAATTTCTCAAGTCTTCTTTACAAAATACTGAAAAGAAAAGAAAAAAAAAAATTATAATAAGAAAGTTATAAGCAATTCAAACCCCTTCGTTAATTTTGGGCTACCCTGTATATGTATCCGAATTGCCGAGTTGCACTGTAATTTCAAATTCAGTCATCAGAATGTCATAATAATGTTAAATTCATTTAAGCTGTGTTCACATTGTGTGTATTTGTCATATGGAATGTCACTTTTCTACACACATGTAATTTCATGTGTATGTCAAAATTTATGTTTTACATATGGTTTGTAATTTACACGTTCACATGTTGGTATGTAAAGTACACTTGACATAACCTATCAAAAAAAAAAAACAATCTTAAAACAGCTGAGTGTATAAAAATTTAATTTGTGCTAAAAAAATTTTATTTTAATATGGAACGAAATGTTGATCAAATAGTCATGATCTGCTCCGGCCCCACTTCTTTTTTCTTTGCTTTTGCAATTTCTCGGCTATATTGACCGCGCAAGTATGTTATTTTATTCTGGAAATATATTGCATTACATTTATTACAAACAACAATTGCCCAATGCCTTACCTTAACTTCATTAGGCCCAATAGATGAATTGAAAATTTTTAACTTCTCAGCCATATCATTGAGCGCTGCGTACCTGACATGCTTATTGTGGTAGAACTTATTCCGCGGGTTATACAAGCATTCCTTCTCTTGCCACATATCTATTAACTGTAGTACCGATTCTTTACACCAGTCCAACTGGAAAAACATAAAAATAAATATGAAAATTGTCATAAAAAAAATACATATGTACTTACTTTTGTTAATTCCTTTTCAATTTTTCCCTCCATTTTCAATAATAAAATTGGTTATTTTTTATTTACTATTATAATTATTAAGAATTAAGCACGACAAACAAAATCTTGTAAATTGATTATAATTTATATTTATTAAAATTTCAATTAATTTTTGCCGCCACAAAATTGTGTTAATAAAAAACAGCTGATGTCAGATGGTTTGTCACTTAAAAATAGAACTCGTTCTAAATAAAAAATGTCATGTGTACTGCACACAGAGAAATAACACATGATATTGTTTGGAGGGGTTCAGACGATATGTACAAATTTAACATGTGAAAAAGTGACATTCCACATGACAAATACACATAATGTGAACACAGCTTTAGTAGTGTGCCAGTTATTTTCTAATTTATGGTTATGGACGAGAATGAGAGATTTTTTCAATCAAATTCGAAATATCGTGTGGCGCTTAATTTCAAATTGGTCATTCGTAGTCGGAGAATATTTCCGTAGATATTCGTATTCGCGAATATTAAAAAATTTATATTCGTAACACACTAGTATCTACAATGTACATATAAATATGTATAAGATAGTTGTTAGAATAAAAATTTCAATAAAAGTTGGCCATTGAAAAATTTCCTTTAAATTGTTTTAACGACAACATTTTCTTCTACTAACTACAAAAAAACATAGTAATAAAATAACCAGGCAACCAAAAAGAAATTAAAAATTATATTTGCTGCCCAGAAAAAAGGTAATGGAATTTGAAATATTTAAATTGGAATAAATTGTTTTTGTTTCCATTTACAAATTTGCATTTCTAATGAATGGTTCTATATTTGTTTCAACCCTGCCAAGAAACTGAAACAAAAAACTTAAAATAGCATGTAACATTTCCCATTTGTTTTTCTATACGCCAAAGTACATTCTGTTGCACGAGTATTTATGAAGAACTTACACTTAAAAAAACTGCATGGCTTAAGGCCATAAAAATGTCGAAAATGTTTTAGAAAAAAACTTTTTTAATCGTATTTAAAGTTGAAAAAATACAATAATAAGCATTGCAAATATAACACTAGCGCTATTCACAATCTTGTGCATTTGAGATTGCAAACAGCGTTGCCACAACCAAAAAAAAATTTGTAACCAAAATGTTAAAATAAAGTAACCAAAAGCAAAAAAAAAGTAACCAAAAGCAAAAAAAAAGTAACCAAAATTATTTTGTATCAAATGTACATACTATTTTATCCGCACTTCAGTTGAAAAATATGTCTAAAGAAGGAATTGCGTTTGTTTGTATCTTGTAGGCTCATAAGCCGCTGGACCGATTTTTATAAATTTTAATAGTGTATTACCGATGGTCTGGAAAGAACAAAAGGCCATATAATTTTTCGAAATTTTTAGTGGACGTGCACTTCCTTTATAAAGTTAACACTTCAACCTTTTTATATAAAGAGCTCTTGCAAGTAAAATTTTTTAAGTCTTGCTGTGTTATTATGGTATCAAAGTGCAAAATTTAACTTAATTGTGCGGTAGATCTTTTATATACATCTGTGGCATTTTGACAAAACATGTTAAGTCAAATTTTAAAAGTTGAAAAAAAATGTTGTTAATCATACGAATTTTTATTCAAAAAACATTTTTGCTTACATTTTTTAAATTTTGTATTATAAGCGAAATTTTTCTTTAATTTTGGTTTATTTTAATATTTAACAAAAATTATGTTTTCGCAGCTTTTTCCCAGATAATGGCCATCTGCACTTCAAAGTATATACATATGGTTTGTTAAAGTTTAAGCTTTTGTAAGTACGTAGATGAAAAAAGGGTAAATCTTCTTCCAAAACAAAAAATTGGTTATTTTTGTTTTGAAAAAAGTAACCAAGATGCAAAAAAAGTACACAAGTACACATTGGAAAAAAAGTTACCAATTTTGGTTAAAAGTAACCAAAGTATTTTCTATGAATTGTGAATGACTTCATAGTGTCACTGAGTGTCAGTTGTGGGTTTGCAACAGGGTTGCAGTCAAAAATTGTTTATCCGAAGAAAAAAGAGTGCCCCGGTAGGCTACCTGGTAATGAGTTTCCGCCATAAACTCTGGTCTACTGCAGACAAACGTAGAGCTTCTTAATCTTAAAAACTGTAACAGCGAAAATATTCAAACTTGGTAGGAAGGAGTCACTCTTATAGTAAAAAGGGATTCATATATTAAATATCGCGTAACTGAAGAATTATTATAGCGAGAGTCTTCAAACATGGTTTAAGCCACTATTATAGTAAACTATAAATTTCAAAATAAAAATGGGTGGGGTAGACAGAGGAGTAGCAGTGTCCCCCATAGAACGAAAATAATCAATACAGAATATCTGAAGACCAAACTCTTTAAACTTTGTAGGACCCACTCTTATGATAAGCTACACCTTAAAAAATAAAAATAAAGGAGTTAGGTGCAGGAAAAACCATACATGATAATTAAATAAAAAGGCGTATGTTTGTTTCCTATAGACTCCTGAACTACTGAACCGACTTTTCTGAAATTTTCACAGATATTTCCTGAAACCCAGCGCTTAACATATGCGATTAATATTTTTTAATTTTTACGTAGGCGTGGCACCACCCATACAATGGTAATAAAGATTTCTACATATTTGGAGAACTGTAATAATAAAATACTTCAATTTTATTCAACATCTTTAAAAAAGTAGGTTCAGTGGAAAAAGTAGGCATGGCAGCTCCCATACGAAGACACTTGAAATTTCTGTAGAACGGTTACGGTAAAAGCATTTCAATATAGTACAAGTTGCTTTTTTATCAATACACGCAATCAGTTTAAAACAAATTTTAATTATTGTATTTCGATGGGGTTATCAAAGCGCGCCGGGATAATCTAGTTTTAATATAAAGTATGATTTTTATTTGATAAAGTTTCTAATTAATTTTTTAAACTAAGCAATTAATAACAAAAACAGAAAAGTACATAAATTTTTATATTCACTACATATTTGCTTATCTGTACAATAACAAAGTAATACTATATTTGGCAGCTTGTTTTTGGTTGAGCGAAAATCGCTCGATTTCCTCTATACGTGTCTGAAAATCGTCAGATTTTAGGGGAAAAAAGCTAAATTACTTTCTTTGAATATAATAACTAAAGGCCCAACCATAATGTCCATGAGCTAGCTTAAGCAACTGTACGAATACATGTAAATCATCTGTTAAGTTCTATGAAACTGTTTTTTTTAAATACATTTAAGGGGCTTTTTCTTTAAGTTTTGACAGAAGCTTAAGCTAAATAATGCATGCTTTAAAAGTACCATATTTTGCAACTGCTTAAGCTTGTCTTAGTAGTAGATTATTTAGTCCCAATTTCCACAATGCAAGTCTTATTAATAAACTTATCACATTTTCTTCTTTGAATCAGCTTCGGTGTTTCCACGAGTCAAGTCTTATTATTTATCTGTTATTCCATTTGTATGAATGTATATGTGCGTTTTGACATTCTCTTAAAACATATTTCTTATTAAAATATATTTAAATTCAAATTCGTGTTAATTTTTAATATTTATTAAATATGTATGTATATTTCTTTTGTTTTGTTAAAATAAAAAATTTTCAAAAAATTTTACACACAAAAAATCACACACGCTACGAAATTAACTTTGTACAACGAAATTAAATATGAAAGATAATTGTCAAAATAGACCTGTTGAAAATTACGAATGAGAAAACAAAGCGCATATGACGAGTACATCAAGCTGAGTACTCGTTTCTTTTCCCCTCGTCTCTCTCGCCTACAAAGTAGCAAGCTGATCAATAAGACTTGCATTGTGGAAATTGGGACTTAGTATCAACATTTTTAAATATGTAGTATGTATTTTCCTGCTCAAGTTCCAATTTTTTTGGTTTAGTGGCATTTGAAAGAGTTAAATTTACAAAATAAAGCTTTTTGAAAAGACATAAATAATATATACATGAGCATACAAATGGTACAGTCTTTTTTTAAACTGTTGATTAATTGTGCTTATTAAATAAACATATTCAAGAAACTATTAGGGAAAGAAAAAATATTACCAGGCACCAGTGCGCTGCATAAACAAAATATAGTCTGCAATATATATACATATATAACATAAAAACGAAAACAATTTATTTCATGAAATTAGGCTGTCCATTACATCTCTTTTAAAGAGAACATGTTCTCTTTTTGTGTTCGTATCTTTTTGTTCACTCTCTTTTTTTGGTGCGGTAGTTTTTTGTCCAACAGTGCTCTTTATGTACTCTATTTCAAAAAAAAATCCTAGATTGATGGAATTTTATTTATTTAGTAGGAATTCGCCACAGAAATCGGAGCTATGGACTTTTTCCCTTTTAAAGATTTAATTATTAACGATAAAAAATACTTAGCCCTAATAAGTAGCTCAAAAAAGTATAATTCCGATTCATCAGAATCAGATATTGATCTCAATTAATTTTTATATATTAATTTATTTTGTTTATGTTTTTTTTAAGAAAATGTGATTTTTGAATTTATTTTGTTTATTTTTTTAAGAAAATGTGATTCTTTTTGTTTTTTATTGTTTTATTATGTATTTATTTCGTTGTTTCTATCATTAATAATAATTAATTAATTAATTATAACATCAATAAAATAATTAATTATTTAATAAATAATTTTTTTATTGTAAACTCTTTTTTAGTTAAAATGTTCTCTTTTTTTAGAACGAAAGTTCTCTTTTGAAAATAAGTCATATGGGAACCCTACATGAAATGGAAAAACAGAAACATTAAGAAAATAAATAATAAAATAATAAAAACAAAAGAAATACAATTTAAGTGCAGAGTCTGATGTGTACAAACTGCAGACCTTTCGAGCATTGGACGATTAATGCTTAACAATAAAATATGTGAAATAAAATAAATGTATCTGTTGTCTGATGATGGTAAAGGGTGGTTAAATTGTAAGGGCCGATGTTGAATGTGAACCACACCTAAACGCCAAGTTTTTTTCCGAATTATATTTGACATTTCTCTATTTCAGACTTACTCAATTTGAACCATGGAGAGATACACAATCCAACAAAGTTATCCAGACTTATTATGAAAATGGGCGTTCAAATCAAAATGCATATCGTGCATTTTCACATTTTCACCTCAGTGGATTCGTCAATAAGCAGAATTTCCGCATTTGGGCGAATTAGAATCCAAGAGTGATTGTCGAAAAACCAATGCACCCACAAAGAGTGACTGTTTGGTGCGGTTTATGGGCTGGCGGCATCATCGGGCCGTATTTTTTCCAAAATGAGGCCGGTCAGGCAGTTACTGTGAATGGTGTTCGCTATCGTGAGATGATAACGAACTTTTTATGGCCCGAATTGGAAGATATGGATGTGGACGATATGTGGTTTCAGCAGGACGGTGCCACTTGCCACACAGCTAACGAAACAATGGCTCTTTTGCGCAACAAATTCAATGGCCGTGTTATCTCACGTAATGGCGATGTCAATTGGCCGCCAAGATCATGTGATTTGACACCGTTGGACTTTTTTCTTTGGGGTTATTTGAAAGAAAAGGTGTACGTCGATAAGCCAGCAACAATTCAAGAGCTAAAGGATGAGATAATTCGGCACATTAACGACATAGAACCTCCATTATGCCTCAGGGTCATCGAAAATTTGGACCATCGGATGGAGGTGTGCCGCCGTGGTCGCGGCGCCCATTTGGGCGATATTTTGTTCCATACATAATTGAGTAATACCAATATATCATAATAAAATAAAATTACAATAATTTCCTAAATAGTTTGTGTTTTATTCAAAATCAACATCGGCCCTTGAAATTTAACCACCCTTTATTTCTGTTAAATTAGTACGCCGCTGTAAGAAGTAACAATTGGAACTGTCATCTCCAAGCCATTTGCTACCCCAAGAACCAATTCAGGAAACAATTTTGGAATAACAGGGCATCACTGAAGACAAAACTCACACATACGAGATTTATCTGTTCTCTAGAGAATATTGAGAAGGATTCAGCTCAAATCGGTCTGCCATCTCCAAGCCATTTGCTACCCCAAGAACCAATTCAGGAAACAATTTTGGAATAACAGGGCATCACTGAAGACAAAACTCACACATACGAGATTTATCTGTTCTCTAGAGAATATTGAGAAGGATTCAGCTCAAATCGGTCTGCCATCAAACGAGGAAAAAAAAAAGATATTGAATGCAACTTCAGAAAAATCAACGTAAATATGGCGACAAAGTGCAAGCAGGCAATTGTCATTTCGAGGTAAATAAGAAAACTAACACCAGCCTTGAAATTAAACGAAGCATGGTGCTTGCAAACAGGTATTTTTATGGACTAAGCAAGCTTTTCAAAAGTTTAGCTGTATGAGGCTTACACTACTGTGATGCATACACAAACAACAGTCGCGCTGGCTGGGACACATCGGAAGATTGAAAGACGTTCGAGAATCTACATATATAAAGAAAAGCGTAGACGGGGAGGACCTAAAAACCTCGGGAGAATCAAACTGTAAACAACGCATAAAAGATTGTAGCGCATGGAGAACATTTTTTAACCAGGCCGAAACCAAAAACATGTTAAAGTGCCATCTAAATAACTAAGTTTCTTTCGCCAAGCCCATTAATAGTTGTTTTGCAGCGTTTTAACTTGATTATTTAGTGCGAAAATGTTTGTTTTCCAAGTATCTTCCACAAAAATACCCGGGTACCTTGCCCAGCAATATAATGTGTTTTTTTCATCTCACATAAGGGTTAATGTGTTTCAAAAGCATCCATAAAACAGTGAGCGGAGTTTGGAGTTGAGTTTGGAGTTGACGACTTGTTATACCCTCCACCCCAATAAGTTGTGAAGAGGGTATACTAAGTTTGTCATTCCGTGTGAAACTGTTTCATTATTCATCGCAGACCCCATAAAGTATATATCGAGCCCTAACCGCGAAAATAACGTAAGCGACATGATTTTCAATTTTCGTTTTTTTGAATAAATGACTTTATTGGCAACACTTGCATCATCTCCTAAAATGTCATGGTCACATAAGGTACCTTTACGATTTTATAGCAATAATGATTTTATTGTAAGCGACCAATTTCATACAAAATTTATATGAAATAAAATAAAAAAGCTTTCTCCTGTAAAATTTGATTTTTGGCGCTTACGTTATTTTCGCAAAATCGGTTTAGAAGGATCAGAGCTATGAATCAAAATGTGGAATGATATCAGATTTTGCAAAAGTTAATTTTATTCGACTGGAAATCACACTGTAAAATTCCGTGAAGATCGGTCCATAATTTACCCTAGGTCCTATTACCGAAAAACAGTTTACTACGCCTAAAACTGTAATTTATAATGGTATCAGAACATAATTCAGCACTTCACAGTTTTAAACGACAAGAAATCACCTTGTAAAATTTCGTGAACATCGGTCTATAATTTACCGTAGGCCCGATATAAACCCTTCTCCCGAAAAACAGTTTAGTACGCCTAAAACCGTAATTTATAATGGTATCAGAATAAAATTGAATACTTCACAGTTTTATAGGACTAGAAATAGCACTAAAAAATTTCGTGATGATCGGTATATAATTTACTATAGGCCCCATATAAAGGCCACTCTGGTAAATTAATTAAATACGCCTAAAGTCGTAGCAGATATATTTATTGTGGTAAAATTTCTTCCAACTTAGTTTCATATGGCCAGAAAAAATGTCATGCAATTTTTTATGTTACGGTCCTTAATTTACCTTAGATCCCATATTTAACATGCTTTTTGAAATTCACTGTAAACGCTTAAACTAATTTCACCACTGTATTGAAATTTATGTTTTTTAATACCAGAAATCCCTCTGCGGAATTTTGGGATGATTGGTTCGTTCATAACTTAACATGGCTCTAATATATATACCCCTCCTGAAAATCATTTAAGTTCGGCTTAAACTGTTACGAATCAAGATATTTTACTCAAGATTGTCGGCCAATAATTTAATATAGGTCTAAACCGCAACCAATTTTAATGCTGATATCTGTTTTTATAAAGATAAGTTAATATCACTTCTGAAATATTTGAACTGTAAATGGAGGGTATCAAAGATTCGGCACAGCCGAATAAAGCACTCTAACTTGTTTTTACTTACTTTTGAATAAATTTAAGTTAATTATTTAATAGAAGTGTAAATATTTAATTTGGATCTGAACTATTGCTTGTGTTATTGATCTAGATTTGTAAAAAATAGTTTAAAAAAACTTAAAAACTATTAAATACTATCGTGTTTTCTTATCAAAGTAGTTTTTTGGGAATACTTATGAAACCCTTAATCTGTAGTAGTGCAACCTTGCATTTCTTTCAGTGTATTTAGGAGTTTATATGTATGTGTATTTATCGATCGTTGTAATAAAGCACACCCAACGTCAAGTAACCAATAAAAACAGTTGAAGCGCGAAGGGTGACTCTGTTCCCGATGAGTCCGCATAAGCTTATAACCCTGACGCTGAGGGGTAATTTAATTAAGGACATCACTATAAAAAAACTGTTTTAAGGGAAATTTTCAAACAACATGGTCGTCAAGTATACACATATTTACATTATTTGTTTGTCAAGGGTGTAATTACGTACATACGTACATATGCTTAGAAATATGTTATACATACATTGTAATATCAAAGGTACCCAGCGGGAAAAAGAAGGAGTAGGAAGGCCTTCTAGAAGGCCTCTGTACCCGTTCTTTTGGATGTACAAGGCCTTCTTGCTCCATTCCATACTCATATCTTTTTTACACACGTTGTCATTGCGGAGAAGGCCTTCCGCTCTCGCTTCTTCAGCAGGTACATAAGAAGGGTAAAGGAACCAAAAAAAAATTTATTTTGCTTTTGCTTGTGCAAAAAAACAATACAAAAAATGTTACTCCCTTCTCATAGAAGTGAGTGTGGAAGGTGTATCTTATCTTTTATACGAAAGAGCCGAGGCCTTCTATGAGGCCTTCTTTAGCAGTTAGATAAGAATAGTAATTGAATCAAAAAATCTTTAAAGCAGGCCTTTAAAAAGGCCTGAAGTAAGAAGGTCTTCTGAGTTTTCCCGCTGGGTATTAATACAAACGCGCACATGCATGCAGACATATATACATATGTATGTATGTATGTATATGAAGCAGAGGCAGGAATGACAATTTAGATAAATATTGGCTTTAAAACAAAAAAATATTACTCAAGTTGTGTTTTTCCATAAAAAATGAATTAAATTTTAATGTTTTGTTATACTTTCAATATGTTTTTCATTATAAACAATAGATTTTGAGAAAGGAATTTTTTGGTGTTTACAAAAACTGCTGTCATTGAAAGTTCATTACTTTTTATTAAAATATCTTAAATTACAAAGGTACACTTTTTTAAGTTTCTATAACCATTCAAACGGATTATAATATTGTTTTGGGGGCATGTCAAAAAACGTCCAGTGTCCATGGACAGAGTCGCGAGAAAATCCTTGCGACCAAAAGCGTTTTTGTTATATATATACAGTGTTGCCAAAACTTGGTGACCAAAAATGGCTAAATTTACAGAAAAAAATGGCTAAAAAATGGCTAAAAATGGGCTAAAAAATGGCTAAAATCTTTTTAAAATAAAACACATTAAAATTCAATAACAAAACAGAAATAATTCATTTAAAGTTGTTTACGATGAAATTGTAAGTTAAGATCAACTTGATAAATAAGAATAAACGTAAATTAATATTTTGATAGATATTTAAAAAATTAAATCATCGATAAATTCGTTATTGTTCATCTCATAGGAATTAAATAATTTAAACGTAAATCATAATCACGACAATATTTCCCCTTCCTTTTGAGTCCAGATTTACAATAAAATACAAGTAAGACAGTATAGTCGGTCAACCCCACCTATAAGTAGGGTATCATATTGAAATTAGAACCTTTGTACCAAATTGTATCAAATAATCTCCAAAATTGCGACCTGTACTTTTTGCACAAGGTTTACATGGACAGCCAGCCGGACAAACATCGTTAATTCGACTCAGAAAGTGATTCTGAGTCAATCGGTATACGAAAAGGTGGGCTTTGGACCAATATTTTAAGGTGTTGCAAACATCAACACAAGCGCATAGTACCATCTCTACTATTGTGGTGTTGCTATAAATATTTTATTGTTATGGTAAAAATATTTACCTAATTGATAAAATCGAATTAACGGTTGCTAAATGTAACCTATTTCTCAAATTACTTTTAACAATATTTACTTGACTAAATACCCTCTCTACTTAAGCATTAGACCATGGAAATGAGAGCAACTTTATAGTCAATTCTGAAATTTCTAAAAAATTTTTGTTGCCGCCTGCATCTCTTTATTGAAATCGTTGCAACCAGAAAGAAACACCGACGTTTGTGTTGATCCATTTTATAAATTTAATATTGAAATAGTTTTACTTTTTTTTGAAAGATTTTTCATAATCATAGTTTATATATGTTAAAAATGTTTATTTTACTTTAATAAATTTTTATAATAAAATAAAAATTTTTCTTTTAAAAGAAAAACGGCAAAAAATAATTTTATGGCTAAACAAGTTGAAAAATGGCTAATGGCTAAACTCATTTTTTAATGGCTAAACAGGGTGAAAAATGGCTAAATCTAGCCACTAAATGGCTAAATTGGCAACACTGTATATATAGCTCTTTTTTTGTATTTAACTTCTTTTGTAATTATGGACCTTATGGCATGTTTAAAAATTACATAATGTCCGTTTGTCCACTGTGTCGCTGAAGGTTATGACATGCCACGTTCTTTTTTTTTTTTTTTTGTTTTGCATGCTTAAGTCGAATATGAACTCAGTTTTCTCACAGCACGTCACATTTATCAGATAATGGTTCATTTGTTTTCTTCGCTCGATACTTCTCTTTCAGCCGCCATCCAGTTTCAAGTTTGTTATATTTACTTAAGTTTTTTATGAATCAGAAGCTCGTTTCTGTATTTCTCCTATCGCAAAATTTTTCACATGACGTATTAAACAAAAATTCCATCGTTTCTCGATTTGTGAGAAAAAAGTGTTTCTGTATTTAAGTACGAAAACAGACAACGCTGTTTTTGTTATTACTGAAGTATATCCAGTAATTTAGGCTCAGATGCATACAAAATGTCAACAAAAAAAAAATTAATTATTAAAATAAAATTAAGAAAGGCTCAAAAATGTAAAATAACAAAATATTACAATTAAGTCTTATTTATTTTCATCATTAATATTTATTTAAATTCTTTCTATTTTCTATTTAAATTAAAAAAAGTAGTTTACAAACACATTTTAAACATATACAGTATTTTTCGTTTAGCTGCACATTCAAGTTTGCACGAAAATTCGTGCAGGTACGCAAAATATTCTGCTACGCAGTTTTCACTTAGCAGCATTATTCGCTTACCTGTATAAATGTGCACAAATGTAAATTTTTTTTCTCATTAAAAAAATAGATTTAGGCATGCAATGATTATATTCATTAATTTTTTTTAATACAGTTTTAAACTGGGTCTAAAAAACTGCAGTCGAAAGCAAAAACTGTCGAACAAAAAACGAAAATTTGTCTACAATTTTTCACTTTTTGATTTGGTTTGACAGCGACTGTTTTCATTTAATGAACTAGAAGTAAAAGCAATTTTTTTGGACCTTGACAAATGAAGAAATAGAAGAAATGGCAGTTTTTCTACTTTGACTGCAGTTTTTTAAACGCTGGTTTTAAGTTTAATATTAATATATGTATTAGGGCGGGCCAATTTGTATGGAGCCGAAAAATTCGATTAGAGCCGCCCCACAGTGGGAAATTTTACGAGAAGGCGGTCAAAATTCCATAACTTTTGACTGGATCGGTATTTTTTTATGCGATTTTTTTTGCTCGATAGGTGCGATGTTAGGCTTTAATTTGCGCTATAAAACGTAAAATTCGACTGATAGGAGCAAAAGTTATGAGGAGTTCAAAATGGATTTTCATTTTTTTGTTGAGTTTCGGTGTAAAAGATGAATATTTCAAATATGATTTTTTTATAATTTATCATTATTTCTCTTGTATTTTACAACTGATACTTATTTTTTATTGCCGAACTTAGATCCTGTCAGAAAATGCCAATATTTGGCCCCTGCAAATTTTTTAGTCCCAATATTCACAGGGGCCAAAGGTTGGCTTTTTTGGGAAAGACGAGTTGTTATAAGGATAAAACTGAAAAGGAATATTTTGAAAAATGCCCAAATAGCATTCTTGGCTATCGATAACATTTTAGGTAATTCAACTTTTATTTTTGGTTTGAGATGTACAGTGTATTTTATTTTTGTATATTAATACAAATGTATACTTAAATCAAAAACAAATTATAATCTATAAACTATTTTAAATTAAACAATATTAGTAAACATTTCTTCTAAATAGCTTTGGGTTTCATTTTCCAGAAGTTGTTTAGCTTCTTGTTAGCATCAGATGAGTTTTCTGAATTACATTGCTTGTATTGTTTCTGACCAGAGCTTCCATCACATCCCCATTTAGAAAACAAAGTGATGCTGCAATTTTTAAGTTTTTTTAAACAGTCAGCATCAAGTGTATTTAATAATCGTTCTGCAGTGTGTTCGAGAAGAGCCTGCAATTTTACTTCTGCTGAACTTAAAGTTACACTAATAGCCGTTTGTGAAGATAAGCACTCTTTTTTGGCAAAAACTAAATCTCGATATCCTAGAAAGATTCCACAATTTTTTTCATTGGTTCGCTTTTGCAGTTCTGTATACTGATTTTTTGTCAGTTTTAAATCCAAAAATAGTGCAAATGCTTCTTCTGGAGTAAATTTCATTTCTTCAGTTGGTGTAGGCATACTTTTTAAAATCCTCTTTGTGCGTTTAGGGCTCGCTTTCACTATTTTTTTCAATTATAGCAATTTTTGATTTCTTATTTTGCGTTGGTTGAATTTGATGCAGAAATGAATCCTTTATCATACTATGAGAAATTTCTTCATTGATATTTGCAAGCTTGCGTCTTCGTGATCTTTTACTGCAATTGTCAATTTGTTTTGCGGGCCGACCCACTTTTCCAGTTTCCTTAGCGGTTATTGACAGCTTCTTAAAAATCAGATAATTTGTTAGCCATTTTTCGTTGCGTAAGTAAAACGATTTCTTTTTTCTAGAACATTTAAGGTACCGTTTTCTTAATGTTAATGAAAAATTTTTATCTTATGAATTTTGATTTCTTGTTCGTTGCATAATTTAAAGAGTGGATTATTCATTATGTGTAACACAAAATCTTTTTCATCTTTCTGTTGAAAATATATATCTGCGAGAACTTAATAACTGAACTTAGCCATTGTTTAAACAATAATGAAGGTAAAATTATGAATGCATGCACTTTTATACTCTTGATATAAGTTTTTTTAAATGATCTTTTGTTACTACTTCTTTAAAACATAAAAACTCTTTTTTAAATACAAATTTAATCTTTTATTAGCATTTCTTTGAAACATAAAAACCCCTGTTTTCACACTTTTTAAAAGGATAACATACCGGCAATAAATTAACAGGTAACATGTAGGTAATTTTCACGTAAAATATAACTGCGTGCTAGTTTTTTACCATTTACCTGCTCTTTCATTTTTTAAATTAAGTTGCAATTTTCAGGTAATTAAACTATGTAGTTTATGTTGCGGCTATTTACTAATGTTTAACCTTTTAACTTACTCAGAAATCTAACGTGTTAGTCTATTTATGTCGCCTATTCGTTTTGCAGCATCCGTTCACCCACAATAAGTTCATAACTATGGCAATACCTTTTAATTGATAACCTGACGTGCTAGATAATTTATGTGGCCTGAACTGCTTTATTTGTCGAAAATTCTTTAAGATTCACCTTCTTTAATTTCAGTAATGTTTCCCTGCAGGACTTATTTTTTGAACCGAATATCTTACCTTGGGTCACAGAAATTACTGTAGTTCGCAAGGCCGTATCCAGATGTGTGTACAATGGGGTATAGAAATGTAGGTTAGATTCTGGACTACAAGAGAGTATAGATTTTTTTTTGACGCATTTTGACGCTCAGGACTTATGCTCTATAAAGTAGGAAATTTCCGGGAAATTTTGACATAAAAAAAAAAAAAAATTAAATAGTTCTAGAGGTCGCAGAGTTTAATGCTTTAAACCACGTATAGCTAATAAAATAAACTAATACACAAAACTTATTCTGTCAAAAAATCTTAAAAAACAAAAAAGTTATGAGCATTTCAACTTCAAAAATTAACTCAGAAATTCAAAACTATAACCAAATATTGAGAAAGTCCATTTCGGACCACCCTGTTCTCAATTAAATAGTTGAAATAGGGTTGAAATTTTTTGGCTCCTGAGGTTCACTAGTATTTACTTTCACATGAATAAAAAAATGTTAAAATCGGAGAACATAAAAAAAAATAATTTTGGCCGCCTTCTCAAAATATGAACCAGTGTGCGCCCCCTAGGATGATTCTATGGACAATTCTAAGCAACTTTGGTGAAGGAACCATAGGTCTATCTCGATTTTCGAGTCTCCCACTTTTCAAAAAATGATTTTGAAATGGTGGATGATTTCTATTGAAAAAAATAAAATAAAGATCAATTTTACCGAAAAATTTTTCTCGGAAAATAGACGAAAAATAGTTAAAATATGCCTGAAACGCCATCTGGTGGTGGTCATAGGTAAAAATAAAGATCGAACATGAATTTCTCGACCCCAAAAACCCCCCATATACACATAAAAAAGATAATATAACGAGGAATAAACAACCGAATTATGAATCAAAATGATGTTATAGGGAAAAAATAATTTTTTTAAAAGTGGGAGACTCGAAAATCGAGATAGACCTATGGTTCCTTCACCAAAGTTGCTTAGAATTGTCCGTAGAATCATCCTAGGTGGCGGATCTAATCGACAAAAAATTTGGCCCGCCCTAATATGTATATAAAACAATTCATTTAAAAACTATATTCGGCGGTGCCGAATCATTGATGCCCTCCACCGACATTTAGAATATTTCGGGAGTGCGCTCTAAAAGATATCTAGATATCTATATATATAAATAAAAAATGTTTGTGTGTTTGTTTGTTGGCTTATAGACTCCTAAGCTACTAAACCGATTTCCCTGAAATTTTTACAGTAACTTCACGGGAGCCCTAAAAATAAAATAGGCTACTTATTTTTTCGATAGGGGCCGGGGAATTGGTACCCCCCATAGGATGCTAATATTAAATATCGCATATCTTAAAAGCCGCTGCACTCATTTTGTTGAACTTTTGGTAGTAGGATCTTCTGAGCCCCAAAATTTAAATAAAATTGCAGCGGCGGAAGTGGTACCCCCCATAGGACGCCAATGTTTCATATCACATATCTTAAAAACTGTTTTAGTGAGAATGTTTAAACTTTGTAGAAGACATCTTTTGGAAATTAATATAAAGCGGGTAGGTAGCAGTGTAGCGAAGCGCACCGGGTTAAGCTAGTTAAAAATGGCGTCAGCATTAACATTGGTCGCGGCTTAGACCTATATTAAATTACTGACCGGCAATCAGAAAGTTTTATGCTTTTTTAGAAATTTGAACTAGCTTATTTTACTCAAGCTCATCATGATTCGTAACAGTTTCAACTGAACTAAAATTTGTTCATGAGGGGAATTTGTATTGGACCCATGGTAAATTATTTTTATTATTATTATCATCCCACAATTTTGTAGAGTGATTTCTGGTAATAAAAACATAAATAAGAATAAATTTCAATACAGCAGTGAAATTAGTTTTCTAGTTAACAGTGAATTTCAGAGGGCTACTTAGTATGGGATCTAAAGTAAATTATTAACCATGGAGCTAAGTTGAAACAAATTTTACCGCAATATCTATATCTGATACAGTTTTAGGCACAATTAATTAATTTCTCAGAGTAGGATTTATATGGGGCCTATCGTGAATTATGGACCGATCTTCACGAAATTTATCACTCCAGTCGTATACAACGAATTTGTGCAAAATCTTATATTATTCCGTGCATTATTCCACCATTTATGTTAGTTTTTGTAACAAAATTATCATATTTTTAGGGTGGTGGTTCCACATTTTGATTCACAGCTCTGATCCTACTGAACCGATTTTTCGGGATTTCAATTTCAAAACTTGTTTAAAAAGTATTTCAATTTAATTAATGTGCTATTTGAATCAGTTATTTTTTTTTTGTTAAAAGAAAATTAAAAAATATAATTTTGATTTATTTAATTGTCATTAGCCAAAAGAAACCTGTTGCTTTTACTTCTGATTCATTAAGTGTAAACAGTCGCTGTTTTCGTTTTTCGTTCAACAGCTTTTGGTTTCGACTCTTGTTTTTTAAACCCTGCAATTTGACACCATGTTTGTTCTTTTCTTTTGAGTTTTTCGAAAGTGAGCATGTTTTCAACAGACGTACAGACAGACGGACATTGCCAAATCGACTTAGAAATTCTCAAGGAGCCAGATGTGGTCTAAGATGTATAATAAAGAACGGAATGACAAACTTCGTATACCCCATTCTGCACTATTGGTGGTGGAGGGTATAACAAGCTTTTAGCAGAACATGTATGTTTTTAATGTTTATATGTGCACATACAATCACAGCTTCCAGATTAAATCAATTTTCAATTCAGCGATTTGTGTTACCATACCAGCAAAGTCAAATTTTTTGCCTATCTTTTTCATAAAATATCGATTGATACAATAATGTTTTTTTGTTTTTATGAGGCACTTAAAAATAATACTTTGTATATAAAATAACCACTGTTGACCAAAAATCGAATGCTCTTATCTACAATATGCACTTAAGCAAAATGTACGTACATGTATTTTTTTCGAACAAAATTTAGCCGTCATACACAATGCTTTGTATTTTGTGCAGACAGGCAAAAAATTCAGTTAAGTGAAATGCATCTTAACGAAAAATATCGTCACCTGAAACGCAAAAGCCCCAACTAACCAAAAATTAAAAATCTAATTTTTCATAGATTCTGATGTATTGCACCAGCACAACTGTCTTCAAGAAATTTCGGAAACTTTCTAACAAAATTTGCGATTTTATTAGCAAAAAACTAAAGGCCCTATCTACAAAAGATTATACGGAAAAAGCAAAAAGTCTTAACCAACAGTTTGCATAATACGCATTTACATTGTCAATTGTCAAAGCAACTGATAGGTTTTACAAGAAAAATAGAAGCATAAAATTATAAACTGTTCTGTAAAATTGTCAAAATGTTAGATAGCGTATTTCGCGTTTTAGGTGACAATATATTTTTAAAATTTTGTTTTTCTCGCACCACTTTAAAATGTGACTTAATTTGACAGTTCTTTTGAGAAACTTTTCGCAAAATATTGTTACAGAAACACTTTTTTCACATATTTCCAATAATAATTGAAGAGTATTTAAATGATAGACAATTCTCGCAAAGTAAAGATACAGAAGCACTTGTGGAAAAAAAAACATTTTTTTGTTTAATTTTTAACTGTTTTTGTTGCAATTCACTCGCTTCACGCAGAAAATTTTGCGATGCGAGAAATACAGAAACGGACTACTCCATGTTATTGTAGATTTTTTTTATCATATTTGAATAAAATACTTGTAGCAAAATAACATTGTTTTGCTTTATGCAAAACAATTAAGTTTTTAAGGTTGTGATCAGTTACAGTGGTCAGATCAGTCTGTTATTTACTTTATTTTATAAATATTATTCAAGAAGAATCTGGCAATTATTATTTTCATAAGTTACTTTATTATATTCAACGTCTCTTATTTTTCGAACTTATTCTATGAGCTAAATTTCAGTTATGTATTTTATAAAGGTTTTTGTAATTGTCCAATTCCTTAATTTTTCTTAGGAATGACTTCATACACTACCAGACTAATATCTTGTATCTTCTTGTTACATTTTACCTTAGCTATCCTTTGGATGGCAATGAACTATATTATATGTATTACACCTGAATCATTTTGATAAATTGGACTACTCCATGGACTGCTTAAATGTAATGCAAGCATGGACCATGTCATTGTTAAGAGGTTTATCAGGTAGTCCAATATTATTTGAAGGGTAGTGAGACGTCTTCGTTTTTTAACGACATGTTTACAAGAGACTATTGTATTGGTATTCTGATGATAATATTTTCAGTTAAAATCTAGAATTAAAATAAATTACATAAACACCTGTCTATTTCGGTTATAACTTTTTGCAAATATCCAAAATACCACCGCCGTGTAGGGCGTAAAAAAATATGGTGTCACGTTTCCTCTATCGTGAAAAAAAGTTTCCGCACCGAAAGCGTTGAAGTTTTGTTTTTTATATATATTTTTTTTATTGAAATAGTAACTCTGTCTTAAATAAGTAAATTTTTTTTTATTAAATTCTTATATAATCTTCAATAGCAAACCATTTTTCATAAGTCTAATGAAAAAGTTTGACCAAATAGTGATAGTTTAGGCAAAATGGTTTCCCATCCCAGGAATTTTAATTATTATATTTCCGCTTTCCCGGGATTGTTTTTGCGGGATCATGGGAAATAAAACATTCTTCATAGTTTCAAAAAACAGTTATTTATACTTTGAAATTTTATCTAAAAACAAGTTGGAGTGCTTTATTCGGCTGTGCCGAATCCATGATACCCTCCACTTACAATTCAAATATTTCAGATGTGATATTAATTCATCTTTATAAAAACAGACATCAGCATTAAAATTGGTTACGGTTTAGACCTATATTAAATTATTGGCCGACAATCTTGAGTAAAATATCTTGATTCGTAACAGTTTAAGCCGAACTTAAATGACTTTCAGAAGGGGTATTTATATCGGAGCCAGGGTAAGCTATGAACCAATCATCCCAAAATTAAAAAACATTAATTTCAATACAGTGGTGAAATTAGTTTAAGCGTTTACAGTGAATTTCAGAAGGCTGCTAAATATGGGATCTAAGGTTAATTAAGGACCGTAACATAAAAAATTGCATGACATTTTTTCTGGCCATATGAAACTAAGTTGGAAGAATTTTTACCACAATAAATATATCTGCTACGACTTTAGGCGTATTTAATTAATTTACCAGAGTGGCCTGTGATGGCGACTTCTTAAGATGATATTTTAATCTAAACTATTTTGTTATATTTCTTTATTTTACCATCATTTTATTGTGGCTTTATAAGGTCTTAATGCTTACAAGTATAAATAGTAATTTCTTTTTTTTTTTGTATATTCAAATTCAAAATTGAGTTTTCATTCATTTTAAGTTTGTTTTAGTTTGTCATGAATTTGATAATATTATTCATTTTGAAATTGGTTTCTGAATAAGCAGACGGGTTTAGGAATATTTAATATTTGAAATTGTGTTTTAGTGTTTTTATTGTACGTGGGCAGATTCATTATTAGTATTGTGTTATTTGTGGTTTCGTGTTGGTACCGAATCGGAAACTGGTTAGAATATTTTAATTTGTGGTTTTAGGCTCGAAAATTTAGTAGTGCGATTTATATTTTTTTTATATAGAATTTTGTTGCTCTCTAAAGAAGGACTTCGGATCAAAATTAGGGATCAATTTTCCGAAAGTTGACAGAAAGTCCATTAACTGGACCTCAACATAAGATCCATTTACCGGAATTCAACATCAACAAATCCATTAATTGGAAATAAACGTTATATTAGAGTCCACTAATCGGATCGAGTTATTAAAACTACATTTCTTGTGCGGAATTACACCTGCATCGATATACTATCTTCCTATACCATGTAAAACACTATAATAACTTTTAATTTCGAATTTAAGGTCACCAGTGTAATTAGAGTGACCAGTCTACATTCAAATGCTAAAATATCAAAATTAAATAGCAGCCATAACAACCATTTTTAAAGTCCTTTCGAAATAAAAGAGAACAAAATTACGTTCCTAATTTAGTTTTAATTTTAAACTTTATGTTTTAACGTAACGTAACATAAAAGAATAAGAGGGAAAAATAACCCTAAATTAGTTTTTTTTATCTTGTGTTAATTAAGTTTTAATTTATTTTTTTTAACGTTTTGTTATTTGGTCACCTCTTTTATTGTATAAATTAAGACAGTATACACTAACTTATATAAAAGAAACATACACATTTAAACGTATACATTTACACATTCTCACAACACACAACCATAATATGATCAATTAATTAAAAAACTTAGAACAATTTAACAATGTATGTGGTGAATGATTTTTGGTAATCACGGATAGAAAACTCTCTCTGTGATAGCAAGATTCACTCATACATACTTAACCTTGTAACACCAGTAAGGTATATTGAAAATTCCAGTCTACGATAAATTATCAACCGGCGCCTGCTGACATCGTTGGACCATGCCTAAGTAAGTTGAGTTAATTGTTTATTTGCCATATTAAAAAAAATCCTACCCTCAAATTTGTTTTATGTAATATGAATATTTTTATTAAAACTGTTCATTATTAAATTTAAAAAAGAAAATATTATCGCATAAGCAGCGTTTTGTTGCCATTTTTAATTGTTAATGTTAATTTTGTTTAATTCCATTGTAAAAATTTTCATATTACATATTAATTGACACCCTACACCTCTTCACATTATAACTTATTAAGTATTTTACATATCAACCAATTATTTTTTTTTATATTGTTAATATCAATATTTTTGCAAATCCATCAAACAGTTAATTTTATAATTAGTTGTTATTTATTAATTAATATTTTCAATGGTGACCGTTATATCGATTAAAAACTATAATTCCCTTTTTACTTATACATTTAACTTCCATTAATAAAATTGTGTCAGAAATTTAGATTTTAATAATGAAGTTTTGAATTTATTTCTTTTAATTGCGAAAGGTGAAGTAGGGTATGAATAGTTAAGCAGTTTTTAAATATTTTTTTTTTGTTGGGCTGACAACCATCAGTTTAGTATATGTCAGCATGGTGGGTGGGCATGGAATAAGTGTAGCGACTTCCACCTTGAGCTACACTGCAGTTACCAACCAAACCTTCTTTCTATTCTCTTTCTATCAGTTCTTTGTTAGTCATTTATAGTAATATTGCTACCTAAAGTAAAGTTTTTGCAGCCGATTCTTAAATTTTTACTATTCTATTATAAACTTTTATATGGGAATACAACACACCCCCCCAACGACGAGCACGGCCGAATTTAATAGGTAGCCCCTTTCCCATTCCAATACAATAATGAATCGTTACAGGCCTTTAGTAAATTATGGACCGATCATCACGAAATTTTTTAGTGCTATTTCTAGTCCTGTCAAACTGTGAAGTATTCAATATTCGGATATCATTATTTATTACGATTTTAGGCGTACTAAACTGTTTTTCAGGAGAAGGGTTTATTTGGGGCCTATGGTAAATTACAGACCTATCTTCACGAAATTTTACAGTGTGATTTCTATTCCACATTTTGATTCATAGCTCTGATCCTACTGAACCGATTTTGCTAGATTTCAATGCCAAACTGCTTAGGATAACTACAAGCAATTTGACACCCAGGTTTTTTATTTCTTTTGAGTTTTTCGAATGTGAGCGTGTTTTCAAGAGACGGACAGACAGACGGACATGACTAAATAGACTTTGAATTGCTCAAGAAGCCAGAATATATATACTTTATGGGGTCTGAGATGAATTATAAAAAAGTTTCACACGGAATGACAAACTTAGTATACCCTCTTCACAACTTATTGTGATGGAGGGTATAATTAGCATCTGTGGATGGGTTGTCGATTAGATCAATTACAAGAAGTTAGAACATACGTTTATCAGTGTCTCCTGATGCAATAAATCTACTAAAAGCAGAATTAACAGTGCAACAGTTGATAACACTGTGCTAGTTGAAAAACAGACAAGCTGGGCACCTGGCGTTTTAACCTAATTCGGTTACGCTTAATCAAGTGGTGCTAGCCGTTTTTTTTACGTTAGCTCTGTATTTCAAGATATACCGTTATTTCGAAAATGAGGAGGTTGCACAACATATGTTCGCGTAACTAAAAAACGCTTTAGCTAATTGAAAACCGAAATTCCGCAATAAAATTTCCGTTAAGAAAGTTAAAACTTTTTTCTAATATGCGCAGCCGTTTTAGAAACATAATTTATTTTGGAAAAAAAAAAAATAATTTTTTAATCAAAACTTCGGAATTTTTGTTTTTAAAAATTTATAAAAAATGCAGGTAGGCTTCTAATTTTTTCCAGACGTATAAAAGAAACGAAATTGCAAACAAAACAAGCCATAAATTAAAATCTGTTTACAACTTTTGATTTTATTCACAAAAGACGAAAAATTTTAGTCTTTCATAAAACGCAATATTTGTATGGGAGCCCCCTAAGGGGTTGAAATAAAGGGAAAGTATGATTTGAGAAAATGTTAAGGACGAAAAACTAACGAAGTTCCGTCATACATTTTATCCATCTAGCAGTGACTCCTAGGCAGATGTGATACCTTTTCTTCAATATATATGAAGAATAATTTATATGGAGCTTTTCATAGGAAATTCTTTATTCAACATTATATATGAAGAATGTGGCAATAGAGACAATGTATTTTCAATGACATTTTGATGTTAAATTTTTTTAAATCGGTTTTTGTGCCAATTACAAAACAAAAGAATAAATATTACGAATTTATGCTTTTCCAAAGAAATATGCATACAACATTACCACACTTTACTTTTCGGGAGGAATTTTGGAAAATCCACAGTTACCGATTAAAAAAATTTTACATCTTTGTATTTTATTGTGCGGACAAAACCGCACTAATCGGTCTTGTAAAAAACTTAAGTAACATATTCTATTGTTATACCTGTAGCAGGCAGAAACATAAATCGTCCCGGCTTTTTTTTACAAAAACATGGTCATAAAGGTCTCGACGGGTACATTGATTTAAACAATTACAGTATAAATAAGAGTTCCTCAACCCCTTCATTGTCATATGACAAGTGCTTGCGAAAGTGATTAGTGAAGCTTAAAGCCTTTGTCAGTCTTGTATCTAATCAGTTATACATATTGAAATATCTAAGATGGAGGGAAATATGTGGGAAATATACAAATATGCCAAGTCGAAATAAAATCACTATTGAAACAAATTACTTGTATGAAACATATTTTTCTATAAGTGTTATATGTAGTAAGAGTTGGACACCATCAATAGTGCGTACACAGTGCATTTATCATTTAAATAAGTGGAAAAAATGGACACGCCATGCCTTTTGGTGCTCCAATGTTTTGGAGAGATTTCATACTTCATGTTGAAGATGAGTGTTATGCGTGCATAAACTATACAGCCGGTATGAACAGAAGAAAAATGACTTCTATATCTTACACTGCAACAGCATATTCTCGATTTTCGCTGCCACATTATGATGAAACTCCTCTTCTGTTAAAGCTTTCCGCACGCTACTTCAATCTATCACCCGTCATGCATCACGGTTCCATGCAGTCCGATAGCATTAAGCACAAATACTAAAGAGACAGACATACGCATCAATGAAAAAAATAATACAGTTAAATAAAAATGAAGACCACAAGTGGAAAACATGCGCAGATTTAAAAGTCGTTGCTTTTTTAAGAGGCATGCATTCGGGCTATACTAAAAATATGTGCTTCATGTGCTTATGGAATACGCGTTTCGATGGCGACCAGTTTAAGTGAGAAAAGCAGATTGCATAGAAATAATGTCTTATGAACGACCATCAATTTGAAGGTGCATTGAATGATATCGAGCTATTGGCCTAGAATTGTGTGAAACCAGTAATAGAAAATGTATTAGGAGATCATCGGTCAGAAAATTGGCGAATTTTAATTTTAAAATATTCTAACCGCATTTAAAAACTTAAACGTTAGATCAGCAACCGAGTCTGATGAACATGGCGAGAGATTCCACCAAGTAACAACCAGGCTCGAACACTGGCATAGCGGCAAACAACTTGATTCGCTATTAGGGGATATTTCTTGGAATCTGTAGGAGAAAGAAGAATAAATTTCTAAATAAAAACTTTAACTTTAATTAACAACAAAAAAAATGTTTTACATTTTTTAAGTTTTGTCTGGTTATTACAAAATATCAGATTTAAATCACTTTGTTTGGAACTTTTTTTTCTATACGCGTAAAACCCTAGCCTTAAATTTTGCCCCTGCATATCAGACGCAACCCAACTTTTTTTTCAGTTGTTTGTAAGCCCTAGGTAGGAGTCACTCCTAGGGGGATATAATGTATGACGGTCCTCCATTAGTTTTTCGTCCTTAAAATTTTCTCAAATCATACTTTCCCTTTATCTCCACCCCTTAGGGGCGCTCCCATACAAATATTGCTTTTATGAAATTCTTAGATTTACCTAGCATTTTTCGTCTTTTGTGAATAAAATCAAAAGTTGTTAACAGATTTTTATCATTTATGGCTTGTTTGTATTTTTATACGTCTAGAAAAAAATATTAGCCTAGCTGCATTTTCGAATTTTTAATGAATTTAAAAAATAAAAAAATTTCGAAATTTTGATAAAAAAAAAAATTATGTTACTAAAACGACTGCGCATTTTACCTTTCTGAAAGGAAATTTTATTGCGGAATTTCGGTTTTGTGTAGTGTTTTCAATAAGCTAAAGCGTTTTTGAGTTACGCGAACATATCGAGCCATTACCGCCAAAATAATGTATCCCACACCATAATCGATTTTTGTTTTTGTATCGAAATCGATAGTTCAACATCATTTGCATCATCTGTCAAAATTTCATGGCTGTAGATTAAACCGTTATGATTTTATAACAAAAACAATTTTATTGTAAATCAGATGTCAATTGTGGTTGTATTGCTTTACATTAGTATTAGTGAATAAAGAGACAAGTATTCTTAATAAAGATTAAAAAATACGTAAGCATCCGCCGCATGTGCACTAGAGGTCTGCACAAATGATTTGGTAGCCAAATGAATGCTGTGTGTGTATTTGATATGCTTATCAAATGTGTAAAAAAATGAGAGCGAGTCATTCACGCTCAATCATTTTAAATGAGAGATCAACACAACACCGTTCATTAAAAAGTTAGCCACATACACTTACACTAATTGTGTGTGTTTCTCTATTATTGTTTATTGTTTGATGAACTCAAATTCATACATATTACAATAAAAAAACCTCAGCGAAGTTAAAAATCACACTAATCATTCGTGTGTTTCTTGACTTTCTTATTTTGTTAAGTGAAGAGGAAAGTTAAAATTTAAAAAAAAAAGTAATAAAATTAAATGGTATTTATAAATGTATTTTTTATATGCAAAAACAATAACAATAATAACATTACAAAAAAAAAATATTTTAAAATATGACAAACCAGTATGATATAGAATTGATAGAAAGAAACAGTTAATGTCAAAAAAATAAGTAAAATTGTTCAACTTAAAATTAAAAGTGTTGCTGAATTTTTTGTTTGTTTTATTTTTGTGTTTCTCATAAACAAAACGTTGACAACATTTAATAAAACAAACAAAACAATAACAAAAAAAAAACTAAAAAACTTTGTTTACATTTTTTATAGTTTACTCTTTCTAACATTTACCGTTTCATTCCATCAATTCTATTTCAATTCAATGAATCATCTTTTACTAATATTTTAATATTTTGTTTTTAATACGATAAAAAATTTTAAAACACAAAACACATGTTGTGTTGATAAAACACAATATGTACATCGTTACACAAGTGTATTTACTCGAATTAAAGAGCAAATTTGTAATTTATACCTGTATCAAATATTTCTCTCACAACACTCACATAAATAATTGAACGCTTTGCACACATAGGCTATTATTTACACACAATTAATTGTGTATGATTCTAAAATCACACACAACACACTACTTGCTAGTTTGATATGTGAATTCATGTGTCGTTTAATCGCACACATGCAGACCTCTAATGTGCACCCGTCGCTTGATAATCGACGACTAATTGTGTACAATTGTGTACTCTCGTGGACTAAATGAAAGAGCGTAAGAATGCGTGTGAAGAATGTGTGTGAATTAATTTGCACAATTGTGCAAGGCGCTGACATCCCTGTTGTAAATGCATATGGTGAGTTGTTTACATTTTCTTTGAACGCTTGTGTGGGATACAATTAAATTCTCTCTTAAAATAAATGGAACACAAGGAAAATAAATAAAAAAATACACAATTTTTTGAGACTTTAATTAAAGATAAAGATTTGTATTTTTGGAAGCTTTAGAACAATATGTCGAAGGTATCCCATGAAAATTTTTTTTTTTTGCAAAATATGTTTTTGTTTTCAATTATTGGATATTTTTACAGCTCTCCCTGATACCGTATAGCGATTCAGATGAATCTTTCGTTGATTAAAATGGTTTGGAAAGTTTAAAAGAAGTCGAAGAGGAAACGTGTGTTGGGAAAAGGGGCTACAGAAAGCAAAAGAGAATACCTAAAAGGCTGCAAAAAGTTAAGAAAAAAAATACGAGTGTTTTGCTCAACCCGTGCTTAAAGAAAAAATGTCCAAATTCGTGTCATGATAAAATTTCTGAAGATAAAAGGGTAAGAATAAATGAACATTTTTGGGGAATAGGCAACAAAATTAGACAGAAAGATTGGCTGTCTTCTTGTGTTAAACAAGTCGATATTAAAAGGCGATATGGAGAAAGTGACAGAAAAAGTGCAGCTTTAATTATTTTATGAATTTCAATAATACCAGTTTTAAAGTTTGTCAAAAATTTTATTGAAAACGTTGAACATTTCACAAACGATTTTAATATCCGTAATAAAAAATAAAAAAAAGCCAACTGCACACAAGAACAATTACCAGCGGTTCCTTCACATTATTGCCAAAATAAAAGTAAAAAATTATATCTACCTCAAGAATTTCGAAACATAAAAACTGTATATCAGCATTATGTAGAACATTTGAAAACTATTAATAAAGTAAATAGTCAGTTATCGTTAAGAGTATTCCGTAATATTTTTAGAAACAGTTTCAATTTAGGCTTTCATTTACCTAAAAAAGATAAATGTATCTTATGCGAGAATTACAATAATTTAGACACAGAATCCAAAAAGCAATTGGATTCATCAGAAGAGTATCAAATGCATCTAAAGGACAAAGAGAAATCTAAGCAAATATTTTGGGAGGACCAAAAGCTATGCAAAGAGAATCCGGCTTATTTATGTACAAGTTTCGACTTGCAAAAGGTCTTAAATACTCCCTATGGAAAAAGTGTAACTTTGTTCTATTCTAGAAAATATTCATTCTACAATGAAAGTTTTTATGAGAGTGGTACAAGAGATGGGTTTTGTTTTTTATGGGGAGAAAAGGATGGTAAACGAGGGTGTAATGAAATTTGCACAACTGTTTTCCAATACCTTTAATTAGTCGACGAAAGAAAAACCCAGTCGATAGTCCCAGATGATAGCTGCGCAGGACAGAACAAAAACAGAACATAATGCGACATTAACCTATTTTGTTGAAAATTCTAATTTTGTGACTAATATAACAATCACATACTTGTTGCCTGGACACACCATGATGCCTGTTGATTCGATACATAGTACAATTGAATCGTTTATTCGGAATAGAACTATTTGGGCTCCAAGTGAGTGGCACACCATAATATCAAATGCAAGAACTAACCCAAGAAAATATAATTGTATTGAATTAACTAACAGTGATTTTAAAGACTGGAAGACATTTTCACAGGCGTTATTTCCAAATTCAGTGAAAATTCAATTTACAAAATTACGCTCTGTTACATTGGACAAAAATATTCCAAATATTACTGTTAAATATGGCTACTTTGATGAATCTGAAACCATAAATTACGATCTAAATTCAATTCCACGATCCAGACGAAACTCCGAAATAGTTTCTAAGAGACCTACTCAATTATATGATGATATATATATTAAACATTTCTTCTGCTTAATATAAGGATTTGAAAACGCTTTGCGATAGAAAAACTATACCCGTAAAATTCCAACACGAGTATTTAAATTTTAAATGGGATGGATCTGTTAAAGATTTGCTACCTGAAACCGACCAGGAAGATAGTATTTAGCGTTCTTTATATATTTTTATCTAACGTTATTCAAGTTTACAAGATACAAAACTTTAAATGTATGAATTACATTACTTTATTTTTGTTTTATCCAATATACTATGAAATGTATACATTTATTTTTTTTAAAATGAAATTTAATTAAATTTTAAGGAGTAAGTAAAAAAATTAAATAAAAAAAAACGGGAAGTCACTTCCTTAAAATAAATTTTTGTGTAACCCACACACTTTTTTAATAATAGGTTGCCAGAAGGAAAGCAAAAAAAATGTTTCCCACAAAAACAACCGTTAAGATGCAAATATCCATTTAAAATTATTAAAATTAAATGTATTGCACAAAACAATATTTATTCAAACTGATTTTATTTAAAAAAAAACCTTCCCCTGTAAAATTTCGAGTTTGTGGGATACATTTTTTCGGCGGTTATGGCTCGATATGTTGTGCCAAGAATTTTTTTTTTTTTTTTTTTGCAATATTATTTATTGAATCTTCATACATTAAATATGAACTAACAATAATTAATCAAATCTTAACCTAATACTTTATTTTATGTCCTGCCAGTGCCAGACAAAAATTTTCTTCATCACGGGTTCTGTTCACTTATCTAGGTGTTTATCGCTCATCTAATTGGATAAGTGCTGCAGTGTCTCTTCTTCTTAAGCGAGTGTGGCCGCTATCATATAAATTATTTCGAGCTAGTGGGTTCGGATGCGATTCGAGCCTTTTTAAGTATTTTACTGCATATTTCGTAATCATAGTTTTTACTAAAGGAACATTAAGATCCTGGTGAATATTTGAATTTCTAACATACCAAGGGGCAGCTGTGATTATTCGAAGAAGTTTATTTTGGCGCCTTTGAATTTTTTCGATATTAGAAGCCGAGGCAGTGCCCCATAACTGAATACCATAGCACCAGATTGGCTTTAGAATAGAGTTGTAAATTAGGAAATTGCAGTCGAGACTAAGAACAGAGTTTCTTCCAATAAGCCAATGAATTTGTATGGCTTTTAGTTTCATTTGAGTTAATTTTGCCTCTATATGGCTTTTCCACGTCAAACGGCGATCTAAATGTATACCGAGATATTTTACATTCGAATTTTGAGGTATTATTTGATTATTGATTTTAATAGGGGGCATGATTCCCGACGCAAGGTGAATGTTATATGTACGCATTTTTGCTCATTGACTTTTATCCTCCATTGTCTTAACCATATTTCTAGTTGAAATATATGATGCTGTAAGTAACGAGATGCTTCATAACGGTTTTCGTGGACGCTTAGAACAGCTGTGTCGTCCGCAAATGTCGAAGTTTGTGTGTAGTTGTTTGTTGGCATGTCCGAAGTATAGATTAAGTATAATAGAGGGCCCAGGATGCTGCCCTGTGGGACTCCGGCGCCAATTGGCTGAGGTGAACTAAAGAAATTTCCTTCTTTGATAATAAATTGACGACCGACTAAGTAGCTTTCTAGCAGCTTGTGTGTGTTTGCTGGTAAATTTTGCTTCAATTTATGTAATAAGCCTTCATGCCAGACTTTATCAAAAGCTTGAGAAACATCGATGAAGAGAGCGGAACAATATTTTCTTTCTTCAAAGGCTTTTCTTATGGCGTTTACTATACGATGGGTTTGTTCAATTGTGCTTTGTTCTCTTCTAAAGCCGAATTGGTGATTAGGAATACATCTATTTTCACTTAAAATTGGAGTTAATTTTGACACTAACAGCCTCTCAAACAGCTTTGATATATTACAAAGTAAGCTTATAGGCCTAAATGACTCAACTTTTGTGTGATCCTTTCCTGGTTTAGGTATCATGGTTACTAAGGAAACCTTCCACTTTTGAGGATAGTATTGAAGACGTAAGATAGCATTGAAAATTAATAGAATAATTTTCTTTGCTGTGCTGGGTAGCTCCAAAAGCATTTTGTTGCTGATCTTATCAAAACCAGGGGCTTTTTTGGGGTTTAATTCACAAACAGCCTTTTCGATTTCTCTTATCTCAAATCTTAGGGGAACAGCTGCTCTAGCAGGAGCAGGTGGTAACTCGACCGCAGTATCGTGAGATATATTTGGGGTAAATACGTTTTTTAAATGATTAACAAACAGATTTCCGTTTTCGTTATCATTTCTTGCCCAACTTCCGTTCAAGTTTCTTAATGGTGGCTTAGAGACAACTGGCCTTTTTAGATTTTTAGCTGCACGCCATAATGAGTAATCTGATTGCGGAGTTGCATCAAGTTCCTTAAGATATTTTTGCAGAGAATCCGTTTTCTGTGTCTGTAGTAACTTTCTTAGCCTTTTTGTACACTCTTTTAACAAACTCTTAAGTTGAGGGGATCTGTGCAATTGCCACTCTCTTCGAGGCCTCCTTTTTTCAGACAAAATACGCTCGACATCTGAGGAATATATTTTATTATTTTTGGTTTTTTTGGGGGCAATACTGGAATGTTGAACAGCTAGTTTTAGAAAACTGTCAAAATTGACAATAGAGCGATCTATATACTCCGGTATACTAAGCGGAATATTTTCTGTGCAATGGGTGCTGAGATATTTTTTATATTTTAGCCAATTGATTTGTGTAGCTGGCGTCGCTAAGTAACCAGTTGGAGATACAGTTCTATTGGGGTTCATTAAAGTAACAATTGTAGGTGTGTGGTCGGAAGATAATTCTAAGGAAGCTTCAACATAAATCGTTTCTAAGGGGATGTTTTTAACCACGCCAAAATCGATGACATCTGGTATTTTTTGCTGATCAGTAGGCCAATATGTTGGTTGTCCGCTCGCTATCACATTCAAATCCATCTTAGTAATAGTATTAAATAGAACACGACCCTTTGGTGTTATAAGTCGGGACCCCCAGAAGGTATGTTTAGCGTTATAATCGCCAGCGGCCAGGAAACAGGGTCCTAATAATTTAAAATATTTATAATATTGGCCTTCTGATATTGAATATCTAGGTGGGGAGTATAGCGATGAGATTACTACGTTTCTATTTAATTCTTCAACGCAAATGTTTGTTGCTTGAAGATAATCTTCACGAAGATCAAACATTAGGTAGTGTTTGATTCGGGTTTTTATTAAAATGGCAGAACCTCCACAAGCTCTATCTCGAGGGTCCTTTGTATCATATAGTGTATAACCATTGATTTTAAACGTATGTCTTGAGGTCAAATGAGTTTCAGAAACCATCTTGACATCAATTTGTTTATTTTTTAGAAAGTACTCTAATTCATTTTTATGTTGGCGGATGCCGTTTGCGTTCCAAAAACAGATTTTTAAACAGTTCATGGCTTGTTAAGTACAGCTTGCAATAACATCGATTGCATTCTTAGAATTTCCTGCATCATATTACCCATTGTGTTCGTAAAATTATTTACTGTTTGCACTAATGTTTCCATGGTTTTTTCTAAACGACTTAAATTAGAAACTGGAGTTTCATCATTACTTGGCGAGGCACCTTGCATTGGCTCATAGTTTGATTTTAGGACGTTAGCGTAAGAGGTTCTGTTATAACTAGGCTGGGGGGCTTGAATTGCATTTGTGTTAACTTGATTTGCAACCTGCATTTGAGGGGTATTTGTTTTCGGTCCAACCGTCTGCTTGACGATATTATATACAGGGCATCCTCTATAATTGGCAGTGTGATTACCGCCACAGTTGCTACATTTTTTTACTTTGGGGTCGGTTTTAGACTTATCGCAAAAAACTGTAACGGTAGTTCACCACATACTACGCAAACAGGGGATAAGTAGCAGTATGCCTTTGTATGGCCAAATTCTTGGCAGTTTAAGCACTGGACAGGTCCATATTTTTTTGTGCGGCTCCTCAATTGTAATTTTTCTGTATAGAATATATTTCAAACTATAAATGGGATGCGTTTCGTTTTTTTTAACTTAATGTCGCCGGGCTCTAATTCTACTCGAAAAAGTGGTTGTGGATTTTTGTCTCTATTTCTAACATTTACCACATGTTTTATCTTGAAGCCTTTTTCTTCCAAGAAAGTTTTAATTTCCTCTGGGTCTACGCATGAACCAATTCCCTTAATCACCACCTGGAGACCTTTACTGCTCTTGAGTTGGTATGTATAAAAACTTTTTTTAAGTGCCTCAAATTTGTTAATTATTTTGAGAAAATCATTTTCATGATTCACTTGAATTTTCGTTTCATTTCTGCTACCTCGCTTTATTGCGGCTACATAAAACGAATTTTCACCAATCAACGAAATTAAACTCTTTATTAGATCAATTGAGTTATGCTCCCTAAGATATATCGGGGGAAGCTTGGACGATTTTATGACGTTTGGTGCTTCAGAGGATTCATCCTCCAGAATTGCAAAGCGATTTTGGGAATTTATTTTGTCAAAAGATGGCACTTTTGATGCCGAAGCAACAGCTGAAGAGGTAGGGCTGCGACCCCGTTTAAGGACTGTTATATACCTGTCCATACCAACTTGGACTTGAGGCTTTTGACAACTTTTTACAGGGGGGTTTTCCATTGCATTTGTGTTTTGGTTCATGGTATCATTTCCCACTAAATTTGTTTTTGACGTCGCGGCAATATTTGCTGGCCTGGCAACACTTGTCACCAGGTCTAGTTTTAGTTTTTTTAATGAGTCACTATCCACCGTTTGTGTAAATAAAGAGGGTGAGAGGGAACGTGTACGAATTAATTGTGCCAAGAATGATAGAAATAAAGATTACGCCTTGCGCATGTTTTACCGTTTGATGACGTAGTAGTTCCCTTGTTAAGATTACCAAATCTCTTTTATATGTGAAAACCGTAACTTCTTACAAAAATTTTATGTATTCCGTGATAGCTGGCAACCCTGCAATTAATTTACTCAGAGAGTTCAAATAAAAATATTATATCAATTGTCAAAAAACTAAGAATTTTGCTTAATATTTTATATTCAAAATATTATTAAATAAATAAAATTTTTGAAAGTGTAAAAATGTGTGTTAAAAGAACCATAATATAGAAAAATAAAAAATAAATAAATATAGAAGAGAGCAGAAAAGAGTACAATCATAAAGTGTGCGGTGGGCAAATGAAAACAAATTAACCGCAAAAAAACAAAGGGGGAAATTGTGCGAAACACTATCGTGTTGCGTCCTTTTAATTAAATATCTTTATTTTTAACTATGTCTAATATAGAGATAAAATATATTTATGGAAGTCAAAAATAAAATTATGAAGACAAAAGTAAATTATAATAAAACAAATTTCAGTTTTCAAATAATTTAAACAGAAAAGTAATGAATTGTCCCACTGTCATGTTTACACATAAACATAACAGTTTGAAAGCTAAAAATTATTAGCCAATGAGAACAAAGTTTGTGTGACGTCACAGTTCCTACATGCGAAGTAAAACAGTTTTATATCTGCCTGATGTCGTAATCTTTATTTCTATCATTCTTGTGTTGTGCGACCTCCTCCATTTTCGAAATAGCGATATATCTCGAAGGCCAGAGCTAATTAAGCGTACCCGAATAAGGTTAAAACGAGAAGTGCTCAGCTTGTCTCAAAAAAGCAAAGAATTTGCTAACTTACTTGCTACAAGAATTATCATGTGTCGATATGATCCATTCATTAGTGCATAAATTACAAAATTCCATAGTAATAACCTAACTTATTCCATTTAATCCCACTTAAAACTTTGGCTGTTGTAGGGACCGGATTAATTTAAAAATAAAGAGCTGGTACAAATTTTTTTTGATATATTTGGAACCTATTTAGAAAGATCGTGAAGAAAAATTCGAACATTACCTAAATGAGGACCACCCTTATATTTGTAAATTGATCTCGTTGTTTCAAACCAATTAACAATGCTTTTTGTGAAAGTATCTACTTGAAGTTTTTTAAATAATCTATACTCACGAGAAAGGAATAGAATTTCCTTCGGAAATTTTCACAAGACTATATTTATTATTAAAGTTTCAAAACATTTTTGGCTTACAACTAAAACAAGTGCTTGTAAATTCTGTAAGTAACAGATGTATATGTGGCAAGACAAATAGTTACACATACTTTTTTTATAATTTAGATTTATATCGGCTCCTATAAACCCAAAAGCCGTAATTTTTGATTACTTATGATTTAATTACCCAAAATACATCATAACCAATCAAAAAGTCGATTTTTATTTTTTTACTTATGACCTTTTGGATTTTAGGTGACGATATGCAATATGACGTAAGACTGAAATTTATTTGTTACTTTCCTTGTTTTTTTATGCTATTTATTTTTATTTTTTTTTTTGGAAAAAAGTTAAATACAATTTTTGGAACTAGTTAAGTGTATTTTTAAATTGTCCAGTTATTTTTTCCAAATCCAGGTGAATTTGTTACATTGTCCGGTTATCTAAATTTTGGCACTGGCAATCGTATGTACCTAACTTTTTTTTTATAAAAGTAAGAGGAAATAGTATACTGCTTAAAAATCAAAATAAAGAATGATGAAAATTTAAAAAAAGGTCCCTCTTACTTGAACTACTGTTTTTTATAAAATATTAAAGGCAAAACTTTTATGTTTCGAAAAAGAAAGAATTGCTTGAATCCGTATATAAACAACAAACTTATAATTTTAGTTAGTTCACAAGAACGAAGTGATTGCAAAAAGTTTAAAGGAGTTTCGTATTCAAAGGTGTCAAACAAAGAAGAATTGACTAATGAGAACGCCTGCATAATTTTATACCCTCCACCCCAACTAGTGGTGAATGAAGGTATACTTAGTTTGTCAGTCCGTGTGAAACTTTTTTATTATTCTTTTCAGACCCAATAAAGTACATATGTATATATCCTAGCTCCCTTGGTAATCTTAAGTCGATTAAGCCATGTCCGTCTGTATGTCCGTTAGTCTTTATAAAACACGCTCACTTTCGAAAATCTAATAAAAAATAACCCTGTTTGTGTCCTGCAGTAGTTCTCCCAAACAGCTTAGGGGTTGAAATCTAGCAAAATCGGCTCGGTTATGGATCCAAATGGGGAACCACCACTCTAAAAAATTGGTAATTTGGATCTCAAAGAAAAAAATACTCAAGCTCCAATTATAAAACCAACTTTTATAATTGATAATTTGTTTTGAAAAAAACTAACATAAATGATGGTAAAATGCTCGAATTCATAAAAAATTTTGGCCAAATTCGTTCTATGGCTAGAAATCATGCTGTTCAATTTTATGGACATCGGTTCAAAATTTAGCATATGCCCGGAAAAGAGCTTAGTACATCTAAAACCGTTATTAATAGTGCTACTGTAATAAAACCCGGTAAGCCACAGTTTTGTAGGACAATAAACTACACTTTCAAATTTCGCGAAGATTGGTTTATAATTTACCAAAGGCTCCATGAAAAGCCTACTCTCGAAAAACAGTTTAGTAAACCTAAAACCGAAAGTAATGATACTAACAAAATCTGTTACGTCACATTGTTAAATTTCGTGTAGATCGGTTCATAATTCACCATATGCCCCATATAAACCCTACTTTCGTAAACCGATTAAGTATGACTAAAACCGTACGAATAATGTTTTTGTAGCAGAAACAAATGTAGCAAATGTCGCGAAGATCAGCCCGTAATTAACCATATTCGCCACATAATGCCCACTCTGGGAAATCAATAAATAGGTCTAGCCGCAATCAATTTTAAAACTCTTTCCCGTTTTTATAAAGATTAACTAATAATTTATAGACCAATATTTTGCTCACGCCTGAACTATTTTAATTTTTATTTTATTTTTTTAATTTCCTAAGCTAATCCCGCGAAGCTCCACTCTTGTCTGCAGGAAAGAAACCAGAGTCGCTGGCTAGTTGGCTCACTACCAACTAGCCTACCGGGGCAATATTTTAACTGCCGATGGAGGGTATCAAAGGTTCGGCACAGCCGAATATAGCACTATTCGGGTTTTTGTTCACTTTTTTTATTACCGTGCAATTAACTGAAGGCATGTCTATGTACATACATGACGATCGATGGCTATTCAAGCTCACATTCTTAACAGACGAAATTGAAATTAGACTTTTTTGTTTAAAATTGCCAATAAAAATTGATGAGAAACAGAAAATGTGTGTCGTAATATCAATCAATTCCTTTCATTCTGGTCCCGTCAGTCTCTTAACATTTATTTACGACAACTTAGGAGATAAACGTACGACCATTTGCTCATTAAGATTACTTCAATCTTTGTCTCTTGGACTTCCTGGGCAAACGCTGGCTGTTGCCACAATGATCATCTTTATGTTCACAAAGACCTACATCAATGACTTAAAGCCGTTAAATAGACAACGCCAACAAGTGGTTGTAAATTTTGCGTACATCTTGTAAAAACCACAAGACAACAAGAAAACAAACCATGTATTATCTACAGCCAGTGTTGTCATATCGTAAGATTTATCTTTTTTGCAAGTTTTTGAAATGCCAAAAAGTTTTATGTTTTTTTCCCCTAGAAAATAAGTTTTTCTGTAATGAAATTTTTTTTATCTTTCTTGTCGAAATTTACAATACGAGCGAGGAAATTAAAGTGTCTTTCATAAATTTACTTATAATTTGTATTTGTAAAAATTAAGCTTCGCTCAGTTTAGTTTATTTCAAAATATAAGATATAAAACATACGGAATAATTTAATTTTTATTTATGTATATATTTTAAATATATTTATAAGTTCTTACATTTGTATTTATATTATTTATGTTATGTTTTTTAATAAAAAGAAACATAATACGAGCAGTGTAAAACAAAAGTTTGGTCGAAAAAAGCTTCTTTTTTTCAGATATACAAAGAGCATTGAAAAAAAAATATGACAACACTGTCTACAGCATATCTGCATTTAAAAATCAGCATATTCAATAGATATAAAAAAGGTTGAACACTAAACAAATGTTCTCGTATTTGTATGTGTGTAGCAGTATTATGACTTCTTTTAATAGCTCTGTTACCAATTGAATTTTTGCAACTTTGTTGTATGAATTCTACGTACGAAATAAATTACTGGTGAATGTCAATTTTGCAAGTTTCATACAATATAAAGTTCTCCCATTTCCGTACCTCCCCCTCAGATTCAACTCGATTTGTTTGAATGTCTATATATATTTGAGTTACTGACCGAAATCTTTCTTTAGCATGAAATGTTCGATGTTGTTCTTAATAGTTGTATTGGGTACAAGCAGTTCAGTTTAGTTCAAAGTCACTGACAAATATTGTAAATCTATAGGTACATATGTATATAGTAGGGACGTACAACTACAACTTCCAGAATAGTGCAGTGCCTTAATACGGTTTTGTGCTTATTGTCAAAATAAATATTATTAAAAAGATTTTTTTCGTGATCCATATATCGACCAGTCCATGCATGCAATAAAATATAGTAAAACAGAATTTTAAATAGTAAGGCCAATACGCATATATTTTACAGTTGTTCTTAGAAAACCATAGGGCGTTAATGGTATCCATGGGGTATTAAAAATAGATGTACCATTTAAAATAATGAGTTTTTTTCATAGCAACTACAATTCGTTCTTGACAAAAAAAAAAAAACAGTCTTGCATTTTACAACAAGTTTGCGTTATAATTTGGGTTGTTAGCCTTACATTTGAACGACTCGTGATTACTTTGAATTGTTATCATACGTTAAGGCCCAAATACACGACTCATCAAGCATTGTGGTAGTATTAAGACCCAAATACACTTGTCAAATGCTTGTCCAGCAGGCAAATTCGGCGTGTATGTGTGCTGGACGTAATATTCGCCGTCATATCTAAATTTTTTGATTTTCCATCCAGCATCGTCGGTGTGACACATACAAAAAAATGTTCACTAATACTACCATAATGCTTGATGAGTAGTGTATTTGGGCCTTTAGAGAGTAAAGCTGGAGGTCCACAACACAAGCTTTTATGTCTTATTCATTTTTAAAAAATAGCATCAGTGTAATTGTGTTAACATGTTACACAGTAAACGCCTAGAATGCATATACGTATCGAATGCATGAAGAAGGATTACTATCGACACTTACATGCGCTTTAAAAAATTGTCAAAAAAGTATCAAACGTGCACATTAAGCGTCAAGACTATTACGAAGACTTTCTAAAGAAACTATGGGATACAAAAAAAAAATGCTTTAATTATTCTTATGTTATTGTCTAAATTTTAAGAATTATTATTCTTCGAACATATTATGGTGAATAATAACAATAAAATGTTTACCATTTTTAATTGTGTATATGTTCGGAGGCGACCATTATGTGGTTTGTCAAACAGTTTCACTGTCCAGTGCTTAATTTAATAATTTAAATGAAAATTTTAAAGAGTAAAGACGGAGAAAATTAAGCATAAAAAGAGAACAAATAGAACAGTTTTTATTCACTCTACCTTCACTAGTGGTAAATGCTAGTTTACACTATCTCACAAGTCTTACGTATTCCATAATACTTTGTGAAATCTAATGAGTTTTGTTGCGACTGTCAAAAAATCTAATTTAACATAACAGTTTGTGTTCACACCATCACACAAAGTATAAACACTCACACATGAAATAAAATTCAACCCTGATCCAATTAAAAGTTTTATTGTTTAGAAATTTTTCAAAAAACGATGAAGTCGTATGGGATGTCAAACTTTTTTCATAATACTTGTCATTTTCGTGACACATTGCATTCACACTATCACACTTTGTCATATTACTTGAGTTTTTGACATGTATTAATACAAAGTATAATAGTGTAAACTAGCCTTAAATGAGAATATGCTAAGCTTGTCATTCCGTGTGAAACTTTTTTATTATTAGTCTAAGACCCAATATAGTATATTATGGCTCCTTGAGGAACTCTAAGGCCCGTTTTACAACTTAACGATAGCTAAATGTAGGAAGTTATCGAACAGATAATGAGTTTTTAATTATCACAAGTTCCCTTTAATCTAAAAGTGAAGGTTAAGGTAAAGAGAGGAACGTTCTACCTTTAACTTTTACCTTTAACTTTTGTCGAGATTGCCATATTATATTAACATATTTTTGATATATGGCAACTCACAGTATACGTATATTTTGTAAATTAATAACAAACTAGTATTTTGACAAATAAAATTTACAAAATGTTAAATTCGCGTGTACGCGGTATTTCATTAATATTTGCCATTATTATAAAATATTTGTGCACACAAAAATTTAAAATGAGAAAAGTAAAAGAAAGTACGTAGTTGCCAGTTCGTTTTTTTATTTTGGCAAAAATAATCGGTATTTACTTCATTTTTAAAAATGTTAAGTTTATTTTATACAGAAGTTGTGAAAACGAAAAATAGTTGAAGGTAACTTTATTCCTCACTAGTGCTAAAGGTACCATTAACTATTCCGATCTTTATAGGTAAGTCGTGAAAACGGGCCTAAGTCTATTTAGCCATGTCCGTCTGACTGTATGTCCGGCTCCCCTCTTTCCGTCTGTTGAAAACACGGTCACTTTAGAAAAACTTATTAAAAAAGAACATTCCTAAGCAGGTTGGGTTGGAAATACAGCAACATCGTTTCAGTAAGATAAGAGTAATGAATCCAAATGTGGAACCACCACCCTAAAGAATATATAATTTGGTTACAAACTTACATAAATGGTGCCTTAATGCACGCGTTGATATTAAATTTTGCACAACTTCGTTCCATATGACTACAAATCACAGTTTAAAATATCGTGATGATCCGTCTATAATTTACCATAGGCCCAAAGTAAAGCTTACTGACAGAAAACAGTTTAGTACACCTAAAATCGTAAAAAAATGATGCTATTGTAACAATTTCGAACGTCACACTTTTATAGGATTAGAAATCACACTATCAAATTGCGTGAAGATCAGTCCATAATTTACCATAGGCCCCATATAAATCCCACTCTAGGAAAACTCTTTAGTACGAGTAAAACCATAACGAATATTGTAATAAATAAAGCCACTCCTGAAATATTTTAATTATCGGTGGAGGGTATTAAAAATTCGGCATAGCCGAATTAAGCACTCTAACTGGTTTTCATGTTTCATGTTTGTGCCGCTTATTCGCAAACGTAAAGTGTGTGTTTGCCCACCCGGTTGTGTACTTTGGTTGGCCCTTAGCTAGCTCGTGCAATGTTTGATATCAAGCTAACCAAAAACACAGAGTACACAAAGAGTTATGACAAGACGAAATTTATTGTGTTTTTTATCTCTTTCTTCGAAAGCTTTTTGCATTTCTCTTTTCACCATCTTTTATGCCGCAATAGAATGAATACAAATTTCTTTAATTTAGATTTGTTTGTAAACTGTTGTAAAAATTAACTTTAAAGTTTACCACACACAATTAAATAAAATATAAGTAAATAAATGACATTTCAAAACAAATTACATAATAATTTTATTTTTGACAAAACAAAAAGTTTGTTAAACTAATATTTGGTTTAACGTGGTTTGTGTTTTCTTATTTTTGATTTGATCACGAAATTTGTGTTGATTTTAGCGGCCTGTTTTTAAACATTGCCGCTTTCATACATTTTCACCTCTGTGTGTTCTCTGTGCTGATAATTAGAGCTACCCTAATAAAGACAATATGTGAAATTGTTAATTTCCTAAATTACACTACACATTCGCTGCTCAAAAAATTTACGGAGTTTTTAATTCTTAGATAAAATTGATTAAAATAACGGTTAAATAATTTTTACAAAGTGATTTAAATTTTAGATTCAGAATAGTTAGATGTTAAATGAAAAAATAGATAAATAAAAGATTTTATGGTTTTCCGATTTTCTGATATCAAGCAAATCCGATGTTAAGACTTACGCAGAAAAAATTTTTTCCAATTAAACCGTTAATTAAAAGTAAAATCAGTTTTAACAAGTAAGAGTGCTATATTCGGCTATGCCGAATCTTATAAACCCTTCACCATTTTGCGAGCAGAATACAGAGCAACTAGAAAAAAACTTAATAATTTTACATATACATACATATTTACAATACTAAAAACTTCAATTTAAATTAAATTTAAAAAGCGAAAACTGGTTAATATTTTTTAAAATCGTTTTTCAACATAAAATTAAAAAAAAATTTTGTTTTTGAAAAACCAAGATTCGAACCAGCGAAATCACAGTTTCTAACCTTAACAAACCCCCTAGACAACCTCTGGTGAAGGGTATAAAAAGAGTAATTTTTGGGATTTCAGTATTTTGATTATAACTCAGCTATTTAATAACCGATTTGACAGATACCGACGCGCTTAAGAAGAAATTTGTCAGTTAGTTGGGTTATAAATCTTGGACTCGGGAAGACCTATGGTTAGCGAAAGGGGGTATTTAAAAAAAAGTATTTTGGTCATAACTTTTTGGTATCTGAACCGATTTTTTCCGAGTTTTTCAGAAAATATTTTCTACTAAAGATTTCCGATCTTTTGATATACAAGGGATAACCATAGGTCATATGACAGTCCTAAAAAGCAGGTTTTTATACAATTTTTAATATTTTTTGTACGGGAGGTACCACGCCTACTTCTCCAATCCCGCCCACATTTTGTGTAATGCTGCGTATTGATAACCTAAATGTGTGTACCTAATTAAACTTTGGCTCTTGCCGTTCTCCAGATATACAGAAAAAAGTAATAAAAATACAACAACAAGGGAGTTTTAGAAAAAATTAGAAGAAGTCGTTATAGGGTCTAAGATCAATAATGTAGAAATTACAAACGGAATGACAAACTTATATATACCCTTTTCCACCTGTGGTGAAGGGTATACAAAAAACTTAATCAAGTGAATTAAACGTTTACTAATATCAACAACATTACTGCAGAAATTGTTGCTAATATCAAAAAATATTTAATTGATATTATTAATTAGTTTACTGGGACAAATTTAATTAATTTTTTAATTAATGTCACAAATTTTTTAGTTGAAATTAATTTTAATTTTTTGCTGTATAAGTGGTTTATAGTTTTCAATTTTTCAGAATGGTATTTTTATGGGATTTAAGTAGGTTTTGTATTCGTGCAAAAATTCCCGGTAAAATATTTTTGTAAATCCTATGAGTTTCGGCATTAATTTAAGTTTTTGTGACACTAAAGCTGCGATCGGCAAAATCAGGGCGCCGCGTTTTCTCTTTTATGCTCTTTTATTACTACGTGTGCGCAAACATTGGAGAGAATTTAACAACATTAACAAAAATATAATAAAATTCATACAACGCATACAATCGCAAACTGAAATAGTATAGGTTGCCGATCGCAGCATTAAAGGCACAGACCAGGGCTGTCAGACTTGGTGAGCAAAAAGGACATAGAAAGTCATTTGGGGATTGGGGATTTTTTTGGCGATTTAAAAAAAACCTCGCGGATTTTTTGGGGATTTTACATTTTTTTAATATATTTTCCCTTCTTTTATTATTTACGCTTATTTTTTCTTTGTTTCGTATATAAAATATGAAAAAAGTAGCAAAACTTGTATCTTACTGTTATACAGTGTAAAGGGTCCTAATTAAGATTACCATTTTTGTTAAGTGTTAAGTACTTTATAAACTACTGTTATTTTTCTTGGGTGTGTTTAAAAAAAGAATAGAATCACATAAAATTTTTGATTTTTTAAAGACAATAATAAGTAAATATGAAAGACAATATAATAAAGTTTGGGAAAAAAGAATGCTAGGCTATTGGTTAGTAGTTATGATGCATCGAATTATTAAATAAATGACGGATATATGTATTTTTATTGGTATTGTTTTAATGTTAATATGTTGACAAGCTCCAAATTCTTATAAATTGGCTCATTCGTCTTCAATAACAGCATATTGTTCTGCTTAATTCCTCACAGGAATCGCTTAAAAAATATTTAAAAAAACACGCCGCTACAAGTAAAATAAAATAATTTGTTTGACTAAAATTTTTTATTTGGGGATATCTTATTAAAATTTTTCTTTTTATTTTTTAAGAAAAAATTAAAATTTGGTCAGAAAAAAACCAAAAAAAATATTATTTTTGGGGATATTTTTTTAATTTTTTGGGGACAAGGAAAAAGGTACCTGGCAGCCCTGGCACAGACTGCCAGCTTATCACTGTAAATAGAAAATGAGCGAAGATATTTCGACCACAGAAAATAGTAACGCATCTTACCACAATTTAATAAGCTGAACTATGTTTGTATTAAATTATAATGTCTAAAGGTGTTATGATACTTGCTATTTTTTGTATTGGATTTTTTTAGGATTGACTGAATGAAACAACAAATGCGAGAAAGAACAAGAAATACAATATGTAAACAAATCCTTTTTTCTGATTGATCAAACAAAAAATGTAAACAAAACAAGCAATATTGCCCACGTTTTGTTTCCACAAAAACACGTCAAAAAAAACCTAAAAATCGCAAAAAGAAGTTAAAAACCGCTACTTTCGATCAAAAACTAAAAAAATTGGCAACAGTGCTAACATTTAATCTGGAAATGTCAATTTTAAGTTAAAAATTTTTATATTTTTTTTGACAGTCTTAGATTATTTATCGATAACACACGTATATTTGTTTGACATTTAAAGATTTTTTATGATATAATCTTACTCTTTACACTTAGTCAGTTTTCTTATGCAAATATATTTGCACTGTTCTCCAATATTGAAAAAATACAAAAAATAGCAAGTATCATAACACCTTAAGCAGTTTAACAGCAATATTAGATAAAACAAGTAAGAGTGCTATATTCGGCTGTGCCGAATCTTATATACCCTTCACCATTGTGCAAGCAGAATACAGAGCAACTAGACAAAACCTAAATAATTTCTACATAAACATACATATATACAATACATAAAGCTTCATTATAAATTAAATTTAAAAAGTTAAAACTGGTAAATATTTTTTTAAATCGTACATCAACCTAGTCCACATCATTTCTGGGGTTTTCGGAAAACCCATTTCAACATACACACGGACAGACGGACAGACGGACATCGTTAAATCAACTTCGCTTTTCATAAGGACCCAGAATATATATACTTTATAGGGTGTAGGATCAATATTTTGGAACATACAAACGGAATGACAAAGTTATATATACCCTCTTACCTTCGGTGAAGGGTATAAAAATACAATTTTTTTGGATTTCAGTACTTTGGACATAACTCAGCCATTTATTAACCGATTTGACAGATTTATATGCCGATGTCTTAAGAAATAAATTTACCATTTACTTTGGTGATAAAACTTGGACTCAGAAAGACCTATGGGTTCCGAAAATGTGTATTTAAAAAAAAAAAATTTAATTTTGGTCATAACTTTTTCGTATCTGAACCAATTTTTCCGAGTTTTTCAGAAAATATTTTCTATTAAAAATTTCCGATCTTTTGATATATAAGGCGTAACCATAGGTCATACGACAGTCCAAAAAATCCGGTTTTTATACAATTTTTGATATTTTTTGTACGGGATGTACCACGCCCACTTGTTCAATCCCGCCCACATTTTGGGGGATGCTGTGTATTGATAACGTTAATGTGTGTACCTAATTTGGAAACTTTGGCTCTTGCCGTTCTCAAGATATACAGAAATAAAAAACTACAACAACAACAAGGGATTTTTGTGCAAAATCAGAGGCAGTTGTGGTTTTTTGCTCATATCTCCGTCATTTTTGGACCGATCTGGCTGAATTTCAATAGCAAACTTAAACGGAGTATATGTGAGATAAATATACATCAACCTAGTCCACATCATTTCTGGGGTTTTCGGAAAACCCATTTCAACATACACACGGACAGACGGACAGACGGACATCGTTAAATCAACTTCGCTTTTCATAAGGACCCAGAATATATATACTTTATAGGGTGTAGGATCAATATTTTGGAACATACAAACGGAATGACAAAGTTATATAAACCCTCTTACCTTCGGTGAAGGGTATAAAAAAAGTAACACGTATAGTTTTGGAAAATATTACAAGATTTTGTTGGTCGTGCTTAATTCCCAATACATATTTATTTTTGATAAAAACACTGAAATTTATTGTTGAAGGAATAAGCTATTCCTATACGCATTTCACTGGTTGCTTTGGCCAGATCGTCAGGAAACTTCATCAAAAGATTTTAGAAAAACTAAAGATATTAAACAAGTAAAAACTGATAAGTTAATTAATATTGGAAGAATTCCAACCAAATGTAGTGGGGAATGTAAGAAAAGATAAGCTTACTGTTTATTGTTGTTTTTGTTAAAGCTTTGATATGGTTACAAGTAAGACTTTTGCTTAAAAGTAATTCTTATTTGGTTAACAGTTTTTACTTGTTTAATATCTTTATTAAGCTTAACCCTTCAACAATAAATTTCAGTGTTTTTATAAAGAATAAATGTTGGGAATTAAGCACGACTAACAAAATCTTTTCAAATTTTGTATTCCTAAAAATTGTTTTGGAAAATATTAAAAAAATAATTCAACAACTTTGTGGCTTATTTGTTATATCAATCTTCTGATTGAAATCTTTCAAAAAATCTTTTAAGTTCTAAAAAATGGCTAATTAGTGGCAAAAAAAAAAAAAATATAATACATATAAGATACAGAAAATACACAATATAAAACAAACAAAAAAAAACTTATAAAATAAGTGAAGCGCACATTAGAGATTATTTATGATATGTTCACATTTGAGGTTTTAAGCGCGTTTAAGCACCTCCAACGTGATTAAGCTCTAATCACATCAAAATCGAAATGATTAACCATACATTAAAGTGATTTGTTAATCACTTCAAATTGACATGATTACAACTAAATCATCTCATTTATCACATAAAACCCTCTAAACATACCTCATACTGAGTATGATGTAGCATCGGCCACAATGAACTTACCTCTCACGTGTACAACCGACCACGATTTTTTTTTTGATATTTTTATTTCGGCTTTAAATAATTCATTAATTTTCACAATTTCATCATTAATATATTTAAAATAATATTCTGATAACTTAATTAAAGTATTTTTTTCCATTTTGAATTTAAAGAAATATTAATTTGTTTGTTGTATGTTTTTCTTAATCAACTGTCATCTTAATAATCTTTAATGTAATGTGAACGACTTTTATTATTATTTTGCTTAAACGCGTTTAAAAACCCCAGTGTGAACATTGTATTAATAATGCATTTGATGTTCCCAAATTTCTCGAATGTGATCATATGTAACAATTTTCCAACGATTAAATTTTCCTTCAATTTATATAAGTTTGGATGTTCTCAAATTTTCTGCAATGTCGTATAACGAGGATGTCGTGTAAAGATATAAATATTGAACGAACACTTTTATTATATGACATGGTATGCATGTTTGTTTAGCAACAATTGAAGCGCTCTTTTGGCTTCTTTGTCGACAACATATTCACACACACATCATAGACATTAAGCTAAAATGTTGCACGGAATGAGAGGCTTATTAAAAACGCCATAAGCAGAATAAACCGAAGAGCAAACATCGATTAAACATTATTTATGGGGCTTCACCTAACAATGTTTTTTCTTGACATTCGTCTCCATATCCATCTTTCTATGGTTTAGTTTTAATAACGGACATAAGTACATATTTACATACATGTGTATTTTTTCTTCTTTAACACTATGCCACAAAAAAAGATGAACCTTAAAACTGAGACGTTTTTAATCTAAATAGAGGCTGCTGAATAAAAAATTAATTTTCTTAAGAAGCGTTTGCGAAATATTCGCGTCTTTTTATACCCTTCACCGAAGGTAAAGGACATTCGTCCTTCCGTTTGTAATTTTTACAATAGTAATCTTAGACCCTATTAAGTATATATGTATATTCCTGGTCCTTATGAGGAGGGAAGCTGACTTAACGATGTCCGTCTTTCCGTGAGTCCCGTGAAATGAGTTTTCCGAAGACCCCAGATGTGATGGGGACTTAATAGTTATTTCTGTCACATAAAGTCCGGAATTGTTTGCTGTTAAAATTCAGCCTACTCGATCTACAAATTGCTGAGATATGAGCAAAAAACCACGACTGCCTATAATTTAACCCCAAAATCCCTTGTTGTTGTTGTTTTTATATATTGTTTTTGTGTATATCTGGGGAACGGTAGGAGCCAAAAATTAGGTATAAGTATCCTGGTTATCAAAACACAAAATCCGACAAAATGTAGACAAGTGGCCGTGGTACTTCCCATACAAATACATTTTAGATTTCTGTAAATCTGGAGAACAGCTAAACTTTCCAAATTAGGTGGACGAGTGGTCGTGTCACAAATGTGATTTATTTATATCTTTAGAACGGTTTTTATTTAACTTTCTGTTACTATCGCACAATGGTGAAAAACAATTCTCAAGATTTAAAAATAGCTTCATAAACTGCAAAAAAACAGGTTTTTGAGAATATCTCGAAAACACTTCTTAAGAAAAGTAAATTAATGCCATATTCGTGCCCCAATTTAGCGTAGAAAACAATTAATTTTTGAAGTAATCGCAAAAAGTTAAAAACTTGTGAACCAGTGTAAAGGCTCAGTTAGCCGGGAGTAACAGTAACAGTAACCTTACCGTAAAAAAGTAAGACCAATCTATTTCTTACAGATTGAGACGTAACATCTTACTGCTAACTATAATCGTTCTAATTGCTTTACCTACAACAAAATGAATCAGCTGATTTGCAACGTTACTGTTACTCCCGGCTAACTGAGCCTTAATACATCCATACATTCCGTTTTAAGCAATAATATGTGCCTTCGTATTCATTCTATTACGTGAGAAAAGCATTCGATTGGTTTAATTGCTTTTGACTGCTCGATAGCTCTTCGCATTTTGTTAGAAACTTTTGATAAAAATATATTGCTTTTAAATATGTACCCAGCAAAAACTTACATTGCAAAGTAATGAGTTAAAAAGCTAATATAACGACTCTTCACTACTTATACATTGGCATTTTAACTCATTATTTTAACACGGTGATGTCATTGGAGGCAAGTACTTACCACCCTCGCTTACAAATAGGGAGTTAAATAAGTCATTACCACATTCGCTTACAAATAGGGACTTAAATAACTTATTACTTCGATGTCACCAAAATTACAACTAACATGTAGTGTTATTCATTGGATGAATACTTTCAATAGAGTAAAAAAAAATTTTTTTTTTATTATTATTTTTTTTTTCTTATTTTATTTTTTTTCTATTTTTTCTTATTTTATTTTACTTATTTTATTTTTTATTTTTTTTTTCTGGCTCTGGCAGGATTCGATCGAGCAACCTCGGTGCTGATAGACTAGCTCACTACCAGCTTGTCTACTGGGGCAGTGTAGTTTTTGTATAAAAAAACTATGTTTTTTACTCAATTAAGAGCGCTAATCAACTCATACACAAGTACTTAGGTATCAGATTATATGTCAGCCATTACTAAACTATTTCTATGTAATGCAGATGGTATAAAGTAGTCATTGAAAAGTAAGTTGTTCAGTAATGGCAAGTCATTACCAAGTTTTTGCTGGGTATATTAGATGCATAGAACTTTTTTTAAAAATAAAACACAAAAAATTAATTGAAATGATCAAAATGTTGACTTTATTTGCCCACAAATTTTATGGCATTTAATGTTTAGAAATATTTCTGGCATATGGACTTCGCAACTGCGCTTTATAAACGCCGTCCTGCCGTTCTAATTTTGTACCACTTTTGAGCACTCCCGGTCTTATTTCGTCAATAGTGTATCGAATGTTGGCTTCTTAATGATCAATCGTGGCTGGTGTATCAGCGGGATTTATTTTTAAATTAATCGAGATATCTCGCTGCAAAATATAATTTACTAGCTGTTAAGCCTGTCCCTGCCAGGGAGGAAGAAAAAGAAAATTTGCTTGTCAGAAAAAAAGCAAAAACTTTATTTACAAAATCAAGAAGTTTTTTTCCAAAAAGGCGAATTTTTTAACCCAAGGGTACAACACAGAAGAACTTAATAACTAATTAACGAAAGAGTACAAAATTTTATTAGTTAAAATTATTTTAAAATATTTTTTTTATACCCTTCACCACAGGTGGTGAATAGGGTATATTTAAGTTTGTCATTCCGTTTGTAATTTCTATAATATTGATGTTAGACCCTATAAAGTATATATATGCTGGGTTCTTATGAGGAGCGAAGTTGATTTAACGATGTCCGTCTGTCCGTTGAAATGGATTTTCCGAGGACCCCATATATGATGGGGGCCAGGTTATTATACATTTATGTCACATATGGTCCGGAACTGTTTGCTATTGAAATTCAGCAAGATCGGTCCACAAATGGCTGAGATATGACCAACAAATCACGACTGCCTCTAATTTTTCCAAAAAAATCCCTTGTGTGTATTTTTATTACTTTTTGTATACTGTACTGTACTGTATATCTGGAGAACGGCAAGAGCCAAAGTTTTTAAATAAGGTGCAAACATTAAGGTTATAAATACACACCATTCCACAAAATGTGGGCGGGATTGGAGAAGTGGGCGTGGTACCTCCCATACAAAAAATATGAAAAATTGTATAAAATCTGAATTGTTTGACTGTAATATGAACTATGAAAATATTTTCTGAAAAACTCGGGAAAATCGGTTCAGATACGAAAAAGTTATGACCAAAATATAAATTTTTTTTGAAATATACCCATTTTCGGGAACCATAGATATTCCCGAGTCCAAGTTTTATAACCAAAATAACTGGCAAATTACTTCTTTAACACGTCGGTATATAAATCTGTCAAATCGGTTAAGAAATAGTAGAGTTATGACCAAAATGATGAAATCCCAAAAATTACTCTTTTTATTATAATTAAGTTTGTTTTTCATACCCTCCACCGAAGGTCCTACACTAAAGTATATATATTCTGGGTCCTTATGAAAAGTGAAGTTCAAATCCGGTTGTCGACTCTTCTTATTATTTAGTTGCTCTGTATTCTGCTCGCACAATGGTGAAGGGTATATATTTATTTATATTTATGCAATACAAATGAATTCAACCAACCATTAACGAAACAACAAACATTCAAACATTTCTTTATACTTGCTATTTTGCTCCCTCCAACAATCCGTACAATCTACCATCATTTATGTAAGTTTTTATAACAAAATTATCAATTTTTTAGGATAGTGGTTCCACATTTTTATTCATAACTCTTATCCTACTGAGCCGATTTTGCTTGATTACAATACCAATCTGCTTAGGATAACTAGAAGAAATTTGACACGAATATCGTTCTTTTGAGTTTTTCGAAACTGAGCGTGTTTTCAACAGACGGAGAGACTAACAAACAGACGGGCATGGCCAAACGACTTATAATTACTCAAGCAGCCAGAATATATATATATATATATATATATGTAATTAATGCAGTCTGAGATAAAAAATAAAAAAGATTTAAACGGGATGGCAAACTAACCTCATTCAGCACTCATGTTGGTTGAAAGTATAAAAACCAAAGTACCGAAACGTTCACTTATTTTTCAGTCATAACAGAGCATGAAAGTTTATAAATTTTGCTGCTTATTCCCCTCATGGGGGTGAGGAATAAAAATATTTTAAATTTCCTCACTCCTGAGAAGTGAGCAAATAAAAAAAATACATATGGGTAATTCCATGTTATATCGACCAAGTGTGGGACCCGACCCCTTTCAGCTTTAATTAAATTTGTTGCTCTTTTTATCTTATAAGGAACATATGTGAACGAAAAACATTAAAATTTTTTTTTCTAAATTTATGTCATATCGTCGGCTTAAAATACAAACTTGCTAACTCCCTTTCAACAAATTGTACAGAAAAGACAAAACTTTTTATTTTTCCCATTTGCTGCTTGCGAGGAAACCCAAAAATATAGTTAGTCGATTCGACATAATTCAAGACTTAAATTGAAGAAAAACGACATGCTGATCGACGTTATTCTACTATTCATTGAGAACAGGGAGGTCCAAAATGGACTTTCTCAGTATTTGGTTATATTTACGCATTTATTCGTCAATTTTTAAAGTTGAAATGCTCATAACTTTTTTATTTTTCAAGATGTTTCGACAGAATAAGTTTTGTGTTAGTATTATTACTAGTACACAGAAAAAATTATTTTTCCAATTCAAACAAAAAATTTGTAGAATCAAAACATTTTTTGTCTGAAATCGGTCCTACAAACAAATTTGCATATTCAAACAATTTATTTGCATTTCGTTTATTGAAAAAAAACCCTGATTTTTTCAAACAAATAATTTAACTGAATCAAACAAATAGTTTAGTGAAAATCATACAAATTTCAAACAAATAATTTTGCTGAATCAAACAAAAAAGTTTTTGCACAAGCAATGACGCGCACACAAGCAAGCACTGTTGAAGTAGATGAAGGCAGAGCAGAGAGGCGCGGCTGGCTTTGAGACACATTTTTTTGTCTTGTTTATGCACACAATGTTTTTCTTCTTCACTCACTGTTTCTGTATCCTTTCCTTGGCAGCAGACCGACTCGACATGTTTTTCGTCATCATTTTATTTTTGTATTTGATGTAGGTATTTAACTTAACATTTTTAAAAAATTGAAAACGGGATTTTGTTTTTCATTCTTTTTTACCAACTTTGAAACCAACCAAAAATTTATTTTGTTTTTTCTAATGTTGTTGTTGTTGTTGTTGTTTAAAAATTGTAAAAGGTTTTTTTACCTAATATTGTTTTTGTCTTTTTTTTACTAAAAACCTCGCCACGCTATTTTATCATCTTTCTTATTGTTGTACTTCTTTAAAGCGTCCAAAAATAGCGCTTTTTAAAATTTTGAATAGTTGTCAACATTTCTGTTGGTTAAACTAAAAATCAAACAAAAATATTAATTGAATCAGTAAAAAAATTTGTAGATATTAAAAAAAATTTCAAACAAGCGTTTGTTTGAAAATAATTCAGCAATAATTTTTTCTGTGTATGGGCCTGCAGTCGACACAATCGACTGCAACCTAGAAATACAGACTTTGTTTAGTGTATACCAGCCAGCCAAACGGAATTAATTGATTGGTACACTGAAGGGGGGCAATAACCAATATTTTTATCTGTCACAAAATTCAGTACAATCGCTTTTTATCCTCTCTATCTACGGTAGTGTGGGTATTAAAAAAAAAATGATTGCAATAATTTCTTTTTGGAAAATTTGTTTTTCTACCCACGCCACCAAGGGCAGAAAGTATATTATGCGTTTATGCTGAACAAAAATGGTGCTTATTATAAATTGTATGAATTGGTCCAAAATTACACATAAACCTCATAAAAATCTTTACGGAATAAAATTAGTTTTTTAATACCGTTTTTAAAAAGATTCAACACCGGTACAACACCCTAAATACAAATATACGACTTTATTTTTTAAAGTCGTATTTACCATAAAACTATACCGCTACAACAACTGCATATACAAGACTTAAACCTTTATTTCATAATACAGTAATTTTGTCTTAGCTGCACAATCTCCTTTGCACGATTTTTTGTACAGGTAAATCAAAAATGCAGCTATCTTAAATGTATTTAGCTGCCTAAATATGCAGGTACGCAATTGTGGTTACCTGCATAAAAGTGCAGCTAAAGTAAAGTGTTTGAAAAAGGAGTATCAAACGTTCAAACAACCGGTAGTCATTTGTTATGCATTTTTATAAAAAACGAGATAACCAAATTGTTAATAATAAAGTGTGGGACAGAAAAGTCCCTGTAGTACAACGTTAAGAATAGCGCTGCAAGCTGTCAAAACTTAAAAACGGCAGTTTCAAAGTAGTTGTAGTAGTACGTGGTTGTAGTAGTCGTTGCCATTGAAGTGCAAAATTTTGAGCTTTGTTGCGCTACAGAGCATTCGTTAGCTTCAAAGACTACTACAACTACTTTATTCTGTTCCAGACCTAAGATTTGCTTTTCCTTTCATATAGTCATGGTAAGGTTGCTGTAACCACAACCCATATGCATAAATGTAGGTCCATGCAAACAAAATAAATTAATAAAAATTATACCAACTTGACTTGTTTGCGATTATTGTTTTTATAAACAGCTAAAATTGGATATTTATGTAAAAAAGTGGCCACCATATTTTTTCATGTGTGCAGCTAACTTTGATGTTTCATATGAAAATATTTTAAAGCTGCCAAAAAATATGAAAAATGTGCAGGTATACAAAATGACCGTAAACAAGGATTTTGAAGAATAATTACAGAAAATATGTATTTTGGGCAGTTAAGTCAAGGTGCAGCTAACTTGAATTTTTTGTATGAAAATAATTTTAAAATGCCAAAAACTGTGAGCACTTATCTTAAATGTGCAGGTAAAGTAAGTGCACTTAAAAAAGGAATTTGTATCGGATTATAAAGAATAACGCCAACAATTATCAATTTTGTGCAGTTAAGTCAAAAGTGCACGTAAATAAAAGGCAGTTAAGCCAAAACTACTGTACCATAATAACTCTATACCGATACAACGCTGTATATACAAAAACTTAATCTTAATTTATAAGTGTCGTATTAAAATGAAAACACAAAAACTATTTAATGTATAAAAATTTTAGCTTGTTTATTTAGCAAATTTATGTAGTTACATTATATTTAATTATTAATGTAAAAGAGTAATTAAATTAAGTAAGAATACATTTTTGTTAAACTGTATGTATATTAAACTCGACGATATTATTGTCATGTTTTTTGACGTTATACAATCCAATTTCTTTTGATGAAAGCGGATATTCGAAAAATTCATTGATTTCAAGAAAAATGTTACCTTTTAAAAAAATTTCATTAGGTTTGTTTGGGAAAAATTGTTTGCCCACAATTTTTGTGACTATTAGTATAGGTCCATTTTGTAGTAAACATATATTTAAATTATTTGTTGTTTTTGTTTGGCTGCAGGTCCACGTAAATTAATAAAATAAAAAATAAAAATTCGTGATATTTTCGTTTTTTTATATTTTTATTATTATATTCCCAATATTTCGGTTAACATCGCTAACCATCTTCAGGGGGTATGTAAACAATTAAAAAATATAATAAACACAAAACTTCACAATAACACTTGTGCCACTTCTTATTAGATTTTCTTAACATATATTATCAGGATGGGTTGTTGTAAATTTAAACCCACAAATATTTACAAAAGAAAAACAAGCTCTTGATTCCGAGTTATCCTAAATATTGCCTAATGAGTGTTTAGCATTTCTATTTAAATAGTGTAATAAGGGAACATTTTGTTCCGAATTGTTGGAATGGAAAATGTGTAGTTTTTTTTGAATTTGTGCAATTGGATTGGAAGGCGACTTTAAAAAAAATTTATAAAACGAAGACTATTTTCGAAATCAAAGGCAGAAAATTGTGATAATGGTGCTCCCATATTTATTACATCATCTGCAATATGAATAAGATTGTGAGTATTCATTGTCTGAGAATTTGGGCCATAAAAATGTGGCATTACTTCAACAAATTAAATCAGTAATTTTTTCACAAAATACGCTTTTGAAAGAGCAGATTTTTGAGATAACAATATGCGAAATGAAGAATGTAAAAGTAAAAAATGCCTATATTGATTATAGTTTAAAATATTTTTTAAAATTATTGGCACTGCATATAATAAAAAAAGGGAAATTGTGTAGCTTTCCAATTTTTTATATCATCTAAGTCAAAATGTTTTCTCTGAAACTCTACTGGTATATCTTGAGAAATATTTAAAAAGTTTTGTTGTAAATTTTGTAAGTTCTTACAAATTAGCTTTTGAAGCAAAAATTTACTAACGCCGAGGTATAGCAAATGCATTTCATCAAGTATTACAAACTTAATTAAATCAAATTTGTCTTTATCTAAAAATGGGCTGCTTTCTTTTGTTAAATGGTGTTCGGGATTAGTCTTATTTCTAAAAAATTCTAAGGTACGTTCTTGACAATTAACTTCTTTAAAAATGCGTGTGTTATTTAATGTTTCGCCTTTAATAATACATCTTTCACAGGCATAAAATCCGGTATGGCTTTTTGTACACTTTATAAATGCCCGAGCAGGCATATCGCAACAGAAGGCTTGGATTTTGAATGAAACAATTTGAAAATATAAATAAGAACCTTAATTTGTAAGCTCGTTAGCTTCCGAAACTTAATCTGAAAGAAACTTTCTAGCAGAGAATGGTTTTGAGTTTCCAAAATATAGTCCTATTAGGAATGATCTTGTCACGTAACTTATGCCAAACACTTTACCCATTATCGACCAAAACCCCTTTTTAGGCTTGTTATAAATATCCATGCCATCCACGTGAACTATTAAATTAATTCCATTCTCCAAATAACGACTTGGGCAAATTATAGCATCAAGACTTGGTCTTATTCCAAAATATTTAAATTTTCCTAGTGTGCCATCAGAGCTTTTTATTATTTTTTCATCGCAAGTTATACCTACTTAAAGTCCCAAGAAGAGTTTTATAACTCTTTGGAAGTGATATATAACGTTCATACCTTAAAGTCATTAATATTTCGTCAAAAGCTTTTTGAGTAAGCGTTGAAAGGTTTCTTAAAATCCAATATTTTATCTTTTCTTTTATATTTCCGTTAAGAAAATTCTCTAAATCCGATTCTTGTTCTTGCGGTAAATAATCATCTGTACTTGATTCATCAGATGTACTACCCTCACTGTAACTTTTGCCAGGAATGATAGAAATAAAGATTACGCCTTGAAGATCTATGATCTATGGTACTTTCAAGTACTTCATTTCTACCTCCTTTTGATGTATGCTGACATCAAGTAGTTTTATTCTTTTTGAGTTTTCATCAACTTTCTCTGTAAGTCTACTTTTTTGTACTTTTGCCTTCAGATTTTCCCCTTCTGTGTCTGTTATTGCAATATCTTCTGGTTCATTTTTTAAAGTCTCATTAAATTGTTCTTAACATTTGTTTTGAGGTCCTTTTTGTTTCTGATTTTCTTCATAACTTTCTATTCTAAATGAAAAAAAATTATATAAAAACAAATATCATATCGCACCCTAAATACTAAAGGCTATTAACTCAAAATTTTTATTTTTCACTTTTTGGATTAAATCGACACATAATATTCATATCCACCCGCTGTAAAAATATCATGCTATTTTGTCTACCTTTGAGTAATGAAAAGTTTGGTTTAAAAATTCTTTTTCATATGCCTGTAATGTAAAATTAAAAATTGTCTTGCTTCTACTGAAAATTTTAAAATTTTGAGTCAATACCCTTTAGTATTTAGGGTGCGATATATGTATTACCTTTTCATCTTGTTCCCAGTTTTTTTTTAATTATTTATTTATTGAATCTTCATATATTAAATATGAACTAACAAATTCTAATTCTTTATTTTATGTCCTGCCAGTGCCAGACAAAAATTTTCTTCATCACGGGTTCTGTTCACATATACATATAGGAGTTTATCGATCACCTTAATGGGTAAGTGCTGCAGTGTCTCTTCTCCTTAAGCGAGTGTGGACGCTATCATTTAAAATATTTCGAGATAGTGGATTTGGGTGCAACTCTAGCCTTTTTAAATATTTTACCGCACACTTCGTAGATTGTGGATATTTGAGTTTTTAACAAACTAAGTGGCATCTGTGATTATTCGAAGAAGTTATTTTGGCGCCTTTTTTCGATATTTGAGGCCGAGGCAGTTTTGAATACCGTTGCACCATATTGGCTTTATAATATTGTTTTTCATATTTACTTATTTTTGGGGAAGACATACATATTTGCTTCAAAATTGTCTTTAACCCTTGGATAAACACATGGTTCTGGCCAGGCATATTTCATTTTTGAGCGTTAATTAACATACTTCTAGGTATATACCTGTAAAATATCAAAAATTTTATGTATTGTCAATGGTTTTAGATTCTATTTTAAAATTCTTTTTTTTAAACACTCACTCAAGAAAAATAACAAGTTTAAAAGAGCCTTTTACATACTTAACAAAAATGGTAATCTTAATAAGAACCCTTTACACTATATTAGAGTTAGATAATTTATATACGAATAGATATTTTATATACGAAACAAAGAAAAATAAGCGTAAATAATAAAAAAGTGCCCGAATTTTTTTTAAATCCCCAATCCCCAAATGACTTTCTGTCTGACAGCCCTGTCCATAAGTTAAAATATCGTGAACATCAAAACACTTCACATTCACCCCTATTATAAAAGTCGTCGTCGAAGTCGACATTAATTTTAAATTGTTGTCACATCAAGTCGACGACTACATCACTTCGACGTTAAATTGGTATTTTATAAGAATGTTGTGTCGACGTCGACTAGTTATCGAAAATTTGACTGAAATAAAATTCCATCTCTAATTATTTTTTTATTATTTTTGTTATAGCTCACTTTTTAATGCTATTTATGCTATTTTCCGACTTATTTTTTTTTAACCGACTTAGCTATTTCGAATAAAGTGTAGATAGAGTTTGTTTTCAATTTTTTCGCGAATTTTTGCCATGTTTTCGATAAAAGATATTTTTACTGTAAGTTTTCAGATTCTTTAAAGCTTTAACGTTTATTAATAAATATAAGACTTCTATCAAGCCGCTGTTAGCAAATTTTGCGAATTTCCGTTAATTTAGCAATTTTCACCGAATATTTGCCATTCCTTATAGTTTAAGGCACTTTTAATCAATTTTATGGCTTGTTGGAAATATTAAAAATTTTCGTGAATTTTCGCTATTTTTGCATCAATTTTTTTTCTGACATTTTGTTTTTAGCGATTTCAAATAAATTTTAGGGTTTGTTTCCAAATTTGAAATTTTCGCGAATTTAAGCCATGTTCGCGATAGAAGCAAATTTTTTCCTATAAGTTTTCTGATTCTTAACAGCTTTAACGATTTTTAATAAATATTAGTTAGACTTTGCAATCATGTCGCTGTTAGCAAATTTCCGCTAATTTTGCAATTTTTACCGAATTTTCACCATTCCTTATAGTTTTAGGGACTTTTAATCAATTTTATGGCTTTTTTTATATATTGAAAATGTTAGCGAATTTTCGCTATTTTTGCAAACTTTTCCGAATTTTCGCAATTTTGGCTCTTTGAGTCAATCTTCTTATATTAAAAATTTTGGCGAGTTTTCGCTATTTTAGCAAACTTTTCCGAATTTTCGCAATTTTCGCGTTAAATTTACTAATAAAATTTGTGCCCATAACTTCTTTTAAATTTGCATATTTTATTTTAAACGTATTTAATAAATATGTTTACATATCATTTAAATTGTCTTTAACTTTCATTTGAGTCGTCGCAAAATTTCCTGTCGACTAAAACAGGGACAATTCTACTCGACGTCGACTTAAAAGCGCCTTAGAAAATATCAATTGACTGTCAATAGTTATCGATTATTGTCAATAACGTCTCAGAAAATACCATTACTGTTCAGGTTCCGTCGTCTTGTGTCGACGTCGACTTTCATAATAGGGGTGAATATCTTCAGTTTTGCCGCATGGAAGTATAGTGCTATCAGTTTCCATATCTTCGCAATTATATTCTGGAACTTTTGTACCTTTAAGATAGAACTTTTTATTCGAGAATTACATATAAAATATCTTCGTGACACACATACATAATTATTTCTTTAAAGTTCGATGTTTTTTTTAATCTTGCGTACGACATTTTTTAAGTTTCTTTTAATTAAATTTTTAAGACTTGCAGGCGCGTTTTTGTTACGAAAAATAAAAAGTAAACACAGAGTTGTATTTATTATTTCTATTAAGGTGATACCATATCAGAATTAATTTCAAAACTTTATGGGATTAATTTAAATCCCATATCAGAGAACAGTTTGAGCTGATCGAGTTAACATTCATACCCTTATGTTTTGTTTATTATTTGGGCAACTATGGTTTTTGTGTTTTATTCAATTCAAGCTTGTTGTTAGTTTTATTTGTTCATTTACTCATTGCTAAGATAAATATTGCGACATATATTGCAGTAAATGTAAAAATTATGTTATCCTACACACTATGTATTTCAATACATTTATTTGAAAAATATGCATAGAAATTATGTTTTTATCTGGCCATAATCATGGGCTACGTATGGAAATTGGCCTGGAAACTGGAAACTGGAAAATTTTATATTTGTTATATTTAAGGCCCAGTTAGGCGAACTTTGCTGTACCCGTAATGTACCGCACCGTACTGTAAGCACGTTGGTGCACTTATAGAACATTTAAAAACGTGTCATATGTTTTTCTCATACATAATACCCTCAAAAAAACTTATAATAATAATATATATTCTACAGATGTCGAGCGCCTCTTGAATGAAAAAAGGAGAGTGAGAAGGGAGTGGCAATTGCACAGATCCCCCCAACTTAAGAACTTATTAAAAGAGTGCACAAAAAAGCTAAGAAAATTACTGCAGTCCCGGAAAACGGCTTCCGTGGAAAAATATCTTAAGGACCTGGATGCAACACCACAATCAGAATACTCATTATGGCGTGCAGCCAAAAATCTAAAAAGGCCAGTTATCATGAAACCACCATTAAGAAACCTGAATGGAAGTTGGGCAAGAAATGATAATGAGAAAGGAAACCTGTTTGTAAATCATTTGAAAAACGTATTTACCCCAAACATATCTGACGACATAGCGGACGAGTTACCACCTGTTGCTGCTAGAGCAGCTGTTCCCCTAAGATTTGAGATGAGAGAAATCGAAAAGGCTATTTGTAACTTAAACCCCAAGAAAGCCCCTGGTTTTGATAAGATAAGCAACAAAATGCTTTTGGAGCTACCTCGCATAGCAAAGAAAATTATTCTTTATATTTTAATGCTATTTTACGCCTTGAATACTACCCTCAAGAATGGAAGGTCTCCTTAGTAAAGATGATACCAAAGCCAGGAAAAGATCACACAAAAGTTAAGTCATATAGGCCTATTAGCTTATTGTCTAATATATCAAAGCTATTTGAGAAGCTCTTAGCGTCAAAATTAACCCCAATTCTAAATGATAATGGGTGTATACCTAACCATCAATTCGGCTTCAGAAGAGAACATAGCACAATTGAACAAACCCATCGAATAGTAAACGCCATAAGAAAAGCCTTTGAAGAAAGAAAATATTGCTCCGCTCTCTTCATCGATGTTTCTCAAGCTTTTGATAAAGTATGGCATGTAGGCTTGTTACATAAATTGAAGCTAAACCTACCGGTTAACACACACAAGCTGCTAGAAAGCTACTTGGTCGGTCGAAAATTTATTATTAAAGAAGGTGATTTTTTAAGTTCTCCTCAGCCAATTGAAGCTGGAGTGCCTCAGGGAAGCATCCTGGGCCCACTTTTTTACCTTATATATACCTCGGACATGCCAACAAATAATTACACCCTAACCTCAACTTTTGCTGATGATACAGCTTTTCTAAGCGTACACGAGAACAGTCGAGAAGCATCTCGATACCTGCAGGATCATATATTTCAACTAGAACTGTGGTTAAAACAATGGAGAATAAAGGTCAATGAGCAAAAATGCGTACATATAACATTCACCTTGCGTCGGGAAACTTGCCCCCCTATTAAAATCAATAATCAACTAGTGCCTCAACAATCGCATGTCAAATATCTCGGTATTCATCTAGATCGTCGTTTAACATGGAAATGCCATATAGAAGCAAAATTAACCCAAATGAAACTAACAGCAATTCAAATTAACTGGCTTATTGGAAGAAATTCTGTTCTTAGTCTCGATTGCAAACTACTACTTTACAACTCTATTTTAAAGCCAATATGGTGCTACGGTATTCAACTTTGGGGCACTGCCTCGGCTTCAAATATCGAAAAAATTCAAAGGCGCCAAAATAAACTTCTTCGAATAATCACAGCTGCCCCTTGGTATGTTAAAAACTCAAATATCCACAAGGATCTCAATGTGCCACTGGTAAGGACTATTATTACGAAGTATGCGGTAAAATATTTAAAAAGGCTAGAGTTGCACCCTAATCCACTAGCTCGAAATATTTTAAATGATAGTGGCCACACTCGCTTAAGAAGAAGAGACACTGCAGCACTTACCCATTAAGATGAGCGATAGACACCTACATATGTGAACAGAACCCGTATGAAGAAAATTTTTGTCTGGCACTGGCAGGACATAAAATAAATTATTAGGATAAGATTTGATTAATTATTGTTAGTTCATATTTAATATATGAAGATTCAATAAATAAATAATGAAAAAAAAAAAAAAAAAAAATACATAATCAAAAAGCAATAGTATACATAAAACAATACACAAAGTGATGGGAATCAAAATGTTTAAATAGTGACCACTGTGTAGAAAAAGTACCAAGTGATTTAAATGGTATTAAAACAGTATTTTGTGTTAGTAAAAACTAGGGTATTCATTCAGTTAACCGTCAATCGGTTAACCGATTAATTACTACCCGATTAACTGATCGGTTAATTTCAAATTGGCTTTTTTCGATTAACGATTAAACCGGTTAATTTCAGTCGATTAACCGATTAACCGATGTAACAAAAATTTCAATGTTTTGTAGTATTATAACATATTTTTTTTTGTGTTTTTATACCCTCCACCACAATTAGTTGTGAAGAGGGTATACTAAGTTTGTCATTCCGTGTGAAACTTTTTTATTATTCATCTCAGACCCCATAAAGTATATATATTCTGGCTGCTTGAGTAATTCTAAGTCGATTTAGCCAAGTCCGTCTGTCCGTCTGTCCGTCTGTTGAAAACACGCTCACTTTCGAAAAACTCAAAAGAAATAAACAAACTAGGTGTCAAATTACTTGTAGTTATCCTAAGCAGTTTGGGATTGAATTTCAGCAAAATCGGTTCAGTAGGACCAGAGCTATGAATCAAAATGTGGAACCATCACCTTCAAAAACTTGATAATTTTGTTACAAAAACTAACATAAATGATGCAAAAATGCACGGAATGACATAAGATTTTGCACAAGTCCGTTTTATTCGACTAGAAATGACACTGTAAAATTTCGCGAAGGTCGGTCCATAATTTACCCTAAGCCCCATATAAACACTACTCCCGGAAAACAGTTTAGTCTCCTAAAACCATAATTAATAACAAATCGTCACAGTTTAAGATAATAATAATAAAAAGACATCATACAGATATTACTCCTTAAACATTCGAACTGTCGGTGGAGGGTATCAAAGATTCGGCACAGCCGAATATAGCACTCTAACTTGTTAATTATTTGTTTCGTCTTATATACAAAATGTATGTATTTAGAAAATATTTTTTTATACAAACAAAGAAGGTGTTCAGTGATCTTCATTTTAACCCATTTTCTGCCGACCGGTGACTAAAATTACAATGTTTTTTTATCTTCATCATTGATCAGCAGGAATGTGGTGACAATGGGTTTAATGTTTGATTGTCAAGTAAAAGAATTTTTTCCAAGTCAAGTTTTGTCAAAATTAAAAAAAAGATCGGTTTAATCCTAAACATTTAAACCAAATTACTTTTCTAAAAGATTATTTTATAAGATCTCCTTTAACTATTGAAATAACCAATAAAATTATCTCAGTTTATTTTTTTATAAATACATATTAGGGGGATTCACAAGGTAGTCATAAAGTCTTATGTCTTAAAATAATTAGAAGAAATATATAAATCCATTTTTATGTAAATTGAGATGTTGATGCCGTGTGTAGAGAAAAATACGCCTCGTCGCCAGCATGTTTTTCTTTTATTTAAGTCTTGAAGTGTGTAAAACTAACTGTATTTTTTATTTTCTATCAAGCAGCACATAGGAAAAATAAAAAGCTTTTTGCCTCTCTTGTAAAATATGCTGAAAGTGAGTTAGCAGGTTTGCATATTAAGCCGACGATATGACTGTTTTGGGCTATCGCTTATAATTTAGATTTCTACTGTACAGTTATGACGAATCAATGAACACAGTATAACCATTTTTATTTTTATTTATTTTTAACAATTGTAAAATATTATTTATGATATTATGACGATAAGACTTGATAGCACACCTTGTGTATTAATTGAGAAAATGCATATTACATACTTTTGAATTGTTTTTTTGCTTGCTCGTTTAAGTTCAAGAATTGTTATGTTATTATTTTTTTACTAATAAAATCCAAATAATAAACAATTATTGCATTTTTATATATTGAAATTACTTAATTTATAAAAAAAACTTGATTAATCGGTTAACCGATCAAAATCAAAATTAACCGATTAAACGAAAGCCTCGGTTAATTAATCGATCGATTAACCGATTAAAGCAAAAGGTCGATTAAATGAATACCCTAGTAAAAACTTTAATAATTTAACATTTGTATTTTAGATTTACAATAAACAAATTTGTATTTTAGCATACATATACATATATTTTAAGCATACATATATTGTATTGTGGTTTATGCACCAAACAAGGTTATGCTACCATTTAAAGCCTTTTATTTGTTTTACATTTTCATTGTATGTGTATATGCATTTGTTTATTTTGTGCATCTAAACATATATAAATATATTTGTTTATATGGAAATATGTTGTATTTTAAGTTGTTTTGTCGCAATACCATAGCTATTCTGAAAAAAGTACAAAAACAAAAGAGCAAAAATACCCGCATTCAATTTAACATATAAGCAGCCCATCACTGCTTTACAACTGTCACGTAACAACGGCATAAGAATCTGTTTCATACAGATTGAGACGTTCTGTCAACGTGAAGCATTTGCATTGTTTGTCCCCTTTTAGACAGGCAAAGTTTACTTTGCAAAGTATTGCGTTTATAGAAGGAAGGGGAAAGGAGAATAGCGGGGGAGTACATACTTTGCTGTACTCGCAGTCGTTTTGTTTTTCGTTCTGAATATATTTGAATATATAGCGTTGCCAGAAAGCTTATGAAAAAAATCATCATCATTTGGCTAAAATATGATTTTCTTAAAGAGAAAAATCTAAATTTTTTTTAATCAAATTGTTTATAACAAGGGCAAATGAGTAAAAATTATTAATGTTATATAAAAAATCCTTCTTCCCACCAAAAAAAAAATTTTTAAGTTGTTTAAGAAGAGGGAATATTTTAATGATTTCCGTAGTAGTTATTTACTTAAATGAATTTAAAATACATACCTTATAATAAATTTTTCATAACTGAACGCATGTAAATTTACATGCAATATTCCCATTCAACTCTTATGTATGAATTGCAATATTTCACTATAATTTGGTATGTATTCTTTTAGGCTTAAGAGGGTCGAATATTTTATGCAATTAAAACTAATAGTTGAGTTAGATTTATTTAATTTATACATTAAATTTTAATACTTAATAGTTTAAAAAAAAGAAGGCGAAAAAAGGTTTGACAACTTAGTGGATTTAAGAATAAGCATTTGCTGTTTGTAAATTATACGAAGAAATTTAAATAAAACCTGCATTAACTAATCAACTTTTGATTTGTTCATTATGTATAATTTGGTATCAATATCACATTTAAAAATTATTTTCAATATCTTTTAATGTTTGAAGCTATTTCTTTAATAAAAAAATAACATTAGTATTAATATTTTGATTTTTGAATATGTAAAATTTTAAACTTTAATAAAAAACTTAGTAAGAAATTCAAAAATTTACAAAATGCTTTATTTTTTAGTATTTCCATGTTTCTTTTTAATTAATTTATAATACAGTTGATAATGCATATCAAAATTAATATTGAGCACTAATAAAAATACGTATTTGAATCATTGAACTTCATTGGTTTTAATTCGCACTCATTCAAATGAATATTTCATATCAATGAAAATCCTAATTTATCCCTAAACTTTTACAGCCGTATTCATAAACATTTTAAACATCATTTCAAACCCGTTTTAAGCAAAAATGGTTAAAATTGTATTCATAAGCGAATATTACCTTAAAAATCCTATTTTAAACCTTGTGTAAATAAACGAATTTTAAAATTAGTTCGAACCTTGTTTAAGCCTATTTTAAAGTGACATTTTTGCTTTTTTCTGTGTGTTTATGGTCATTTTGAACATTTTTGCGAGAAATTTTTATTCAATATTTATATATACATTAATAATAAAATGAAATTCAAAAATATGTAAGTTTGTATGTATATTATTAATATATTTTTCAATTTCACAAATTAAAGCTCAAAAAATTATTAATTGTACAGAATGAACTAGTGATGTGTAAATGATCAAAACAAATAAAATAAAACTCGTTATTTAAATACTTTTCTTGTCAGCAATTAAATCATCATCTAAATTGCACTTTTACTAAAAACTTTTTGAACTCTTTTTATTTTGTTTAATAAAAGAGAAACTATCGTACTTTTATTCATTTATAAAAAGCAATTTTTTTCTCACACACGACAAAAAAAATTGTAGATACGAGTACGAGTATGAATTAATAACCACTGTTTTGCATCATTATGATTCAAGTGACCAATAAAAGAGATAGTGTTGCCACCTTGCAATCAAAAAATAGGGTAAAACGTTTATTAGTTAAAATGCTGATTATGAATATAAATTTTTAAAAAAGCTTTTTTAGGCTTAAAATGTTTTTTAACTAAAATGTATCAAAAACCTGAATTAAGATTTTTTTATGAATACGGCTGTTAATAGCGAGCCGTTTAACTAATGCGAACCTATTCAAGCCAATGACAAGCTAATGTTAAAATTTTTGCATGTTTCACCTCCAAAGAACCAGTGCATTATCCTTGGAACCCATGCATTTATTACTTTTTTTGCATGTCTTTTTTTGCCGGGCTGTTATGTATTACAATAATGTATAATAATGAGCTGACGAATTGCCATATTTTTACAAAATTAAATAGGTTTAAATTGTTTTCGGTTATATTTTCCGTACAAATTTTTCAAAAAATACATTATAAATCCATTTAATTTTTATTAAATTCTAATATTAGTGATTTATACATTTTGAGCAAGAAGATTTTAGTTTAGGAGCTACTAAGTTCATACGTCATATGAAAACTTAAGGGTTCTTAATTTAATATTATATTTTTTGATATCGATGTAATATAGAAGATATTTTGATTGGATTGGATTTTTCTTAATTAATTCTTAATGGAATAGTTATTAAAATAATGTTGGAACAGCTTTTAAAAGATATTCTTAAGCACTTATATATACATACTTTGTCTAAAAATGATCATAAATATGGAAGAAGAATTTTCAAAGTAAAAGCTTTTCTTAATTAATTCTTAATGGAATAGTTATTAAAATAATGTTGGAACAGCTTTTAAAAGATATTCTTAAGCACTTATATATACATACTTTGTTTAAAAATGATCATAAATATGGAAGAAGAATTTTCAAAAATGGAAGAAGAATTTTCAAAGAAAAGCTTCCATTAGTTTTAGTTTTTGGTACTAAATACGTAATTTTTTTTTTAATATTTATATGAAACTTTATAATAATACGGTTTTTGTTTTCACATATAATTTTTTCATTAATATTCTCAAAATTAAGTGCCGGTTCACACACGTCAAGTTTGACTCGTCGAGTCTTCAGTTTTTATGAGAGAGGGGAAAAGAGATGGCATTCTCTTTTCCCTTCTCTCCTAAAAGGTCAAGACTTGATGAGGATCAAACTTGACGTGTGTGAACCAACACTAACAATCGCTAATCTAAGATGCTTTTTTAATATTTTGTATGTCCAGAAATAGTGATGCAATATTGTGTATTCTAGACACTAGGTACAAAAGTGTGCAAGCTGATACAAAACTACGTAGTTTTAAAAATTTACTGTTTTAATAAAATTGTGTATTTTGTCCAAACAAACTTAAAGTAAATCATAATTTCTAAAAATAAAACATCATAATTTGAGAAAAAAATCTTTAAATGGTATTTTTGTCCAAAAATATGATAAATATCATCATTCTGGCAACGCCGTTTATCTATATATATAAAATTGTAACGTTACTGACTGACTGACTGACTGCCTGACTGACTGACTCACTGATTCATCATCGCACAGCCTAAACGCCTGAAGCTAAACACTTGAAATTTGGACCAGAGATTGGTCACACCCCAAATCGATCCACTAAGACGGGATTTTTGGAAATTCGAATGCTAAGGGGGTAAAAAATGGTAAAAACGGGAAAATTCGGTAATCTTATATCTCCAAAACTAAAAGAGATACAAAAAAAATGTAATACTTATCGGTGTTCTTTAAAAAAATTAGCGGACAGGTGTCTGGTACTTTTTTGAAATTCGGCCCTTTTAGGGAGTAAACGGGTTAAATCTGAATTTTGGTACTTTTTTGACACCCCTTCTATCTTTTGATCCAATAAACATAGAATTAAAGTTTATACCACATTCGAAACTTATCAAAAAAATACGAATATGAATTTGGTACTTTTTCGAAATTCGAATATTTAAGGGGTAAAAATCGTAACTATTTTTGGTACTTTTTTTTACAAAACATTTTTCTACATTCATTGAGATATTCGTACCAAATTATGGGCTCACACTACAATACTGAAATTTTTGAAACTTTATTGGGGGGAACAAATAGTACCAAAAAAAGGAAATACGGGAAATTTGATATTTTTCTTTAGCTTTTTGGTTCTACAACTGGTGTTTTTTTAATTATCGTTAATATTGGACCCAAAAACATAAGATTCAACATGCAATGTCCTGAGGGGATAAGAATCTATTGCGGAACTTTTTGGTACTTTTTTTGTTCTATAACTGGTACTTTTTGAATTTCCGTTAATATTGGACCTAGAAACATAAAATTTAAAATGTAATGTCCTGAGTGAACGAGAATCTGTAAGATTCTCGTTCTGTCTGGTACTTTTTTGTTCATTAACTGGTACTTTTTAAATTTCCGTTCGTATTGGACCTAGAAACTTAGTATTAAACATAAAAGGTCCGGAGAGAATTTGAATCTGTTAGAGGGCTTTTTGGAATTTGTTGTTCTTTAACCGGTAATTTTTGAATTGCCGTTAATATTGCACTTAGAATCATAAAGTTCAACATGCAATGTCCTGAGTGGATAAGAATCTATAAGAGGGAACTTTTTGGTACTTTTTTTTATTTATTTACTGGTACTTTTTAAATTTCCGTTAGTATTGGACTTAGAAAGATAAAATTAAACATGCAAGGTCCTGAGTGAATGAGAATCTGTAAGAAAGGCTTTTTAGTACTTTGTTGTTCTTTAACTGGTACTTTTTGAATATAGAAACATAAAATTAAACATGCAAGATCCTGAGTGAATAAGAATCTGTAAGAGGGCTTTGTGGTACTGTTTTTTGTTCATTAACTGGAATTTTTGGAATTTACGTTAATATTGAACCTAGAATAATTAAATTCAACATGCAATGTCCTGAGTGGTTGAGAATCTATAGGAGGGAAATTTTTGGTACTTTTTTATTTACTAACTGGTACTTTTTGAATTTTCGTTAGTATTGGACCTAGAAAGAAAAAATTAAACATGCAAGGTTCTGAGTGAATGAGAATCTGCAAGAGGGGTTTTGGAACTATTTTGTTCTTTAACTGGTACCTTTTCAATTTCCGTATTTGTTGGACCTAGAAACATAAAATTAAACATGCAAGTTCCTGAGTGAATAAAAATCTGTTAAAAATATATTTTGGTTCTTTTTCGTTCTCTAACTAGAAATTGTTTTAAATAAACTGGTACTTTTATTTAATTTAATATTAATTTTTGTGCATTTGGTACTTTTACGAAATTCGGCCCTTTTAGGTAGCAAACGGGTAAAACCTGTATTTTGGGTCTTTTTTCCACCATCTAGCTTTTAAATCAATACACATAGAAACAAAAATTATATAACATTTGTTACTTATCTAAACAATACAAATGTATATTTGGTACTTTGGTACTACAAAACTTTGTTTACATTTTTTATAGTTTGCTCCAGTTTGCTCTTTCTAACATTTACTGTTTCTTTCTATCAATTCTATATCAATTAATGAATAAAAAATGTAGTGTCATTAGGGCTTAACCTCATATCTCCTAAACAGACTGGTGTTTGGTACTTTTTTGAAGTATGGTCTTTTTGTGGAGTAAAAGGGTAAATACAAATTATATCACATTCGTACCTTATCTTAAAAAATACAAAACAGATTTGGATTTTTTTTTAATTAAAATGTTTAAGGTGTGAAAATCGTTCCAAATTTTGTTATTTTTTCACAAAATTTTTCTTCATCTATCTATCTATATATATAAAATTGTAACGTTACTGAATGACTGACTCACTAATTCATCATCGCACAGCCTAAACTCCTCTAGCTAAAAACTTGACATTTGGAGCAGAGATAGGTGACTCCCCAAATCGATCCACTAAGACGGGATTTTTGGAAATTCGAATGTTTAGGGGTAAAAAAGGGTAAAAACGTAATACTTATCGTTGTTCTTTAGAAAAATAAGCGGACAGGTGTCTGGTAATTTTTAAAATTTGGTCCTATTAGGAAGCAAACGGGTAAAACCTTAATTTTGGTACTTTTTTGGCACCCCATCTTTCTTTTGAACCAATCAACATAGGAACAAAGTTTATACAACATTCGAAACTTATCAAAAAAATACGAATATGAATTTGGTAGTTTTTCGAATTTCGAACATTTAAAGGGTCAAAATCGTAACTATTTTTGGTACTTTTTTTATACAAAACATTTTTCTCCATTCATTGACATATTCGTACTTAATTATCAGCTCTCACTACAATACTGAAATTTTTGATAACTAAATGGGGGGAAAAAATAGTACCAAAAAGGGAAGATACGGGAAATTTATGTTTTTCTTTAGCTTTTTGTTTCTGCAACTGGTATTTTTTTATTGTCGTTAATATTGGGCCTTAAAACATAAGATCCAACATGCAATGCCCTGAGTGGATAAGAATTTATAAGAGGGAACTTTTTGGTACTTTTTTATTCTTTGATTGGTACTTTTTTATTTTCCGTTAATATTGGACCCAGAAACATAAAATTAAACATGCAAGGTCCTGAGTGGATAAGAACCTGAAAGAGGGCTTTTAGGTACTTTTTTGTTCATTAATCGGTACTTTTTGAATTTCCGTTAGTATTGGACCTAGAAACATAAAATTCAACATGCAAGGTCATGTGGTCCTTTTTTACAAAATATTTGTCTCCATTCATTGGCATATTCGTACTTAATTATGGGCTCCCACCACAACACTGAAATGTTTCATACATAAATGGGGTGAAACAAGTATCAAAACGGATAATACGGGAAATTAACTTACTTTCATTTGCTGTTGTGTTATACGAGTGGTACTTTTTGAATATTCTATAATATTGAACTTAGAAACACAAAATAATAGGTGCAAAGTCCTGTGTAAATATCAACCTATGAGATAAAAATGTTGGAACTTTTTTGGCATATAAATATTTTCATGAAAGAAAAAGCCCGATTAAAAAGTAGCGGGTTAAATGCTTGAATTTAAACAAGTTTAAGCCTAGAAAAGTAAATTTTGGCATAAAAATATGTCCACGAATAAAAGGAGACGCTAACGAAGTAGCGGGTTAAATGCTAGTATACTATATTCAAACAAAAGAAAATAAAACTTTGTCAAATTAAACTTTGTGTGTCTAACCTAGCGTTTCCACATGCAAGTACAAGTTCGAAAAACTCAATACACTCACACTTTTTTACTAACACCATCACATTTTTCGTACTTGCAGCTCAACTTGCAACAGAATTTGCTTGCAAGTAAATTTTTGACACTTGTCGCAAGTAAAATGACATATGAAGAAACAGTGTTGCCGTTGATGACTTTTGTATCAATCTTCTAGTACTTAGTAAAATAAAAGATATGTTTATAGCGGATTTTCTGTGTATTTATAAAAAATAACTAATAAAAAAAGCACAACTATACAACAACGCATCTAAATGGTAATTTTAATCATGAATTTTAAGCATTTTGAAAAAAAAAAATTGTTAATCAAAATACTTTCTCTGTAACATTATGATATCGCCACTACGGCAATACGGTAGTCACATATTTTACCTAGCGTTTCCACATGCAAGTACAAGTTCGAAAAACTCAATACACTCACACTTTTTTACTAACACCATTACATTTTTCGTACTTGCAGCTCAACTTGCAACAGAATTTGCTTGCAAATAAATTTTTGACACTTGTCGCAAGTAAAATGACAAATGAAGAAACAATGTTGCCGTGGATGACTTTTGTATCAATCTTCTAGTACTTAGTAAAATAAAAGTTATGTTTATAGCGGATTTTCTGTGTATTTAAAAAAATAAATAATAAAAAAAAGCTCAACTATACAACAACGCATCTAAATGGTAATTTTAATTTTAAACATTTTGAAAAAAAAAATTGTTAATCAAAATATTTTCTCTGTAACATTATGATATCGCCACTACGGCAATACTGTAGTCACATATTTTATAAAATAAACATAATTTTTTCATCAAGATGGACAGAAAATAGAAACCCAAAACCTTCTTTTTCCACATTTTTTTTCACATTCGCTTTTTAATTCGTTTAATACGGCAATTTTTGCTAGAAGTTTACTTGTTGGCGACATTTTAAAAATGAACTTGCACTGTGCTGTGTAGCCACTCAAAAAATTGTTGTGTTTTTTTTTTTGACATTTCTTCTGATTTTCGATATTAATACGTATACACTACTTGCATGTGGAAACGTGGGGTTATAAAATAAACATAATTTTTTCATCAAGATGGACAGAAAATAGAAACCCAAAACCTTCTTTTTCCACATTCGCTTTTTAATTTTTTTAATTCGTTTAATACGGCAATTTTTGCTAGAAGTTTACTTGTTGACGACATTTTAAAAATGAACTTGCACTGTGCTTTGTAGCCACTCAAAAAATTGTTGTGTTTTTTTTTGACATTTCTTCTGATTTTCGATATTAATACGTATACACTTGCATGTGGAAACGTGGGGTAAACACCAAAGTTTAAAACAGAATTCAACAAACTTTGTCAAAGTAAACTTTGCCTGTCTAAAAGGGGACTTTGCAAATAACAAAACGAACCAGACGTTCCGTTATGGGACGTGGACGTTCGGCTACTCTGCCTTTACCCTTGCCACCTATTTATTCAAAAATTAACATCTGGTAACACCGATGAAATTCAACATTGCTTATGATAAAAAGCATTTAATAAAGTGAAAAAAACAGTTATTTATTTATTAAAAATTAACATATAATTAAAATTATAGGCTAATTACATGGATGAGCAATAGTGACTAAGACCTTCAGCTCATGGAAAATATACATATGTACATACTTAAAAAATGTATAATAAGATTAGTTCAATAAACGTTTTTGGTTGTTTTAGATAAAGTTGCATATGTTAGTAGATTTCAAATATTTAATAATTGATGCAATGTTTTCATCAGTTGGGTCTGCATTTTCATCTTTGGGTGATGAAATCGGGACATTCTGAAAGAATATGTGAAGGATTAGTTGGGTAAGAAATGTTGCAATTACAAGTATATGTGTTTGTGAGCTTCAAAAGGCACCCATGTGTAATTCTGGTATGTCCAAGTCGAAGCCTTACGATTTTGACAAGATCTAATCTACTTGTTTTTGAGTTTGTGTTAATGTTTCTCACGATTCCGCCGTTGTTAATATTTATTTTCTTATACCAGTTAGAAGTCATGTGGTAAGTGTTATCGTTTTCTTTGTAGTGGAATATTATGTATCTTTGAGATTATGGTTTTCGGTTGTAATCAGGGGTGTCCTTGAAGAGCTTTTTGCTGCAGCATCAGCGTATTCATTTCCTAGGATGTTGCAGTGGCTTGGGACCCACATTAATTTTATTTCGGGGTATCGTTTGATCAGGATATTTCGAATTTGGGTAGCGAAAGTATTGTTGTTAGAGATATTAGAAATACAATTGAGAGATGAAAGTGAATCTGTGCATATTACATATCTACCGCTTTTGTTTTGAATATATTCGGTAGCTTTAGCTATAGCGATTAATTCTGCGCTGAGTATTGAACTGTGTTGTGGTAGGTTACCTAAACAGATGATCTTGTCTTCAGTTGTGATACTATATCCAACGTTGGTTAAAGTTTTGGAGCCGTCTGTATATATAAAGTAATAGTTATTTAGTTGTTGTTGTATATTTTTGAAGACAGTTGGGGGATTCACAAGGTGCCATAAAATCATATGTCTTAAAATAATAACATGAAAAAATACGACTGTTGTGAACAACCCCTCATAATTTAGTGTGCTATTTTGAATTTAAGTCAGCTGATTTAAAACAAATATAAAAAAAATAAATATTTACCTAACATAAAAATGTTTTTTAATTCTAATCCATAAATTAAAATAGATCTTTCCTGACAATTTTCCATTTTTCAGACGCAAACCACAAATATTTTATTTTGTTTGTTTACCAAACATCAGAGTCCTACGCCGATCCAATTTGACGCCGCAAGTGTTTTGTTGCAAAAAATGCTAGCCGCAGGTTAAATTCGCATGTTAGCCGGATAAAACTATACCATCAACGGCGACGGCTACAAAATCATAGCCGCTCGGCTCAGTTGCTCGGCGCAGGTCTCTTCTGATTAATTACGACAGCACAATAAACATAGCAAGCAAAGTTTTATTAATTTAAGACACTTTTTGTTTACAAAGCAACAACAATATTTTTAAACCATTGTAAAATGTTAGAACATTATGACAATACAACATGATAGCACACCTTGTGAATACCCCAAGTGTAGAATTGAAGAGGGTTGTGGCTGTGTTTAGTAAATTTATGTAATGATATGTCGATGCTACTGTTTTTCAAGAGTCATGGAGGGAGAGTTTTAATTTTAGACTGTCGTGTTTTGATTTGGATGTTAAGTTCATCGCAATTGTGCTTAATTCTGTTGATAGTAGATACAATTCTAGGTTTTCTTTTTGTTCTCTTTAATTTTGCCATAATTTTGTCAAGTGGGGAATTATTTTCCAGAAATGACCGATATAGTTTTGTTGTGAGTATGTCCCTCTGACTTTCGGGTGGTAAGATGTTAGCTTCGGCGTAAAGATTTTTTGTACGAGTGGTACGAAAGGCTCCCAATGAGAATCTAATGGCAGAGTTGATTTGCTTATTAAGTTTTCCAATAAGCGATTTCGGAGCATATCCGTATATGGGTAAACCGTAATCAATTTTAGATAAAATGAGCGCTTTGGTGATTTGAATTAGAATTTTAGTGCTGCAGTTAAATTTGCAACTGGACAAACATTTTATGATGTTTAGTTGTTGCTTAAGAGATTTTACTAGGTTATTAATATGTTCAGACCAACTGTATCTTCTGTTTATATGAAGACCTAATAACCGTATATTTGATGCTTCAATTAGCTTTATTTGGTTACTTATGATTGTGCAGCCACAGTTTCTTTTCCGACATATATGAATGTATTTACATTTTGTTGAGGATAAAATAGCTCCAGAGTAATTACTCCATTCTAGTATATCCTTAAATAGGGAGTTGAGATTTAAAACAGGATTTTTTATTTTGTTCGAATTTATAATTAGGTTAAAGTCCTCGGCATAGGACGTGAAGTCAATATCCCGATGAAGTGTAATAACATGGCACAATTTGTTGTAAGCTATTAGAAATAGAATCACAGAGATTGGCGATCCTTGCGGGATTCCGTTAAAGAGTGGGAAGAGGTTGGACCGATGAGAACCAATTCTTACTATAAATTTGCGGTTAACCATAAAATTAGTTACGTAATTAATTATATTGGGACCAACTTTCCAGGTGACTAGTTGATCTATGATGGTATGAAATCCAATTCTGCCGAATGCTCTTTGGAAATCCATCGATATTATATTGGAGTGTTTTCGTAGTGAAAGTGAATTTACAATTTGATGGTCGACAAAGAGTAGACTATCGATTGTAGATTTGCCTTTGGTGAAACCAAATTGTCTGTTGTCTAATAGTTTGTAAGTATTTACAAACCACCATAGTCTGTTTGCAACGATTTTGTCTAGCACTTTGGAGAGACAAGAGTTTAACGATATGGGACGGTAGGAATTAAGAGATGTTTTATCCGATCCATGTTAATAAATTGGTATGGTAATACTAACTTTGAACCATATTGTGTTGTAGTGTTTTAATAACCTTTGTTTCATAACGATTGGCAGATTTTTTAACATTGGGTATGAAATTCGATCAATTCCAGGTGTTTTACCTTTTAGACTACTTAATACTGTGTTCAGTTCGAGCATGTTGATAGCGGGCTCAATCTTAGGGGCTTCAGGACTGGGACTTGTGGTTGGGGGGTTTTGTAGGGTCCTTTGTTTTTGAAGTTGGAATTCTGTTGAAAAACTAGAGTCAGAGGAATTATTGGACCAAAACTTTGTTTTTTCTGTGGCTATTGTTGCTTTATTAGTTATAAGTTTATTAACCATACTAGGTGTGGTTATTCCGTGAATGATTTGGGAATTTTTGTAGCCTGTGAATGACCTTATATTTTTTCATATTTTTTCCGATGAGGAGGTTGGGTTTATTGTGGATGTAAAGTTGTAAATAGATTGTCGTTTTGCTTTTTTTATTTCACGTTTTAGCAACGCGTTATTTTTTTGCAAGATATAAGGTTTACTGTGGTCATGTTTCTTTTATAAAAACACCAGGATTTGTTTTTATTTCTTTTTAGAGCCTCAAGGCTTGAGTTCCACCAAGGAACCCTACTTTGAGTGGCTGGGTGAGTTTGGGGTATAGAAATATTGGCAGATTGGTGTATAATTTTACATATATTGGCTGTTTCCTTGTTCGGATTGTCACTTATTGGGCGCTGGGTTTCGTAACTTAAGCATAGATTGTCAAACGAGGTCCAGTTTGCATGGTTGGTTTTGTATTTTGGTATGAAAGTGCAAAAGGTTTCTGGATCTTGATGGAATAGAATGATTATAATGGGAAAGTGATCACTTCCATGAAGTGTTTTTTCTATTTTCCATTCACTATGTATTGAAAGCGAAGGTGAGCAAAATGATAGATCAATGTGTGAAAATGTTCGGTGTGTGTTAAAATGGGTTGGTGATTCATCGTTTAATAAGATTAGGTTATTGTTGTTTATGTAGTTTGCTAATAGGTTACCTCTTCTATTAGAAGATGCGGAACCCCAGATTCTGTGCCAGGAGTTAAAATCCCCGGTGATCATAACCGGGGGAACGATATTATCAAATACGTTACAGAGCTGTTGTGCAGAAAATGCTTGGTTTGGAGCTATATAGGAAGATATTATGTTAAATTTTAGTTTTGAGTGTATTTCTATACATAAAGTATCGAAATCATCATTGACATTAATTTTCCTATGTTGTAATGATTTGTGAATAAGAAGAGCAACACCACCATAATTACTGCTGGAGGTGTTAAGCGTGAAAAGATTATAATTTATAGGAATAGGGATATTTGTTAAACTATGTATATGTGTTTCTTGTAACGATATTATTTTTGGGGAGTATTGTTTTATTAATAGTTGCAGTTCACTGTGGTTATTGCTAAATCCGTTAATATTCCACTGTAATATATTTAATGTCATATATAATATATAGAAGATAGAGAGAAAAGTTTTAGTTGAGAATATATTTTAATGTGTTGCTGTGAACTTATTATATTATACATTTTGGATAGCATTTTAGGTATTCTTAGTACGTTTTGTTGTATTGCCAGAATTTTTTTTTATTGGTTCCTTGTTCTTTTTGTGGTATTTTTGGGAAGAATTTTTGTTTTACCATCTTTTGCATCATTAGTATCAAGGCGAATTGAGTAGAAGGTGGGGTCAAGTCAACATATGGTGTTTTTTTTCGGTGGTCGAGTTGTCAAAGTTTGTATACAAACTAGTTTTTTTATGTAAACAAACCTATTTTTTACTAGCAATATTTTTGACAACCCGACCACAGAAGCATTGTAGTTGTAGAGTTGACCTCACCTTCTCGTCAATTCGCCTTGATTAGTATTTTGTGATGATGTACTTTCGATGTCTGATGTTTCAGCATCCGACATGGCATCACAATAATTTGTTTTTTCTCTAGTTGTGTCTGTTTTATTTGTGGGTTTAATATTATTAGTTTTAGCAATATTTTGTGAAGAGTTTGTTAAATTGAATTGCTCTTTATTATGTGATGATGGCTGTTGTACTTCAGAGATTTGAGTGGTCTTGTTGGTAGATTTAGTAACCGATGAGTATGATATTGTAGCAGAGTGGTGACGATCATTGTATTTTTTAATAGCTGTTTTTCTGTTTGTTTTCTCCAGAGTGATTATTGCTTGTATCTCTTTCTCTTTCAAGAATATAGGGCATGTTTTGTCTTTAGCTGAATGGTTTTTGTTTGTGTTTTCATTCTCTTTGCAGTTGATACATTCTTGCGTGTTAGAGCAAATTTCTGTATCATCATTAAAATGATAATCGTTTGAACAATTAAAACAGGTTTTTTTGTTTTTACAGAACTTTCCTAAATGCCCATAGCGATAACATTCTTTGCATCTCATGGGGAGGGGTATATAAGGTCTTATTCTTACTTTCTCATAACCAACTGATAGTTCTGAAGGGAGAAAGGTGGTGGCAAATGTAACGACTATCAAACCAGTTTCCAACAACACATCGTTCACTTTTTTTTAAATTTTGTTTATATTACATACGTTTTGGTTTCTGAGTTCTTTTAGGATTTCGTCCTCTGTTATGCCGCGAAGGTCATTTGAATAGATTACACCTTTTGGGTAATTAAGGGTCTGATGCTCGCATAAATCAACTTCGATGGTTGGAGCAAGAGTTTTTAGTTGAATGAGGCTTCTGGCCTGCATAAAATTTTTTGTTTTAATAAGAATAGTTCCGTTTAATAGTTTTTTACACATTTCGACTTCGCCCGAACAGGCACCGCCAATGACTTTGTTAATTAGGAAAGGTGACACTTCTGACAGATTTTTATCACTATTTACACGACTCATTATCAAATATTTTGGACCAGGGGATAAAATGGAAAGCATTTTAGTTTGCAATTAAATAAATTTTATGCAAAAGAAGAATTCACAGAGAGCGCAGTAGAAATTCCGTCCTGTGTAGGCTAGTTAACAACGAACACACTGAAAAAAAAAAACAGTTATAACAGTTGCTACTCTTAAAAGATTTTTTTTTAACATTATTAAACAAATAAAATTTAAAATGTACAAACGTAAAAAACAAATTAATTTTGAAGACGAAAAAGGTATGTGTTTAGATGATATACATATATTTGTTTTGTATAAGTTGCAAATTAATTTTTTAACTTAATTTAAATTGTAGCCATACAGAAGATTTTGGACTCCGTTTTAGATGAAGAACACTCAACTTCTAAAAATGAAAATAAAATGGCGAAAAAACGTAGAAGTGAGTATACAACTCGTAAAATCCTTTTTATAATTTAAGTTAATTGTAACGACATATTAAAGATGCTACAGACGACGATTTACCACCTTTACTGGACAAAAAAATGCGGAGCCTCTGGATGCACCAAAATGTTCCTGTGGTAAAGTATTATTTTTAAGTTAACATATTAAACAAAAAATATCTAAATAACTATTTTAATTATTTGGTTTAGAATTGACTGAAGCGAAGGAGATGCTGCAATAGATTTCCGCAGACATAAAACTTTTAAAGAGAAGTCATACTTATGAAATAAAGAAGGAAAACATCGGCTTTTATTTCAGTTCTAAGGATGAATCAAGGTCATTGTCTGAGCTTAAAACTTTTTTAAATCTTGATGAGCCTTTTAAGACATTAAACTCTTTTGAAGAATTTGAGAAAAAACTTAAGACTGAAACAGACATTTTGGATTCTTTGGTAAACTCTTTTTAAATTTTATTGCTATAGTAATTAATTCATATTTTATTTCAAAAGCGTAAATTAATTGCCTATAAAGTTAGAGCAGTGTGTTTAACGGAGGCAGTCAACAACTTTTTGTCCATTTTATTAGATCCACAGCTTCAAGTCCAGTTTAGTGCTTGTGGCAAGCTTAACAAAGGCGTAAATAAGGAAAACTGCAGTTCGACCATTACGTATAATACTTTTAAAGGTATGTATTTTAACTTTTTTTAATATAATAACTTTATAAAGTACATATGTATTTATAAATGTACTTATGATATGTTTTTTATAGATTGTTGTATAGTTTAAGGCAGAAATAGAGGCAAATATTGGAAGAAAAAGTAGGAATTAGTTTGCTAAATATGTACATATTATATTAACCTGAATTCCATTTCCTTCTTTTGTTTTTCTTTTATAAATGCTTTTTTTTAAATATAACAATGAATTTCTATAATAAAATTTTCAATATATAAATCAAACTTAATTTTAAAAACGTTTTCTTATTTAAGAGGTATTGCATTGGTACAAAAATTGCAAATTTGCAACATTGTATGGGAATTATATTTTCAGTTTATCAACATCAGATCAAGATTAATATTAAAGTTTTGTGTTTATTGCTTCAATGTTGTAAATTTAAATTTACGGCTTTGTAACAATATTGAAAATAAGAGTCGGAAGACGGTTGTGACTAGGTTGTAAATTCATGAATCCAACATTGTAAATTTAAATTTACAGTACTGTGACAACACTAAAAAGAAGAGTCGGAAGGCTCACATTTGGCGTTATCATTTTAATATTGTGACAACATTGTAAATTTGGTAAATAGTACGTTGTATTGATGTTGATAGAACCCCCTGCAACGTCGGCACAGCGTCGTGGTGATTGTCTTTTTCTGCCTGGGTAGTTATCTTTTTGGCAGAGTTGTTGTTTTAGTACCCACACCACCAATGTTGGACAGGGTGTTATGCGTTTGTTCTGAATAAAAAATTGTGCCTATTGCAAATAGTGAGAATCGGACCATAATTCCACATAGCCCTGATACAAAATTCGCTCCGGAAAAAATTTATAGCAACAGATTTTCTTTAAATAGATCCATATTTAACCAAAGCTCCTTTATAAAATCCACTGCCGAGAATAGCTTTAAATGCAGTAAAAACATCAAAAATTACCAGGGTTTGAATTTCAGCCACAGTGAAAAGAAACATCTAAGGTGTCAGTATCATCATTCCATTTGTTGAGGACTGCATTACATATTTGGTTATATTGTGGAATGTTTTTTCGAAGCCTATCAACTCTATTCTTCCAGTTACCACGGCGAGGCATTTTTTAAGAATTTTGTTATTCACTTCTATTGTCACTTTGTTTAAACAAAACAAAATTTTTAGAATTTGTTTTTGGTTTAAATGTAATTGATCGAACGAAAGAATTCTTTCGCACACTAAAACTAGGCTATAAGATCAAGTCTAAACTAATTAACACCAAACACTAATTAATTTAAAGTAACACCAAATAATATTTTTAAAATAGAAAAGCACCACCGAATTGTTGAAACATATTTAATAAATCCATTGTATAATGTAACTAATAATGAAGTTACATTATTCTTATGCAGATAATTTTAGAAATCAACGGTAACATTTAACATTCATATGCAAAAAATTTAAGTACACAGAACAAATTTTCACCAAAATTTTTTCAATTAATTCAATAATGGTGTTTTAAACAATTTTTTTAATTGTTCCAATTAATTTGCCTTAATTGAAAACAAAAATTATAATGTTTGTGTGTTTGTTTGCTAATATGAAAACATACACACAAACTTCAAAATATTTTAAATTCTCAAACAATTTTTTAATTGTTTCAATTAACTGTGTTGATTGAAAAAAGTAGCTTAAACTTACAAATGCGTTAATTGATTTGATTAATTTGTTTGCAGGCGGAAAATCAGTAAAAATTTAATTAATAGTACAAATTTCTAACTAATACGTTAATTGAAGTTGGTTTTTAATTTTTTCTGTGTAATAATCGGCAACATTTGAAAACAACTCTTCCAAAAGAAAACAAAATATTTTAAATTGTCTTTGCTTTTTTATTTCTTATTTTCTTCGGTTCTCCATTTTAAGTCATAGGAAAGAACTCTGTTTGTTGTTGTTTTTTTTAGTATGTAAACACAAAAGAAGAAGCATAACTGTTTTTCGGTTATTCGTTTACATTTTTTTTCTTTTCGCACACGTATGTGAAATGTTTGAATGTATTAGTAACACTTTCAAACGCCTATTACTTCTAAAATACTGAACCGATCTTACATTGGGCACTTCTACCAAAAAATATCTTTCGAATGATGTATCATTTGTTAAAATCCAATTTATAGTGTAGCCGTATACAGTCAGTTTCATAATTACTTTGCATATAAGAAAAATAAACTTTTTAGAAAAAACTTGATTGAGATCCATTTATTTATTATGTATATTAAACAGGAATTTCTTTTTATTAACGCATTAGGAGAAAGGCACAGAATTAAATTATAAAAAAATTTAGAACATCTTAATTAGTATACTCTTTATACGAGATTTTGAAGAATATAGTTCATTTTTAAGGTCAAAAAAGTATTTTGCTTTTGAAAAATAATACGTATTTTTACATTATAACAATGGATGTGTCACAGTTAATACTTTGTGGCATATCCGTTGTTTTTAGAAACTGCAGCTAATCGTCCTGGTATAGATTCCACCAAATTTTAGCACTTTTCTTGGGGCATTTTTCCACATTCTTATAGCAAAACTAGTTTCAACGTAGTTTTCGAAGATATGTGGCGTTGACGAACCTTTTCCTCCAAATACGCCCATAAATTTTGTATTGGGTTCAAGCCCGGGCTTTGAGGAGGCGTTGGCAAATGTTTGGTGTTATAAAGAATCCACAGTTTAACATCTAAGGCTGTTTTTTTGGGATCGTTGTCCTGTTGGAAATAAAAACCTCTTGCTGGAAGTCCCATTTTGTCAGCACCCGCGTTTAGGCTTTCTTTATGAATTGACAGATACACATGTCTGGCCATAATTCCATCTACAAAGATAAAATTTCCAACTCCTAAGGCGAGGCTGACATACAGCCTTAAACCATAACAGAACCTCATCCATGTTTTACTGTCGGCTTAATATTTTTTATATTAAGGGACTCATTCGTCTTTCTCCAAACTATGCGTCGTCCATCAGACCAAAAAAAAAATTATATTTGCTTTCATCGCTAAATATTACGGATTTCCTAAAGTCAAAACCTTGGGTTATATATTGATAAGAGAAGGATAATCCCTTATTTCTATTTATTTCAGATATTAGCGGTTTTTTTCTTGCTTCTCGAGCATTAAAGTTGTTTGATAGTAGTACGAAGTGTTTCGTTGCTAACTTTGTTGCATAGAGTTCCTTTCAGCTTATTATTCAGTTTTGGAGCAGATAAATGCGGGTTTTCAAGAATTTCTTTAAGTATTTTCCTTTCATTTCTGGCTGATAACAATTTTAGACGGCCATGTCGTACCAAATTTTCAAAATTTCCACGTTCTTTTGCACGCTTAACTATATTTTCTATTGTTTGACGACACCCCCAAACATTTGCGATATAATAAAACTGTTTTACCTTAATCCTGAAGGTGCAAGATGATTTTCCTCTCGGCAAAACTTTGTTCCTATCCTTTCCACATTTTAATTAGATAAATAATAGCAAAATACCTTGAAAATATTAACTTATTCCAACGAAAATATGATTGAAACGTATAAACGAAGCAAGCCCATATAAAGAAAAATACTTTTGTGAGCATTAATTATAGGGTCAAAAGAGTTTTAATATCAGAAAAAGGCCATCAAATTACAAGTTTTTGTAATTTTATTATCATATTTATGTTGTAACACATACCACCTACGTAATAAATGGGCTTTTTTCTCAAAAATTAAACAACTCGTACTTCATTTTGAGGAATGTATTTAATTTTTATGGAGTAAAAAAATATGCAAAATATTTATGAGAGTCACTGTATATGATGACGATTATGATTATTTTGTGTTAGCTTTTCTAGCGGTGTAAAGCATTAAACTCTGCGACCTGGGAAACTATCGATATAATCGATAGTCTTAAAATACAGTAGTTTTAACTTAACTGCCTTTTGTTTACGTGTACTTTTGACTTTACTGCACAAAATTGATAATTTTTGGCATTATTTTTTCTAATTCCATACAAATTCATTTTTTAAGTGCACTTTCTACACCTGCACATTTAAGATAAGTGCCCAAAATTTTTGGCATTTTAAAATTATGCAAAAAATTTAAGTTAGCTGCACTTTGACTTAGCTGCCCAAAATACCTATTTTCTGGAATTATTCTACATTTTTCATATTTTTGGGCAGCTTTAAAATATTTTCATACAAAACATCAAAGCAGCTAGCACACATAAAAAAATATGGTGGCCAATTTTTCACATAAATATCCAATTTGAGTTGTTTATAAAAATATAAACCGCAATTATTTTGTTTTTTTTTTTTGCATAAATTGTTATGTTCATTGTTTTTGTTAATGTTTCTTTTATATTAAACTAGCTTAACCCGGTGCGCTTCGCTTAGAGTTTTTTTTCCCGGACTTTTTCGATTCCCGGGAAAGCGGGAAATTATTTTAAATTTCCCGGGATCCCGGGATCCCGCTCCATATAAATAATATAAAGTAAATTTTGTTATTAATTAATGAAAAAAACTTTTATTTAATAACGTAAGGGAACTTGTTTACAAAGAAAGTAAAAGAAATGGTTCAATACTAAAAAATTAATTCAAGATTGAAATTGGAACTTGAATTATTATCACCTCTCGCCTTTATTCCCTATGATTATGCTTTTATTCAGTATTATTATGCTCTGGATACAAGATAAAAAGACAACATAAACAACAATTTAATTCATAAAACAATAATAATAACAAAATAAAAATAAGGGTACTCAAGATATGAGATCAAAAAGTTAATTAATAAAATAGATAAAATATTTTAAAGAAATACATTACATTTTTTAACGGCTTAAGAAATAACTTTATGACACACTCAAAGCGCTTAGTAAGTCGTCAAAAAGTATATTCCTGATTTTATTTATTAATTATCATGTTTCCGAAAACTTTCGTTCATTTTTTACCGAGGTTGGACAAATAGTTCAAAGTGCACCGTTGTAGCATGCTTCGGATTCACAATCAGAAGCAATTTCAAATGTAGTCAAAGGTATGTCAAGGTTTATGCAAAAAAAGCATCAACCGGACTGCTTCTTACAAACCTTTTCATTTCAATAGATCCATTTGTAATCTTTAGGACAATGTGTTTTTTAAGTTGTATGTTGTAGTATCTTACACGAGTTTCTAAAATGTTATTTTATTTCATTTTCCCCGCACTTCACGGGTATATAAACCAACACAAATTGAAATTGAAAATTTTTGTTTATCACCTAATAAACATATCGCTCCTTCATTGCATCATAGTCATATCTCAAAATTTTAAGTAACTTGAGCAAAGTTTTCCTTCATGCCTTCTCGTATTATATCTCCAACTGAACCGAAGTTATAGCAAAATATATCTTTAAATCGGTACATTTTGAAAACTTTAATCGCATTTTGCCAAGATCGTTTGTTTTTGTAGATATGACTATGTTGCAATAAAGGAGCGATATGTTTAGGTATCTCCTATTTTTAAGACTTGTTCATGGACAATGAAACTTTACTGCCTGTATCTTATTTTGAATTAATGCACTTTATTCACTCTTCACTTCACTAAATGTAATAATTATCAACTGTTGCACTGCCCATTCTGCTTTTAGTAGTTTTATTGCATCAGGAGACATTGATTTAAATACATGTCTCACTTCTTGTAATTGATCTAATCCACAACCCATTTACAGATTCTAATTTTTAGAGAATAGAAAACTAAATTTCAAAGTATAAATGGCTATTTTCTGAAATTATGAAGAATTTTTTATTTCCCGGGATCCCGCAAGAAAAATCCCGGGAAAACGGGAAATAAAATAATTGAAATTCCCGGGACGGGAAATCCAGGGAAAAAACCCTAGCTTCGCTATACTGCTTTAACAACGTTTGAAGACTCTCCCTTTAATAGTTTTTCAATTGAGAGATATTTAATATATGCATCATATGGGAGGTATTTCCCCCCTGTGCCTACCTGCTTTATTTTTATTTTCAAAAGTGTATATACCATAAGAGTGACTTCTACAAAGTTTGAACATTTTCACTATAACCGTTCTTAAGGTATGCGATATTAAACATTGGCTTCCTATGGAGGCAGTGTTGCCAATTTAGCCACTTAGTGGCTAGATTTAGCCATTTTTCACCCTGTTTAGCCATTAAAAAATGAGTTTAGCCATTTTTCAAATTGTTTAGCCATAAATTTGTATTTGTTGTTTTTCTTTTAAAAGAATAATTTTTATTTTATTATAAACATTTATAAAAGTAAAACAAACATTTTAAACAATTTAAATTTAATTTAAATCAAAACTTTTACAAATGTGGAAAATCGCTATAAACTAAGATGATGAAACATCTTTCAAAATAAAGGGACAGTATTCCAATATTAAATTTATAAATTGATCAACAAAAATAACGCTGTTTTTTTTCTGGTTGCAAGTATTTCAATAAAGAGATGCAGGCGGCAACAAAATTTTTTTAGAAATTTTAATGTGTTTTTATTTAAAAAAGCTTTTAGCCATTTTTTAGACATTTTTTTTCGTAAATTTAGCCATTTTTGGTCACCAAGTTTTGGCAGCACTTCCCCGCTGCTATTTTTTTCAATTTTGGGGCTCAGAAGATCCTACTACCAAAAGTTCAACAAAATGCGTGCAGCAGCTCTTATTAATATTTCTAGCTATGAGGGGTTGCTCCTCCTCTTTCTACGCCGCCCATTTTTATATTGAGATTTATAGTTTACCATAATAGTTGCTTTACCCACGTTTGAAGACTCTCACTTTAATAGTTCTTCAGCTGAGCGATATTTAATATTTGCATCCTATGGAAGGTATTTCCCCCTGCGCCTACCCGCTTTATTTTTATTTTCAGAAGTGTATATACCATTAGAGTGACTTCTACAAAGTTTGAACATTCTCACTATTACAGTTCTTAAGATACGCGATATTTAACATTGGCGTCCTATGGGGGTACCACTTCCCCCGCTGCTATTTTATTTCAATTTTGGGGCTCAGAAGATCCTTCTACCAAAAGTTCAACAAATAAATAACAAAGCACGATGTGCATTATTTGCATGACTGCAAACTATCAGCGAATGTGTGCAGTTACGCAAGTTTGATTGTATGACCGAAAGCGAGTGTATTTGTTGGTATTCATTAAATGCGATATATATATATATATATATGATCATGACGTTCGCCACCGGGTTTCTGGCTTATATTGTTAATATATTTTTTTTTTACTATTTACACATAACAAATACATACATACATGTAAAGCGAAGTTGAATCAACGATGTCCGTCTATTTTTCTCTTTAACTGGAGAACAGATAGAAGAAAAATTTCCAAATTAGGTGCACAACATCCGACAAAATATGGTCGGTATTGGAGAAGAATGCGTGGCCCAAAATAGATTTATTTGTAACGGTATTTACATAACTTTCTGTTCTTATTGCACCATGGTGAAGGGTATAAAAAATTCGGCATAGCGGAATTTAGTACTCTTACTTATTTTTTTTTTTATTAATTTTTCGTTTAATAATGCCATTTTATTTTGCAGCAGTTTTTTCCCAATAATTGAAAAGTATTCAACAAAAAATATTTATATATAGTAAAAATTAAGACATGCGTGTTGTTTTGTCAAGAGCTTAATATTTTAATTTTAAAAGTTTTAAATTAAAACAGAAGTGGGCACAATTAAAACTGTGCTTGTATTGATGTTTATTAGTATTAGTGAGATGGCAGAATTACCCACCAAACACAACGCCAAGCGTTTGTAGTATAATGGTGCATTATATTTCTTTATTTAATATTTTACGCATTTGAAGTAAAATAAAATATTTTTTTAATAGTTCAAAAAATTAAAAACCATATTCATTTATGTAAAACAAAGGTTCAATTAAAAATGAATTAGTTTAAAAAAAATAAAAAAATACTAAATGAAAATAAAAGAATGTATGCTTGATGGAGCTTTGATAACATAAAGGGCATTGTATGTTATCAAACGCATTATTAACAGTAAAATATTTTTCGCTTAACATTATTTATTTGATATGAAACACGTGTGTAAATTCTCTTGAAAAAAAATATAAGAAAATATGTAAGCATCCGCTTCATGTGCATTCGTTGCTGTCTCATTCAAAATGAACTTGTTTAAAAAAACACGTGTGTTTGCTGGGTAAATTCTCTTGAAAAAAAATACAAAAAATATAAGAAAATGTGTCTCATCAAAAACAAAACTAAAGAGGCTAAGAATACGTGTGAAATCTCTCAGCACAATTGTGCTATGGAGCGCCCACCATTGTTTTAAAACAACTTGCAGCCATTTGCAATATTTATATTTGTGGTTTTGCATAATAATGAAAAAATAATTAGGAGCACTAATATACAATTTATTCTTAGTAAGTAGCTAGTGGTGATTGATTATTGATAATAATTTTTTTTGAGAATTGAAAACTAGTTTTGAAAATAGTTTTATCTTCAATGGAAAATCTCATTTAAAGGAAAACTTTCAAATACTTTTTGGAGTTAGGTTTATCAAAAAAATTTCAATTTTCAAAGAATGTGCTAAAATGGCAAAAAGACATTGAGCAACAGCATACAGAAGCAGATACTCTAATATGTTATTCCTGTGCAATAAAAATAACCATTTAAGTTTAAAAGTTTGTATAAAAAATTTGTAACCAATTTTTTAACTTAAGCTTTAAAACAAACTCACATATTAGAACTGATATATAAAACTGGCATATCAGATCGAATTCGTTATACATTATACACATTCGAGACAGCAGGCTACCGACTTCAATATTTCAAAAATAGAATAAATGTGTGCATATGAAAATGTAGAGCTAGTGAAGCTGCATAAAACAATAATTTAATAATACTATTTCACAGGAAATTGTCCAACGATTTCATATATTTTATATATGCTTCTGTAATTACAATCAGATTTTTGCTTCAGAATATATAGCTCTTCAAAGTTGACTGATTTTCCGTGTTCAAAAAACAGACCATTGTTAGGTGGTTTGGTCGGCTTTCAGATATCTTTCAGAGTATCTCGAAAACTAGATAACGGATCGTCATTCGTTTTGATTTTATTGATAAGTATATTTTTTTTTAAAAACGAATAAAAAAAATTTGTACTGTTTGCTTTGTATTTGCCTAGGTAAACCGTTCTCATTTTTGATAAAAAAAAATAAAAATAGTCTAAATTTCTATATTTGCAATTGTTTCAAAATAAGATTGTTTCAGCTGCCCGTCCCTGCCCAATTTTTTTTGCTAGATGTGAAATTTTGAAAAAAGACAATTTATGGCATAAAACCTAAAAACCCATTCTTATTGTTAGTTCATTCTGTCGTGCTTTCCGGAAATTCTCTGTCGACTTCTGCTCCCAAAATTCAGGTGCAGATACAAGATGCACAAATAAAGGTACGCACCTAATATAGAAATTGCGTTGGCGTATAAATAGTCAAACCTTCAATACAGGTAGGCACAACTCTTATTGGGTGGGACACGTGCATAATATCAAAATTCCAAAACTTGACCTAAGCCTATATGCTCATATATACAGGTAAAAGGTAGATTAGAATACAATCATAATCCCGAGATTAGTCTACGACTGAAAGTTGGCAAGACAAATAATTTTAAAACACTTTGAACATGACCGTACGAGAGATTCAACTCCAAACACCAGAACTGGATTAATCATGATACCACCCTGTACCCATGTTCTGTAACGTTGGTGAGACCTTCTCGCATCGAAAAGATGTGAAATAAAATATTCCATATTTTCTCGAAAAGTGCCAAAAAAGTGTGTCGAAAACTATCAAAAGAGATAATATCGTTATGGTAAAAATGTCATAATATTCCTGTCAACGCCGATGAGAAATTTCAGACGTTGAGAATGCCAGTCTCACGTATAGTTGACGGCGACCAAAATTTACTTAAAATTAACATTTTTTTACGTCGGGGACAAAAATACAACCGTCGGCTATACCAAATAATGTAAAGTGCGACTTTAGTGTTTGTTGTTTACAAAATGGCTTTGAAAACATTTGTATATTTCTTTTAAAATGTTAAAAGCCAAATAATTAAACAATACAAAAATCTGCCAAAAACAAATATCGTGTTATTATTTATTGCATTTTGCATTTTTAATTTATTTTTTATTGTTAAAAGAAAAGAACAAAAGAACAAAACCCTTAGGTCCCTTTCTATTTTGGGCGTCACATATGGGGTTGCGATGGATCATCCGGATAAAGCGTTTAATATCGAAAGATATCTTCCGATGCCGCTAAAATATCGGACGGAAACATGTTTATGGCATCTGCTGTTCCTTTGCTGCTAAAATCTGATGTTTCCTTTTACTGGAAAAATCGACGGCCGTCATCAATACATTATTGTCGACCAATAATGTTTCAGTTTGCAAGGGAATCGCCGGAACTCATATGTCAAGAACATTTAAGAACAAATAAACAATACTTAGTTCGAAATCAGTTAAGGAAAATACATAGTATCTAGTTGCGAGTTCCGCCTGACCCGAACTGATAAATACAACCTCAACATTGTGGTGCCCAATTTGCAAAAAGAAGCAAAATAGCTCCGGCAATTTAAACGATTCTACAAACGATAATAAGATAATTATGAATATAAAATCTCACCATTGCATGTAAGAATAAGGCGTATGGAGTTCTTGTTAAAATTAACGTATACGCTTCCACAAGAGGGGGACCACTCTAATGAAAATATATCAAACAAAGATAAGGAAAGCCTCAGAAAGAGTCGAATACAGGTTGCGTATTTCAAACAAGTTGGTCTAAAATAAGACTTCCCAAGTACGGAAACTCAAACGATGGAGACACTTCGAAAAGTTTTTTGAAAATGATGAGGCTGAAACTCGAATCACTGGAATAAGCAATCAAATCGTTAAGAGATGGGGAACGAATGTTTTTAACTGCATAGAAAAAGTTGATTTTGAAAAATATGGAGAGTATGCTTCGAAAACTTCATCACTTTTAGCAGAATTATATCCACAGAAAAAATTGACCCCGACAGTTCATAAAATATTGTCGCATGGCAAAGATATAATAAAATATCAGACTTTGCCAATTGGAGAGCTTTCTGAAGCAGCACAGGAGCCCCTAAGCAAATTTAATAAAAAATATAGATTGCTGAACACTTTCAAATCATGAAGGGTGAGACAAAATGAGAACCTCTTCAACATGTAAGCAGAATCTTCCGATCCACTTATTTCATCACTGCGGCATGTTAAGTCACGAAAAGAGAAACCTTCTTTTACGGATTGTGAGCAATATTTTTCAAAAAATTTAAAAATATGTGAGGAGCCGCAGAACAAAACGTACTTTTTCGCATTTTTTGACAAATTGGTTTTTTGATATTTTTATAATATTTCGGCTGAAATCTTTAAGAAAAAATCTACATAGCATATTTTTTCTTTTTTTTCACCAAGAAAATGGGTTCTAAAAAAATTGGTGCATAACAAAACGTACTTTTTAATTTTTTTTTTTTTTTTTTTTTGTCAAAACGTGCTTTTTTCATTTGTTTGCCATTTCTTCGTGTAGGTAGTTGTTTTAAAAACATAACCTTTCTTAATATTCTTAATTTGTTTGACGTTTATTTATGTCATTTCAATTTTGTTAAAATTAACTGTTAAATAATGAAAAAGTGTCGTAAAAGTGAAAATTTTCATTAAAACAAAAACAAAGTTTATGAATTAGTTTTTTGTGTTTATTATACAATTAACCGTTTTTAAAGACAGAGACACGCGTCAAAATTCTCACGTTTATTTAATTTAAGAAATTTATGATAAAGAAAAACTATTTTTTAAACTTTTCTTTTGTTTTAATGTAAATTTGTATTTGTTCGACGAGTTTTCAAGAATAGCCACCAATAATTGAAATAATTTAACTATTGTTTGGTGAATGAGCGTTAAGAAAAAAATAATTAATACAATAATTAATAATTAAAACATGGAAGAATTACAAGAATCTGTAAACGTACTTTTTTCATTTTTTTTAACAAAACGTACTTTTTTCGATATAACATTGGTTTGATATAAACATCCTTGACATTTAATGTGTTGACTTACGGCAGTTTGATTCATCTTTTGGTAAGCAAAAAACTTGTTTCCATTTCCAGGTTCATACAATTTTTTAAGGCGTCGAAATAAATAAACCTCAATTTCCCTAAAATTTTAAATGTGTGAAAAAGTACGTTTTGTTCTACGGCTCCTCATGTATGTATGTGAATAAAAATTTTTTTTTTTTAATCTTTGCTGGAATAATTTTAAATTATAAAAACCTTTAAAAAGAAACATAAAAAATCAAAAATTAAAAAAAAAAATTATTATTTTACTTCCCATAAAATTGTTTTTGCCACAAATTTCAAGTTTGTTAACCCATAAGTAGGCACTTAAAAGGCGTGGAATACTTTTCGAACACTCATTACATAGGTTGAACAATTATCTATCATCTGCTTTTTTAAATTTTTGATTAACTCATTTGTACCAAAAGTTATGATTTTTGCAACGAAAAATCTCAAATGGCGCCATTTGAGTTTTTTCGTTGCAAAACTCATATCTTTTGAACCGAATAAGATAATTGAACAGTTTAAACAGCATATGATAGATAACTGTTCAGCCTATGAAATGAGCGTTTGGAAAGGGTGCTACGCTCTATAGGGGCCTAATTATGGGTTATCAAAGTTAAAATTAGTAGAAAAATCAATTTTATAGTAACTAAAAAAAATTATTTTTACATTTTTAGACTGTTTTTATTTTTTTTCTTTAGGGTTTTATGTTTTAAATTATTACCCAACAAATTAAAAAAAAAATTATTTATTTTTTTAAATTTATTTTTTCAATTTTCTGTAAAATATTCATCACAGTTCGTAAGAGAAGGTATATCTAAAAGACTAACCATTTCTAAACTATAATTATTTTCTAACTCTATTCTTGACTTCACATGCCGCAGGGGAGAAATAAGTGGATCGGAAGATGCTGCCAACATGTTGAAGAGGTCCTCATTTTGCCTTACCCTTGATGCTTTGAATGTGTTCTGCAATCCATATTTTTTGTAAAAATTGTTAAGAGACTCCTGTGCTTCTTCAGAAAGCTCTCCAATTGGTAAAGACTGGTACTCAATTATATCTTTGCCATGCGCCAATATTTTATGGACGGTCGGGGTCAACTTCTTCTGTGGATACATTTCTGCTAAAAGAGATGCAGTTTTCGACGCATATTCTCCATATTTTGTAGAATTGACATTTTCTTTGCAGTTTAAAACATCCAAGATCGTTCCCAATCTTTTCACGATTTGATTGTCAATTCCAGTGATTCTACTGCCTCATCATTTTCAAAAAATCTCCTAGAAGTGTTTCCATCGTTTGAGTTACCGTATCCGTGCTTGGGACAGTCTACTTTTAGTCCAACTTGTTTAAAAAAAGCATCCTGTATTTGCTTCTTTCTGATCTTTTCCTTATCCTTTATTGATGTATTTTCATCGAAGTTTTCCTCCTCTTGTGGTAGGGTATACGCCAGTTTTAGCAAGAATTCCATACACCTTATCCTTGCGTGCAATGGTGACATTCCATATTCGTTATTCTCCTCATTTGTAGAATCATTTAAATTACCAAAGTTCTTCTGACTTTTTTGCCATTCGGGCATGACATTGTTCTTGACCATTTGTACGCCAAAGTCTTGTTTAAGTGAGGTACGTACCTGCTAATTTCAATGAGTAGTTTTTTTCAAACTATTAGATCAAACTACTGTCAGTCAAAACATATAAGGGATGGACGCCATACAATTTCTGCAACCATGTCTTTTTAACCTTTTTTACCTCTAGAAGCCAAACGGGTACGTACGGGCAGATAAAATTTTTGAATTATGTAAAGAAATAATCAATGAACAGGTTTTGCAAATATGGCAAATATTGAAAAATATAGATTTTTTTTATTTTCCGTCAAAGTTGAAAAATAGTGAAAAACGGATAGTTTTTAAATAGTGATTTACCAGGAGAAACACAAAGCAAACAGTTAATTTTTTTTTATCATTATACATTTAATAAATACATCAATCAATACAAACAAAAAATAAGGCGATTCGTTACCTATTTTTCGTGATATTACACCTGAAATCGCAACAAATTGACTAAAAATTGTGTGTTTTTTTGAAAACCGAAAGTCGGTCAACTTTGAACGGTTATATCTTCTAAACTAAAAATGTGATATTATTAAGAGTGGCATATTTGAAATCGTTGAAAAGTTTCCTAAAACATGGGTGTATTCAAAACTTCGTCGGCGCTCATGAAAATTTTGATTTTTGCAACCTCGTTTGCTCTACGGGCGCTACTGTGCGACGTTCATACATATGACTGGAAATCAGCTGTAGCTCCTATGGTGAAGGCACTACGTGAATTACATTTTAAAATCCAACCTTCAAAATAAATGATAATAGAAAAAAAGGAACTCGGAAAAATACATGTCATTGTTCTAGATATAATTTCCATCAATGTGGAGGTCAAATGATTTGAGAATTCTTATATCAACTCACTTTGGGGAAAATTGGAGAGCAAATAATGACTTGCAATTGTATATTTCGGTCTTTGGTAGTAATTATATTGATAATGGAACAGAAAAAAATAATGGCGAGTACACTAAAGAAAAAGATTTCAATTTATTTTTTAAAAATTCCTATTTTTTTTAATCCGCAGGTGGGAGACAGCGGAGCGCAAAAACATGTTGAAAATCACAAGTGCTTCTTTTTTTATATAAAAAATTTGGCTTTGCCCGAATATTTGATATGACTTTAATATATTTTTTATGTCGATGATATCCTTGATAAAATTACGTAAATGGCAATTGGTGTTCTTTACCTCCCACGATGGTACTGTTAACTCCCTTGAGACAAACAGCACCAAGTTCTACAACAAAAGGTCTGCTATTTCCCAAAAAAAAATACAAGGCTTACAACAAATTTTTTCACTTTACTTTTCTATTCAAAATGTGTAGTACAAATTATACAAGTAAAAGCTGAAGGCGCATCTGCATGTTTAAATAAAAATATATTTAATTTTCCTGGGCTTAAACAACACCCAAATCCACTAGCTCCAAATATTTTAAATCATGGCGGCCACACTCGCTTAAGAAGAAGAAGAGCGATAAACACCTACATATGTGAACAGAAACCGTGATGACACAAAACAAAGTATTAGGATAAGATTTGATTAATTATTGTTAGTTCATATTTAGTATATGAAGATTCAATAAATAAATATTGAAAAAAAAAAAAAAAATTTCCTGGGCTTGAAAAACAAAGTTGATCGCAATATTAGACGACATAAGTAGAAAAAACCAAAATGGCAGTGTTTTAATTTATCTATATTAAAAACAAAAGACCTTACTTCACAATTTACAAAAAAAGAGTGTTGGTAATCTTTGCCTCGAAGCACATTATTTTTATTGTCTACAAATTCAGTGGTAAACAACACTAAGTATACCTGATGCCCTTTACATCTAAGCAAGTTTGACCAGGTTTAGTTTTCAACTTTTCTATCTCTAAAACTACATAAGATAGGGGTTATGGGGATTCACACATCGATAGAAGAAAAATTCTGATTTCAACATTATAAAGAACGTATTTTAAAAAAAAGGTGTCAATTGGTGTAGTATATCTCTCCCCTACAGAACTATTGTTACATTTGTTAGCACTGTTTGCATAATTTCAAAAAATAATATAACTTTCAAAATATACTATAGTTCAATGATTAATTTTCCTTGTGGGCTATAGTGTGTTGCAAAACTAGTTCGATCCCATACGGATTATGTAAAAACTCGTTTCTTTCGAAAATTCTTAGCAATACGCGTTCATTCCAAAATTAAAACCATTATTTTTCTATATTTCAGTTGGTTGCAATTTTTCAACTGTTGAGTTATTAATCAAGAATGGCATACATAGCACTGCATTTCCAATTGTTCGAGCGCTATATCGAGCCTTTGCTGCAATAGGGTCATAATTAAAAAACATGATTTTTGAGCTAATGTATTTAATTCTTTAATTTCCAGTAGAACATAGGGCCGCCTACTAGCGAATAACGTGGAGTTAATCGCCATATCGTTTCTTCATATTGTGTAAAAATTCCATACAAATATCTTATATACTCAACTTTAAAGAGAATAATTAAATTTTAAGGTGCTAGATAATTCTAGTTTGAGTTATGACTTTATTGCAGCAAAGGCTCGATATGTTTGTTGCATTTTTACGTCTCACATACTCATATGTGAATAACTATATTAAAGCTTAATGAGCGAAGTGTTAGAATGTTCTATATTTAACCATGTATTTAAAAGGTACTGCATTAAAAAAAATTTTAAGTCAAATAAGGACCAGTCTCATATACATTTAGCATCAAGGTTAGAGTAGGTATCGGAGTTGGAGTCGGAGTCATACTTAAAAAATTTCAGCGGATGGAGTCGGAGTTACAACTATTTCTTGACGACTTCACAGCCCTGCGTTTAAGATACAGTTTTTACCTAAAGAGGTATAAGTGAAGTGCTCTGAACATTTTACGACTTAAAATTCCTAAGCCATGTGCGATGACGCAAAAAAATATGGTCCAACAAATCGTTTACAGATAATTATTTTAATATTTAAGAAGGATCTATGAGAAATTTTGTGTGAAACACAAATGCCCGGTGGCATACCTCTATCCAATGGTTCCCATTTCCAATGACTGGGAGACATAACTGAGGTTATATGGCGCTAATGTGCCGAATTATCCCATTCTTTAGCTTTCTTTTCTTGGCCATTGAATCTCTCGCGCAAAAGAGCCATTGCTTCATTGGCTGTGTAGCAAGTGGCACCAGTGATGTTATACACTTTTTTTCAAAGTCATTACGCAGCACGAAAAAAATCCCTATTTTTCCCTACGCGTAAGAAAAATTGTCTCTACAAAAATCCCTACTACTTTTAAATGATGATATACCAATACAAATAAAACCATTAAATATAAAAATAAATAAAATTTATTTTCAATACTGGCCTCGAGCTTGAAGAAAAAGCATTTTTATTTATACCATTAAATATATTAATAAACTCTTTTATGTATATGAACTAATAAATCTTCTTTTTATAAACTTAAACTAAATAAAACAAAACATAAAAAAGCAGTGATTAAAATTTATTTAATACTACATTTACATCTACGCAAAATCTAGTACTTACGAGATTTCGAGCCAAATCTAGTTGTTTTTGACTAGATTTCCCATACAAAACAAAATCTACTTCGTGACTAGATTTCGACGAAATCTTCTCAAAATCTAGTAGTACTTAATGATGCAACTATGGTTTTTCCAATATAGAACTAAAAAATACTTCCCTGTGCAAGAAAAAATTACATTGAAAAAAAAACAAAACAAAAATTGTTAAAAAAATAAATAAAAAGTTTTACATATAAAAATTGTAAAAAAATAAAAAAGACGAATTATATTGATAAAATAAATATGGTTGATTATAAATAAAAGGTAATGCAAATTGTTTAATGTATATTTCTAATTGTGTTTGTATGTGTAACGAAAAAACTTTTAGCCAGTTCCCGGTGGCGTTTATGAGCGACATTGCCATTATGACATATTGATCGATGAATAATCGCACCACAGTCAGTAACAAGTTGATATTTAGGGAGTTATGCATGACAACGGCTTTGCAATGTCACTATTCCCTTAAAAGGAAAAACTAAGCGACATTGTCTGTTATGAATAGATCACGAAGTGATCGCCTCAGGACTTTGTCTGCTACATGTCTCCGTCAATGAATAAATCAGAAATAACGGACCGTTTCTTTTTTCTGTTTGTTCTGTTCCATTTATAACTTGAGTTTATTCTGTGTTTTCCTTGTCACTCTACCTGAAAAATTCACTAATGAAAGTTTATGATATTGTCTGTTAGGACTCACAAACAAATGGACGCCTACAAGACAAAATCAACATTGGTCATCTATGACAGTTTGGACAAATACTTTAAAAATTCATATATGACACCAAAGTAAAATCAACACTTGTCATCGATGATTTAATATTGTCAGCGTTTGTCACGCTGAATCACTATGACGTTCGCCACCGGGTTGTTTTGTTATAAAAACAAAATCTCGCTAATGTCAAAAAAGTATAAATTCACAATTATGTACTTCTGGATTTTGCTTGGATTTTTCTGGTATCCATTAATCGCTTAACAGTAGTAATTTGAATGATGATTTTCTATCAATCATACAGTTATAAGGATACCATTTTTTTTTAATAAGTTTCGGTTCTGCAATTTTATTCATTCGAACCAATACGGCATTGTTGTAAAAACTACCTTTCAAGTTATTAAACAATAAACGGGCGTTAGAAAGTATTTTCGATTTTTGCTCATCAGTATTTAAGAAGATAAATCTTTAAATGAATTAAATTTGTAAGCCAAGCAATTCCCTTCAATTTCAAAATATTTTTCCTTATACTGAAAAACAAATTTGTAAATATCGATACCGAAATTTGTTTCGATATCCAACCTTGGTTAAAAGTAATCTTAAAATATCTGCAAGAATCATATCACGACTGTAATCGTTTGTCGTAGGCCGCCATTATTTATAAATTATTTATAGAATTTTCATACTTTTTTTTAATTAAATACGTACAATAATATTCATGCAATGGTCAATAATTTTGCACTTTCACAATTATAGAACACATTTTATTTTTTAAGCAATGCTTTTTTATTTTGTGACACTTATTGCCAACTTTACCAATTCTACTTAAATATCAATTCGTTTTATTTGACACGAAACACGAATTTTAACCATAAATTTATATTTAAATAAATTGGTGAATTCGATCATTAACAATTATTTTAATGAACAATTTGTTGAATTTTTTTTAATTTCTTTAAAATTATAATTTTGTCTTTTTTTTTAATGGGTATTGTTTGGTTTTATCGTTTAACCACTTTTTTACACTTACAAATAATTCGATATGTAATAAACGACAGAACTGATGCAAAATTATTTTACAAATGGCGCTATTATTAGAGTAAACATATTTTGTTTGCTTCTTAAGCATACTATGACTACACGAATTGAAAGTTATCATGTACTGATTATTAAATATAATTAAATGATTGTAAATTATATAATATGTTTTCAAAGTTATCATTATTTAGTTGTAAGAAAAATAATTATTTTTCAGTGAACCATACTCAAATTTATAATTGCGATATGTTCACAGTATCTAAAATATTGCTGATATCAAATAAAAATGACAATTTTTTGTGTACGACAACAATATATTATTACATTAAACATAGAGTAGTTGCCGTAACAATGCCGAAACATATTTTTTCTCTGCGTGTATATTTAAAAAACTATAACAGCTAAAATTCAGAAATATTGTAGGAGTAATTTTGATTATCAATACAAATATTTTGGACAAAAATGGGTGGTCTACTAAAAGTGGGCGTGGCATTTCCTATATGAAGTAAATCTGTAAACTAGAGCTACCAAATTTTGATCGAGTAACTTTAATATCAATATGAATATTTAAGTCAAAAATCGGCGGATCCCAAACAGTGGACTTGGCACCTCCTGTGTGAAGTAAATTATAAAATTGTAGTATCTTGAAAACTATAACAGTTACAGTCTACAAGATTGGGCAATAGATGATGTGGTACCTCCCATAAAATAAGTATATCTGAACAAGAGCCATCAAATTTTGCATGGCAATTTTGATAATTAATAGGACAAATTTAAGAGTAACTTTTTATTTAAATATACCAGCTTTTTGGTCCCATATAACATAACTTGACCCCAGCGCTATCTAAGGGGTCAAAATTTCATCAGGAAACTTGAAGCCAAATCGTACCATAAATAAAAAAAATTTAAATATCACGACAGCAGCCCCACTTATCGGGATTAAACTTTAGAGAAACAATACCGGGTAGATTTCGTCTTCAAAATATGCAATTCAGTAGCTGCCAACAGCATTTGGAGTCGTCTGTACGTGTAGCCTGCTGTGGTGAATGTGCTTAATGCATTATTAGTTGATATACAAATCATAAATGTTTAGAAAAGTACAATTTTTTCGATAAAATATTTACAGTATAATATTTAAGTAATTTTCTAAAAAAAGGAAAAAATCTTAAAACCTCGTATTGAAACAAGACTTTCCAAGAAAAACCATTAAAAAATAAACCAACTACTTATTGAAAGAAAAAAAACCGGGCTTTAAATCCAAATTGTTTAGCCTTGGGATAACTTATATTGCAGACTCAGCATTTGTAGTTACCTATGTATGTTGATAAGTGTGTTACGTTCACAGCTGTTTGTGGGTAATTACCTATTTAAATGCTTGTATAATAGAATACTTGTGTTAACAAATATATCACAAAGTCATAAAGTCAAAGTTCCTGTTGCGAAATTACATGTCAGTATATACCACCATTGAGGAAAGTTTTGACATTAAAGGCTATTTTCATTTGTAGTATTTGTATTGGTCCTATGGCGAAATATGGGCCGATTGCTAAAAAAATTTGATAAATCGAGTTAGATGGAAATAAAATTAGTTTGCACCAAATTAAATCTAACATAATAAGATGGCTTGTGGGCATTAGTGTGTCCCAAAAAAAACATTTTTTTTGGGGCTCAATCATAATTTAAAAGCTTATTGGGGTAATTCTTTTTGAGATTTTTGTCAGATTTTCCGGAAAAGGTTTAGAAATCGAGTCTGCCGGCCTTTTTTTAAGTTTTCTTCATAACTTTGTCAAAAACCATAATTTTCTTCACTTTTAAGAAAATAATTTAAAAGAAAAATGTCCAAGCTTTATTCTGGTATACAAAGACTATAAGTTTTTGCAATGCATTTTTCTATAAATTTTGTAAATTACGCTTTATAAATTAAAAAATCTTTATGAAAATGAAAAAACCAACAATGCAGTTTGAAAGATCAATTTGTTCTAAATAATTAAGAAACAAATATTTTTGAATTCGCTCTTACCGTTCCTGAGTTATACCGGTTTTCAGCTTTGTCCCAGTTTATGATATTATTACTCATACCCAACAAATAAATTCAAATCAATCTTTTTCGTTTGATTTGCTTAAAAATCATTTATTGGGGTTCATACGATGTAGCTCTATGTCCTGCAAAAAATTCGGAAAATTTAACCTTATAATGCGTAGTTTACAAAATTTATGGAAAAATTACGAAACATTTTAATGTAGGGTCTTTGTATACCAAAATAAAATTTTTTTATAAATTATAAATTTGACAAAGTTATGAAGAAAACTTAAAAAAGGCCGGCAGATCCGATTTTTGGCGAAAATTCGACTTGAGCGACCTCTAAGCAACTTTCGAAAAATCTGAAAAAAATCTCAAAAATACTTTACCCTATAAGCTCTTAAATTATGCTTGAGCACCTATGAAAATCCAAAAAAAAAAAAAAAAAAATGGGACACACTAGTGGGCATAAAGAGTCTACTTAAAAAATAAATTTGTATAGGCGCCATGTAAAATTATCAGCCGATTCTCACCTCTTTCATCTGTCATAGTCCTTCTGACAATCAAAGCGTATGCACCAAATCTCATTTAATTATCTTAAAAATTGTGACATATACTTTGCGCACAAGGTTAAAATTGTTTTTTTTTATAGTTAATTAATTTTTTTATAATTAAATCTTTCTTATCGAAATTTACAATATGTATTCAAATCTTAATTCTACTTGTTGTGTATTAGTTGTTACCAATGTAACCACTAACTGCTGTATTCAAATCTTAAAATGTCTTCTAGTTAGGCTCAAAGTATCGGTTCTTTTTAGTCTCTGTTGACCTTCGAACTGAAGCAGACGCCGAGCGAGGTAGTTAGGGTGGGCCATTAGTTTATCTATGTAGCTAATTAAATATTTTTTAATACGGGGGACGTTGATATCTCTGTGGATAATATCATTACGTATGGTATATACCATGGGGCGCAGACAATTTGTCGTAATATTCTAGACGGTCTACTTTGAAGCTTTTGGATGTTTTATGCGCATGCAGTACCCAATAATTGGATGCCATATGTCCATATTGGTTTTATGATAGACTTGTATAAGAAAATTTTGTTGTCTTAAGACAAGTTTGAGTTTCGACCTAGGAGCCAATGTAGTTGAGCAGCTTTAAGTTTCATAGCCGTTATTTTCGCTTCAATATGACGTAACCACGTCAATCGTCTATCTATATAAATTTCCAAGTAGTTAACATATTTTTCTACCGGAACCCTGACGTTATTTATTTTGACTGCTGGGCACGTTTATCTTCGTAGAGTGAAAGTTAAGTGAGCACATTTAGCCGGATTAACCTTTACTTTCCATTTGTCCAACCAGGCCTCTAGTTCGTTGATGTGAGACTGTAGATTTTGCGATGCGACTTTGGGTCATGGTTAACGCTAATAAATGCTGTGTCATCTGCAAATGTAGAGGTATGCGTACTCAGGTTTGTTTTCATATCCGCTGTGTATATTATATATAGTAGCGGTCCTAATATGCTGCCTTGGGGGACACCAGCAGTAATTTTCTTGAGGGTGGAGTATTTATCTTGCGAACTTACTATGAATGGTCTGCCTGTTAGATAGCTCTCCAGAAGCTTGTGAGTGTTTTGAGGAAGCATTCGTGTTATTTTGATGAGTAGCCCATCATGCCAAACGTTGTCAAATGCTTCGGAAATGTCTATAAACAGGGCTGAGCGTTATTGCTATTTCTCAAACGCCGATCTAATTAGGGTCACAATTCTATGCAGTTGTTCTATTGTACCATGTTTCGCTCTGAATCCGAACTGGTGATCCGGGATGATGTCGTGTTAATTTAGATTAGGAGTTATACTTAAAATGAATATTTTTTCGAAGCTTCGATAGGATTGATAACAAGCTAATCGGTCTGTACGACGGTACCTGGCTAGCATCTTTTCCTGGCTTGGGAATCATAACAATTATAGACCTCTTCCATGAGGATGGGAAGTATCCGACTCGTAATATCGCGTTAAAAATGAGCAGCAAGATTCTTGAAGCAGACGATGATAAGTTTCTTATCATTGACCCTGTGATGCGGTCAGGTCTGGGAGATTTTCTAATACTCACTTTTTCTATTGCAGATTTTACTTGAGTTATGTTAAATTTTATTGGATGGTTTACCTTTTCAGGAATGATTGGACGACAGGAACAAGTGCGGTTTTCCATAAGCTATAATTCGAGTTTTTTGTGGCATCTAGGCTGTTTAAATAGCCTTCTACTGCAGACTCATGGTTTTGTCTCAATTTGTTGCGAAGAAATGTCAGGCATAATTGTAGTTGGGCCTTAATGGTTGGGGAACGACTGTTTTGCCATTGTCTCCTTAACTTCCTTTTTTCTCTGATAATGGTCTCTATATCCGTCGATGTATTGTAGGGAGCACGTTTAATTGTCCGCTTAATTGGGGTTGCATTTCTTGCTGCAGAATCCAAGGCTTCTGTAAATCGGTCGACAGCTATTTAGATGTCAGATGCATTTTTTAGGGGAATGCACTGGGATAGGTGAGAGCTCACATACATTTTATACTTTAACCAATTTGTGTTTCTGTTTAGATAGGAAATAAAGTTTGCAGCTGAGGCGTCAAAGTTGGCTTTTAAAATGAGGATTGAAGGTGAATGATCAGACGATAGATCGCAGGAGGAACTAAATAATACCTGATCGCGCTTGATGTTTTTAATTACAGCAAAGTCAATAAGGTCTGGTAGCTTGTTGAAGTCGGTTGGCCAATAGGTCTCGCTTCGACATCAAAATTATTTGCAGTTACGGTATTGTATAGCTGATTACCTCTATAACTAATAAGTCTAGAGCCCCAATATGTATGTTTAGCGTTGTAATCGCCAGCAGCAATGAATTTCTGGCCCAATGTGGAGAAGTTGAGAAATTTATCGTGTACAATTTTGTGCCTCGGGGGACAATGAACGGATGACAACGTAAGTTTGAAATCAGCAAGATTAATAGATGTAGACTGGATACAATCTTCTTCGAACTCTAGCAATGGTAAGTGTCTGATGTGTTTGTGAAAAGTTATGGATGTGCCACCACAAGCCCGTCCGCTGGGATGTTTTGTGTCAAACTTAAGGTATCCATTTACCCTAAAGCAGTTTTTATGAGTAAAGTGTGTTTCAGAGACAAGAAGTACGTCGATTTCATGCCTTTGAAGACAGTTTGCAACTCCGTGTTGATGTTGGAATAACCCGTTTGCATTCCAGAAACATATTTTTAACTGGTTAATTTTCTGTTGAGTAGAACTTGCAGGAGTATGTTCTGGCTTCGCATCATTTCCTGAAACATGTTCTGCATAGTGGCCAAGAAGCTATTCATAGTTTGAATTAAATTTTCGATTGAACTAGGCATATTTCCAGAAGGCATTTGTAGACCTTCCCTAGGAACATTAGCGTATGGAGGTTATTTTGCGTTGGAAGTACTCGGGGGATTTTTCGCATTAGGGGTTCCTTTTAAGACTTGGGCATATGTGTGGTTTTGTTTGTTTGTTTGTGTAGTACTAGCAATAGAGCCAGCGGCTTGGCTGGGTGCATATGACGGACAATATTTGGAGTGGGCAAACAAACCACACATACGTGAGGCAATTTACAGTATGATTTTGTATGCCCATATTCCTGACAGTTTGTGCATTGGACAGCCAGCCAGATCGACGGACATCCAGCGTTTAAAAAACTGCAGTCAAAGAAGAAAAACTGCCAATGCTTCCACATCTTCATTTGTCATTGGCCAAAAATAAACTGTTTCTTTTACTTCTGATTCAATATATGTAAACAGTCCATGAAAAACCAACTCAAGAACGTGTTCGGCAATGAAATTTTGTGCTATTTTTGCTTGCACACCTGCATATGATTTCATAACACATACATACATATGTGTGTTGTTTTGTTTCCCATTGTAACGAATATTAGTGTCTTTTCGTTCCTTTATTTCAATCGATCGATTATTACCGTTTATTAATACTTGCAAATTATAATTATTTTGTATTGTTATTGCGGTTTGGTCACTTATGAATGCGAATGCTTCTGTTGTGTATGGTTTGCTGCATGAGTTACCAAAATGAAATACAAATGTAATTTTTTTATTTCTGTACAAACAAAAAAGGGAACAATAGACTCTGCAGACATCTGGCATATGTCAAATTGGCAGACAAAAAAAAAAAAAAACTGAACATCCCATTCACTTAAGGTTGGTCACAATTATTTAAAACTGTGTATTTAAGTTATTAAATTAATTCACATAGTTCCAAGGGCAAGTTTTTAACATTTTTACAATGATGCAAGTTTGAAAGCAATATTAAGAACAGTCTGCAATGTCAAAAAATCCAATTTCTAACTGCTAAAAATTATGACTTTTATTGATTACTTTGTGAGGAAAAATTACAAACTAAATTATGATCATATTTATCCCAGCGATGTTACTATAAAATTTTTTTGAGCAGATTACAGCAAACTCGGACTATAAACTAAATACATACATATAGTGATAGTTAATTTTGAAGCAACAAGGCCGACCGGGGATGTAACTCAAGTCAATAAATAATCTTACTTGGTAATCTTTTTTGGCATTAATATAAGCCTAGATGGCGGTAAAAAATTCGGTATTCTTAGGGCTAATAAATCAGAGCAGGGGCCTGATTCTGGCAGTCGTGATCGAGTACTTTCTCGATTCGAATGCAATTTAATATTTATTATTTATTTAGGAATTATTTTTTCAGTATTATAAAGCATTAGTTTGAGCTTCACAATACGGAAAAAATAATTTCGATTCGTTCAGTATCGACTGAAATAAAATTGCTTCCGAATCGAGAAAGAACTCGATCACGACTGCCAGAATTAGGCCCCAGGTTAAACTCTTTATAAATCCGTAAACATATAAGCATATAATTGGGCGTTTAAACTACCAATACAGACCATATGAATTTGACAACATTAAAATGTATGACCGACCTCAATTAGTTTTTTATCCTTAACATTTCTTCGAGACATACTTGCCCCTTATCTCTACTTCTTAGGGGGGCTCCCATACATATATTGCGTTTTATGAAAATCTTAAACTAATTAAAATTTTTCGACTTTTGTGAATAAAATCAAAATTTGCTAACAGATTTTAATCATTGATGGCTTGTTTTGTTTGCAATTTCGTTTATTTTTTTAGAATCCTAGCCAGGGTTGTCAGATGTGGCGATTTCTCGCCAAACGTGGCGATTTTGAAACTTGTTTGGCGACCTAAATTTTGATTTGGCGACATGGCGACTTTTTGGCGATTTAAAAAATAGTTTGCGATTTTGTTGGCTATTTTTGATGAGCTTTGGATTTGTTTTAAAATTCGTTATATTCAATTAGAAGAAAAAATATTACTTTTATTCTAGTATTTTTATGTATGAAGTTTGAGGCATTTATATGTATGGTCAGTATTTGAAAGTATGTATGTTCAAATGGCGGATGAAGATAATAAAAATTTTCGAGAAAATTGTTTTTCGTTTTTAAAAGTGCTCTTGAAAGAATCAATAAATATAATTCCTTAAAACATGAATATATTTAAAGTCTATGAACATTTTTCCATTATATGTATGTGGCAATTTATTATCATAGATAAAAAATGTTGCTGTTAAAGATTTTTATGATTCCTAACGTACCTTTTGATGTTTACGAAAATTGTTTAGCTATATGGATACGGCAGGTACGTACCATTTAAAGGAACTTGCTTTGGCTGTACTTTTTATGCTGGTAATTACAACAAGTATTGCCTGTGTTGAAATTATGAACTCAAAATGAACAAAAATTCGCCTTCGAAGTAGAATGCGTTACGAACTTCTAGACGCGTTATTATGAGGTTTAAATTATATGAATGTGAATAGTACATGTTGCACTTCTTTTGTACCTTCATTGAATAAATGTAATTCTCCTACAATGTATTCCAAAAAAGAAGACAAATAGGGAGTTTTGTCAGTGAAGAGTTTAAGATTACTGCAACTTATATACAAATGTATATCATATATCTCTTTAACTAACTGCAAAAATTCTTTTTTTTTTGCTTTAAGTAGACTACTATAAACTATTTTATAGTACACATTGTACCTCTTCTGTGTTCACTAACTATTTTTACTGTGTGCTAAATAAATATTAAACAAAACATATATTTTGGCGACTTATTTTTAAATATTTGGCTTATTTTAGCGATACTGAACAAATTTATTTTTTAGAATTTATAAAAAATATTTTCAATAATTCTAAAAATATGTATTTTATTGTCAAAAACTGAAAAACAAAGGCTTTGGCGATTTTGGCGATTTTTTACATTGAATTTGGCGAAAAAGGTCAAAATCAATCTGACAACCCTGATCCTAGCTGCATTTTCCAATTTTTTATGAATTTTTAAAAAACAAAAATTTCGAAATTATCATAAAAAAATTATTTTTTTTCCAAAAAAAAAAAAATTATCATTCTAAAACGACTGCGCATATTAGCAAAAAGTTTTACCTTTCGGTTTTTTTAGTCATTTTAATAAACTAAGCCGTTTTTGAGTTACGCGAATATATGTTGTGCATCCTCCTCCATTTTCGAAATAACGGTATGTCTCGAAAACAAGAGCTAACCTAAACAAACGGTTAGCACAATTGGATTCAGCATACCCGAATTATGTCGCCTGTTATGTTGCCTGGCTTGTCTTTTTTTCAACTAGCACAGTGTTATTAATGTGTACATACTATCAAAGTTATTTTTGGGAATACATAACTTTTCATTAATAAGATTTTGTTTGGTGTGCTAAATTCCCAATTCATTCTTGATAAATACACTGAAATTAATTGTTGGAGGATAGGCCAGAACAGAAAACCTTTTCCCAAAACCTTTAGAAAAACTAAAGATATTATCCAAATAAAACTGTACAGTGCATGACAATTAGGGTTTTTTCCCGGGAATTCCCGGGAATTTCAATTATTTTATTTCCCGTTTTCCCGGGATTTTTCTTGCGGGATCCCGGGAAATAAAAAATTCCTCATAGTTTCAGAAAATAGCTATTTATACTTTGAAATTTAGTTTTCTATTCTCTAAAAATTAGCATCTGTGGATGGGTTGTGGAATAGATCAATTACAAGAAGTGAGTGCATACGTAAATCAATGTCTCCTGATGCAATAAATCTACTAAAAGCAGAATGGGCAGTGCAACAGTTGATAATTATTACATTTAGTGAAGTGAAGAGTTAATAAGGTACATTAATTCAAAATAAGATGCAGGCAGTAAAGTTTCATTGCCCATGAACAAGTCTTAAAAATAGGAGATACCTAAACATATCGCTCCTTTATTGCAACATAGTAATATCTACAAAAACAAACGATCTTGGCAAAATGCGATTAAAGTTTTCAAACTTAAAGATATATTTTGCTATAACTTCGGTTCAGTTTGAGATATGACTAAGATGCAATGAAGGAGCGATATGTTTATTAGGTGATAAACACAAATTTTCAATTTCAATTTGTGTTGGTTTATATACCCGTGAAGTGCGGGGAAACCGAAATAAAATAACATTTATACAACATACAACTTGAAAAACACATTGTCCTAAAGATTACAAATGGACCTATTGAAATTAAAAGGTTTGTAAGAAGCAGTCCGGTTGATGCTATTTTTGCATCAAACTTGACATACATTTGACTGATATAGACGTTGTTTATAAAAAAGAAAAAATCGCTTCTGATTGTGAATCCGAAGCATGCTACAACGGTGCACTTTTAACTATTTGTCCAACCTGGGTAAAAAATGAACGAAATTTTTCGGAAACATGATAATTAGTAAATAAAATCAGGAATATATTTTTTGAAGACTTACTAAGCGCTTTGAGTGTGTCAGAAAGTTATTTCCTAAGCCGTTAAAAAATACTATATATATTTCTTTAAAATATTTTATCTAGAATTTCAACTAATTGTAGTGGGGAATATAAGATCAGATAAACCCACTGTTTTTTTGTTGATGTGTTTTGTTTAAACTTTGATATTATTACAAGTAGAACTGTTGCTATAAGTCTTATACGCTTAACAGTTTTATTTGGTTTAATATATTTAGTTTTTCTAAAATCTTTATGGATGAAGTTTCCTGATGATCTGGCATAAGCAACCAGTGAAATGCGCATAGGAATAGCTTATCCCATCAACAATAAATTTCAAGTGTTTTTATCAATAATAAAAACTGGGAATTAAGCACGAATAACAAAATCTTTTGAAATTAAAATATTTTATCTATTTTGTTAATTAGCTTTTTGATCTCATATCTTGAGTACCTTAATTTTTATTTTGTTTTTATTATTGTTTTATGAATTAAATTGGTATGTTTATGTTATCTTTTTATCTTGTATCCAGAGCATAATAATACTGATTAAAAGCATAATAATAGGGAATAAAGGCGTGAAATAATAATAATTCAACTTCCTATTTCAATGTGTTGAGTAATCAGAAAAACATAAGAGCACTACCTACAATTCTACTGAAAGAACCAATGAATTTTACAATGGATGTCCCAAAATGAACGCATTCTAAAGCAAGTCATTATTTTTTTTTACTTTAATACATTCAGAAAAAGTATTTATAGAAGCTGTTATAGATGTAGTTATAGAAGCTGCTAAATAATGAGTTAAAGAAGCTATTCATTTTGAAAAAGTAAGCTAATTTTTTCTGGGTTTTTAGTATTGAACCATTTATTTTAGTTTCTTCGTAAACAAGTTCCCTTACGTTTTTTTATAAAAGTTTTTTATTTATTAATAACAAAATTTACTTTGTATTATTTATAAGGAGCGGGATCCCGGGAAATTAAAAAAAATTCCCGCTTTCCCGGGAAACGAAAAAGTCCGGGAAAAAAAACTCTAATGACAATTTAAAACTCTCAAGTCTTATTAGCAACGATATCAAAGCTTAAACGAAATACCAACAATACCTTCTTTCGAATGGTATAAATCATAATTTCAAGAGAATTCAAAAATAACTTCTTTGCATTCAATTTGGTCGGTTTTTTTTATCAAAATCCGTGAATCCTCTGTGACACACGCTACCCAACGCACGTTAAAAATTTCCAGTAACATATAAATATGCACAATTGTGTTTATTTTAACAAAACAATTTATATTTGTTTTTATTTACATTTCTTAATACACATTTTATGTTTATAAATGGATTTATCAATGACAGTAATTTTGTTTATTAATGAATTTTATGTTTTGATGGCTGGCTGTCCATGTAAACCATGTACTACACAAACTACAGGTTCCAATTTTCGAGATAATTCAATGAAATTTTGTATGTGCGTTTTAATTGTCAAAAGAACCATGCCTATTGAAAATGTTAACAATGAGTCCAAAATTTCACATAGTTTTTGCGTACATAAACCATCTTGATAAGTTGGTATTTAGTTAAATTTGGTCCAAAGATATTTTAAATCATCTTGCCAATGTTTATTGGAACTAATCAATATTTGACCTAAGCTCTCATACAAATAACACTCCCGAAAACAAAATTTTTATACAATAATTTCCTTATGACTGTTGGAAATAAAAAATTGGAGACAATACTTTTACGACAGCCACTATAAAATGCCAACATGTAGTGCAGGTGGGTCCAGAATTGATCAAAGATGCCAGATAAACCCCCTCCTAAAGATCACTAAAGCGGCTCATACACTTGCAATAAAATTGTTCAATTTTACGTATTTACAATTATATCGCCAATGTGTATGTGATATTCGAAGGTGGCACAATGTATTGGCAACAATCAAATGACTTTTGATTTTTATTGCACAACGAAGAGAAAGTGAAAGGTGTTGGCAACATTGTACAATGCTGTTGTGTTATTTTTATAGGTTATGTTCACCTTTGAATGAATGAAACCATTGTGCGACTTATTGCATAATATAGAACAAAATGAAAAAATTATGGCGAATATCATTTACAATAATATTGCAAGTGTATGGGCCGCTTAAGGGCTAAAAAATCAGAGCAAGTTAAACTCTCTTTTTGGTTTTAAATGTGTTTAAACCAACAAATCTCTAAATCACTAAACATATAAGCCACCTTTAAACGCATAAAATTAATAAAAAGATTTATCGTAGTGCTGCCACATGTAAATTTTTTAACAACATACATACATATAATGTATGGGACACTGATTTATCGTTGTTGAGTTTAAACCACAGAATACTAACAGAACTGTCACGAGACGGAAGATTTTGGGTTTTTTTCTCTTTCTAAGAAAGCTGCCCTTTTTGCATTTCTCTTTGCATCATCTTTTATGCCGCAATACAATGAACACAAATTTAATTAGTTGAGATTTATTTGCAAAGCTGTTGTAAAAATAAACTTTTAAGTTTACCACAACACGAGTAAATAATATTTAGGTAAATAAATAACATTATAAAACAAAAAAATATTAATAAATAAATTTTTTTTTCCACAAAACACAACGTTTGTTGAACTAATGCATTTGTTTAACGTGGTTTGTGTTTTATTATTTTTGTATTGATCACGCCATTTGTGAAGAAAAAGACAGAAAAAATACAATATTTTTTGTCTCGTGACGCCTCTGTGTGCTCTGTTGTTAGTATTCTGTGGTTTAAACAACATATAAATTCAAGTTAAGTTTAACTAAACCCTCTTTTTGGTTTAAAATGTGATTAAACCAGTGTTCGAAAATAAACACTAAATATCGCTCCTTAATGTTCGGTTCGGTAGATTTGTGGCAAACACAAACGCTAATAGTGTTTATGTAGAAAATCATTAAAAAAAAAACGTTTTCCTGTTAATCATCTTTCGAACATAAAAAATACTGATTTTATAAAACGCAACAAAAAATGAGAACATTTAATTCGGTTCGGGGTTTTTTTAAATCCACAAACTTCATTGTGTTCGGTTCGGTTCATTAATGTTTGTCGCTTTCGGTTGGTAAAAAACAAACATTTTTTACAAAAACAAAATACAGATACGAAAAAAAAAACAAAAAGCCAGCAAATAATTTTACACAAACAAAACATATACACAATACACACACAAGCTATTCGTGCTGCGGTCGTTGCTGCAGTTCTTTATCAATGTAAAAAAAGAAACATTATAGAACATATAAAATATTAGATTTGTCTACAGTATCACTACATTTGTTCTGTTTTTTTGACGAAGAACAGAAAATTATATAATTTTCGGCTCTTTCTTGAAAATAGTTACGAACGGTAATAAGGGTTGTGTTCGTATACACAGTCACTAAAAAATAGACATCGTTCTTGGCTGTGTCAGCCGAACTATATAAAATGTACTGTTGATTTTCGAACACTGGTTTATGCCAGCAAGTCCATAAATCAGTTACCATATAAACCATCTCTAAATGCATTAAATTTGGCGTTTTAACTACCAATACTGCCCTTATGAGTTTGAAAACAATTACACTAGCCAACAAGGTTTTGGACTGGAGCAACCAAATATCTTTCCTAGAGTAATTTGGTGGGCTGAATTCGAATCTGTTAAAAAAATCACTGGTTAATTTAAAAATCAATGAATTTTAAAAAGTGCATGGCGTTATTTGAACGTCGTTTGTGTTTTGTTGGTTCGATTTCACGTATTATAGTCCAGCAATAGTCTCCCAGCATGCTTTTGTCTCAAAATATAAATTCTTTCAATTTTCATTAAATCTTGGTGAGCACGCTCCTTTTGTTCGCGCTCACTGCACCTAGTTTTTTCCAAATGCGAATGAAAAATATGCAAAACGTTGTCGGTGTCCACGGTTTGTCCAAGTTTCTGACTGCAAAACCAAAATAATGTAAATATGCATATTTTAATGATTCTGATATTGCATATCCTTTTTTTCCAACCAATTATTCACCAGACACAAATCAAAAATAGCTTGAATTAGTAACACATGATCTTCCTGCTTAAATGCTACTATTTTGAAGATTTAGAATGAATGTGGGTTTCTGTCAAAGAAATAATTGTGAAATTGTAGTGTCAGTATTGACTGTTTTACAGTATTGCCAGCATGCAATAAAAAATGAATAAGACATGATAGCCCAATTTTTATGCCAGATTCGAATTCAGCGCACCGAGATTAGTTAAAAAAGTGCTGCCAAATTTAAAATTTTTAAAATTTGCATAATATATTGGGCGCTGGTTTACAGCCGTTGAGTTAAACTCATTTTTGCCAACGGTCGATTTTTCGACCAGTACCTTTTTCAACGTATATCTAAAGTTTACTATTGATTTGCCTTAGACCTTTAAACATATTTTATTAAGAGGATTTAAAAAAGAACTTTTTTAAACACTTTTTTCCAATTAAAAATAAATAAAAAAAAAAAACCATTTTTTTAAAGTTTTCTTGAAGTTATATTTTAAGAATAGACAAAAATTAATTTGTAAATGAAAAGTTTTCATACCTTTAAATGCCCATAAACTCTGGTGGTCAAAAAATCGACCACTGCCGGTTTTGTTTTTAGAACGTGAGCGCAAAAGTGACTCGTTTAACTAATATTTAAAATAAAAACAAATTTTGTTTTGAATGATAAAAAACTTTTAAAACAAAAAAACATTTTGAAATTTTGTTTTAAATGTACGTTAAACGAGGTTATTTGGATTTGATTTTAGTACTGTGTATTTGTGTCCATGTCTGATAAAACTTTTGCTTTCTTATACGAAACATGTCAAACAAAGTACTTTTAACGCAGAGCGAAGCGCACTTTGACAATCTGCTAGTATTATTTTTTTTATTTATTTATTTTTTTTAACACACATTGGGTCGAGTGAATGAAAAGGTAGTTAATGCTACATAGTACTAAGTACGAGCACAAGCTTTAACTTTTCAGTACTAGCAATGCTGAAAAGTTTAAACGTGAAAGTGTGAATAATTGTTGTCTTAAGGCCCAACAGAATGTGAATAACGTGACTTAAGCAACTGAGCAAATACACGTAAATCATATGTGTAAACCCATATTGAACTTAAGGAAACTTTATGTTAAGTTTTATAAAACTGTCATTTGCTTAAGCAAGGTGCGAAACTAATCGCTCATTCCGTACGGAATCAATGTTTTTTTTTATTTTCTTTTTGTTATTTTAAATGCATTTGAGAGGCTTTTTTCAAAAATTAAAATTTGTTTAAACTTATTTTAAAAAATATTAATGTATAAAACTGAATAAAATTAAAAAAATGTTTATTTCCTTTTTTTTATGTCTTGAATCGTTAAACAAGTACTGTGTATTGTTATTAAAAAAAATCCCTGTAAATGTTTAATTTTGTATGCGAACATAAATAAATATATTTTTGTATATTTATCTGTTTTTTATACACTTTTCTTTTTAAAAAAAATTTTATTTTATTTAAAAAACGCAACACAGACTTTCTATGACAAAAGTCTGTACCGACCTTTATGCGGTATATCATAAAAAAAAAACTTAGTGGCAACGTCAATGATTACACTGTGCTCGAAATTGATACTTTTTTTTAGACAAGCTGGGCACATGGCGTTTAAGCATAATTCGGGTACGCTGAATCCAGTGGTGCCCACCGTTTTTAGGTTAGGTCTTGTTTTCGAGATATACCGTGGTTTCGAAAATGGAGGAGGTTGCACAACATATATTCGCGTAACTTAAAAACGGTTCAGTTTATTGAAATTACTAAAAAAACCGAAACTATGAGCAGTCGTTTTAGAAACATAATTTTTTTTGTGGGAAACAAAAAAAAATAATTTTACTATCAAAATTTCAAAATTTTTGTTTTTTAAAAATTCATAAAAAATGCAGCTAGGCTTCTAATTTTTTGCAGACATATAAAGCTGCAAACAAAACAAGCAATGATGAAAATCAGTTTACAACTTTTGATTTTATTCACAAAAGTCGACAATTTTTAATTAAGAAGTGGTGATAAGGGGAAAGTATGTCTCGAGAAAATGTTAAAGACAAAAAACTAAATAAGGTCGGTCATACATTTTATCCCACTAAGGGCAACTCCTGGGCATTTATGGGACTTTTTCTTCAATATATCTCTAGACTGCATTGAACATTTTGTATGGGAGCCCCCTTAAGGAATGGAGATAGCACATAGGTTTGTTAGAAATAAATGATTGAGATGAAAAATAAAGTGGGGTGGGCATACATTTGACCCATCTAGGGGCATCCTAGGCGCTGCAGGGGCAAAATTTAAAAATTTCATTAAACGGCCATAATTGTATGGGAGCCCTAAGGGTGGAGATATATGGCAAGTATGTTTTAAAAAAATGTGAAGAACGATAAACTAAATGAGGTCGGTCATACATTTTATCCCACTACGGGCAGTTCCTGGGCATTTATGGGACTTTTTCTTCAATATATTTCTAGTCTGCATTGAACATTTTGTATGGGAGCACATTGGCATGTTAGAAATAAATGATTGAGATAAAAAATAAAGTTGGGTTGGTCATACATTTGACCCACCTAGAAGCATCCTAAGCGCTGCAGGTGCCAAATTTAAGAATTTTATAAAACCGCCATATATGTATAGTTAAAACTCTTATTTTTCATCTCAATCATTTATTTCTAACATACCTTTGTGCTCCCATACAAAATGTTCAATGCAGACTAGAAATATATTTAAGAAAAAGTCCAATAAAAGCCCAGGAATTGCCCCTAGTGGGGTCAGTTTTCGTTTTACTTAAAATGCAAAATAGTTCTAACGAAAAAATGAAAAATAACCCCAAAAAAAAAACAAAAAAATTGCCCCAAAATTGCGTGTTGTTGTGTCTCATGTAAAATCTTGGCGCCGTTCTTCACTTTCCTTTTGGGGCCATATTTCCTGGGATCATTTTGCGCACTGCTGTATGACCGACCTCATTTAGTTTTTCGTTCTTAACATTTTCTTAAAACATACTTGCCATATATCTCCTACCCTTAGGGTGCTCCCATACAAATATTGCGTTTCATTAAATTCTTAAATTAATTAAAAATTATCGACTTTTGTGAATAACGGAAATATTTATGTAGTTGTTTCTCAGACACCTACCTTAAAACTGACGTGGTTGTCTTGTAGACACTTTTCTGCTTACAGCGAAACGTGCGCTCTCTTTGATCGCGTTCGACAATCTTTCAATCATTCCGTTTGTAACTTCTACATACAATCAGGGCTGCCAGATTTGACGATTTTTAGTTTCGAAATTAGCAAAGTGTCGATTTGCTGATATTTTTCTAAAAAGTGACTATTTTTTAGTCTCCAAAGTCTGAATAAAACATTAAATTTTCTGACAAGTTCGAAATGTTTAACAGCCGTACCTTAACAAGATTGGAAGACGGAACGTTTTTTCGCTTAGCTTTTACGCTGATATGCAATACCTAAGCAAGAGCGTCAACATTGTGTCACGAACAGTAGTTATAGCTTTCTTGTTTAATAAAACCCACTAATTTTAAGTAAAAATTGAGATAAAAAATAGCTAAATTCCCATTATTAATTGCGGCAAACTTTACTATTAAACGAGCTGTCAAAAATGGTTTTTCCAATTGCAAAGCGTTGAGGCGCTCTATTCAGAAACTAGAAAACGCGTGCCGCTTTTATTTAAGTACGGCTGTATTATGCAAGTCCTAAGAAAATCTTTAAATGAGTATGTATTTTCAGAGTACATAAATAAAAATGTTACACTTTGTTTATCTTTTTTCAAACCATCTTCGAATAAACCATCTTCGAGAGAGTCGTATCTCTCGGTAAAAACATATTTTCAACAATTGTACGGCGAACATTACACGAGTTGTAAGATAATATCAACATGAGTCTCATACGGTTCTTGACATGAAAGACTCGTTAGTTAATCTTTATCCACGACTTAAACAATTCCCGCAACGATTGAAGAAGCGTCTTTCGCTGTGCTATGGAGAAATGAGCTCATCGACGATCAAAGATGCTCCTTATGAGACTACCAGTATCTCTTACACAATTGAAAATGCCAGCTGGGTACGGTGATGCCAATAGTAGGGAATTTTCCCTTTTTGTAGGGATTTTTCCTGAAAATTTCAAGCGTACGGAAAAAGGACAGATTTTTTATTTTTAGGCAAATGTAGGGAATTTTCAAAATATTATCTCATTTTCAATATATTGTCTAAAAACGTAAATATTCATCTTATTGTCATTTAAAAATTAAATTTTTTTATATAAATAGCTTTTTTAACTCTATACTATGAGTCCTAACAGCCTGGAAATCTTCAACAATTACCAAAACCATGTTCGCATTTGCGAACTTTCGAAAGATCGAAGATCTAATGAACGAGATTTCTACATAGAAATTAATTTGTAAGAGAAAAAAAACAATACAATTAAGATTTTTTCAACATTTTTAACGAAAACTTTTAAGGATAAGGAAGGATATATTTTTAAAGGGAAATTTGTATTCCCAAAAATAACTTTGAAATTTTTTTATATTTTAGTTCAGGGAAATTAAAAAAAAACATTTTTTTAAATTTAACAGAGCCCTTTTTATTTGATAATAAGTTTGCTAAAAATTATTAGATACTTATATTAAAAAATACATTTATTTAAAATAAGTATCATTGGAAAATATAAAACTCTTTAAAAAGGACAAAAGATGAGGAAATGAAAAATTAAATACGAAGTTTGACTAAGTTTTGTCTCTAAATTAAGCGATATATAGACCCGTTTCTGACATAAAGAAAAAATTTAAATTTGTCACACAGTGTTATTTTTGAAATAGCACTTTTATATGTGCGTGTATGGCATTTACATATTTATTTTGGTTTTTTTCTTGTTTTTAATAAATGCTTTTATTGTAATAAGTATGTAAAAACTGTTAACAAAATATGCTTGTTTTTAAAAACAATAAATTTTTAACGTAGGGAAAATTTTTTTGGTTGTAGGGAAATAAGTGATTTTTTTATTAGACAATTGGCTGAGTTATTAGCAAATGGCCACGATTGTTTTTAATTTTAACCTATCAATTTCTTATTTTTCCCAATCTGCCTTAACTTTTTGATGTCTTTGAACCTTTTTTTTTCTTTTCCACCTATAATAATTTAAGTAGAATTCGTAAATGGTCGGTTCATAAATGACCGATTTAAAGACAAATAACTACTTTTTTGACCCAAATATTTCATTATATAAGGAGTATTATATGTTAAACAGAGTAAAGTCGGTCCATTGTTTCATACTCTAATTTATGGTTTTGGTTTGATGTTTAACCTTAGAATACTAACCATATTTTACGTACGTTGTAACTAATGATCGTCGATTCGACGATGTATTTTTTAACTCCCTATAACTTTGGCTTAAAAGAAAATATACTTTTTCAATAAATGTTATTAATTACTATGTTAGGTGCCATAGTCTATATAAAAAAAATAAGTATTATTAATTTTATGTTGCACATATTTTTGGGATCATTAAAATCGCAGAAATAAGGGCCTGCTGTTCGGCCATATGTCAACTGGCAGCCAATTCAATGCCTATGGCAGGCCATCACACTATGACCCCGTAGAAGAGGATTGGTTTTACTAACGCCTCAAAGATACATTCAACGCCCTTTGGGCCAAGGCCCTAGTTTCTGCCCACAGATCTCATGCAGGTGTATATGGCCACAAGCCTAAAGTTATTAACCTTGTATTTCCTGGTGAAGAGTACCAACTCAATTTTCTGTGAATTGTCCACCGGGGAGCTATTCTTGGAGCTTTGAATCTGGAATGCAGATTCCATACCAGGATACAATGTGTGCAGGTGTTTACCCATGATCGCCACCGCCACGTCATCGAACTGACTCAACAAGGTGTTTATCCTCAAGTTCCATAGTAGAGGGGACAGCAGCCCACCTTGCGGGGGTGCCCCTGTGCACAGATCTGTAAACATTGGTAGCACCCATCGTGGATTCAGTGATCCTGCTGTCGAGTAGATTTCTAATTTCCAATCGTCAACACACACCTCCCTCATTGATTCCAAGATGGAGTTTGATATGACATTATTTAAAGCTCCCTCAATGTCCAGAAAGGCTACAAGCGAGTATTCCCGAAATTGAAGGGTTTCTCAATTTCTCCAAGCGCCGTATCAACAGACTTAACATTGGTGTAGGTATGCTGCGATATGACTGGGAATAGACATCCTTATATGAATATCAATGACCCTCTCAAGAGTCTTGAGAAGAAATGACGACAGGCTGATTGGCCTGTAGTCCTTAGTCTTGCCAATAACGTACGAGAATCTAATGCATCTCGTGTAAATAGCGGAGAGCCAAAGAATTAGAAGGTCCGCATTCTGCTGAAGGTCGGCCGGAATGATACCGTCTAGACCTGGTGACTTAAAGGAGTCAAAGCTGCTTATCGCCCAATTGAGCCTATCGTAGCACAGCGAAATGGACACAGTCTAGGATCTGACAAGCAATTGTTCTTCCGTAGTGTTGAAAGGGAATTGCCAAGAATGTGGCCATCAGCTTTCTGAATGTAGCTACGAACAGCCAGGCAAGAATCCGTTATTTTACGCAATCAGTTTGTCTCCGTGGAGCCTTTCACGCCGCTGCAGAAGTTCCTCCAGGCATTTCGTTTCCCCGATCTAACTAAGTTCTTATACCTATTCAATGCCGACTTATATTCCGTCCAGTTTCCCAGACGCTTAGCCATTTTAATAACCCACGACAGTCTTTGCGAGACTGTGCAACCTCAGGGCTCCGCCATTGTGGCTTAACCCTCTCCTTTCTAACCACTAGACTGCAGGCCAGTGCCTTCGATATGAAGTTCCTGCCATTTCAGTCTCCGTAACGCCACTAATGACAGAGACTGAGCCCAGAGAATTAGCGAGCAGACTAGCCTCATTCTACTCCTATTTACAAAAGTACACGCCCCCAAGATGCGCAAACCTAATTAAAATTCAACATATCTGTGGTCCGAAAAGGAAAAGTTATTGGAGACCGTCCAGTTGCCTATTAAGCCGGAGTGTTCCGAGCTGACCAATGTCACATCGAAAATGAACAATGAACGTAGGTTCTGCGCCAATGTTTGCTTTTTAAAAATTATTATTACAGATGAAAGAAAATAGCGGCTCACCTCTAGTGTTGGTGTGGGAGCTGCCCCATATACCCCGAGACGATCCAGCTCGACCTGTCGCCCATCTTAAGGGCCGCTGATGTTTTGTCTTCATCACTGTAATCAGAAAGAATGAAGATTTCCAACGTGGTGAAGGTTTATCAGCGTCACCTTCACCATGCCAGTGTCGACGATCGTTGCATTGGCGTCCTCCTGGGCTAATTCCAGTAGCTCGGGCTCTTCATTGATGAACGGAAACGTCTGTCGTACAGTCCACGGACTGCTTAGGCTCCGAAAACTTCTGAGCGAGATCCCCCTTGCCGTCGACTCGGTACTCACGGAGCAGGATCGTACTAAGCCCATAGTAAATTATGCCGTTTCTCCCTCAATCGCTTCAAGGAGTCTTGATTCAGGACTATGATCGCCGTTCTTGAGGATTCTTCAGCTGCTGAAACCTTGACATCTTTCCAGTCATGAGTGGGAAGTTGGGAGATGTGATGGATCTAGGTCAATTACTCAGCAAACCCACGAAGAGCCTAGCACCTAACCATAATTCGCCAATCGCTCCGATGCTCACTGAGGATCCTCCAGAAGACACCCATCATCCGCTGCTTCACCAAATCCCACTGAGAGTGGGAGATATTTCCATCAGCTGCACCTCTGTCTATAACTCGCTGCAGGAACTGTTAGCTGACTTCGCTGCGTGTCTGGGACGTTTTGTCCAAAGTTGCTGTCTATCAGCTGTTGATTCTTCCTCCGAACGTTGCCGGTTATACATTGCCTTCGCAGGGGCAGGAGGGGAAATACTCTGAAGCCCAGCAGTTAGGGCCTAAGTCCATGCCAATAAAGCTTCCTGTTCAGCGTTCATCACATCTCTATACGACCGTTATCCATGATGGTGGTAACTGCATATTAGGTGCTTACAAAAACCAAATTTCAGCTGAAGTTTACATCTGCGAGCAACGGTCACAGTAAAGCTTTAAAAGTATTATTTTGATATAAATTCAAAAGTTTTGTTATCAGTTATTAAACAAAAAGATGGCAATCGTCCATAATATGGTGACGGGAGGGGATAGTAAGAAATTAAAATAAATCAAAATATCAAAAGTAATTCTTGGGAATACAAAATTTTAATTTAAAAGATTTTGTTATTCGTGCTTAATTCCCAGTTTTTATTCTTGATAAAAACACTTGAAATTTATTGTTGATGGGATAAGCTATTCCTATGCGCATTTCACTGGTTGCTTAGGCCAGATCATCAGGAAACTTCATCCATAAAGATTTTAGAAAAACTAAAGATATAAAACCAAATAAAACTGTTAAGCGTATAAGAATCATAAGCTACAGTTCTACTTGTAACAATATCAAAGTTTAAACAAAAACATCAACAATAAAAAGTGAGTTTATCTCTTCTTACATTCCTCAATTAAGGAATTAAGCACGAATAACAAAATCTTTAAAAAAACAAAATAAAAAAAAATAAAAATATTTTATAATTATAAGTGTTGATCGACCTTTTTTGATTACTCTAAATAGTTTATATAGTTTCCTATATGCAGGCTTTCAAGGTCATTAATTAAATGTAAATAAAATATTATTTATTTCATTCTCAATAAAATCCGACGTTTCGTTGGTATTCTTTCCAACTTCTTCAGGGATTGTGTTTTTATTAAAATCTGGCAACGTTGTAAAAATACAAAGTAAAAAGTAGTCAAAAATAACAATAATTATAATCTTAATTGTTGACAAATTAACTTACAATAATCTTTTTCGTCAGTTAACATCATTTATAAATTATATCACAGTATTTTGTAAAGGTGGACAGCACAACACAAAACTTAAAATATTAAAATAAATGTATGTATGTAAATATAAAAATTATCACAGAAAAGTTGTCCTTTTTTGATCACAGTTGTTATTATTACTAAAGTATTGCAATGGTGTAGTTAGCATTTGTATTGTCTTTGTCTTCTTTTGTGTTTATTGCACTTGTCGATTTTTGTTGTGTTCGTAAGTTCTCCAACGTGTATCTTTTATTTTCCCTTTTTTCTTTATCTAAAATTCTCACTTTTTCAAAGTTTGGCTTGTGTCCGTTTTCAATGCAGTGTTGTGCAAGTGCAGTTGATTGTTTTCCTCTTTTTATATCAGCTTTATGTTCGTCTATTCTGACGCCTAAATTTCTCTTTGTTGTACCAATGTAGATTTTTCCACACCACTCATTATCACAACAACAACAACAACATCACTTTGATCCCTATACTCAATCTTTGTTTTTGTTTGTGTAATAAATTATGTATTGTCTTGTTTGATTTATGCGCGAATATTATTTGTTGGTCTTTTATTATCTCTCTCAGTTTGTTGTTCTCAGTTAGTCTTTGAATAAACGGTAGACTATGGTATTTGGCGTTACCAGATGTGTCATTTTGTTTTTTTCCCCTGATGAAATATTATTTGAAACTTTAGTCAGTAATGAATTGATCAACCCCTTTAGAAAATTGTTTTTCATTAAAATATCCATTATTCTTGTCATATTCTTAATTTGAAATTTTACGTTGCTTATCTGTTATTATTTTGCCATTTTGTCGGAATATCTTCATATCCAGATATGGTATTGCATTGTCCTTCTCCCTATCTAGAGTAAATTTCAGTTTGCTATGATATGAGTTAAATGTTTTCAATATTATGTCTTCGTCTTTATATTTTATTATGGCAAACAAATCATCCACATACTTTGTGATCAGTCTTATTCGTATATTGTTTATTTGTAGTTCTTCGATACATTGTTCCATTAGGTGGTCCAATATAATGTCGGCTACAGTCGGTGATAATGGGTTGCCCATTGGCATCCCGTATGTCTGTTGGTATATTTTGCCATCATGCATAAAATAATTATTATCATTTAAGCAGAATTTAAGTATTTTTAGAAATTGTGTCCTTGGTATTTTAGTGTGATTAAGTGTGAGCACATTCCATTGTGTCATGATATTACTTATCGCTAGGTGTATAGGTATGTTTGTAAATAACAATACTACGTCCAATGATACAAAAATCTCATCTTCGTCCAATGTAAGTTTATCCAGTTTTGTCTTTAGTTCTAACGAGTTTTGTATGTTAAATTTGTCGAGTAAAATGTTTTTTAATATTTTTTAATAACCCATATCAGGGTAATCCTACCAATGATGATATTGGACGAAGTGGGCTACTAGGTTTATAGATTTTCGGAAGTCCATAATGTCAGGGTGCCGTTGCGGCATTTGATGTCAATATTTTCTTATCATATCCACTTATATATTCTTTTTTAAATAAGTCCATAATAATTTTGTTGTTTGTCCTTTGTAATTTTTGTGTTGGATCAATCAACATACGTTTGTAAGTGTGTTTATCCTCCCGCAATTTGTTCATTCCATCGTTATAATCCTTTTTGTACATTAAAACTGTTTTTTGTTTTGTTTTCCTTGACTGCCTTTGTTATGACTATTTTATTCTTATATTGTCCTAAAAATCTTCTTGTATCTTCTTAGATGCCTAGTATGAATTTTTCCCTACCATCATTTTTTATTGTCCTTTTGTGGGTCATAATTCTGTTTGCTATCCTTGGTCTAGTAATATCTTTTTCTCTATCATCCGTGAGAGTTTGTATTTTAATTGCTTTTGATAACAAAACTTGTTATTCTAACTTAACCTCAATTCTGAATTTATTTTTTGTTATTTTGCGCTGCGGTTTTTGATTTATATCAGTTTTTTTCGGAGAGCGTCAGCTTAAAAAATAGAGAACTGTATAATGTTTGAATTTGTGAAAAAAATAAAAAAACTCATGCTGTTTGGAATTTTATTACCAGTGAAATTAATTTAAATAATGTTTCAAAACAAAACGAAGCTTCGTTAAAGCAAAAGATACAAACATTTTGTAAAAATTTACCGTTAAGGTGGCACAAGGCTCAAGGAAAAATTTCAAGCAAAACCAAAACTGATTTTGTCTGCATGGCTTATACACCATTTTGTAAGCCCTTTGTGCGATTTAATCGTGCCGAATTTCAAAAATATGTTTCCGTTAGTTTTCGAGATATTCAGTTTTCTTACTCTTATTTTTATGTTGGCAACCCTAAAAATTTTAACTATCACAAAAATCAAAAACCCTGCTCATGAAAAACTCTTAGGCCTTAATTGTATAAAAAGCAGCGCCAAAAATTACATTTTAAGCAAAAACAAAGTAAAAAATATCTTATAATTTTGTAACATCAGAATTGTGACTTCAATGTTAATATAAATGGCACCAATGAGGCAAAAAGTGACATCAATCCAACGACGAACGTCATCGTAAAAGAGTGTCATATTTTATGCGTCATCTATGCCATGACCACAATGACATTAATTTGATGCCACGCTTTGGGTATTGTTAACAAGTAATTCATGCTTTACTTAAAAGATAAAAAGTAATGTAAAAATCAGGGCTGTGGAGTCGTCCGAAAAAAGTACTAACTCCGACTCCAAACGCTGAAATTTTTTAAGTTCGACTCCGACTCCTTCTATAATCTTGATGCTAAATGTATATGAGATTCAGTGATGTTAACTTTTATTTTATTTCATTACCGCACGGCCTTCTAAAGATTGCCGTTTTTGAGAAGAAATTACCGTACGCAAGCATTAATTTGCTGTTTCCAAATGACAGGCGATTGATTATGTAGTAAAATTTATATAAAAATCACTCAGTCCATCGCCTGTCATTTGGAAACAGTACACATTTATTTAAATTTTAAATGTGTTTAAAGAAAATATTGATTAAAAATTTTTGTTTAAAATACATTTTTAAGGAAAATTATTGTATTTTATGAATATGGCAGTAAAATAATTTTGAATTAAATAGGTACATACATACATATATGGGCAAGGCCACGAAAAATGAAACCACATAGATTTTTTTTTTTGTGTCACAAAGCCAAAATTTTGTTTTACATTTGAAATGTCAAATATCTATAGAATATGGCAGCACTATATGCCAGTGCAAAATTTGTGTCTGCTTAGACATTTTACATTATTTTCATAACAGGCACGTGCAAGGCGTAGTTGAAAAATATAGCAATCAGCCATGTCACAGAACACAATTCCGTCCGGAAACGGAATTCATTCCGTATTTTGGTGCTTCAGAAAATTAATTACGAAAAAATTTTTCGGAATGAAACCATTTCTATTTTCATGAACGGAATGGGAGTTTTCTGTATCTTAAACGGCAAATAATTATCAAAATATACTTTCTATCAGTAAACAAATATGTTTTCTTTATATATTTTTCAAAAGAAGTATATTTTAAATATTTTTTAGCAATTTATTTTACAAATATTTAAAACTCTTTCTAAAATCTTTAAGAAGAAAACAAAATTTTCGTAATGGATTTATGAAGCACTGCCATATCTCTTTTGTTGTCATATTTTGCCAAAATTTACATACCGGCAACACACAAAACAAAACAAAACGGAAAAGAACAAAGCAAAATTGGAACCAATTACATTTGTTAAACTTTTTTTTAGCCTGCATTTCCCGCATTTTAATTTAAAAATTAAATACGCCCGGCATATTTACTTTTTAAATTTCACAAATTTTAAAGTTGATTACTTTTTTACACATAAATAAAAACTCAAATGTAAATTTTTGTCTACAAAAATTTTGTTAACAGCTGTTTTTTGGCTTGCTAAATGAATTTGTTGCCATATTAAATTGTAATAAATACTGATGTTGCCAAATGGGTAACATAAAAATCGCTTAAACAAAATTTTTCGGATTGATGAAAACGATTGGAATCCAAAGCACAAAAAATGATTTCGAAAGGAATGGCAAATACGGAATTGACAGCATTCCGAACGGAATCTGTGACACGGCTGAATATCGGCGAAAAAGGTAAATTTTGTTGTTATTTTTTTGTACTTTAGGCAGATGATTACTTTTTTTGGATAGAATATAAATCAAACTATTGGTTAAAAAGAAAATTTGTGTACAAAGCAAATAAATGGTGACGTTACTGACAAATTTTTATAAAATGTTTTTTTATGCATTAACTAATTAGAAAAGAGGTTGGATAAGCTGATTTGTTTGAGTATTTTTGAAGTACTTTCATAATCAATGCTTAAATGAAGCATTATTTGCATATAGCAGGACATTTTTGCAAAAAAAAATTGCATGATGTTACTGACGGTTTTTTTTTGAAATTTTTTTTTCTACTTTTTTGCTTAATAATTTGGTATTTAGTTGCTAGACTCCGATTCCTGGTGCACAAAGAGACAAGCGTTATGTTGAAAAGCTAAAAGAAAGCAACAAATACGACGAGTACAAAAAGAAAATGGCCGAAGCAATGAAAAAATTGAGGGCTAACAGAAAAGAGGAAGAAAAACTAATGCCAATAAGTGAATTTTGAAAGTCGATTTCTATGCGTCGTGCTGCTGGCCGCGAAAGAAGCAAAAAATATCGACAGAAATTAAAACAATCAGCTAAAGACACCAAAATTGATACGAATCCAAGAAAAGCTACAGGTGCTCACAAACATTAGGAAAAGCTGTGAAAAAGGTATCGAGTGCTTTTCCGGCTTCACCACGCAAGAAAACAGCGGTATTGACGCTCATCGTTCCAACGTACACAATCGCAAATATTAGTTGCAGAAGTTGCTGAAGAAGAGTTTAACCAAATTAACACCATTTTGGATACGACCACAATTTTCGCAAACGCAAAAAACATTCGTGACATTTCGTCTTCGCACCAAATTCGTACCATTGGGGACGAAATTGTAGCTTATACTACTTCTCAGCAAGAATACAAATAATTTTTTTTTTTTTTTGTGATATTTTATGTTTATTTATGTTAAAAAAACTACAACTGAAGTGACGCTTTAATTTTGCAACAATTAACAACACTGAAATTAATAATATATATATATATATGTCCTTTATTTATTTTAATATTTATACAAAGTATGTGTTTTAAAATAAAAGTTCAGGTGAACATAGGGCCCGCATAGATACCCGCAAGGGTATCCTCTTTTGTGGATAACAGGATTAACGACCCCGCGGACCCTAGTTAGGGAGCGACAGGTAACCCTGAATGGCCATTGAGCGTCTCAGGAACTAGGAGGACGAAAGCCAAGCCAGGACAAAACCCCTCTGAAACCCCCTCCCTTATACGGTACCCTCACCGTGGAAAGCAGGTTTGCTGTGTGCTTATAACTCACTCTGTAAAAACCAATTATTACAGAAACGAATACAATTTCAAAAATTTCAAATAAAAGAAATTAATAAAGACTTTTTTATTTTCCGATAATAATGTGTTTTTATTTTACAGACTGTCCTGGCTTTAGTTCAAAATACTGACACAAAATTTTTATCACCATTTAGGAAGAAATTTCACAAATTTTTCGCAAAAAAAAAGAAGTCACTTCGACATTTTCCGTTACTCTATCATACAAATATCAGCTCTAAAGGGCAAGCCCGATTTACTACAATTTTTTTTATGAGATTAGTGCGAAAGTGGTTTTGTCTTAATATCTCCCCCGGGTTGCATCTTAAAACTCCTCTACGTTTAGGGTCCCTCTATTAACCCAAGAAAAAAAACCCAAAAATACTAACGAAATTCGTACGTGTGACGTTACTGACACTGCTTCTATGTCATTTACGTGATTAAAACATAAAATATTAAGCCCACCTTTTGGATAAAAATCATCTTTCATCCTTCCTTGTTTACATACTGGGCAATAACAAACATAAACTCTTTTCAAATCGCTAATTTTAACACTAACGTTCAGTAACCTCCAGACACACTTCCAAAATCCGGTGACGTTACTGACGTCTTAAAATGGTCATAACTTCACAACAAAACGAGGTACAGCAAAATTGTCCGCGTATGAAACAACAGTTATGAAGAGAACTTTTATATGCCGCTCTTAAGTTGGGATAAATAATTGTATTTTGTAAAGATATTGACCAAAATATGTATACGAGCGTAACGTTACTGACGGTGGCCTTGCCCATATGTATATTCATTCAACTCAAAATATTTTTATTTAATTTGCTTAGCGTGCATATGTATGAGATAAACAATAAAAAAAAATGTTTTGTCTAAATCATTTAATTATATAATTAAAAAAAGTTATGTACTTCAATAATTTTTGAATTGTAACAGTCACAAGAAAAATCAATCCATCCGTACTTAACCAAGGCAAAGTTGTGTCAATAATACGGTTAGAGTTTCTTAAATCAAGTACAGAATGCTTGATTCAAATACGGATTATTCAAGTGCCAAGCACTTATGGTGTTTTCTTTTCTACAAAAAAGTACCACATTTTAAAAGGTGCATTTGTAAAATGTCTTGCCTTACATGTAATAATGCAATTTTTTATTTGACGAGAACAAAACACAAAATTGGATCGCCCTGTTTTTAACAACTGACAAAAAGTTTGTTCTTCAATATATAAAAAAATATGTACATAAATCAAAAAGGATGTTCTTCAAAATATAAAAAAAATACACATAAACCCAAATAAATAAATAAATAAATCAACAAAATTAATGACCAAATTCCAATTTCTTTAGTTTGGTTTTCATAAAATATGTAAACAAGAAAATACCTTTGCCAGATTGTGAATTTATTAACACCAAGTTTTTACGATTTCTTGATTTGACGTTTTTTTTCAAAAACAATTTTTTAACACCGAATCCATTTAAATTTTATGTCACTGACAACCTACCATTAATAATGTTATGCTTTCTTTTGTTTTTACTATAAAATAATAGACAAAATTACTATTAAAACTTAAAAATTTTACTGTCCTGATTAGTGGCGATTTTTTCCCAACTTCGTCTGGTAACCCTTTATATAAACAGAAGCCATCTTATTACAGGGCATTATCAACACTCTCGATTTATACGGGGCGGAAAGTGCAATGCCTTATGCCATTTAAGGGTGATTTTTTTTAAAATAAAACACGCTGCCCTCTTAGAGAGCAAAGCATTTTTAAGAAACGAACACCAAATTGCATTTTTTTAAATAAAATGTGACATTTTTTGTAGAAAAGAAAACACCATTAACTTTTGCTCAATTTAATCACTGATCCGTACTTAAAATAATCCGAAAACTATAGTAAAATTTATTAGCTCACGGCTATTTGATATGTAAGTATGTTTAAATATTGTTGATTTTTAAACAAACAAAAATTTTAATATAAAATTAATAATAACTATACAAGCATAATTTCAGTTTTCTTAATTGGACTTATCGCTGTTACGAAAACACTTGCAAAAACATTATGTTCTTAATTTTTTGTTATAAAATTGATCTATTTTTAAATTTAAAATCACATCTCAAACGTTTCAATTATTAAACATTCATACATATGTTAGCATGTATATGTATACTTAAAATCCAAATTTCTTTAAATTACCGTTTTTTAAATAAATTTACCTTGCTACCTTTTGCGGCCCAAAATTACCCTAAAAATGGTAAAAGCCGTACGGAATGGGGGTATACTAAGTTTGTCATTCCATGTAAAACTTTTTTAATATGCATTTAATACCCCTGGTTTCTTTAGTAATTGTAAGTCGATTAAGCCATGTCTGTCTGTCTGTCCGTCTGTTCAAAATACGCTCACTTTCGAAAAACTTAAAACAAAAGTTCAATCTTGGCGTCAAATTGCTTCCAGTTAACCTAAGCAGTTTGGGAGTGAAATCCAGCAAAATCCGATCAGTAGGATCATAGTTATAAATCAAAATGTAGAGCCACCACCCTTAAAAATTGACAATTTTGTTGCAAAAACTTATGTTATAGGTGCCATAATGTACTTCTAAAACCGTAATAAATATTGCTATCATATTTAAATGTGCTTTCGTAAGGATTGGTCCATAATTTACCATAGGCCCCATATAAAGCCTACTCCCGGAAAACAGTTTAGAACGCATAAAAACGTAATAAATATGTCATAATAAAATTTGGTACGTCACAGTTTTATAAGACACTGCAAAATTTCGTGAAGATCGGTCCATAATTTACCCTAGGCCCCATATAAAGCTCACCCTCGGAAAACAGTTTAGTTCGTTAAAAACGTAATAACTAATGCTATTGTAATGCAATTTGGCACTATAACGCTATTAAATTTCTAGAAGATCGGTCCATAATTTTCTATATAGAGCAATTCCATATGAAAGCGATCACCTTTTGGACGACCCCTCTCCGATTTTAAAATAAATAGTCTCAATCGATTGCCCAGCAAAAAATAATGTAGCAAAATTTTTTTTGTTTTTTTATAGTGACTGGTTTAGTGGTGGTGTACACCACTGTCATGTGACAAAATTGAAGAATTCTTCATAAGGGACCTCATTGAAAACTACTAAAGCGATCGCAACGAGTGATAGCTCGTTGGAAAGGTATTGAATCAGGCTTTAATTGAAAAATAAAATTTTCCTAATTTTTCTTAGAAATTTACCTTTAAATTTTTCCATGAAAATTAAATTTTCCGATTTTCCACAGAAGCTCCTAAATTTTCCGGCTAATTTTTTTTTTTGAATTCCCCATAATTTTTGCTTTAAGAATCAGCAATAAAAAAATGGGCCCCGACTCCTTGTTTGGACAGGAGAAGAGCATTTAAGAGACCACCTTGTTAAAAATACATTTTAAAAATTACACTGTGCATGAAATTGACACTTTTTTTTTCGTAACAAGCCGGGCACATGGCGTTTTAACACAATTCGGGGACGCTGAATCCAGTGGTGCCCTCGGTTTTTTCAGATTGGCTCTGGTTTTCGAGATATACCGTTATTTCGAAAATGGAGGAGGTTGCTCAACATATATTCGCGTAACTCAAAAACGGTTTAGTTTATTGAAATTACTAAAAAAACCGAAATTCCGCAATAAAATTTCATTTTTATCAAAATTTCGAAATTTTTGTTTTTTAAAAATTCATACAAAATTAAAAAATGCAGCTAGGCTTCTAATTTTTTGCAGACTTATAAAAAACGAAGCTACAAACAAAACTAGCCATAAATGATTAAAATCTGTTTGCAACTTTTGATTTTATTCACAAAAGTCGACAAATTTTAATTAATTTTAGAATTTCATAAAACGCAATATTTGTATGGAAGCCCCCTAAGGCCGAGGCCACGCAATGAGCGGCTAAGCGTCAAGCGTCTGAGCGATGAGCGTCAAAGCGTCAAGTTTGAGCGGCAAGTGGCTTATTACTGAGCGTCATTTCTGAGCTGTTAGTTGTTAAAATGCTATTGTAAAGAGTGGATTGTTTAATGTTATTACGCGAAAATCGTATTCATATGAATTTAATGCGTTTATTAAGAAAAAAAAAACAATTTGCGGCCTGTTCGTCGATTTCGAGCGAAGACTTCGTTCGCTTAACTTACATTTAAAACAAAAACAAATTATAAAATATATATATATTAATCAAAATCGACGAACAGGCCTTGGTGTTCATTATTAACCATATATATACAAATCTACCCAAATGTGAAATCCATTGATTTGCTGTTGCAAGCAGTTAATACTAGATTGACAAAACAAAAAAATAAATTTTCGGTTATATTATTATTTTTAAAATTCGGTAATCTGTCTTGCCATAATAGCGGTCGGCTTTGTACAGATGAAATTGTAAGCTCCACATTCTCTTTTGCCATGTTTATTCTTTGATGCTCAGAAAAAAATTAAAAATTAGAACAAGTTTTATTCCTGAGCGACGTCGCTTAGACGCTCAAAAATTTCGCTCGCATGCCGCTCATTTCTTGGCCACTTCAATAGTATTTCATATGTTTTAATTTTTTGACGCTCATCGCTCAGCCGCTTGACGCTTAGCCGCTCATTGCGTGGCCTCGGCCTAAGGGAAATTCTTAAATTAATGAAAAATTTGTCGACTTTTGTGAATAAAATCAAAAGTTGCAAACAGATTTCATTTATGGCTTGTTTTGTTTGTAGCTTCGTTTTTTATAAGTCTGCAAAAAATTAGAAGCCTAGCTGCATTTTTTAATTTTGTATGAATTTTTAAAAAACAAAAATTTCGAAATTTTGATAAAAAAAATTAATTTTTTTTTTCAAAAAAAAAAATTATGTTTCAATAACGACTACTCATATTAGAAAAAGAGTTTTACTTTTCTGAAATGAAATTTTATTGCGGAATTTCGGTTTTTTTTAGTAATTTCAATAAACTAAACCGTTTTTGAGTTACGCGAATATATGTTGAGCAACCTCCTCCATTTTCGAAATAACGGTATATCTCGAAAACCAGAGCCAATCTGAAAAAAAACGAGGGCACCACTGGATTTAGCGTCCCCGAATTATGTTAAAACGCCATGTGCCCGCCTTGTCACGAAAAAAAAGTGTCAATTTCATGCACAGTGTAATTTTTAAAATGTATTTTTAACAAGGTGGTCTCTTAAATGCTGTTCTCCTGTCCAAACAAGGAGTCGGGGCCCATTTTTTTATTGCTGATTCTTAAAGCAAAAATTATGGGGAATCCAAAAAAAAAAAAAATTAGCCGGAAAATTTAGGAGCTTCTGTGGAAAATCGGAAAATTTAATTTTCATGGGAAAATTTAAAGGTAAATTTCTAAGAAAAATTAGGAAAATTTTATTTTTCAATTAAAGCCTGATTCAATACCTTTCCAACGAGCTATCACTCGTTGCGATCGCTTTAGTAGTTTTAGTTTTTTTTTAAAACAACTTTCAATGAGGTCCCTTATGAAGAATTCTTCAATTTTGTCACATGACAGTGGTGTACACCACCACTAAACCAGTCACTATAAAAAAAAAAAAAAATATGTAGGTACATTATTTTTTGCTGGGCAATCGATTGAGACTATTTATTTTAAAATCGGAGAGGGGTCGTCCAAAAATTTGCCAATTTTGATCGTTTTCATATGGAATTGCTCTATAATGCCCCATATAATACTCACTTCAGGAAATTATATAAATACACCTAAAACCGTAGCAGCTGTAGATATTGTAAAACTTGGTCCTATTTTGGTTCATATGGCTAGAATCAATACCATGACATATTCTGACTATCGGTCCTTATTTACCTACGATCCCATATTAAGCAGCTTTCTGAAAAGCACTTTAAGCGCTAAAACAAATTTCACTACTGTATTGAAATTTGTTCCATTTAGATATTTAGTAACGGAAATCACTATACAGGATTTCGTAATGATTAGTCCATTATTATTTTTTTAAAAAAAAAAACCTCTTATTTCTGAAAATATACTTTTTTTACAAAAGTGGCAACATTTTTAAAGAAATAAGTAAGAGTGCTATATTCGGCTGTTCCGAATCTTATATACCCTTCACATTGTGCGAGCAGAATACAAAGCAACTAGACAAAAACTAAATAATTTTTACATATACAATACATTAAACTTCATTATAAATTAAATTTAAAAAGCGAAAACTTGTAAATTATTTTAAAATCGTTTTTAGAACATAAAAAAATTAAAAAAAATTTTCTTTTTGAAAAACCAAGATTCGAACCAGGGGACTCACAGTTTCTAACCTTAAGAAACCCCCTAGACAACTGAACCATGAAGGAATGCCGTTTAAATATCATTAAAATGAAATTTGGACCGTTTACTGTTCACAACTCACCTCAACACAGTTGAGTTGTAATTATTTTTGATGTTTTTGTTCACCACAAAATAGCAAAGTTGTAAACCATAATACAAAAATTACAAATCATATTATTTGAGTTGTGAACCTTAGATCACATCGTTAAATCAACTTCTCTCTTCATAAGGACCCAAAATATATATACTTTATAGGGTCTAAGATCAATATTCTAGAAATTACAAACGGAATGACAAACTTATATATTCCCTTTTTTATCTGTGGTGAAGGGTATAAAAAGAGTAATTTTTGGGATTTTAGTATTTTGATTATAACTCAGCCATTTTTTAACCGATTTGACAGATTTATATACCGACGTGCTTAAGAAAAAATTTGCAAGTTATTTGGGCTATAAATCTTAGACTCGGGAAGATCTATGATACCCAAAAGTGGGTACATATTTATTCTTGTCATAACATTTTAGTATCTGAACCGATTTTTCCGAGTTTTTCAGAAAATATTTTCTACTAAAGATTTTCGATCTTTTGATATATAAGGGATAACCATAGGCCATATGACAGTCCAAAAATCAGGTTTTTATACTATTTTTGATATTTTTTGTACGTTAGGTACTACACCCGCTTCTCCAATCCAGCCCACATTTTGTGGGATGCTGTATATTGATAACCTAAATGTGTGTACCTAATTTGCCGTTAATAATAAATATACAACAACAAGGGATTTTTGGAAAAAATTAGAGGTAGTCGGGTGGACTATTTGTGACATAAATGTAAAACAACTTAGCCGCTATCATGTCTAAAGTCTCTGGAAAACACATATCAAACGTATGACGGACAGACGGACATCGTTAAATCAACTTCTCTCCTCATAAGGACCCAAAATATATAGACTTTATAGGGTCTAAGATCAATATTTTAGAAATTACAAACGGAATGTCAAACTTATATATTCCCTTTTTTACCTGTGGTGAAGGGTATAAAAACAAAAAGACGTTGTAAGGCTTTCTATATTTCTGTTAAATAATTAAATGAAAAAAAGAATATAGAATTCATTTTATTTAAAAATATATAAAAATTAAATCTAAAAATGTTTTTATTATGAATACGCCCTCGAGTATGCTCTTTTTAATAATTATGTTCCTAAAAAATTAAGCTCAAGCTATTCATTATTAACTTCTTCAATATCACTCAAATAGTCTTAATTTGCCATAATAGCACATAATTGAGAAATACTCAATTGGTAAACTCTTTTTACATAAAAAGGTGCAAGACCTTTGACGTGTTTAAGAAAGTCGTTATCAAAATCGAACTTTTTTAAAAAGTGCAACATAAAACTTTGAAGAATTGTTATGTATTTATATAACTGTTGTATAATTAAACTGAAGCTATTAAATCTTAATCATGTTTCTTTGAAATTTGTATCATGTTGTCTAATTTGTAAAATATTATTATTCTTATTTTTTTCGTTTTGAATTGTTGTCAATAAATTTTTTAATAAAAAAAACTTACAAAATACAATATTGGTGTCTGAAGTGGGATACATAAAATGAGTATCTCACAGGAGCAATTATCGACGGTCATTGAATTGTTGGCAGGGGCAATTCGCTCTGCAGTAACAGATGCAACGCATCTAGCGGTTGCTGCGGGTTCTCATCACCCACAACTTCTGGGGAACTTTTTCCAAAAGTACCACGATTTTCGATTTCCGAGTACAAGCAAGAAGATGGAGGAACAGTGTCTGATTATTTTACAAGATTTGACTGGGCGTTGCAGCTATCAAAAGTAATTGCAATTGAAACGGAGCACGCGGATTATGCTCGAGTACACATGGGTACGCAGCTCAATACAGCTTTAAAAATTTTAACTAGTCCAAGATCACCTGGAGAATTAAGTTATGTTGAAATTGAGGAGCTTCTTATTAAACATTTCGATGGAAAAAGAAACAAAAAGAAAGTGTCAAGTTTAGACAAATCAAACAAGAACCTGGCGAGTCCATTGCAAATTTTAGTTTACGATTAAAAAATGGTGCAGTTTTTTGTGAGTATGGACAATTTTTAGATAGAATGTTAATAGAGCAATTGTTAATGGGGCTGGAAACAACAAATACTTGTGATGATCTGATCGCTAAACAACCAAGAAGTTTCAATGAAGCAAATGAAATTGCTTATACTAGAGAATTAAACAATCACGCAACAAAAGAGATTAACGCCCGTGAGATTTCTCATCCTGAAACAACATATAAGTTAGGTTTTACTCCCGTTAAAATTAAAACTAAGAATTCTAAAACAGATACAGCTTCCTCAAATAAGTTTAAATGGAAATCACACGAAAAAGGACTATAACACACATTTCGAATGTATGTAAGTCAAAAACTGGGCAAGTTTCGTATCAACAAGATGATGATGATTATGAAGCGGTTGAGCAACTGCGTTTGGTAAATCAGGTTAAGCATTCGAAGCCATATGATAAGAAGATGATTTCTATAAATATCGACGGGAAGGTTTTAGAAATGGAATTGGATACAGTTGCTCCTTGTAGTATAATTAGTAAAAAGAAGTTACGTTTTATTAAGCCGAATTTTAAGCTGCAGAAATCTGACAGAAAGTTTGCTAGTTATACAGGTCATTGCATTAATTGTATTGGCAGAGTCGTGGTTAACGTTACTTTTAGAAAAACTTCTCCTGTTTTGAATTTATATGTTGTGGATGACGAGTTGGATACGTTGTGTGGACACGAATGGATAACTCATTTTGCTCATGAAATTAATTTTGCAGGCTTGTTTTCACAATCAAAGAAGATGAATATACAAAAAGATGGGTTCAATTCAAATATTTTTCAAAGTATTTCTTCCGAAGTCAATGTTTTGAAAGCTATCCAAAAAAATCAACTCAAGCAAGTTATTGATCGTTTTGAGGATGTGTTTGGCAACACGGCAGGGAAACTGATAGGTCCACCTGTTAGGGTACATTTGAAACCAGGTGCAAGACCGATATTCGCTAGACCAAGGGAAGTGCCATTGGCTCTGAGAGAAGCGTATGCCAAGGAAATTGATGCTAAGATTAATGCTAGTTTTTATAAAAAGGTCGAATTTTCAGAATGGGCATCAACTACTAATGCTGTTACTAAGAAAAATGGAGCTATACGTATAACAGGTAATTATAAGCCTACAGTCAATCCCCAAATGATTATCGATGAACACCCTTTACCAAAATCAGAGGATTTGTTCAATAAAATCAAAGGAGCCAAATTGTTTGCTCATTTAGATGTTACGGATGGGTATACTCATTTAACAATTGATGAAGAGTTCTCTCATATACTGACACTAAATACTATAACGCATGGCCTTATCCAACCTACTCAAGCAGTTTATGATGCTGCAAATATTCCAGCAATATGGCAACGGAAGATGGAGGAAGTTTTACAAGGATTGCCTAATGTTATTAATTTTTTTGCTGATATACTGCTGTTTGCAAAAGATTTTAACGAGTTACAGGAAAATTTAGATTTAACCTTAAAAAGGATGAGAACGTTTGGTCTTAAGTTAAACAAAAGCAAGTACGTCTTTGCTGCAAGTTCTGTGGAATTTTTAGGGCACATTATTTATGATAAAGGGATCCATAAGTCTAACAAACACATTGAAGCAGTGTTGAATGCCCCGAAGCCAAATACTCTTGCAGAAATACAACTGTTTTTAGGTAAAGCCTCTTACTACAGTGCCTTTATTCCAGATCTAGCTACTCGTGAGAGACCATTACGCGTTATTCTTAAAATGCGGGTTTTCTCTTGTAACGCAAAAGCTGATGCTGCTTATAATAATATTAAACATATTTTAGTATCACCACAAGTTTTAATACCATATGATCCAAAACTGCCTTTAGTGTTATCAACAGATGCTAGTAAAGCCGGCTTGGGTGCAGTATTGTCCCATCGTTTACCAAATGGGCAAGAAAAACCAATTCCATTCGCAAGCAGAACAACGATATCCCATTATAGATAAAGAGGCGTTAGCCATTGTATGTACTGTCCAAAATTTTTTTAAATACTTATACGCACGGCACTGGACATTAGTAACCGATCACAAGCCTTTGACTCAGATACTACATCCTAGCAAATCGCTTCCAGTTCTTTGCATTTCCCGCATGGCAAATTATGCTGATTTTTTGAGTAACTTTGATTTTGAAATTATGTACAAGCCATCCAAAGAGAACGGTAATGCAGATTTTATGTCTCGTATTATAGCAAAAAGTTCACAAGTTCCACATTGCAATAAACATTTTGTAGTTCCAGAGTATGACGAGTTTGATACATTTATCCTTCGACAAATAAGCCAGTTGCCTATTACCACTGAAAAAATTGCGAAAGAAACGCAAAGAGATCTAGAACTTGGAAAAATAGTAACGATTCTTGTAAAAGGATACTCTTTAGCAAAGAATGGGTTTGGTGCTCCAGAAGCAAATTTAAACTGTCGGGTAATTGTCTTGTATTTGAGCATAGAGTGGTAATACCTCAAAAGTTTCGTAAAGACGTTCTTCAAAATTTACATGCAGCCCATTTAGGGGTTGTTAAAATGAAAGGGATCGCACGTTCTTTTGTTTATTGGCCAAAAATAGATGCTGATATTAAAGCAATTGCAAAAGACTGTAATGATTGTGCGAGAGTTGCGTATAAGCCTAAAAAATATAACGATCATCACTGGGAATATCCCAAAGGACCATGGGAACGTGTGCATATTGACTATGCTGGTCCTGTTGAGGGTATGATACTGCTAATTATCACAGATGCATATTCCAAATGGTTTCATGTTAAAGACACGAAATCTACGACGGCATCAGTAACGATAAAGTTAATCGATGAAGTATTTGCTGAATTGGTGTCCCTCTTATGGTGGTATCTGACAATGGTACGAACTTTAACTTCAACAGAGTTTAATAAATATTTATTTATATTTAAATATCATAAATACACGGCACCATATCATCCATCCACTAACGGACAAGACGATCGCAGCGTACAAACAGTTAAAAATGCGTCGAAAGCAATGTGTTCAACAACGCAAACATTACAGCAAAATCTAAATGAGTGAGTCACCAGCACAACTCTTTCTCGGCCGACAACTACGTACACGTCTTGATTTAGTGCGGCCAGAAACTGTATCATCAAGAGTACAATATAAACAGGTAATGCAACAAACTGGGAACTTCAGAGAATTTGAAGTGGGAGATAGCGTTCATTTCTTATCGGGGAATGAAAATGCAGAAAAATGGTTGCAAAGTAAAATAAATAAAGGTTTGGGAGATATCCATTATGAGATCTTTTATGAAAATAAATATGTTAAAAGACACATCCATCAAATTCGTTATGACGTATTATACCCTATCCGGGTATAATACGTCATATGTCAAACCCAAAATTTGATGTTAATAGGGAGACAAGTTCATATCCAAGTGTCACATGTTATAATAATACAAGGGATAACGATATGTGTTCACATGGTTCTGTAAATGATACTGAACATCCTGAAGTGGATACAAGTACGTCCGATAACATGATGTTCCCAGATTTTCATGGAAATAATAATTTACATAATACTCCTGTACCTAAAATTAATGCTGATGTATTCGAAACGCCACAAGGAGCAGATGCTTATCAAGAATTTCAAACACCACAGACACCGATGAGGGAAGACTACGATCAGGATTCTGTGGAAAATAAAAATGAGCTACCTAAACAAGAAGTTCGTAGATCAGAAAGACAACGGAAACCAAGAGTATTGTTTGCACCAGAAATTTCAAAAAGAAAGGGATATATAATATATATTTATATAACTGTTGTATAATTAAACTGAAGCTATTGAATATTAATCATGTTTCTTTGAAATTTTTATCATGTTGTCTAATTTGTAAAATATTAGTATTCTTATTTTTTTCGTTCTGAATTGTTGATAATACATTTTTTACATTAACTTCAGACAACTTATAGGAATCTAGTGCTAAAGATATTTCAGAATCTTTACGAAAAAGTTAACACAAAACAATAAAGAACAGAGAAAATACAAGACCATTTAAAAACATCACTTAATATTTGTATTCAATATACTGTAAATTTTAAATTATGCATCTCAAAAAATTTGCAAAAAAAGGGAAAACTTGATAAATGGCAAGGCTGTCATGGGATAATATGAATGTCCCTCCTGAAAATCAATTAAGTTCGGCATAAACTGCTACGAATCATGATATATTATTCAAGTTAGTTCAAATTGCTAGAAAAAAAGCAAAACACTTTCTGATTGTCGTACAAAATTTAATAATTTATAGCTCTCATATATTCTAACTGTCGGTGGAGGGTGTCAAATATTCGGTACAACCAAATATAGCACTCTAACTTTTTTAATGCACTAGCTTTTAAATGGTTAAATATAGCATAAAAATGATTCCTTATTGATTTGAAATATTGCATCGTCAATTTCGAATATTTTTTATTTTGGAAATTTTTCTAAAAATTTTTATGCGAGTTTTTGTGGGTACTACGACTCCGACTCCGGCTCAAAAACCTAAACTCCGACTCCTCAACTCCAACTCCACAGCCCTGGTAAAAATGCTTGTTAAGTGTATTTAAGGCAGAATGTTATTGTTCCACTATTTCATATTAATGACATTTAATCTTCACATTTGGCATCACAAAGAATGACATTGAAAATAGTAAATTGTAAAATAAAGCATATACGTGTGATTGTAAAAGTTTGTTGTAGAAACAAAAACAACACTACAAAAGAAGGTAAAAACGATTCGTTTGTTTTGTGTAGAAACAACAACAACACTAGAAGAAGAAAAACACACATTATTTTCATGTTTAAAAAGTTAAATAAGAAGCAAAATTCCCATATTCTATTTTTTTAATTTAATATGTACATCAAATTTTCAAAGTAGAATGTTTACGAAAACAATATCGAGAATGCTGCTGGTGCTTTATAATTGAAAGTAAACAAAGGGCGGAATACAACAAAAGTAAAACAATCATGTTTAACGGGTTAGTACATAATAATATTCTCTCAGTTTGATCCCAATGACAGTTTGTCATTTAATTGAGCCCAACGAGCCCTTTCTCCGATGTGACTGAGTCGCCGCACTGATGGCAGTTTTTATTAAACTGACTCCAATTCGTCATTTCTGTGAAGCTGATGTGTCATCTCATTGATGACATAATATAAATTTTTGACCCTGATGACAATTTGGCCAAGTGATTTTTAGGCTTACATCATAATGATTAAAAGTGTCATGGGGTTAAACACGAAAACACTTGTCATAGTACTGATGTCAAAATACATCAACGTTATGTCGCCTTTTCTATCAATGTAGGGTAGGATTTGGTTATAATTTTCGTATTAATGATTACGGAAATATATTGTTTTTATATTTCAGAAATTTAAATCTAGTCCAATATTACATTAAAAAAATAAATAGGATTAACTTGAAACTTTTTTTGAATAATGGACTGTTTCTGGAATGTGTATTTAACATATGACTACTGGGTTTATTTTTTTGACCAACATTCAAACCCAGTACTTACTTACTGCACGAGCAGTAGAGCAATAAGTTAAATTTTAAAATTAAAATAAAACGAAGCACTCACAACACTGGTTTCTTAAATAATCGCATTGCAGGCACTTATTTACCCGCAGTTAGGCAGAAGAAATAAAACCACACTGCTAACCATCTAGAGCTGCCCACCAAAAAATAAAAACGTAAGAAATTGTTTGTCTGACACATTATCTACATTTCCTTGACTGTTCATCTATTTGAGGGTTTCATTGTTTTACTCAAGTGTTTTATTTTCTGTTTTTTTTTTGTTCCTGTTTTTTTTGTGCGCTAAAGGGCCCATTCAAACTTATGACCATGTAATCATGCGGACAAAAAAATTACTGAGTAAAAGGGTTGCAAACACAACAACCAAATAATGTACATACATATTGTGTGTGTACATGTATTTGTGTATGAATATTTGTATGCCGTATCCCAGCAAACACGAAGTCAAACCCTTGATATATTTTATCATTCGATATCAAGCACAATTTTCAAACTTTTTCAATGGTCTGATTTTTTAATTAACATTGATACCAATTTGAACAAAAACATTTAACAAATAATGTTTTATCAATTTGTTGGCAAAGTTATTCTCAAATTAAAAATAAACTTGGCAACACTTAAGCGAAAATAAATCAATTTGTTCAACATGCATAACGAAACAGTCCGTACTTGCACAAAGAGAGATGCATTTTTTTTATTTTGTGTACAAATTTGCACGAGATTTTCTTTGGGTTAGTTCGGAAAATAATAAACAATCAGCTGTTTTTGTTTAACCCTTGAATACTAATGATAGACGTTTCGACGGCACATTGCTACCTTTTTATTTATTTACTTACAAATGGGTGTGCCTAAAGGCCTCGTTACTCTTACGTAAACGTATTCGTTGCGGATCAGCTGTTCCGTTTTCCTTACCAAGCTTATGTGTAAATAGGTACTCACACGTAAACGTAACGTTGCGTTGCGGATGAACCTGATAAAATTAAAATTTCTCTCCGTTTTTACGTATCAGCTGTTAAGAATTTTATTTTTGTTTTCTAGCAGTGTTGTCAACAAAACTTATTAACCAGCGGTTTACTTTAAAATTTTGTTAATGAGATTCTCATCAAAACATTAATTTAAATTTGGTGTCATGAAATCCAATGTTATGGGTTTTTTGTTTGAACTGAATTAGGTGTCACAGAAAACAATGTTGTCGTATTTTTATTGAAAATAAACCAAGCAGCTTACAGCTCTTGTTTTTTTTATCGGAAGTAAATATTGTTGTTAAAGCTTTATTTTTATTTTATTTTATTCAAAAGTGAGATTATTTCCATAGATGAAAGTAAATAAAATTGATAAATAGTTAAAATAGTTTTTTGCATGTTTCCGGCAGTCTCCGGCAGCGGGCTGCTGCAAATTTGCAAAAGCCTTTTTATTTATAAGTTTAAACACCAAATATATTTGTATTTTTAATAAATTCGCTTTATATATTTACAAAACAATAAAATTACACGAATATAAACAAAAATGCAACATGAAACAGCTGATTCTATTATCGGTTTTATTATAAAATAAATACAGTAGTTTTCCGGTTTAACGAACCTTCGATTTAGTGAACATCGCATTTAACGAACACCCAAATTTTTTCTACTGAGTACCTTATATAACGAACAATTATTTTTATTTTGTACTCGGTATAACGAACAAATGTAAAATTTAATATAAAACATAATTGCTACCACAAAAATAACTAAAAAAGAATGTAAATAAAAATGTACCGTTAATTTTCTTCTTTTGACGGATTTGTTTAATAGCATTTCAGAGTCAGGTGTGTGAAGTAATTTGTGTTAGAAACATCAAAATAGGTAAAAGAAATAGATTGTTCTTAGCGGATAAAGTTAAAAATCAGTAATTTTGGGTATCGCAATAGAAGAGCTTTAAAGCAAGGTGAATTCCCAAGAATGGTAAACTAACTTTTTCAATGGTTCCTTCCTCATGCAACGCAATTGTCATATTCTTTGTATTAACTATTAATTTTTATTAAATGGGATTAACAAAACAAAATAAGTAGCTCAAATTTAATGCTCTTGAGAGAGCTTCAAGAAGAAGCCATTAAGAGAAAGTATTAAATTACTTTATGAATTTTTCTTTTACTTAAATGTATATTAATAAAATATGTTTGTTTTCCTTTAATAAAATATTAAAAATACTACGTATACTTTGAGTTTTGAATAAAATAGAGGACGTTATTAATTTTTAACTTAGAACTGGATATAACGAACAATTCACTTTAACGAACAGGCCTGACAACAATTAGGTTCGTTAAATCGGAAAACTACTGTATTTGCATACATTTTAGAGAATGCAAATTGAAAAATATCAGCGCATAGTTCCGAATATTCGCCTTAACCAAATTATATTAAATAAATATATTATTTTGTTTTATTTGAAGTTTCTTTTTTTATAATTATTTTGAATTGTTTAAGCTTGAGGTCTTTTTTAAAAACTATATTATATTTAGTTATTTTTCTCAATATTTCGCTAACCTTTGGTTAGCATCTTTAGGAAATTAAATTAAATTTACAATAAAAAATTATAAAAAAAATTTTTTTTTGTCAATTTTTACTTATACACATATTGTTTATATCAAGCTTTATTTAAAGAGATATTAGTAATGGCTTAAAATATTTTAAGGTCCATAACTCTAAAGCGAGATCCTCAGGCGCAATAAAAACTAGATAAAAAATTTTATTTTTTAAAGCAATTTCAGTGCTGTATATGTAAATATATATTTATAACCCAGCAAAAACTGTACTTACAATCCTACTTTTAATGACTTCAAGAATTCATTACTTTGTAGCTTTATTCGCCACTTTTTGGATTATTAGTTATATATTAAATAATAACTTTATTATTATATCTTAAATATACAGAAAAATTTATGTTTTCATTATGACAATAAAAATGTCATTATAGTCATAAAACATAGTTTTTTAATGCAAAAACTACACTGCCCCGGTAGACTAGCTGGTAGAGAGCTAGTCTATCTGCACCGAGGTTGCGGGATCAAATCCCGCCAGAGACAGAAAAAAAAAATAAAAAATAAAATAAAATAGAATAAGAAAAAATAAATATAAAATAATTAAAAAAAAAAACAAAAAAAAAAAAATTAGAAAAAAATAAAAAAATTTTTACTTTATTGACTTTGTGTAACTATATATTTTTATAAAAATTTTAAGTATAAAAAAAACATATTATTTTTCAGATTATAATAGGCTAAATTATAAAGGATTACTTTTGGGACATCTCGAACAAAAATAAGTACTTCTTCTAGTAGAAAAATAAGTAGTCTGTTCGTCAAGTTCTCATTATTTTTCTGCTTATTTTGTAAGCAAAGTTTTTGCTGGGAAAGTAATTTACTTTTTTGTAGAAAAGCGCCGATATCGTTATGTATTGGCGTTTTTAAACAGGAATGTTAGCAACATGTTTTGGAACAAGACTGTGAGCAAAATCAAAACAAATAATAATTTACATACATACATATGTACGAGTACACACATACACTTCAACACCATATGATACGTTTACGTATTGTTAGTAACTACCAACATTTCAAGTCGACCGCAACGTTTACGTATCCGCAACATTTACGTAAGAGTAACGAGGCCTTAACACTCTAAAATTGTGTATGCTGTTAGTAGATGATTTACTTTTGCTGTGTGTAATTGTGTTTTTTTAATCGCGTTGCTAGAACACTGCTTTTATTGGTTTTGTACTCGTCGAATCGTCGAAGCAAATATTGCAAATATTGTTAGTCCAAACAATAGTGGCAACAAAATATAAAAAAGAACACAAATGAAGTATGTGTAGGTCACGCCCATACGAAAAAATGACGAATGTCAAAATCAAAATGTGATACATGCGAAAAACCCATATGCGGAAAGCACAAAGTTAAACTTTGTGGGTCTGGATCAAAGTGTTATTTAAAAAAAAATTTTTTTTTTAAAGCCAAAAATGTCTTTTTTAAGTTTTGGCTCTTTTTTAGTTTTTTGGGTTTCCTTACAATATTTCTAAGGTCCTTTTTTATGATCCCAAAAATATGTGCAACATAAAATGAACTAGTACAAAAATTAAATATTTCGTTTATCTATAAGAATTAAGATTTAATTATTTTTTTATATAGACTTATAAGGTGCAACAGCGATTAATAGAATTTATTGAAAAAGTATATTTGGTTTTAAGCCAAAGTTAAAGGCAGCTAAAAAATACATCGTCGAATCGAATCATTAGTTACAACGTACGTAAAATATGGTAAGTACATTAGGGTTAATAAGAGTTACAAATACAATTACAAATTATATTCTAATTTAATTAACCGCACCCAAACTGATAACTTAATTAGAAACTTTACAAGCAACAGAAAAAATTTAGTTTTTATTCAAAAATATAATAAAAATTAGTATTGTGGTTATTTTGTTGAACTATTTATGGTTTTTAATCCAAATTTTTAATATTTTCTAATTAGGCTTAAGTTCATTAAATTTAATGAAAATATTAAAATATTACACAATACTAATTATTGTTAAAAGCTCTATGTGTTCATTTGTCCTTCAAGTTGTGCTGAAAAAGGTCAACAAGAAAAAGAAGGACAAAAAATGTACTTTGGACTTCAAGAAAAAATTCTTGACAAAAATTCGAAAAAACGGAAGTAAGGAAGATCATGTAAAATCGATTAAAATGGATAATCATTCAAAAAATCAAACTTCGATCTACCAAAGGTTAAAATACAATTTGGTTTAAGGATTGATGTTTGACTATTGACGTCAGCAGTCGTCGATGGCTGCGAGTGTAAAACGGCAAATCCATTTGAGAAGATCGAGTGGTTGCATGGTAACCTGCCGGCCGCGGTTCGAACCCCGGCCACGGTCAAGAATGGAAGATTATCAATAACAAGTTTAATTAATTTTCATGTTGTAAAATTCCTTTCTTCATAAAAATAATTTAATGAAAATTAAATTTAATGAACTTAAGCCTAATTAGAAAATATTAAAAATATAATAAAAAGCTAAAAGATTTTAATGAAAAAAATAAAGTGGTAAAAGCCTAATGACTAGGGATGCGAATTTCATGCAAATGCATGTTTTTTGTCGATAGTCTAAGATCGACGTCGACCAATTATCTTTCCGAATCATTAAATTTGCGTAAAAATAGCATCGATTTGTTTTTGCATATTGTTGCATGTTTTGGTGAAAATGCATATTTTTGCATATTTTGGTTTTAAATGCATATTTTTACATATTTTAACGTTTTTCAGTGATATATTTCTTAAATTTCCAAATTATAAAAAAAATTTCCAAATTGTATACAAAAAAACCTCTTATTAAAAATAATTTTTAAAATCAATTTAAAAATTTTTTTAGGAGCTCTGCTTAAAATAAAAGATTTTCCAGATTTCGTCAAAAAATCCTTAAATTTTTAACCGATGCAGCATCTTACATAGTTATGACTGTCAATTTGCCTTAAACAATTAATCCAAAATTGTTACATGTTACTTGCTTGGCACATGGGTTACACTGAGTTGTAAAGGAAATTAAAAGCCTTTTCGATAATATTGATTAATTGGTTTCATACGGGAAAAAATATGTTTAAAGACTCCTTCATGAGTTGCATGAGTGGCTAGATGCTTCAGAATACTATTAAAAAAATAATTTGAGCAATTTAAGAATGTTATTGAAGAACCTGTTGCTACCGATGCTTATGCGGTAAATAAGTATAAAAAATATTAAATTTAAATCACAACAAAAGTCAATTAGCATTTGTATTTTCCAACTTCGGAAATATTGGTGAAACTATATTTAAATTGGATGGACTTAATAGTCAGCTCAAGTAATTTGATTGGCAGAAAGTAAAATTAAGAATATGAAAGAAGAATAGCAAGAAAAAAAAAAACCAAAACGTTTTGAAAAAAATATAGGATTTCAAAAAACAAAACAAATTTCCACTATTTTTGATCTTGAATCAAATGTAGGATCTGAATAAGAAATTAATATTCTCCAAATGAATTGGCATCCTTCAAATATTGAGAGATCATTTTCCATGTACAAAACCTTTTTAAAAGACAAAGGTTTACTTTTGATAATAAAAAAAATTATATTATCTAGTTATTTAAATTAATTTTTAAAAATAGTATACCTTTGAATAACAATAGATTAAAAAACATCAATTGAATTTTATTTTTTTAATGGATATTTTGGAGTTTTTAGTGCATATTTTATGCGCATATATTTTTGATTTTTTAGTGCATGAAAATCTCATCACTACTTAAGGCTACCGTACACGACATGTTTTTGTCATCTGACATGTCAAATTTTCCACTGCAAAACACATACATGTCGTGTGTTACCTTTTTAACTTTGCTTCTGTAAAAGTCAGAAGCAAAGTCATCTGACAAAATTTCAATTAGAGCGTGCTCTATTTTCTTCTGACAAACCATCTGACATCAGAAAGCTATGCCGGCAAGAAACCGGCAGCGGCGTCCACTATTGACGGAATCATTAGCCGGCTGAAGTTAATTTTTTACAATACCGAGATATGTTTGATCATCTTGCCATTGAATAGAATTTATGTGAATATATATATAAAAACCGTTTTATTATAAAATCCTAAATTGGAATCTTTGAATTAAATGAAAAAAATGTTAAGATGGCTAAACTATTTTACGGCGCAAATAAAACTTTTCATGGCGGCAGCAAGCTATTTTGAAACCGAGCACTACTTTGGTTTCTGCAATAACAATGCGAAAAAAACCGAGACAATGTCAGAAGCAAATTACATGTACGTTTGTGACCGAATATTATAAAGCTTATGTAAAACAGCGATTTTGACAGACATGCACAATTACATGTGACTTGAAAATTTGACATGTCAGATGACAAAAACATGTCGTCTATATGCGCCTTTATGACACTACATTTTTAATGTTTTGTTCAAGTTTTGGTGAACAGTGCAAATACAATGCAATCAAACAATTTACTAATACCATGTTCACACGGACAGCAATATTCGTGTTTCGCTCTCCCATTCCTGTTTCGCGCCCCAAACATGATCGAAACAACATGTTTTGCCATACAAAATTTCGAGATCGAAACAGGTCGTTCCATATTGAAACATGCTGCGAAACAGGAAAAATGTACTATCATCTCCAATTTTGATAACAATTATCTTTAGTTTATCTGAACTAGCTCTCAAAAAAATCAAAACAAAAAAATAACCAATTAAACATTTATGTTTAATAAAATAAAGTGATAATTATAAAATAATAATATTAATTACAGTATTAAATAACATATTTTTAATTTTAACATAAATTTTTATGTGTTTTAGGCCCTTATTACGGTTTACTACTCAACTCAGTTGAGTTGTTATTAAGACGACTGGTTGTGATCAGTTGTAATTTTTGTTATGTTTTTGTTCACAGCAATATAGCAAAGTTGTAAACCATAATACAAAAATTAAGAAATTACAACTCAACTGAGTTGAGTTGTAAACCGTAATATGGGCCTTAAATAAAATCACACAAGCAACACAAAAAAAAAATGTCAAATTGGAACAAGAATGATCGTATGAACAGCATGCTTGGCAATCTAGTTTCAGAGAGCGAAACGAGTGGTTTATATCTTCGTATGAACATAGCAAAAGTACAAAGAGTTTAGCTGTTTTAAGATAAATAGCAAACTGTCAAAAATTTTTAAAAAGTTATCGAAAAAAATTTAAATGTAAAATTGTTCAACTTAAATTTGACAGTTTAAGCTTGAGATATTTAAAGTCTTGCTGAATCGTCGCTTTTTTTGTTTTGTTACAGTGTCTTCATGCCAAAATTTAAAAATCGGTTAATTAGTTAAGCAGATATAGGGAGGGGGAGCGTTTACCCTTCTTGCCCTATTTTACGCCCTAAATAATAAAAATTATTGGCTATAGTTCCTTCCAGTTGTTACACTGCTTTCCTGCCAAATTTCAAGAAAATCGGTTGATTAGTTAAGAAGATATAGGGAGGGGGAGCTTTTACCAGTTTTGCCTTATTTTATGCCCTCTAGCGATATGAAATATATAATGTCATTGTACACATAGGACATTACGATACATGGTTTTGGTAACTTTTTAAATGACAATATCATAATATGGAAAATGAAAGGCATTTTGTTGATATCTGTAAGTGAAAAATATATAGGAAAATCTAAATGACATATCTCCGAAAACACTGGGCCATTTTCGAGCAAACATCACATAAACCATCTACAGACTATCGCAAAAGTACCCTTACCTCTTGGCTTTAATCGGTCGACCCGTTTTCGCAGTTAGTGGTGACATCAAAGTGTACACTTCTTTTTATTTATATAGAAGATTAACAAAATTTTCAACGTGTATTCAAAATAAGTTTTTATTATTAATTCACTTCGCTCTTTTCTCCAAAAATAAATTTTTGTTCAGTTGTTTGAACGAGGAAGTGAAAATACGTATATATTCGAAATTGGGAAATTACCAACTTTGTAGAAATTCTTTTCATTTACATATGCAAGATTCAATGATAAGAACTTATCAGACAGCATATTCAGTCAATTTATTTATAGCAAATAACTGAATATGTAACTTAAAAATGGAAAGTTTTTCAAATTTATTATGGTTAAGCCTGGAACTCTGTCATATATAAAGTTTCGTTTTCAATAGAAACTCATCTCACGATGTTTAAAAAGGCAATTATCCTGTAATTTTTGATTCTGTTGTTGTTTAAGTTTTTGCAAATTTGCTTTACTATCTGGAACATGTCAATGAATTAAAGGTTTTCATTATCCTAAAATTTTTTTAAAAATCATAACATAGTATTTTCTATGTTGTTAACAAAGCCAAGGATTGCTTCAGAAAGTTCATTTTCAAAAAAATTTGGCTTAAAACAGGTGAACAACAGTTTTGGGACAACAAGTAAGCTTTTACGGCTCGATAGGTTTTTTAAAAATCTTTAAACTGCAGGCGCCATCGAGTTGGTACATGACGCAGCATTCAAACCATTTCAAATCGCAAAACTCAAACATTTCTTTCAGATTTTCAAATTAGTTTTTTGCACTTAATATACAATATGCACAAAACGTGTTTTATTTTGGTGCAAAAAACGTACAAAATGAAGTACAAAAGCTGAAACAAGTACAATTGCGAACTTTTTTAATGGTTATGCAGAAAGCAGTACAAATGGTAAAAAAGAGTACGCGTTCTTCTGAAAACAGTACGTCTGGCAAGCCTATTCGATACACAATTGTATTATACGGGGATTATGAGAGCTTAGACGGGATTGACAACTAGAGTTTTTTTTCCCGGACTTTTTCGATTCCCGGGAAAGCGGGAAATTTTTTTTAATTTCCCGGGATCCCGCTCCATATAAATAATACAAAGTAAATTTTGGTACTAATTAGTGAAAAAAAAAATTTATAAAAAAAAACGTAAGGGAACTTGTTTTCAAAGAAAGTAAATGAAATGGTTCAATACTAAAAAATTAATTGAAGATTGAAATAGGAACTTGAATTATTATCACCTCTCGCCTTTATTCCCTATTATTATGCTTTTATTCAGTATTATTATGCTTTGGATACAAGATAAAAAGATAACATAAACATAACAATTTAATTCATAAAACAATAATTAAAACAAAATAAAAATTGAGGTACTCAAGATATGAGATCAAAAAGTTAATTAATAAAATAGATAAAATACTTTAAAGAAATATATAAAATTTTTTAATGGCTTAGGAAATAACTTTCTGACACACTCAAAGCACTCAATCTTTAGGACAATGTGTTTTTCAAGTTGTATGTTGAAGTATCTTACACGAGTTTCCAAAATGTTATTTTATTTCGGCTTCCCCGAAATTGAAATTGAAAATTTGTGTTAATCACCTAATAAACATATCGCTCCTTCATTGCATCATAGTCATATCTCAAAATTTGAAGGTAGTGTAGCAAAGTTTAACCGAAGTTATAGCAAAATATATCTTTAAATCGGTACATTTTGAAAACTTTAATCGCATTTTGCCAAGATCGTTTGTTTTAGTAGATATGACTATGTTGCAATAAAGGAACGATATGTTAAGGTATCTCCTATTTTTAAGACTTGTCCATGGATAATATAACTTTACTGCCTGCATCTTATTTTGCATTAATGTACTTTATTAACTCTTCACTTTACTAAATGTAATAGTTATCAACTGTTGCACTGCCCATTTATCAAATTAAATAAATATAACAAAAAATCAAAAAACAAATTTCAAAGGTCGAATAAAAGTCTATTTATATAATATTTAATATATTTCTAAATCTTTTTAAACGTTTGTCATTTGAAAACAGGTTTATATCAAATCATTTTCAATTAAAAATCAATCCTTCGTGTTTGTTGGGATATATCCAAATATGGATGTATGTATGCTTGTATTTATATATAAATGTATGTTGTACAATGAATGTTTGGATGTGCAGTATAATTGTAGGCTGGCTGCCCAACAGTAGAACAGCCTCAATAAGCCATTTACAAAAGCAAATACGTAAGAATTGTAAATATGTGCATATGTAAACATGTATGTACATGCAATTATATGTATATGTATACATACAGTGTGAAGCATTAATCCAGGTACCTCTTTTGAAATAAAACAATTTCTAACATTTTTTTAAAAAACAAATAAGAAAGTTTGTTTTATTTATTCCTATTTTGTAAAATTACTCATATATTTACTACAGTCCAGCAAAATTTTGCACTCTTATTCTAAGAAACAACCATAAAATATCCTTAAGTACCTGGCAACTCCATAATTTTTCACAACAAAAGTCTTGGTACCCTCTAAAATGATCTATGTTTAAGTATTGGCATTTCTATTATTTTAAATGTTTTTTTTCTTTCTATGTTAATAAGGGTACATCTAGAATGTATTCAGAGTTTTTCTTGTTGATATCAGTAGCAATAATTGGGTATTGTTAATAATCATAGATTGGGAAAATCATATTCTTAAATCGCTCAAATTTTTTTTGCATATAACCGTATTCTTCGGGTTTAGCTCTTCATTTTGCTTTCTCCATCCTAAAGCTCTTCCGTCTGAGCCAAAAATGTTGTACTTTGACTCATCCGAGAAAATAATCTTATCCAAAAACTCAGTTGGCTTTGTTTTATATTCATTTGCAAAATCAATTCGCTTTTTCCTGTTGACTTCGCTTATATAGGGCTTTTTGCGTGCTGTACGAGCGTTGTACCCAGCTCTTTTGATTGATCTGTGTACTGTGTCCACGGAAACACTTTTGTCCATGGACTCTTTCAACTCGGCAGCAATCTTTGGTGCACTTCTAAAGGGGTTATTCCTAATTAAAGACACCATTTTTCTTTCTTCTCGGATACTAAGCTTGCAAGGACGCCCAGACCTGGTCTTATTTTCAACTCGTTTTTCTTTTTGAAAGCGATTTATTACCTTTTGCGTTGTTGACTTACTTCTATAAGTTATTTGAGCAATTTAAGAATATGATTTTCCGAATCTATGATTATTAATAATATTATTGCGCACCTCAATCGATACCCAATTATTGCTACTGATATCAACAAGAAAAACTCTGAATACATTCTAGATGTACCCTTATTAACATAGAAAGAAAAAAACATTTAAAATAATAGAAATTCCAATACTTAAACATAGATCACTTTAGAGGGTACCAAGACTTTTGCTGTGAAAAATTATGGAGTTGCCAGGTACTTAAGGATATTTTATGGTTGTTTCTTAGAATAAGAGTGCAAAATTTTGCTGGACTGTAGTAAATATATGAATAATTTTACAAAATAGGAATAAATAACACAAACTTTCTTAGTCGTTAAAAAAAAAATTTAGAAACTGTTTTATTTCAAAAGATGTACCTTGATTTATGCTATACACTGTATGTAAACTTCATTTCATTTGGTGCAAGCATAAGTTTAGCTTTTGCCCATAGAATATTCATGCATGGTGGTGAACTAAACAATTGAAGCAAAGCCACTTCCCAATTATGACAGGTCGCAAGTGTTTATTCGGTTATTTATTACCGTATTTTGGATTCATAAATAATGTAGCAAATTACTATACACCGTGTATATATAGATAACAGCAGAGAAACAACAGCATAGCAAAAACTCAAATAACAGCCATAACGCTAATAAAACAGCAAATGTATGGAAAGTGTAAAACAGTGTTCGAAAATAAACTGAACATTATAAAGTGTGCGGTACACATACCCAGAAACGATATCTACTTTTTAATATTCGTGTAATACCGTTTGCAACTATTTTTGCAAAGGTAACAGTCATTATGTAGTGTTCTGTTTTTTACATTGAAGAAGGAATGAGCAAACAAACAATTTTAGCAGCGCTTCTTACTACACCTTTTCCAGTTGTAATTCGGAAAGCGTCAATTGTAATTGAGATTAGTCAATTGTAATTCAGAAAGCGTCAATTATAAATCAGAAATTGCCAATTGCATTTTAGAAAGCGTCAATTGTAATTCAGAGACTGTCAACTGTAATTCAGAAAACAAAGAAATCTTATTAACTACAATTTATTTATATTTAATTTTAACAAAAAAATAAAATTTCACTAAATATGTATATTGGTATATATTAGTATATATTTCGTTGTATTTTTATTATATTCTGAATTACAATTGACGCTTTCTGAATTACAATTGACAATTTCTGATTAACAATTGACGCTTTCTGAATTACAATTAACTAATCTGAATTACAATTAACTAATCTGAATTACAATTTACGCTTTCTGAATTACAATTGACGCTTTCTGAATTACAATTTACGCTTTCTGAATAACAATTGACTAATCTGAATTACAATTGACGCTTTCTGAATTACAACTGGAAAAGGTTTAGAGTATATAAAAGACCCGTTAAAATTTCTTTAATAATCATTAAAACATAACTTTGCGTACCCTGTAGATTGATTCAGCTTCTTAGTAATCGAATATCCCTTATTCCTTTAAAGATGTGAACCAAAAATCATTTTTTTTATTTTATATTTAAAATGATTGACACAAAATAATTTTTTACTATGATAGTACAAATTAATTTTCTAAAAAAAAATACAAATTGTTAATATGACAATTTTCAAACATATTAATTAAGAAAATTGTTAACATTATTAGAAAAGTTTTAAAAAATTTTCTTCAATTACTTAGTAGCTTTTATTATTTTTTCTATGTACGAATTAAACTCAACTCTAAAATTAAGTGATAACGTAAACTGCAATTGCCACTTTTAATTATTTATTTATTTAAGCTTGAGGTCTTTTATTTGAAGAATAATATTTATTTTTTTATTTCAATATTTCACTAATCTTCCCATTCTACCCCATTGAAAAAAATTAGTAAAATTTATTAAAAAAGGGCTCGTAAATGGATAACGAAGCAATTTGTAACAAATTTCAAACATCTACTTTTATCCACCTCCAGATATTTCGATAAATATTATGTAAGGTCTTCCCCTCACTTTTCCAGTTTGCTTGCTTTTGATGGATGTTTTGTATTAATAACGAAAATATTTGTTTCAAATTTAAAAACTCTTTCACTGAAACCGTTCTGGAAATAGCTGATCGTACAGTGTTGTGCGCAGTTGGTGTTTTACCGTTATCTACATGCCGGTATTGACGTTACTATATTGGCGTATTGATTCTGGATGTTACGTCTTTTGCTGTCTTTTTATTAGAGGTGCCACGTCTGGCAGTCGTGATCGAAAACTTTTTCGATTCGAATGTAATTTTATTTCTATTTTATTCAGTCGATACAATCGAAATTATTTTTTCAGTGTTGTGAAAACTTAAATAAATGCTTTACAACACTGATTCAATAATTTCTATTCTTTAACAAAGCGTCTTTACCTGACAATTTTTTGTCATACCAAACGTCAAACTTCATATTAAAAAAACGCTGACAAAAATTTTCGACTTTTTTTATATAGACTTTGACGTTTGGTATGACAAAAAATTGTCAGTTGAAGACGCTATGTAAGCATCGACTGAAAGAATTATAGCGAAATTGCTTTCAACTCGAACAGGTGTTTGATCACGACTGCCAGAATTTGCTCCCAGATCTCGTGTAGCAATTTCTGCTAAATTTAGATGTTTTTACGGTTACCGTTGAAAACCAAGATGCTTCTAACTAATTTGGAAATTTTGGCTCTTGCCGTTATCAAAATATACAATCACAATATTCTGTACGTAAAACTTACTGAAATTTTAATATAAAATAAATGAAAATTCAGTAACAAACTGGTCTAATTAAAAAAATTATTCATTAATACGATTTCTGTATGACGTGCTAAATTCCCAATTTATCACATTTGATAAATACACTGAAATTTATTGTTGAGGGAAAGCTAGCTTCTTTGTCATTTATTTTTAACGAAAAGTTCATTTAATTTTTACTGTAAAAAATTCAACCGCGAATTCCGCAAAAACATATGAATTTTCAGTTATTTTTTGCAGTGTGATATTAGCTTTTTTTGTGCTAAATTTAGCTTTATTTTTTTACGTTTAGCTTGAAATATTTCATATAGCTTTTAGCTTTTTTCCAGCTTTTTTCAAAAATGCATTTAGCTTTTTCTTCAATTTGAATATTGTGTAATTAATTCATATTTTAAAATAAATAAAACAGTTTATTAGAATAACTTTAAGCAATAGAATGTCTGCGCATAATATCAATATTTCAAAACTTTTGAAAAATATAAATTGTAGTTTAAGCTTATTTTATTTCCTATTCTTCACGCACTACTATTAAAGCCCTTATGACACTACATTTTTAATGCATTGTTCAAGTTTTGGTGAACAGTACAAATATAATGTAATACAAAAATTTACCAAGTGCAAAGAGTTAAGCTGTATTAAGATATATGGCAAACCGTCAAAAATTTTACTAAAGTTATCGATAAAAAATGAAGTTATGTCAGAAAAAATTTTAAATTGTTTAACTTAAAATTGACATTTCAAGCTTGAAATATTAAAAGTGTTGCTGAATCAGCGGTTTATGGGCAAATTCAGCGACTTACCGCTTTTTGTTTTTAGGTTTCTCATAAACAAAAAGTTGGCAACATTTAATAAAATAAACAAAACAGGGATGGCTAAGTTGTTTCAATTGTACTTTTTTGTTGATACTTTTTAAACTAAGATTTATAATACCTTTTTGTGGTGTTTTTATGAACATAAATAAAATTAATTTCAACTAAAAAAATCTTTTAATAAAATTAGGGTAAAAAAGTACAATTTTTAAAGGTTGTTGGTACAATTTTAAAAATTCTCAACGCCATCCCTGAAACAAAACGATAACAAGAGAAAAAAAAAACTAAAAACTTTATTTACATTTTTTATAGTTCGCTCTTTCTAACATTTACTGTTTTTTTCTATAATTCTATATCAATTAATGAATAAAAAATGTAGTGTCATAACCCTGCAAATAATAGGACCAGTCCAAACACGCGTGTAAAGAGTAGCCCATAAGGGACCAGGACTAGTCCAAAAGTAACCCAAACGTATGGAAAAAACATGGTCTATTTAACATTGCGATGTCCTAGGGGAGGACCATATAACCCACCTTTGGACTACTATGGAGTAGTTTTAAAACTACTCCATGGTAAACTCAAGAGGATTAGTTTTGATGTCGTTTAAAAACGAAAGCATGTCGTTAAAAAACGAAGACATGTCGTCTCACTACAAACACTTTTTAACAATGACATGGTCCATGCTTGCATTACATCGAACCAGTCCATGGAGTAGTCCATTTTATTAAAATGGATCAGGTGGTCCAATTTTATTTGCAGGGAAGGGCTTAAGACTGATAAAGCATCAACACTTATGTTTATAAAATATAACTTGGCTTATTAATTAAACTTTAAGTATTCCAGTAGCCCGTTTCTGTATATCTCACATCGTAAAACTCTTCGCATGAAACGTGTGAATTGCAACAAAAATAGTGTGAAATGAAACAAAAAATGGTTTTTCTCACGCAAGTGTTTCTGTATCTTTTTTTTGCGAGAATTATCTGTCATTTAAATAGTTTTCCAGCAATTATTGGAAGGATGCGAGAAAAAGTGTTTCTATAACAATATTTTGCGAAAAGTTTCTTTCAAGAACTGTCAAAATAAGTCACATTTGAAATTGGTGGCGAGAAAAACAAAATGTAGATATTTTGAATTTAAAATATGTTTATATACTATTTTTTTAAATAAATAAAAAAATAGAAGGAATATAAATGATAAATGCATAATTTATATGATGTTAGTTTAAATTTTTGTTAGCCTTTTCTTGTTTTGGTTTTAATCAGTGCTGCCAGATAAATTTGTGTCAAAATCGTCAATTTCCTGAGAAAAAAATAAAAAAGATCGTCTTTTTTGTTTTAAAAATCGTGCAATTTAAAATCAATTTTAAACAAATTTGTTTCGACTTTTATTAAAAAATAATCAAACAAAAACATAGTTAAAGTTCATGGGTATTTAATAATTATTATTTAATAATTGAGATATAAATCTTTAATTTACCTATTCCTATAATCCTTTTCTTTTTTACCTGAAATAGACTTAGTAGAATACCTTGTAGTTAAAATTTAAAAAATCGGTTCATAAATAAACGGGTTAAAGACCCAGTAAAATCTTCGCCTACAAAATAATATGTTAAGTAGTCAGAAACACACAAAAGCACTACATACAATTCTACTGAAAAACTAATGAATTTTACAAAGGTTGTGCCAAAAAGAACAAATTCAAAAGTAAGTCATTTTTTTTATCTTAATACATCCAGAAAAAAGTAGTTATCGAAGTTCTTATAGAAGAAAGCTACTTAATAACGAGTGAAAGAAGCTATCCATTTTGAAAAAGTTTTTACTGGGAGACAAACAAATTTCTTTCTTGCAGGAATAATGGTTTTGGCACAAAAGTGTACGTATAAGATAAGAATATCAAATATAAATCATATTTTGTATATGTATATAAGAAGTATTAAATGTTCAAAATAAGCCAAGTCGGTCCATTACTTTCCCTCGAAATTTTGCTTTTGCCGATACATTTTTTAGGGAAGAAACAAACAATTTCGAGGACAATTTTCACAATAGGGATAAACATAAAAATTTAAGCAGCCTTGTTTCTAAAGATATCTTTTTTTCTAATAAACAAACATATAAAAATATTTACAATTATCTTATTTCGAAGACTAAGGGGCTTATAGTGTAAAACGCAACGCCAACAATTTCATTAAAAGCAAAAATAAAATCAAAAATATTTTATAAATTTGTTGTTGCTTTCTACAGACATTCATATTCACCCCTATTATAAAAGTCGTCGTCGACGTCGACATTAATTTTAAATTGTTGTCACATCAAGTCGACGACTACATCACTTCGACGTTAAATTGGTATTTTATAAGAATGTTGTGTCGACGTCGACTAGTTATCGAAAATTTGACTGAAATAAAATTCCATCTCTAATTATTTTTTTATTATTTTTGTTATAGCTCAATTTTTAACGCTATTTATGCTATTTTCCGACATATTTTTTTTTTAACCGACTTAGCTATTTCAAATAAAGTGTAGATAGAGTTTGTTTTCAATTTTTTCGCGAATTTTTGCCATGTTTTCGATAAAAGATATTTTTACTGTAAGTTTTCAGATTCTTTAAAGCTTTAACGTTTTTTAATAAATATAAGACTTCTATCATGCCGCTGTTGGCAAATTTTTGCGAATTTCCGTTAATTTAGCAATTTTCACCGAATATTTGCCATTCCTTATAGTTTAGGGGCTTTTAATCAATTTTATGGCTTGTTGGAAATATTAAAAATTTTCGTGAATTTTCGCTATTATACAACTACATTTAGAGTTGACAAAAAATCAACCAATTGTAGCCGGGACTGTAAGAAAAGATAAACTCACCGTTTATTGTTGTTGTTGTGTTTGTTTAAGCTTTGATATTGTTACAAGTAAAACTGTGGCTTATAATTCTTATTCGCTTAACAGTTTTATATGTGTAATATCTTTAGTTTTTCTAAAATCTTTGGATGAAGTTTCCTGACGATCTGGCCTAAGCAACCAGTGAAATGCGCATAGGAATAGCTTATCCCTTCAACAATAAATTTCAGTTTATCAATAGTATGAAATGGGAATGTAGCACATTTAAATGAAACCTTGTTAATTAAATTTTTGAATCCCAAGAAAAACTTTGATAACTAATATGCATGTGGCAGTGTAAATAAAACTGAACTGGCAAAATAAAATCAAGTAATTTGTTTTTATTTTTGTTTTTTCTTTTCCCACTTACAACTACATTTAGAGTTGACAAAAAATCAACCAATTGTAGCCGGGACTGTAAGAAAAGATAAACTCACCGTTTATTGTTGTTGTTGTGTTTGTTTAAGCTTTGATATTGTTACAAGTAAAACTGTGGCTTATAATTCTTATTCGCTTAACAGTTTTATATGTGTAATATCTTTAGTTTTTCTAAAATCTTTGGATGAAGTTTCCTGACGATCTGGCCTAAGCAACCAGTGAAATGCGCATAGGAATAGCTTATCCCTTCAACAATAAATTTCAGTTTATCAATAGTATGAAATGGGAATGTAGCACATTTAAATGAAACCTTGTTAATTAAATTTTTGAATCCCAAGAAAAACTTTGATAACTAATATGCATGTGGCAGTGTAAATAAAACTGAACTGGCAAAATAAAATCAAGTAATTTGTTTTTATTTTTGTTTTTTCTTTTCCCACTTACAACTACATTTAGAGTTGACAAAAAATCAACCAATTGTAGCCGGGACTGTAAGAAAAGATAAACTCACCGTTTATTGTTGTTGTTGTGTTTGTTTAAGCTTTGATATTGTTACAAGTAAAACTGTGGCTTATAATTCTTATTCGCTTAACAGTTTTATATGTGTAATATCTTTAGTTTTTCTAAAATCTTTGGATGAAGTTTCCTGACGATCTGGCCTAAGCAACCAGTGAAATGCGCATAGGAATAGCTTATCCCTTCAACAATAAATTTCAGTTTATCAATAGTATGAAATGGGAATGTAGCACATTTAAATGAAACCTTGTTAATTAAATTTTTGAATCCCAAGAAAAACTTTGATAACTAATATGCATGTGGCAGTGTAAATAAAACTGAACTGGCAAAATAAAATCAAGTAATTTGTTTTTATTTTTGTTTTTTCTTTTCCCACTTACAACTACATTTAGAGTTGACAAAAAATCAACCAATTGTAGCCGGGACTGTAAGAAAAGATAAACTCACCGTTTATTGTTGTTGTTGTGTTTGTTTAAGCTTTGATATTGTTACAAGTAAAACTGTGGCTTATAATTCTTATTCGCTTAACAGTTTTATATGTGTAATATCTTTAGTTTTTCTAAAATCTTTGGATGAAGTTTCCTGACGATCTGGCCTAAGCAACCAGTGAAATGCGCATAGGAATAGCTTATCCCTTCAACAATAAATTTCAGTTTATCAATAGTATGAAATGGGAATGTAGCACATTTAAATGAAACCTTGTTAATTAAATTTTTGAATCCCAAGAAAAACTTTGATAACTAATATGCATGTGGCAGTGTAAATAAAACTGAACTGGCAAAATAAAATCAAGTAATTTGTTTTTATTTTTGTTTTTTCTTTTCCCACTTACAACTACATTTAGAGTTGACAAAAAATCAACCAATTGTAGCCGGGACTGTAAGAAAAGATAAACTCACCGTTTATTGTTGTTGTTGTGTTTGTTTAAGCTTTGATATTGTTACAAGTAAAACTGTGGCTTATAATTCTTATTCGCTTAACAGTTTTATATGTGTAATATCTTTAGTTTTTCTAAAATCTTTGGATGAAGTTTCCTGACGATCTGGCCTAAGCAACCAGTGAAATGCGCATAGGAATAGCTTATCCCTTCAACAATAAATTTCAGTTTATCAATAGTATGAAATGGGAATGTAGCACATTTAAATGAAACCTTGTTAATTAAATTTTTGAATCCCAAGAAAAACTTTGATAACTAATATGCATGTGGCAGTGTAAATAAAACTGAACTGGCAAAATAAAATCAAGTAATTTGTTTTTATTTTTGTTTTTTCTTTTCCCACTTACAACTACATTTAGAGTTGACAAAAAATCAACCAATTGTAGCCGGGACTGTAAGAAAAGATAAACTCACCGTTTATTGTTGTTGTTGTGTTTGTTTAAGCTTTGATATTGTTACAAGTAAAACTGTGGCTTATAATTCTTATTCGCTTAACAGTTTTATATGTGTAATATCTTTAGTTTTTCTAAAATCTTTGGATGAAGTTTCCTGACGATCTGGCCTAAGCAACCAGTGAAATGCGCATAGGAATAGCTTATCCCTTCAACAATAAATTTCAGTTTATCAATAGTATGAAATGGGAATGTAGCACATTTAAATGAAACCTTGTTAATTAAATTTTTGAATCCCAAGAAAAACTTTGATAACTAATATGCATGTGGCAGTGTAAATAAAACTGAACTGGCAAAATAAAATCAAGTAATTTGTTTTTATTTTTGTTTTTTCTTTTCCCACTTACAACTACATTTAGAGTTGACAAAAAATCAACCAATTGTAGCCGGGACTGTAAGAAAAGATAAACTCACCGTTTATTGTTGTTGTTGTGTTTGTTTAAGCTTTGATATTGTTACAAGTAAAACTGTGGCTTATAATTCTTATTCGCTTAACAGTTTTATATGTGTAATATCTTTAGTTTTTCTAAAATCTTTGGATGAAGTTTCCTGACGATCTGGCCTAAGCAACCAGTGAAATGCGCATAGGAATAGCTTATCCCTTCAACAATAAATTTCAGTTTATCAATAGTATGAAATGGGAATGTAGCACATTTAAATGAAACCTTGTTAATTAAATTTTTGAATCCCAAGAAAAACTTTGATAACTAATATGCATGTGGCAGTGTAAATAAAACTGAACTGGCAAAATAAAATCAAGTAATTTGTTTTTATTTTTGTTTTTTCTTTTCCCACTTACAACTACATTTAGAGTTGACAAAAAATCAACCAATTGTAGCCGGGACTGTAAGAAAAGATAAACTCACCGTTTATTGTTGTTGTTGTGTTTGTTTAAGCTTTGATATTGTTACAAGTAAAACTGTGGCTTATAATTCTTATTCGCTTAACAGTTTTATATGTGTAATATCTTTAGTTTTTCTAAAATCTTTGGATGAAGTTTCCTGACGATCTGGCCTAAGCAACCAGTGAAATGCGCATAGGAATAGCTTATCCCTTCAACAATAAATTTCAGTTTATCAATAGTATGAAATGGGAATGTAGCACATTTAAATGAAACCTTGTTAATTAAATTTTTGAATCCCAAGAAAAACTTTGATATTTGCATCAATTTTTTTCCGACATTTTGTTTTTAGCGATTTCAAATAAATTTTAACGATTTTTAATAAATATTAGTGAGACTTTGCTATCATGTCGCTGTTAGCAAATTTTTGCAAATTTCCGCTAATTTTGCAATTTTTACCGAATTTTTACCATTCCTTATAGTTTTAGAGACTTTTAATCAATTTTATGGCTTTTTTTATATATTGAAAATGTTCGCGAATTTTCGCTATTTTTGCAAACTTTTCCGAATTTTCGCAATTTTCGCGTTAAATTTACTAATTAAATTTGTGCCCATAACTTCTTTTAAATTTGCATATTTTATTTTAAACGTATTTAATAAATATGTTTACATTTCATTTAAATTGTCTTTAACTTTCATTTGAGTAGTCGCAAAATTTCCTGTCGACTAAAACAGGGACAATTCTACTCGACGTCGACTTAAAAGCGCCTTAGAAAATATCAATTGACTGTCAATAGTTATCGATTATTGTCAATAACGTCTCAGAAAATACCATTACTGTTCAGGTTCCGTCGTCTTGTGTCGACGTCGACTTTCATAATAGGGGTGATTTTTTTTTTCTCAATTTTCAACGCCACAAAATAGAAGTGTTTGAAATTTAAAAATTCAAGATGAATTTCTATAGAAAATAAAAACAAAATTATAAAATATTTTTGATTTTGTTTTTGCTTTCGTCACTTTTTTAGAAAAAATCATCAAAACGTCACTTTGTTAATATCGGAACAAAAAATCGTCAAGATGACGATAACTCGTCAAATCTGGCAGCTCTGTTTTTATTATATTTATTTCTTTTGTTGACGTTTCGCTTTTATTTGACACTTAATTACTGGAAATATTCCAGTATAAACAGAATTTGTTGTGTCTGTTTTCGCATTCAAATACAGAAACACTTTTATCTCATAAATCGAGAAACGATGGAATTTTTTGTTTCACACTTCATGTAAGAAATTTTACGATGCGAGAAATACAGAAACGAGCTACAGGCCTTATGCACCGAATATGGAACAGAATTTCTATATATGTATGCATATATCGCGCATTTGCTGCAACGTCGTCATTACTCAAAAGCTTAATTTTTGGAGTTAGGGATTCAGCATTTTTCGCAATGTTTTGTTTATATTGTGTATAAAAAGCATCCTTATACGTTCTAAGTGGCGCAAGCAATTCAAAAACTTGTAATACGTCTATTTCGTATATTTGCAGCATTTTGTATATACATACATATATACAATACTTACGTATTTTTATTATAAATAAACATTAATAACAAATTTATTTGCATATGATATTTGAACATATTGTAAGTATACGCATTCGCCAAAATTTTATTTGTTTATTCGTTCTCGTATTCGCAAACCTACATTCGCTGCACGGCTACCAAAACTATATTTTCTTTATAATATATACCTACATAAAAATTATTTAATCCATAAAAAATATCGAAATAATAAAAAGTAACTACTAGAAAACTTAAAAAAAGTTTAGCTTTATTTTTTGGCTCTAAGTTTTCTTCTTTAGCTCTTTTCAGCTCTATTTTAAACATGATTTAACTTTATATTATTTTAAAGTCTGGTCACACTGATTTTATGTAATTCAGTAATTTTATATAAAACAGGTTTTACTCGTTTACTCCACAAAAGAGCCGAATTTCCAAAAAATCCCAGACACCTGTCCGTTTGTTTTTCTAATGAGAGAGATAGAATATTATTATTTACTGCTTGTTTACAGAAAAACTCTCAATCATAATGCTGGGTACACACAATGCAATGCATTTACGCAATCTAGCAAATTAAATTCATTTTCATTCATTCCAGATTGCATCAACATCAAAACGCTTTGATATTTTGAGGTTGCATTTAAATAGATTGCATGTAGATTGCACTGTGTGTACCCAGCATAAGATGCCAGCAGCATGACCGATATGGTTTTCGCAATTTTTTTATTTTAATAGCCAATATCACCAATTTATTTAAATATCAATTCATATTTTAGTTTTTTTTTATATAGTTTTGATTTTGTTTTACATGAAAAAGAAATTTTAAACACAAATTTATATTTAAATAGAATTGGTTAAATTGGCCATTAATAAGGATGTATTTGACTAAATAATTTTAGCAAATAGAATATGGGAATTTTTTACAAAAAACAAGTAAATCGTGTTTTACTTTTACTTTTTGACACAGATATACTATGAAGAGATAACTAAAAATTTATTTTTGGGTAGTTAAATTTTACTTAAACGTGTATTTATTTAAAAATGACTGAACGTAATACTTCTTAAACAAACTACAGTCCATTACAGTAATAATATCGTGAGTGTACAGAAATCTATATTGTCTTAGTATGGGAAATGCCACGCTTACTTTTCCAAATCAGACCACTTTCTGGCAGGTGTTATGTATTGACAGCCAAGTTATTTGTTACAAATTTGAAAAGGTTTATAGTAACTGTTCTCTAGATATAAGGCAATTCATATTGTCATTGTTTCCATAACCACTATTTTTTCGATTTTGGAAAATTTTAAATCAAAAATCTAAAATGAAAATATTATGTTTTTTTAAATTTTAAAAATCGAAAAAATAGAAGTCTTGGAAGACCCACTACCGGGCCGGGCTTAAAAGTTGTTGGGTAGATAGAATATTAAAATCACACTTTTTCAATAAAATCAAAGGATAGTTTAACTTTCAAATACACGATTTAAAATTTCGAATCCAAAAATCTTTATCAAAAATCTTGCAATATTTTTTTTCAATTTTTTTCTGGAAAAAAACTAAGAACGAAAATAACTAGTAAACCCTAAGTGGCGTTTTGTTTATTTTCTATAAGTACTTCGCGAAGTTCCACACGAGAAGGTGTTTGCATTTTATGTGTTGCATTGTGTAAGCCGAATGAAGAAATCTTTCCGAGTTTCTTTAAATGTCTCATGCATAGCAGTTATATTTTCCAATTTATTGCCGATAGATGACATACTAAATATTAGGGAGGTCGATTATTCGACTTTTTTCAAAAACCGGAATTCGAATTGTCCAAATAGTTGCTATTTTAAAAATAAATAAATGAAACACAAACACAAATTAGTTTTAAAAAAAAGTTAATTTATATAAAAACAAAACAATTCGCAAAGGCAAGGAAGCAACAAAATACGTATGTAGATAGAGGACTTAAGGCCCAACTATAATATGCATAAGCTTGCTTAAGCTATTGTCAACAATTAACAAAAAGCCTCTCAAATGCATTTAAAAAAACAAAAACTTAATCAGAAATATTTGATTTCGTACGGAAAGCGATCTGTTTCGCACTTTGCTTAAGCAAAGGACAGTTTCATAAAATTTAACAAAAAGTTTTCTTAAGATCAAACGTTTGACATACGGGCTAATATTTCACCCAATGATTAACTTTTGGCAGCGAATTTTAGTAAAGTTTTATTATCGTCTCTTTAGAACTACTAAGAATGGAGTAAAATTTGGTGCACATTTATGTTAAGCTTGTGGGCTAATTGAAGATGATTAACAGGACAAGTTTAAAATGGCACGAAAAAGTATTAAAAAATGGCACGAAAAATGGCACAAAATCCCAAAACTGGCAAATTTAAACATGTTGTTATTTAAGAAACATTTATTTTTTGTATAGTTCAATAGCATATTATCGCATTTAATAGTTCAATAAATGGAAAACACTCTTTCAACATCGCAAGATGTAGCTGGAGCATATTTGAACGCTAATGATGGGTACACACAGTGCAATCTACATGCAATCTCAAAATATCAATACGTTTTGATGTTGATGCAATCTGGAATGAATGAAAAATGAACGAAAATGAATTTAATTTGCTAGATTGCGTAAATGCGTTGTATATTGTGTACCCAGCATAATAGTTCAGATGGAGAAAGGTTCTCAATTAATTCATCCATCCCGCTTTCATTAAAATATGAGTAGTCCAGTTGCAAACAACGCTAAGTTAAAAAAAAAACAATATTCTGAGAAAATCGATTCAAACAGTATTTGAAAATGAAACGCCAATCCATATAGAGAATTCTGCAGGAGTATTGAATAATTAACCAGAAATTGCGCGTAACTTACGGAGTTTTGTTCGAGATTGTTAATGGCTTAGGAAGGCATTTTTAAAAACAAATATAATGGCGGCTTTTACAGAATTTTTATTTTTTTTTTAACTTAGTTGTGTTTGCAGTTCACTTACTTACATATACTATTTCCCATTTCAATTAATCTTGTAATCCGGTATTACTATCTAAAACTTTTTTTGAACTTTTCAACAAAATCTTTTTTACAGACATCTTTAATATTTTTCTTAGCACTGTCAACTAATAGTGTTTTCTTTTCTACAAAAAATGTCACATTTTATTTAAAAAAATGCAATTTGGTGTTCGTTTCTTAAAAATGCTTTACAGTGCAGCCACACGATCAAGATTTTCTTGATAGTCTTTTACATATACTATTTGTCAAAATTAACAAAAACTGAAAAATGTGACGTAGGGTGCACTCAATTTTTGAGCAATTTACATTCAAGATGTCATCAAGAAAACAATTTATAAAGGGAAACGAAAAATTTGCTCACTAACCTTGAAATCAGCTGTTTTCTTGAACGTAAATTGAAACACTCTCTAGAAAGAGAATTTTAAAGGCAAGTTCGTTTCAATTTTTAAAAGTATGAGTGTATTGGTAGAAAAGTGTGAGAGTATTAAAACTTGATAGGCAAAACTTGATCGTGTAACCCTTAAGTAACTCCCTAAAAGGCACAGAGCACACAGAGGCGTCACGAGACAAAAAATATTGTGTTTTGTTCTATCTTTTTCTTCTAAAGCTGCCCATTTTGCATTTTTTGTTTTGATCACGCAATTTGTGTTGATAGTAGCAGCCTGTTTTAACACATTGCCACTTCACTACCAAAAAACGTTTTCTTTCTCTTTCTTCGAAAGCTGCCCTCACAAATGATTTGGGCATTTTTCATAAGTCACTTTTTTCATCTCTGTATGCTCTGTGCTAAAAGGGCAGAGTGTTTTATTCTAAAAAATTCACCCTTAAATGTCATAAGGCATTGCACTTTACGCCCCGTATAAATCATGAGTGTTGATAACCCTACGGCCACACGTGCAATTTGTGATGTCTTAACACAAGCAATAACGCCGGCAGATTAACTTCGTCAAATTGCCAATGTGTTTTAGGTGGCAAACACGTAAATATCTTACAACATAAGTTTAAAAACAAGCTAAAGACAGGTTGTGTGTTATATTCATAGCGAAGAAAAAGTTTAGCGCTTAAACATAGTACACAAACAAGTTTTTTTCACCAATTTGCTTTTAAAATGAATTTATTTTCGGAAAACTTATTTTGCACGCGCGTATTATTGACAAGTTGTATAAAAAAGTTAATAAAAAGCAACAAAATTTAAATCATTTTAATGTTGAAATTGTGAAAATTTATGAATAGAAACTGGGAATTATCTCCTTTCGGTTACTTTATATTATATTCAACATTTTTTATTTTTCGAATTTATTCTATGAGTTACGTTTAAGTTATGTATTTTATAAAGCTTTTTTGTAATAGTTCTATTCCTTAAATTTTTAGGAATGACTTTATAAAATACATAACTGAAACGTAACTCATAGAATAAATTCGAAAAATAAAAAATGTTGAATAGAAAATTTATTTTTTAAAAATCAACTAGGTTGCAAAGCTGAATCAATCTACAAAGTAAGTCAAGTTATTGTTAAATGAATTGAAAAGCAACTTTAAGGGGTCTTTTATGGGGTCAAAAATTTGCTTTGTGGTGATGTTGGAACTTTCTTGTGCATCCAGGGATATGTCCGTTGCTGAAATAGGTTATAATGTAGTGTGACTTAAAATATATTTTACTAAAAAAATTAATAAAAACCTCTTTTAATTGAAATTTCTTATTCATATTAGTTAGCAATAAAATATTTTTTTAATAAGACAAACTCCAAATAAAAATTGATGTTTAATTGAAAACAAATATTTTATTCAATGTAACAAACTCATTGTTAAAAATATTTGTTGAGTTTTAACAATTTTAATTAAAAAAATTATTTTCTATGTGTACAAATTCGGTTGTTGGTGCCTTTTCAATTAAAAAGTTAATCGTATTGAAGAATTTTGTGTTCAATATGATAATTGATTTGTCGTAGTTGTTTTCTGTATACATTATAGAAATAACCGGTTTATTTTACCAAAATACCCGGTTTACTCGATATTCGAAAAATTAACATTTCAAAATAACCAGCTCGAACAATAATAACCGTTCGATCTCCCTTTATACTACTTTGCATTTCCAATTTGTGTAATCAGATTGGAATTATCTTGATATTTAATTCGCCCATTCTAGTCGTCGATAACTTTCTTAAGATAACTAGCAAACGGCATCAAATGATAGTATAATTAGGATCTAGCTATTTTTTTGAAAAGTATTTGAAAAATATTCGTTTGAATTTGGCGAAAACGAAAATATCCGAATACCCGGCATTTCGAATACGAATATTCGTAAAATCACTAATACATATCTGTGGCAATAAATAATAATGGCTTAAGTTGACATAAGTGCTTTTTAATTTTATTACATATTCTAATTATCTTCTTCAAGATCTATCACTCAGCTAAATTTCAAGTGTAAAATGTCATTATTTATAAAACTAAACGCATTTATATTTTAACTTACACAATACAACACACAATTCATTTTAGACAAACCCCTAATATCTCAAAACACAAAATTTCGACTTAAGTCATTATTATTTATTGCCACAGATATATAACTTTGTCCTTTCGCTTGTTACTTCTACAATATTGACCCTTGTCCTCATTACAAGAGAATTTCAAATCCAGTTGTCCGTCTATCCATCCGTGTGTCTGTTGAAATGGGTTTTCCGAAGTCCCCCGATATTTTCAGGACTCATTTATTATATAATTATATCACATAGAGTAAACGAAATTGTTTTCTATTGAAATTCAGTAAGATCGGTGTGAAAATGGCTGAGATATGAGAACAAAACACAAGTAGCTTGGTTAGAAAAACACAACATCCGACAAAATTTAGGCGGGATTGGAGAAGTGGGTGTGGCACAAAATAGATTTATTTATATCTAATAGGGAATATCTGATAATAAATAAGTAATTGCTGTAGCTCCTCAAAATTATCAGCCATGTCACAGAACACAATTCCGTTCTGAAACGGAATTCATTCCGTATTTTGGTGCTTCAGAAAATTAATTACGAAAAAATTTTTCGGAATGAAACCATTTCTATTTTCATGAACGGAATGGGAGTTTTCTGTATCTTAAACGGCAAATAATTAATAAAATATACCTTCTATCAATAAACAAATATGTTTTCTTTATTTATTTTTCAAAAGAAGTATATTTTAAATAATTTTTAGCAATTTATTTTACAAATATTTAAAACTCTTTCTAAAATCGTTAACAAGAAAACAAAATTTTCGTAATGGATTTATGAAGCATTGCCATATCTCTTTTGTTGTCATATTTTGCCAAAATTTACATACGGCAACACACAAAACAAAACAAAACTGAAAAGAACAAAGCAAAATTGGAAACAATTACATTTGTTAAACTTTTTTTTAGCCTGATTGATACGCTCGGCATATTTACTTTTTAAATTTCACAAATTTTAAAGTTGATTACTTTTTTACACATAAATAAAAACTCAAATGTAAATTTTTTTGTACAAAAATTTTGTTAACAGCTATTTTTTGTTTTGCTAAGTGAATTTGTTGCCATATTAAATTGTAATAAATACTGATGTTGCCAAATGGGTAACATAAAAATCGCTTAAACAAAATTTTTCGAATTGATGAAAACGATTGGAATCCAAAGCACCAAAAATGATTTCGAACGGAATGGCAAATACGGAATTGACAGCATTCCGAACGGAATCTGTGACACGGCTGAATATCTGACTTCATGGTAAAACATATTCTATATAACTTTCTATTCTTATCGCTACATACATAGGGAAGGGTATATTAGATTCAGCAAAGCCGAATAAAACACTCTTACTTGTTTTCCTTTCTTTTTTATCACCATATAGGACTCTTACTGTAATTTTTCTTTTTTATGGCCACTTTAATTAACTTAAATTAAAGTAATTAATAAATTTTCATGTTAATTCGAATGTGTATTCTAAGTCAAATAACAATTTTAAAAGCTTTTATACTTTAATAGTCTTAAGGCTCAGTTAGCCGGGAGTAACATTAACTTAACCTTACCGTAAAAAAGTAAGACCAATCTATTTCTTACAGATTGAGACGTAACATCTTACTGCTAACTATAATCGTTCTAATTGCTTTACATACAACAAAATGAATCAGCTGATTTGCAACGCTACTGTTACTCCCGGCTAACTGAGCCTTTATTCCTTCAATACTTTCCAGGAATATTTTCTATGCACTATCAGAATTTTCGTTTGTACATTTCTGTTACGAGAAAAAGATTTTGTTTGAACAGTATTTTTAAATCAAACATAAATTAATATACATACATGTGTAAGTCCATAGACACACAAACATATGTATGTATTTGAATTTTTTGTTGTATATATTCATTTTAAGCGATAGATGCCTTGTAATTTATAGTATCTACATACATTAAAGCATAGACAAAAGGAACTATTTACCTTTAGTTCTGATTTTAACAACTTGTGCAGACGGCCCTTGTCTGTTTAAAGGAAGTGGAAATAATTTTGCACTTGTTATTGCTGTTATTCAACTTTATAATTTTTAAAATACATATATGTGGTAAGTTGTAAACTAAAATATTTTTAGGCAGAAAGAACACAAATTGTAGCAGATCAATGCAGTAAAGTACCAAATTAAAGAACTTATTTAAATGGCTAAAGTGTTTAATTTAATTTAAACATAAATATAATGGACTAGAACAAGTAAAAGTGGTGTATTCGGTTTTGTGAAATCGGATTTACCCATTACCATAGTATTGAAAAGTATTTTTGGAGCGTACACTGATCCAAAAAGTGTGTTTAAGATATTAACGAACAACTTTTATTATTTTCTTTGGCTAAATGTTATTCGTTAATAAAATTAAATATAAAATTATGGAGGTATTTATACCCTTAATTGACTCAATTAACATTTCTTTATTAATATTTCTTTTATAATGAATATTGTACAATTCGCTGTAATTAAACTTTTATTTGGCAAAGGAACAGTTCATTGAAATTAACATAACCATATGTTGCCTCAATTAAAATCTACGTTTAAGTAAATAACATGTTCGTTGAGCTAACGCAAAACAAAACATTGCGTAAACTATAATATAAACTTTTCGTTATTCCACAAAACTCTAACGTTGATTAATAAAGTCTTCGTTGAGCTAATGGGAGATTTAACACGCGTTTTAAACATGAACGCGTGTAAACACTACGAACTGCTCGCTGTCATACCGAACTCGTACGTTAAAATGAATAAAGTTTTCGTTCAACAAACAAAACATTCAATTAAAATTATCCTTGCTCATAAAATTAACAGTTGATTTCTTGGCTCAACGAGCTCGTACTTTGAAGTCAAAAAGTTTCATGGGGGTTTTTTTTATCCTTTTTTGGCATTTCTTGTTACAATTCTGTTCGAACTTGTTCTTTTTAAAATAGTATTTAAACAAATACAAAAGTGCAGTGTAAAAATAAAAATATTTTCGTGTCCATTACAAACACTTTTTCAAATTAAATTAAATAAAGAAGCGCATTTGTAAGTTAAATAATATTCAGAAAAATGATTTGCTATCTGTGTAACATGAAATTCTTAAATTTTTTGTATCCATTTTAGAGATAAAAGCCGATATAGAAGCATTAAAAATTATTGAAAGTCATCACTTGAGCAGACCTTTTGATTTTGAGAATGCAGGGTGTTCCAAAATGGACTTTCTCAGTATTAAGTTTACGTTATGAATTTCTGAGTCAGTTTTTGACGTTTAAATGATTATAACTTTTTTTTCAGGATTTTTTGACAGAAAAAATTTTTTGAATTAGTTTATCTTATTAACTAATAGTTAATAGTTAAGGTTTTAAGCATTTAACTCTGCGCCCTGTTTGTACTTCCGTTTGTAATTTCTACAATTTTGATGTTAGAACCTATTAAGTATATATGTATATTCTGGGATCTTATAAGTAGCGAAGTGGATTTAACGTTGTCGTCTGTCCGTTGAAATGGGGCTTCCGAAGACCCAAGATGTGATGCGGACTTGGTAGTTATATATTTATATCACATATAGTTCGCAATTGTTTGCTATTAAAATTCAGCCTGAGATATGAGCAAAAACCACTTGTTGTTGTTTTTATATTTTATTTTTATGAAAATCTGGAGAACGGCGTATGTTGTGTATTGGTTATCAATACACAACATACGGCTATTTAATAGAGCATAAGTCCTGACCGTCAAAATGCGTCAAAAAAATCTTTACTGTACCCCATTGTACATGCATTAGGTTATGATATTGCGAATTACAGCATTTTTGTGATCCAAAGTAAGATAATTGATTCAAAAATAAATCATACAAGGAAACGTTACATAAATTTAAAGAATTTTCGACGATTAAAACTGTTCCGGCCACATTTAGCACGTCAGGTTATCACTTAATTTGGAAAAGGTAAAAATGGCTTTTATTGCCATTTTTATGAATTTATTGTGGGTAAATGGATGCTGCAAAACGAATAGGCGACATAAATTTACTTCAACGTTACATGGCGTTTACATTTGCCAGTACTGGCAAGACAGTAGCAATTCATTCAAACTTTTTCACTAATACATAAACACTTTTACAGCTATTTTGTTTTTGCATTGTTTTGCCAACTAATATGTATATGCTTACTGTTTTGCCAGTACTGACAAATGTAAACGCTGTGTTAGATTTGTTAGTAAATAACCGCAGCATAAACTACATAGTTAAAATACCCGAAAAATGCAATATAATTAAGACAAGTATTTGAATATGCCGAATCTTAAATACCCTTCACCATGGTTGGGAAAGAACAGAAAGTTACATAAATAGCGTTCCTTAGATAAAAATAAATCCCAACATTTAATTTCGTCGTGCCGAAGTATTTCACAATATCAAAAAATTCAAATAAGCCTGTTTCCTGTTTTGCCAAAGTTTATGTTTTTAATGGACCTAGTGTGTCAAAAAACGGGTATGGACTTAAGAGGTTTTTTTTAATCATTATTTATTTATTGAATCTTCATACATATATTAAATATGAACTAACAATAACACTATGGAACATTTTTGGGATTATTGTCTGGGGGGTGAGAAATTCCAAGTCAGGGTGATGGTACTAGGTCAGTATAGTAAGCTTGATTCAATTGTTGCCAAGTTGGAATTAACACAGCATAAATCGGAAGAGCTGGCTTCCATTTTATATCTGCCTTGCACAGTTCCATATTCTGTTCTCTTTTGTTCACTTTTAAAAAACTGAAGAAAAATCACTTTTGCTGTTCGCGTTCGTCGGCACTTGTTTAATGACAAAAATCACAGAACCAGTGTGAGAAAGAGAAGAAGTATAATGACAATGCATGTTTTATGTGAACATTACAGAACCAGTGTTGCCACATCAATATTTCTCTTTTAGTACAGTAGAAAAATATGAGAGAGTTCGGCTTGTGAGTGTCAATGTTTTCTCCAAATAATGTTGTGCATATCTGGAGCAAATTTTTTAAATTCTTACATTTACCTAATTGTGAATAAATGAGAAACGCGTGCATCGATTTTCATGATCTATGCCTTTTTTTGCTCATGAGTTATGTGACTTTACGCGAAAGTAATTAGTTTTGGCACTTTTTTCCATTTTGGATTTTTTATGAATTTAAAAAAAAAATATTTAAATTTTTAGGCAAAAAATACTTTTTTCCCTTCATACATTCATTTTTAACTTCGAAAGTGTTGCACATATAGGAAAACGGTATAGAAACAGATTAGAGAAATTGTAATTCTTAATTTTTTAAATTTGTTTCATCAAAATCGGACAAGTGGTTCTCGAGTTATGTTAAACTACGTTTTTGCCAAAATGTTAAAACTAACCGAAAAAACATCAAGATAAGGAAAAAATTTAAAAGGTCAGAAAAAAAACTGACACATACGAACGCCAAACCCTTTGAGGGTTTTACTATACTGACCTAGTATCCTCACCCTGGCTTGAAATTTCTCACCCCCCAGATTGGCTGTTGTACTGTGTAATTAATAAAATCTTATTCTAATACTTTATTTATGTCCTGTCGGTGCAAGACAAAAATTTTCCTCATCATAGGTTCTGTTCACATACACAGGTGTTTATCGCTCATATTATTGGGTAAGTGCTGCAGTGTCTCTTCTTCTTAAGCGAGTGTGGCCGCCATGATTTAAAATAATTCGAGCTAGTGGATTTTGGTGTTGTTCAAGCCTTTTTAAATATTTTACTGCATATTTTGTAATCATAGTTTTTACTAATGGCACATTGAGATCCTTATGAATGTTTGAGTTTTTAATATACCAGGGAGCGGCTGGGTTTATTCGAAGAATTTTTGAATTTTTTCGATATTAGAGGCCGAAGCAGTGCCCCATAGTTGAATACCGTAGCACCAGTAATGCTTTAAGATAGAGTTGTAAAGTAGAAGCTTGCAATCTAGACTAAGGACAGAATTTCTTCCAATAAGCCAATGAATTTATATGGCTTTTAGTTTCATTTGAATTAATTTTGCCTCTATGTGGCATCTTCGCGTTAATCGCCGATCCAGATGTATACCGAGATATTTTACATGCGAATGTTGAGGAATTGTTTGATTATTGATTTTAATAGGGGGGATGACTCCCGACGCAAGGTGAATTTATATATACGCATTTTTGCTCATTGACCATTATCCTCCATTTTCTTAACCATATTTCTAGTTGAAATATATGATGCTGTAAGTAACGAGATGCTTCATAACGGTTTTCGTGCACGCTTAGAAAAGCTGTATCGTCTGCAAATGTTGAAGTTTGGGTGTAGTTGTTTGTAGGCATGTCCGAAGTATAAATTAAGTATAATAGAGGGCCCAAGATGCTGCTTTGTGGGACTCCAGCGCCAATTGGCTGAGGTGAACTTAAAAATGTCCTTCTTTAATAATAAATTGACGACCGACTAAGAAGCTTTCTAACAGCTTGTGTGTGTTTGCTGGTAAACTTGGTTTTAATTTATGTACTAAGCCTTCATGCCAGACTTTATCACAAGCTTGCGAAACATCGATGAAGAGTGCTGAGCAATATTTTTTTTCTTCAAATGCTTTTCTTATGACATTTACTATTCGATGAGTTTGTGCAACTGTGCTGTGTTTTCTTCTAAATCCGAATTGATGGTTTGGAATACATCTATTTTCACTCAAAATCGGTGTTAGCTTTGAAACTAGTAATTTCTCAAACAACCTTGACATATTTGATAATAAGCTAATAGGCCTATATGACTCAACTTTTGTATGATCTTCACCTGGCTTAGGTATCATGGTAACCAAGAAAACCTTTCATTTTTGAGGATAGTATTCAAGGCGTAAAATAGCATTAAAAATAACAAGAATAATTTTCTTTGCTATGGAGGGCTCGAAGAGAGTGGCAATTGCACAGATCCACGTTACTTAAGAACTTACTAAAAGAGTGTACAAAAAAGCTTAGAAAGTTACTGCAGACTCAGAAAACGGCTTCTCTGGAAAAATATCTTAAGGAACTTGATGCAACCCCACAATCAGAGTACTCATTATGGCGTGCAGCTAGAAATCTCAAAAGGCCAGTTGTCTCTAAACCACCATTAAGAGACTTGAATGGTAGTTGGGCAAGAAATGATGTTAAGAAAGGAAATCTGTTTGTTAATCATTTAAAAATCGTATTTACCCCAAACATATCTCACGATATTGCGGCCGAGTTACCACCTGTTGTTGCTAGAGCAGCTGTTCCCCTAAGATTTGAGATAAGAGAAATCGAAAAAGCTATTTGTGATTTAAACCCCAAGAAGGCTCCTGGTTTTGACAAGATCAGCAACAAAATGCTTCTGGAGCTACCCAGCATAGCAAAGAAAATTATTCTTTTAATTTTTAATGTTATGTTACTTGAATACTACCCTCAAGAATGGCAGGTCTCCTTAGTTACGATGATACCAAAGCCAGGAACAGATCACACCAAAGTTGAGTCATATAGGCCTATCAGCTTATTATCTAATATATCAAAGCTGTTTGAGAAGCTCTAAGCGTCCAAATTAACCCCAATTTTAAATGACAATGGGTGTATACCTAACCACCGTTTCAGAAGAAACCATAGCACAATTGAACAAACCCATCGGATAGTAAATGCCATAAGAAAAGCCTTTGAAGAAAGAAAATATTGCTCCGCTCTCTTCATCGATGTCTCTCAAGCTTTTGATAAAGTCTGGCATGTAGGTTTGTTACATAAATTGAAGCTGAACCTACCGGTTAACACACACAAGCTGTTAGAAAGCTACTTGGTCGGTCGAAAATTAATTATTTAAGAAGGTGAGTTTTTAAGTTCTCCTCAGACAATTGAAGCTGGAGCCCCTCAGGGAAGTATCCTGGGCCCACTTTTTTATCTTATATATACCTCGGACATGCCGACAAACAATTACACCCTAACCTCAACTTTTGCTGATGATACAGCTTTCCTAAGCGTACACGAGAACAGTCGTGAAGCATCTCGATACCTGCAGGATCATATATTTCAACTAGAACTGTGGTTAAAACAATGGAGAATAAAGGTCAATGTGCAAAAATGCGTACATATTACATTTACCTTGCGTCGGGAAACATGCCCCGTTATTAAAATCAATAATCATCTAGTGCCTCAACAATCGCATGTCAAATATCTCGGCATTCATCTAGATCGGCGTTTAACATGGAAATGCCATATAGAAGCAAAATTAACCCAAATGAAACTAAAAGCAATTTAACTAACTTTAAGCAAATTAACTGGCATATTGGAAGAAATTCTGTTCTTAGTCTCGATTGCAAACTACTACTTTACAACTCTATTTTAAAGCCAATATGGTGCTACGGTATTCCCCTTGGTATGTTAAAAACTCAAATATCCACAAGGATCTCAATGTGCCGCTGGTAAGGAATATTACGAAGTATGCGGTAAAATATTTAAAAAGGCTAGAGTTGCACCCAAATCCACTAGCTCGAAATATTTTAAATGATAGTGGCCACACTCGCTTAAGGAGAAGAGACACTGCAGCACTAACCCATTAAGATGCGCGATAAACACCTGTATATGTGAACAGAACTGGTGATGAAGAAATTTTTTGTCTTGCACTGGCAGGACATAAAATAAAGAATTAGGATAAGATTTGATTAATTGTTGTTAGTTCATATTTAATATATGAAGATTCAATAAATAAATAATGAAAAAAAAAAAAAAAATATTGGCTTTCTGATATTGAAAATCTAGGTGGAGAGTATAAAGATGAAATTACTATGTTTCGATTTAGCTCTTTAACACAGATGTTCGTTGCTTGCAGATAATCCTCACGATGATCACACATTAAGTAGTGTTTGACTCGGGTTTTTATCAAAATGACAGAACCTCCACAAGGTCTATCTCGATGGTCCTTGGTATCATATAGTATGAAACCATTGATTTTAAACGTATTTCTTGAGGCCAGATGAGTTTCAGAGACCATCATAACATCAATTTGTTTATTTTTAAGAAAGTATTCTAGTTCATTTTTATGTTGGCGGATGCCGTTTGCGTTCCAAAAACAAATTTTTAAACAGTTCATGGCTTGTTAAGTACAACTTGCAATAACATTGATTGCATACTGAGAATTTCCTGCATCATATTACCCATTGTGTTCGTAAAATTATTTACTGTTTGCACTAATGTTTCCATGGTTTTTTCTAGACGACTTAAATTTGAAACTGGAGTTTCTTCATTAATTGGCGAAGCACCTTGCATTGGCACATGGTTTGATTTTAGAATGTTAGCGTAGGAGGTTCTGTTATTACTAGGCTGTAGAGCCTGAGTGTCATTAGTGTTTAGCTGATTTATTACCTGCATTTGAGGGGAATTAGTTTTCGGTCCAACCGACTGCTTGACGATAGTGTATACAGGGCATCCTCTATAATTGGCAGTGTGGTAACCGCCACAGTTTTCTTAGTATGACCAAATTCTTGGCAGTTTAAACACTGAACGGGTCCATTTTTTTTTGCGGCTCCTCTATCGTGATTTTCCTGTACAGGATATATTTCAAGCTGTAAATAGGATGAGTATCATTTTTTTTTAGCTTAACGTCACTGGGCTCTAACTCCACTCGAAATAGTGGTTGGGGAATTTTTTCCCTATTTTTAATATTAACTGCATGTTTTATTTTGAAGCCTTCCTCTTCTAGGAATGTTTTTATTTCTGCAGGGTCCACACATGAGTCAATTCCCTTAATCACTACCTGAAGACCTTTACTGCTCTTCAGTTGGTATGTATAAAAGCTTTTTTTAAGTTCTTCAAATTTGATAATAGCTTTACGAAAATCATTCTCATGATTAACTTGTATTTTTATCTCGTTTATACTACCACGCTTGATTGGAGCTACGTAAAACGAATTTTCTCCTATCACCGATATCAAACTCTTTATTAGCTCATTTGAGTTTTGCTCCCAAAGATATATCGGGGGAGGCTTGTACGTTTTTATCACGTTTGGTGCTTTAGGGGATTCATCCTCCAGAATTGCAAAACGATTTTGGGAATTTATTCTGTCAGTTCTACCATTTTTTAGAACTTTCGGTGCCGAAGCAACTGCTGAGGAGGTAGTGCTACGACCCCGTTTAAGAACTGTTATATATCTATCAATGCCAACTTGTACTGGAGGCTTTTGAGAAATTTTTACTTGAGTTACTGAGTTTTCCATAGCGGCTGTTTTGGGGTTACCCGTATCATCACTTATTAAAGTAGTTTTGGCACTGCGGCAACACTTGCAGTTAACAGATTTGTTATTGTATTACGATCGACCGTATTTGTAAACAAAGAGGATGAGAGAGAACGGGTTCGAGTAGTAGGTTTAGCCGTTAAGTAATTGCTATCATCGATTCCTTGTTTTGTTACTACATTTGTTTCGTCAACACCAGCGTGGCCATTTTGGCATTTTTGCAGCTAGATTTTGCATTTTTTTGGCTGATTTAGCTGCAAATTTTTTATTTAGCAGTTAGCATTTTTCAACTAAATATTTAGCATTTTTTAGCATTATTTAATTTAAGAATATTCAACTAACATTTTTTTGGAAATTTACCACACTTATTTGTTGAATGCACATACAAAACCCTACTCTTTTGCTATAGAAACTGTACAATCTTTTAAAAGATCTTCCATATCAAATTGTTTTAAAATTTGATCAGTTTGATCCATTAAATTCATGTTAACCTGATTTTTTCCAATTACGATTTTGAAAAAATTTTTGAAACGAAAAGAGATACTATACCTTTGCAAATAGAAAAACAAAAATGAATTACAGGCCGAGATTTTATAGCGCAATTAATATGTCAACCATGCCAACGGTTGCCAAAAAAATTTTTATAATTTAAAAAATACTAACTTTTTTTGTGTAGAAAACAGTTTAAAGACTAATAAATGCAAATTAAGCGAACATTTTAAAGAAGAAATTTGGAACATCAGTGGCAGAAACTAAATTCATATGAATTGTTAAATAAGAACTCAACAGTTGATTTCTGGATAAACGTTTATGGATATAAAAATGCCTTAAATGAAAATCAATTAAGTGAATTAGCTTCTGTTGCAATGAAGTTTTTGGTTTTGCCATTTAGCAACTCGGAAGTTAAAATAGGTTTTTAGTGGTATAAATCTCTTAAAAACAAAAATTCGAAATATAATGACGTTAAACACAATGAATTCGCTACTTTATAAAAGGTGTGGCTTAAAATGTTGCGATGGTTTTAAAAATGTACGATCTCATTTAAAAATGCGATAAGAACATATATTATAATGATATCTCGATCGATTCTTCAGAAGTTGCAGCAAAATATTAATTTGATGACGTATTTAATTTATAAAATGAAATCTTTTATTAAACATGTTACAAATTTTATTGAAATCAGGGACCGTAACAGTTATTCCTTTTTTCATAAAAGTCAGATGAAAAGAGTTATTTTTTGATTTTTTTGAACAAAAATAACTGTTATTTATTGATTTTTATTTTTTCGAGCAAAAATAACAGTTATTTTTTTATTTTTATTTTTTCGAGCAAAAATAACAGTTATTTTTTGATTTTTAATTTTTTAAACAAAAGTTGTTTTGTATTCCCGTAAATAACTTTGATAATATACTCACATGTGCCCGTGCAGAAAACTGAATTGGCAAATTGGTTTTTTTTGTTGTTTTCTTACGAAGACAATAGAATGAAACAATTTGTTTTTTAATTTTGTTTTTTCTTTTTACCCACTTACAACTACAATTCGAGTCGGAAAGAACCCAACCAATTGTAGGGGGATGTAAGAAAAGATAAACTCACTGTTTATTGTTGGTGTTTTGTTTAAGCTTTGATATTGTTACTTACAAGCAGTGTTGCCAAAACTTGGTGACCAAAAATGGCTAAATTTACGGGGAAAAATGGCTAAAAAATGGCTTAAAATGGGCTAAAAAATGGCTAAAAGTTTTTTTAAATAAAAACATATTAAAATTCAATAACAACACAGAAATAATTCATTTAAAGTTGCTTACGATGAAATTGTAAGTTAAGATCAATTTGTTTTATAAGAATAGACGTAAATTAAAATTTTGATAGATATTAAAAATTAAATCAACGATCAATTTGATGTCGTTATTGTTCATCTCATAGGAAGCACTCGTGCCTATTAGTTTTTAATGATTTGAAGGTAAATCATAAACACGACAACATTTACCCAACCTTTTGAGTCCAGATCTACAATTAAAAACAAGTTAAAAAGTATTGCCGGTCAACCCCGACTATACAATACCCTACACCACATTAGAACCTATGTACCAAATTTTGTCAAATAATCTCCAAAATTGCGACCTGTACTTTGCGCACAAGGTTTACATAGATAGCCAGCCAGCCGGACAAACATCGTTAATTCGACTCAAAAAGTAATTCTGAGTCAATCGGTATACGTCTTAGGACCAATATTTAAAGGTGTTACAAACATCAGCACAAACGCATGAGGGTACCATTGTTGTGGTGTTGGTATAAATATTTTATTGTTATGGTTAAAATGTTGACCTAATTGATAAAATCGAACAAACGGTTGCTAAATGTAACCTATTTCTTAAATTACTTTTAACGATGTTTACTTGGCTAAATACCCTCTTTACTTCAGCATTAGACCATGGAAGTGAGACCAACTTTATAGTCAATTCTGAAATTTCTAAAAAAATTTTGTTGCCGCCTGCATCTCTTTATTGAAATACTTGCAACCAGAAAGAAACACTGATGTTTGTGTTGATCCATTTTATAAATTTAATATTGGAATACTGTTCATTTACTTTGAAAGATGTTTCATCTTCTTTTTTTAGCGATTTTCAGCATTTGTAAAAGTTTTGATTTAAATTAAAGGCATTTTAATTGTTAAAAATGTTTATTTTACTTTTATGAATTTTTATAACAAAATAAAAATTATTATTTTAAAATAAAAGCGGAAAAAAAATTTTATGGCTAAACAAGTTGGAAAATGGCTAAAAAAAATGGCTAATGGCTAAACTCATTTTTTAACGGCTAAACAGGGTGAAAAATGGCTAAATCTAGCCACTAAATGGCTAAATTGGCAACACTGCTTACAAGTAAGACTTTGAGTGTTTAAAATTCTTATTCGCTTAAGGGTTTTATTCGTATAATATTTTTAGCTTTTCTAAAATCTTAGGACAAGGTTTCCTGATGAGCTGGCCTAAGCAACCAGTGAAATGCGCATAGAAGCTAGCTTTCCCTCAACAATAAATTTAAGTGCATTTATCAAATATGAAAAAATTGGAAATTTAGCACGACATACAGAAATCGTATTAGTAACAGTTAATTTCTGATTTTTATTTTTTTGAGCAAAAATAAAAGTTATTCTTTAAAGAAATGTACGTGTAATAATAATTTAGTTGACTTTAAATATTTATTTTAATGTGCATAGGAACTCCCAATGATGATTACACATTAAAATAAACATTTAAAGTCAACTAAATTATTATTTCACGTACATTTCTTTAAAGAATAACTTTTATTTTTGCTCAAAAAAATAAAAATCAAAAATTAACTCTTAATTTTTATCGAAAAAATAAAAATCAAAATTTTAAAAATCAATATATTTTATCATAGACAAGTTCATAAGGCTCAATATGGTATACTGGAATCAGTTTTTCCACATTTACTTCTATATACTTTTTTTATTTTAAAATTCGAATATAACTGTTATTTTTGGTCCCTGATTGAAATACTAAATAATAGTTCCATTGATTTTTTGTTATGGGATGTTTAAAAACTTTTTATGTACGTATATAAAGACTGAAATATATTTCTTTTATAGTTTCAAGACTTTTTATGTTTACCAAATATTTTATTTATTTAAATCAGTTTGTTCTATTGATATTGATATGATATAGGTATATGGCCATTTCCTCAGAAAGGTCAACCACGATGAAAATTTAAAATGTTGATAATCATCGTCTTTTGTTGTTTATTATTATAAAAAAAAGTCTATGTTTTTATAATAGAATGGTTTCATAGCATATCTCAGTTGTTTTACTTGAGGAAATTTGGCTGGAAACTGGAAATTTTATATTTTCTTTTTAAGCTACTTCTAAAGCCATTTTTTACATAACTATTTTGCATGCAAAATCTCTCCATTACAATTAATTGTAAATTGAGTATTAAGTTTTTTGTAACGGATATTTGAAGATATTTGTGGGAAAATGCATGGTGATAATAACAAAAAAAAAAACATATGGAAAAATCGTACGTTCGCGACCGACCGGTGCATAAGCCAATAAAACAAAAGCCAATAGAAATATTTTATTGTGTAAATACTGGATAGACCCCTACATTAATACACTTTTAAAATGAATTAATCACTTTTGAAGATTTCACTACCGTCAGCCAAAGTAGACATCTATTTTTCGTACGTTCGTGATCACATCATTATGAAAACTCGATGAAATCCATCTGTTGCACTCAACATAGAAATACCCAAATGCTATTGAATCGCAAAAAAAAAAATGTTAGGAAAAGTTTTGTTTTCTATATTATTTGTACAGCAAAAGCGTACGAACGTACGTTCGTGACCACAAGAAATGCCCATATAAAGGTATATTAACTAAAATAACAAAAAAAATTATACAATTTAAATTTTAACTTAATTTTTTGGCAGTTAAGGATGTTTTTACCATTATTTTAAAGCCGATTTAGCTGTAAAATATTTTTGGATAAAGCCACACTCACTGTAACATAAGCATTTCTTTCATTATGTTTTATTGTTTTTGCATTATACGCATTCATAAGAGTTTTTATTTTTTTTTATTTTACTGTTTGTTTAATTGTGCTCTTCTTTTTATATAATAATAAAGAATTAAAAAATAATAAGTAAAAACAAGAAATGTTTTTGCTTAAAATGTTTGTATGTATATGTATGTGTGCAAGTTAAGGCGACAGCATTCTTTTAAAGATCTGTTTATCAATACAATTTATTTTAAAGTTCTTTACTTTTCAAAATTTCTGCTGACGCAGTTTTGTTCATTTTTTATACAATTTATTTTAAAGTTCTTTTCGTTTCAATATGAGAATCAAATTACTTAACACGCGCAATGAAGAATTGCTGAATTGCAATTCAACAAAATAATTGATTTGTACGCGTAAACAAAATCATGTTTGCTACGGGTACTAATAATTATGTATAGAACCAAATTAAGTTTTAGTTTTAAGTTGGAATTCAAACATAGAAGTAAAAAATAAAATAAAAATCTTTTTTTATAAAAAAATAAAAACTTAATGTTTTAATTGGGGGCTCAACCGGGATCGCCACCGTATCAACATCCTGAAAAAAACAAGTAAGGATTCGGTTAAGTGATCAAAAAAAATAAAAATAAGTATCTTTAAAATAAAAAAGAAGGAGAAAAAATAAAAATAAGTATCCTTAAAAAAAGGAGAAAAAATAAAAAAAAACTATCCTTAAAAAAGGAACATTTTTTTAAAAAAAATAAGTATCCTTAAAAAAAGAAGGAGAAAAAATAAAAATAAGTATCCTTAAAAAAAGGAGAAAAAATAAAAAAAAACTATCCTTAAAAAAGGAACATTTTTTAAAAAAAAATAATAAGTATCCTAAAAAAAAGAGAAAGAATAAAAATAAGTAAAAAATTTAAAGTTCAAAAAAAAAAACAATCAACCTGGTGCAAGTGAAAGATTTTCTTCAGTGCTAGCTTTTACTGCCAAAGTGACTTAAAAACATACTATAAAAACAAAAATTACTAAAAAAAGAAACAAATTCTTTTGAAAAAATTTTTTTTACTCTAAAGTGCGGCAGCAAATATTTGTATAAACTCTTGAAATTACATATAAATTTTTATACAAATCGTGCAAAACCTGTGGAAAAAAGAAACTTACAAGGAAAATTCAAATTTCATTAAAAACAATTATTATCGAAAGGAAAACTGCCCACTCCAAGGCAGCAACACCCCAGAACGATTGGAAATCTGGGCCAGCTGTAAAATAATCCTCGAAAGCCGACAACCAAATCAGTTCTACTAACAGTTTAATTATTTGTATGTAAGTTAATTTAAAAATTGTTTATGTTAATTAATTTAAGGAAAAAGTGTATTTATTTTGATAAAAATTTAATTGAAGATTTACTATTAGTTTGTGCTCGCATATTTGTTTAAAGTCTTAATAAAATAAAATTATAAATACAAAATTTTGTAAACGCTGGATTGTATCAGGGAACTAAAAGAAGAAATAGGGTATTTGCCAGGAGAAGAGAGTTTGATTGATTCGTTAGAGGATTTGACAGGTTCTTTTCAAGGTCTTAGTACTTCAGATACAACCATGACCACATCTACCCAAATTTCCGAATTGATTCGGTTACAGACCGCTCCATTGCAGGAGACAATAGATCAATTAACTCAGCAATTGTCACAGATTGTTAATATAAATACAGTAGTGGAATATAGAACACAGACCATTGATGACACTATTCGTTGCGATGAAGTCCTGGATGTTATAAAATCCTTACCCCATTTTGATGGAAAAATCTCCTATGTCAGTTGGCGGGAAGCCGCAAATAATTCCATGCAATTATATAAGAAGGGTAGTAGAAAATATTACGCCGCACTCACTATTTTGAGAAACAAAATAGTCGAAGATGCAAACGATATTCTTGCGACTCACGGCACAGTCTTGAACTTCGACGCCATCATAAATAGATTAGACTTCGCTTATGCCGACAAACGGCCCCTTCATATAATCGAACAAGAAATGAGTGTTATGAGACAAGGTCCTCTGTCCATTATTGAATACTATAATGAAGTAAATAAGAAACTTACCTCTCTTATTAACAAAACTATAATGACTCATGGTTCAGAATCGGACTTGACTAGGGAACTTAATATTAGAAATAGGCAATATGCTTTAAGGGTATTTATCACTGGATTAAATGCTCCGTTAGCCAACATATTGTTCTCATTATCACCTAGTGACCTACCAAACGCATTAGCTAAAGCCCAGGAGCTCGAGTCAAACAACATTCGCGCAAGTTTCGCTTCTCAGTTCAATAGAGCAACACATCAGAATAATAATCACTTTAGGTCCACAAATCCATTACGTTTTCCCCAACGTAACCAAAATAATCCACAAGTTAACTATCGCGAGCAACGACAAACAGAACCTAAAAACCGCAAAATAGATATAACAACAATGGGCAAAATTATTTTGTACCGCAAAATCGAGCTAGTAATTTCCAACAAAATAACAAACGTCCACGTTCTCAAACAATATATCAGCCAAATCAAAAGGCACAAAGAATAAATAACCTAAGCGAAGATGCTTTTTTAGGAAAAGATCCGAACTGCCCTGCATCGTCAGGACAGCAAAGGACGGAAGAAAACTCACAATTTTAATTGACAGTGGCGCAACGTGCAGCTACTGCAAACCTGGAGTTCTCGCGAACAGAAGGGATTTAGTTATTAAGAAAAGAGTAAAAACTATTAACGGTTATACTCTCATCGAACATTATTATGAAGCAAGCATGTTTGAAATAAACCAAAGGTTCTACGAAATCCAAGGTTTGGACACAGATGTGCTTATAGGTTACAATTTTCTAGAAAAACAAATGCAATTTTAGACTTCCAGCAAGGAACAATAACTTGTGGAAGATATTGCGAAAAATTTTTAGGGTTTAAAAAAGAAATATACAAAGCTAGTAAAAATATTCAAGACAGAAAGTCTAATGAGAATAATATCAACAATGTTGTAGAAAATGTCTTGATTAAAATTTTAATGAAGAATATCCTGAAGATACCGATAAAAGTGTTTCAACTACAAATGTTGATCATGAATCGCAAACTTTGGGAAAACTACGCAGAAATATACGAGAAAAAATTTCTAGATTGCATTCGAATATTAATTTAAATCTGCCTTTTAGAACAGATATTAAGGCGGAAATTAAGACGGTAGATAACGATCCGGTATGGAGCAAACAATATCCATATCCGCTATCTGCAAACTCATTTGTTAATAGTGAAATAGAAAAGTTATTAGAAGCAGGCATTATTCGTGAAAGTAGGGGCCCTTATAATTCACCAGTATGGGTCGTCCCAAAAAAGGGAATGAATGACGACGGGATACAAAAACTTCGCTTGGTTGTCGATTACAAGAAATTGAATGAGAAAACGATAGCATATAAATACCCTATACCAGTAGCCCGTTTCTGTATATCTCACATCGTAAAACTCTTCGCATGAAACGTGTGAATTGCAACAAAAATAGTGTGAAATGAAACAAAAAATGGTTTTTCTCACACAAGTGTTTCTGTATCTTTTTTTGCGAGAATTATCTGTCATTTAAATAATTTTCCAGCAATTATTGGAAGGATGCGAGAAAAAGTGTTTCTATAACAATATTTTGCGAAAAGTTTGTTTCAAGAACTGTCAAAATAAGTCACATTTGAAATTGGTGGCGAGAAAAACAAAATGTAGATATTTTGAATTTAAAATATGTTTATATACTATTTTTTTTAAATAAATAAAAAAATAGAAGGAATATAAATGATAAATGCATAATTTATATGATGAAAATAAACAAAAAGCAATTGTTATATTTTGTTAGTTTAAATTTTTGTTAGCCTTTTCTTGTTTTGGTTTTAATCAGTGCTGCCAGATAAATTTGTGTCAAAATCGTCAATTTCCTGAGAAATAAAAAAGATCGTCTTTTTTGTTTTAAAAATCGTGCAATTTAAAATCAATTTTAAACAAATTTGTTTCGACTTTTATTAAAAAATAATCAAATAAAAACATAGTTAAAGTTCATGGGTATTTAATAATTATTATTTAATAATTGAGATATAAGTCTTTTATTTACCTATTCCTATAATCTTTTTCTTTTTTACCTGAAATAGACTTAGTAGAATACCTTGTAGTTAAAATTAAAAAAATCGGTTCATAAATAAACGGGTTAAAGACCCAGTAAAATCTTCGCCTACAAAATAATATGTTAAGTAATCAGAAACACACAAAAGCACTACATACAATTCTACTAAAAAACTAATGAATTTTACAAGGGTTGTGCCAAAAAGAACAAATTCAAAAGTAAGTCATTTTTTTATCTTAATACATCCAGAAAAAAGTAGTTATCGAAGTTCTTATGGAAGAAAACTACTTAATAACGAGTGAAAGAAGCTATCCATTTTGAAAAAGTTTTTACTGGGAGACAAACAAATTTCTTTCTTGCCGGAATAATGGTTTTGGCACAAAAGTGTACATATAAGATAAGAATATCAAATATCAATCATATTTTGTATATGTATATAAAAAGTATTAAATGTTCAAAATAAGCCAAGTCGGTCCATTACTTTCCCTCGAAATTTTGCTTTTGCCGATACATTTTTTAGGGAAGAAACAAACAATTTTCGAGGACAATTTTCACAATAGGGATAAATATAAAAATTTAAGCAGCCTTGTTTCTAAAGATATCTTTTTTTCTAATAAACAAACATATAAAAATATTGACAATTATCTTATTTGGAAGACTAAGGGGCTTATAGTGTAAAACGCAACGCCAACAATTTCTTTAAAAGCAAAAATAAAATCAAAAATATTTTATAAATTTGTTTTTGCTTTCTACAGACATTCATATTATTTTTTTTTTTTTTCAATTTTCAACGCCACCAAATAGAAGTGTTTGAAATTTAAAAATTCAAGATGAATTTCTATAGAAAGTAACAACAAAATTATAAAATATTTTTGATTTTGTTTTTGCTTTCGTCACTTTTTTAGAAAAAATCATCAAAACGTCACTTTGTTAATATCGGAACAAAAAATCGTCAAGATGACGATATCTCGTCAAATCTGGCAGCCCTGTTTTTATTATATTTATTTCTTTTGTTGACGTTTCGCTTTTATTTGACACTTAAGTACTGGAAATATTCCAGTATAAACAGAATTTGTTGTGTCTGTTTTCGCATTCAAATACAGAAACACTTTTATCTCATAAATCGAGAAACGATGGAATTTTTTGTTTCACACTTCATGCAAGAAATTTTACGATGCGAGAAATACAGAAACGAGCTACAGATTGTAATGTTATATTATCTAACTTAGGTAAAGCAAAATTTTTTTCAACAATTGATCTTGAATCTGGTTTCCACCAAATTCTTATGAAGGAGGACGATGTGGGAAAAACCGCATTTTCCGTCAACAATGGCAAATACGAATTTGTTCGAATGCCATTCGGATTGAGAAATGCACCGAGCATCTTCCAAAACGCAATGGACGATATTTTGAGAAAATTCATTGGTAGATTCTGTCATGTCTAGATGACATAATAGTATACTCTCGAAATTTAGAGGAACACATACAACATTTGGATATAGTAGTCAATACTCTCAGAGAGGCAAATATGAAAATATCATTGGAGAAGTCAAAATTTTTTGAGGAAGAAGTAGAATTTCTGGGGTATGTAATAGCACATGGGGTAATAAAAACAGACCCAAATAAAATTGAAACAATTAAAAATTACCCACAACCACAAACTCTAAGGCAGCTTAGAAGTTTCCTTGGTCTTACAGGCTATTACCGTAAGTTTATTAGTAGTTATGCCAATGTTGCCAAACCATTGACTAGATTTCTTGCGGGAGAAAACGGTAGAGTGTCTGCTAATGCATCAAAAAAAGTTAAAATTGAACTCGATACTGAGCGTTTATTAAATTAAAGGATCTCTTGGCTGGTCAAGTCGAACTAACCCAACCCGATTACCAAAAGAAATTTATACTAACGACCGATGCGTCAAACGCAGCTATTGGTGCTGTATTGACACAAGAGAAAAAACCTATAATATTTATATCCAAAACCCTTAATTCCACCGAACGTAACTACGCTACGAACGAAAAGGAATTATATGCCATAGTCTGGGCAATAAAAAACCTTCGAAATTATTTATATGGTGTTACAAATCTGGAAATACACACTGATCACCAACCTCTTACATTTGCGATTTCAACTAAAAATCCCAACGCAAAAATTAAAAGATGGATGTCTTTTATTGAGGAATATGCTCCAAAATTTGTATATAAGCCTGGTGCTACTAACGTCGTAGCCGACGCACTTTCTAGACAGGTCTTGAATAATATTCCCGATGATGAGTCACTACGAAGTACCCAACATTCTGTTGAAAGCAGCGACAGTTTTAATATCCCTGAAATCACTAGACCTATTAATGAATTTAAACAACAAATTTTGCTTTGCAAAACTAATTTCTCAAAACATGAATCCCTGATAACTTTCGGTAGAATTCGCCACATAATAGAGTTCGATACGAGGGAAAATTTGAAAAGCATTTTGTTGGAATTCCTTAAACCTAACCTTGTTACTGCAATTCATTGCACCGCAGAAGATCTATACGAATTTAAAGAAACCGTAAAAAATATATTTAAAAACAAATTCGTTTATACTACGATACTCGCAATTGACATTACTAGCCCTGATGATCAAACAGCCATAATAGCGCAAACTCATGCCCGTGCTCATAGAAACTGTAAAGAAAATCATAAACAGATATTTCAACAATACTATTGGCCAAAAATGCTAAATAGTATAAAACAATATATCAGACATTGCGATATATGCAATAAAGCCAAGTATGATAGGAAACCAGCTAAGCTTCCAATTGGAGAAGCTCCAATTCCCAACAATGAGGGGGAGTTCCTTCATATTGATATCTTTTACGCACAAAGTCATAAGTTTATAACCTGTATAGATGCTTATTCAAAATTCTTGGTAATAAAACATATAGAAGATAAACTGAATCTTGGGGAAAAAGTCCAAGAAATTTTACAAAGCTTTCCAAACGCGAAAAAAATTACTCTTGATAATGAACCAGGGTTCACAACCCCACAATTTAAATCATTAATGCAGAGGTTACAGGTAGAATTGTATTACTGTGATCCACGCCATAGTTCGACAAATGGTCAGGTGGAAAGGGTACACTCAACTCTGGTTGAAATCACTCGTTGCATTAAGGAAGAATATCATTTAATTGATGTTAAAGAAGCATTTTACCGAGCTGCTCAGCAGTATAATTTAACCATTCATTCAGTAACAAATAAAAAACCATACTATGTATTTCATAACAAAGTCCAACATGACGATGTACGAGATAAACTTCGTCAAGCACAATCGAAGTTGATGAGTAGAAATAAACCTACTAAAATAAAAACGTACGAACAAAATCAAGAGGTTTATGAAAAACTTATTGGCAAAAGAAATAAATTAGATAATAGGTATTAGAAGCAAAAAATAAGCGAGGATTTAGGGAATAAAGTAAAAATATTTAGTAGACGTAGGATTATACATAAGGAGAATATAAAATCATAAATGTTTCTCTTCTCTGCAGGAAATGTCACTCAAAATTATATTACTATTTACCATTCTTGATGTCTGCAGCTCTAAGGTGCAGATATTGGACTATTCAAATTCCCAACTTGTTCCGATACATTTAGGACAAGCTCGGTTGCAAAATGGAAACTTCAAATTAATACATTTTTTAAATTTGACACATTACGAGTCAATAATTCAGGAAATCGAATCGGAAATCCAAAACAAAATACTTAGTAATAGCACCTTAATGCCATTGTTCACGTCTAAACTAAAGGCAACGGTGTTTCCAGCCCTGAGGTCTATTTTAGATGAACTTTGACATCTCGAGGCGCAACTGTCATCAAATGGTTTATTTTAAGCTCATTTTTAAATTTTTTGTGTATTTTCGTTAAGTAGATTTTTTTTTAGTATTTTTATTAAAAAATGAAGTTGAACTGAAAAATTGTTTTTACTCATTGTATAAACGCCATAGCGTACACAGTGAATTTATTTCATCGTGGAAGTTTTAAATTTCTAAGTTTTAATAAAACCCACTTTTTATAACGATTAAAAAGAAAACAGGAAAGTGTTTTTATTGTTTTTATTTAGAGAACCAGTTTTTGTGGAAACATTCACTTTTTTTTGATCTTTCTCTCCTTTTACAAGGTTTGGTTGCTATTTTTGAAGCAACCCCCAAGTGCAAATCAACCACTGAATACAGTCCATCGCTTGAGAGGAAGTTATTGACGTTTTTAGCGATTTTTTCTTTGCGATATTGGACAAATGAAGAAACACCTCGAAATTATTAGGCCTCGGAAAAAACGATCCATCAATTTCCTGGGTACCGCTTGGAAATGGGTAGCTGGTACTCCAGATCACGATGACCATAAAATAGTGGTACAAAAGATGGAGGGACTGTTGGAAAATAATGAAAGACAGAGGATAATTAATAGAGAAGTTTTAGAAAGAGTTAACTTATTGACGAATACCACAAATCACATTATTAAGACCATCCAATCCTTAGAAGAGGTTAGAAGAATACAAGAAGAAACAATAACCAATAAATTAAGGTTACTGAAAGAGGAGATTGTTAACGTGGAGTATGCGTTGCAGTGGTCAAAGGTAGGGGTCATAAATTCTTTTATTTTATCCGAAAGGGAGATGAATGAGGTTAAACAATTTTTAGATCAGGAAAAGTTCCCTTATACTGATCTAGAACAAGCATTAAGTTTTGCGACAATTAAAATAGCCACAGATTATAGAGCTATTATTTATATAGTGAATCTTCCTGCAATAGATAGTAAGATTTGTGAAAAATTGTTGATTAAACCAATAAAAAAGGGAAACAAAATTGTAAAAATTAACTCTGAAAATATAATAAGATGTAATAAAGAAATTTACGAACAAAGAGAAAACTGCAAAGAATATAATAAATTATGTATTTGTAGCGAAGAAAAATTAATAGATATAAGCAAAACAAATTGTATTCCCTTACTTTTATCAAGTAGGAAACATGATTGTGTTGTTATTAATAATCAGCATATAAATACGGTACAAGAATTGTATCCGGGAACTATTTTGTTAAACCAATTTGAGGGTATTGTAGGGACATCGAATAATGAAACAAGTGAATTACGTTGAACATACCTAATTCAGTTCCACAATGATACTATCACAATTGCCAATAAAACATATATTTCAAAAGAAATATCTGATTGGAAACCGCTTCCTGCTTTGTTGCAACCAACAAAAAATGGTGGAAATTTCGAGGAAGTGCTTTCTTTGGAATTGATGAAGGATCTACCAACAAGTAATATTGAAAGTTTAGCGTCAATGTCGGCCAAAGGAAAAGTGATGTTCTCACTTAACTTGGGCCTTGTAATTGTTTTAACTGTTTGTATATTGGCGATGGCTTACAAACTTCGGACCAAATTAACGGTCACGAATATAATCAAAGAAAACCATCCGCCGGTAACCGAAAATCCTAGAGAAATGCCTGTCCCTCTTGAACAAAGATGCGAATTTCGCAGTATCAATGATCTTCCTATCCATTAAGTATCGGGACGATCCCACTAACGGAGGGGGGAGTTAAGGCGACAGCATTCTTTTAAAGATCTGTTTATCAATACAATTTATTTTAAAGTTCTTTACTTTTCAAAATTTCTGCTGACGCAGTTTTGTTCATTTTTTATACAATTTATTTTAAAGTTCTTTTCGTTTCAATATGAGAATCAAATTACTTAACACGCGCAATGAAGAATTGCTGAATTGCAATTCAACAAAATAATTGATTTGTACGCGTAAACAAAATCATGTTTGCTACGGGTACTAATAATTAAGTATAGAACCAAATTAAGTTTTAGTTTTAAGTTGGAATTCAAACATAGAAGTAAAAAATAAAATAAAAATCTTTTTTTATAAAAAAATAAAAACTTAATGTTTTAATTTGCATACATATATTTTTCTTAATTATAATTTTTAATATTTTTATTATTGACGTTGATGTTCACTATTTAAGAATTATTTTAAAGCGTCCATTCGCTGATACTATATTATTTTTTAAAAAAATAATATTATAAATACTAATTTATATTAAAAGAAAAAAACCGTATGCCGAGCACGAAACTGTATTTGAATATAGGACATAAAAGAAAAATTAGGAGTTGTGATATTGCAGCTGCTAAAACATAGTGCAGACCAGATAACATTGAGATAAGTGAAAAACAGGCAACGGTTTATCTTGAAATGCTACACTCAAAAAAAAAAATCAATCCATCCGTACTCAAATCAATCCGGAGCGGTATCAATAGTACGGTGAGTACGGATATTCTTGAATCAAGTACAAAAAGATTGATTTAAGTACGGATTATTCAATCCCAAAATTCTCACTTTATCCATATTTGATCCCGAATTCGTACTTGAAGTAATCCGAAAACGAGATTGATTTAAGTAAAAGTAGGATCAAATTAATCTCAAAATGCGATTGATTCAAGCATTATAAAGTTGATTTAATCCCCAATTCGTACTTGAAGTAATCCGAAAATGAGATTGATTTAAGTAAAACTCAGATTGAATCAATCTCAAAATGCGCTTGATTCGTGCTTGAAAAAAAACATAAAAAAACAAGAAAGAAAAAGTGATTATGATTGATTTACATACCCGTATTACACCTTACAAAATAATAAAACACCAACATAATGCCGATATGGTTTTTACCAAGGCGAATTCATGTAAACGGTGGTGTCGATACTACAACAAGTAACAACACCAAAAACACAACAATGTATTTATTTGTTGCTTTCGTTGATCCATATGTCAAAATCACAAGGAACTTTTGACATTTCTCTCTCTAATTAAGAAAAAAAAGTAGCACAGCTGTGTTCTCAACGCCACCTGAAAAATGAATTCGCCTTGGTTTTTACTTTAAAAATCTTATGTACATATTTAACTAAAAATATAAACTAAATGAGAAGCAAGATTTCAAATTTACTTTTTAACCCTTCATGGTACACAAGAGTCTGGCCAGACCTTTGTTTAATGTGTATAAATAATTAAAACATGCGTAAGGCGGAGGGTTAAACATGAAAATAATACATACATATATATGTATGTATATGTTTTCCTTCTTGTTTTGTTGTTTTTGTTGTTACTACAAACAAAAGGCAAATCGTTTTGTTCGAACTTGTGTCGTGTTTTTGCAATTGTACAACAAATTTGAAAAACACACACGTACGCACGCATAAAACAATGCAAAGCTGAGAGATTAGACTTATAAGTTCTCTGAGAACAATACGCTCACTCTATAATTTAACTCTCAGAGTTTCAATACCAACGAAAAGTTCAATCTTTTTTGTACTTAATTTGATAATTTTATACTTATTTTGAGAAATTCCGAGATTGATTTTGGAAAATGATCCCATTTGGATTGTTTTAAGTACGTTTGGGATTGTTTTAAGTACGTTTAACTGTTTTTCGTACTCAATTTTTTGAGCACGCCTCGTGCTAAAAGTAAGCATAAAAAGATCAATTTATCCCGAGTGTTTTTCTTTCTGTGTACTTACCCTACGTTTCTACAAGCAAATAATTACTTGCAAGTATTGTATACGTATTATCAACGAAAAAACCAAGGAAACCCCTGATTGGCTGAAAGTAAAAAAATGTGTGAATGTTAGTAAAAAAGTGTAAGGCCCGTTTTCACGACTTACCTTTAAAGTTCGATATAGTTAACCTTTAGCACTAGTGAGGAATAAAGTTACCTTCAACTATTTTTCGTTTTCACAACTTCTGTATAAAATAAACTTAACATTTTTAAAAAAGTGGCAATACTAAAGAAAATACCGACTATTTTTGCCAAAATAAAAATACGAACTGGCAACTACGTATTTTTTTACATTTACAAAATATACGTATAATTGGAGTTGCCATATATAAAAAATATGTGAATATAATATGGCAATCTCAAATCTAAACCTTACGACAAAAGTTAAAGGAAGAACGTTCCTCTCTTTAGCTTATTCTTCACTTTAAGGTTAAAGAGAACTTGTGATAATTAAAAACTCATTATCTGTTCGATAACTTCCTACATTTAGCTATCGTTAAGTCGTGAAAACGGGCCTAAGTGTATTGAGTTCTTCGAACTTGCACTTGCACAGTGTTCCCAGTTTTGGGGTTTTATCCCCAAATTGGGGAGTTTTTTTTTTGTAATTGGGGTTAAAAATTTCATAAAAATCCCCAGGGGATTTTTTGGGGAAAAGCACTTTTTTCTCTGGGGATTTTTGGGGATAATATATTATTATAAATTTCATTTTTGCAATGGCAAGACCGATTTGGTCAAGATGTGGGTACAAATTTTAGTATTTTTTGCGGTTTAAAGTTTTACAAGAACTTGTTGAAATAGTTTTAAATATGCATTTTGTTCCAACTAGCGTTACTTCTGTTGAACTAGTCTTTTTCTGTAATGAATGCAATCAAAATCAATATTGGCAACAGTATGCAATATAAGTTATTAGAATTAATGAGAATAAATACACACTTTAAAATAATGCAACTTGCTGTGACAAATTAATCAATCATCTCAAATGCATTGCAAACAACATGTAAAAAAATTCCACTGGCTGATGAATCAGAAGATTTTGATTCCCTAGTTTTTGAAACGATAAAGATTGACGCATAATTATTTTTCTTTTGCGTTTTTACGTTACTCTTGTTACATACTATACATGTGTACATAGATACGTAGAACTCAAATAATAAATAACATTAGTTTTAATATTACACAAATGGATTTATTTAAATAAATCGATGTATGCAAATTTTTCCATTGACATAATACCTATTATGTATTTTATTTTTAAGAAAATGTGGTAATTTTTGGGGATAAGAAAATAGCTTTTTTGGGGATGAAAAATCGCAAATTAAAGATAAGACTAATCCAGGGCTCCCAGATTTGACGATTTTTTGTTCCGATATAAGCAAAGTGCCGATTTGCTGATTTTTTTCTAAAAAGTGACGATTTTTTCGGACTCCAAAGTCTGAATAAAACATTACATTTCCTGACAATTTCGTTTTTAATCTTGGAATGTTTAACAGCCGTACCTTAACAAGAGCGGAATTCGGAACGTTTTCTTTCGCTGAGCTTTTACGCTGATATGCCATACCAAAGCAAGAGCGTCAACGTTGTGTCACGAACAGTAATAATAGCTTTTTTGTTTAATATTATGATTGATTAACAATAGCGGCAAACTTCACTATTAAACGAGCTGTCAAAAGCGGTTTTTTCAATTGCAAATCGTTTTCAGAATACAAAAACAACAACGTTGCACTTTGTTTATCTTTCGTCGAACCATCATCGAATGAACCTTTTACCACTCTCTGTATAAACCATATTTTCAACAATTATGCGGCGAGCATTTCACGAGTTGTAAGAGAATATCTACATGAGTCTCATACGATTCTTAACATGAAAGTCTCGTTAGATTATCTTTACCCACGTCTTTAACGATTCCCACAACGAGTGATTCTCACTCGTGTTACAGTTTTCCCCGTGTGAGGAATCTTCTACGATTAAAAAATCAAAGACTCTCTTCATGAGTGTCCCAGTAGCTCTTACACGATTGAAAATGCTAGCTGGGTACGAAGTAATTATGCTTTTGTTTCAATGTTTTTTTTTTTATAAAAATCGAACAAAAATTGTTTAAAAAAACTAAATCCGATTTTTTTTGACGATTTTTGTATTTTTCTCAGGAAACTGACGATTTCCTCACAAATTTATTGAGTGCGATATTTATGAATTTTCACATCAGTGTTCGAAAATAAACACTAAATATCGCTCCTTAGTGTTTGGTTCGGTAGATTTGTGGAAAACAAAATCGCTAATAGTGTTTGTGTAGTAAATTATTTAAAATAATAACGTTTCCATGTTTGTCGTCTTTCGAACACAAAAATAATACTGTTCTTATTCAACCCAACAAAAAGATGAGAACATTTAATTCCGTTCGGTTTTTTTTTTCAAACCACATACTTCATTGTGTTCGGTTCAGCTCAATAATGTTGGTTGGTTTCTGTTCTGGCGGAAAGAAAACCAAACGTTGTTACAAAAACAAAATACACATAAAAAAAAACACAAAAAGCCAGCAAAATAATTTTACACAAACAAAACATATACACTGTTCATGCTGCGGTGGTTGCTAAAATTTTTTGTTTGTTCATTAATTTATCAATGAAAAAAAACCTTATAGAATGTTAAAATATAATGTATGTCTACAGTATCACTACAATTGTTCTATTTTTAAACGAAGAACAGCACACTATATAATGTTCGTCTCATTCTTGAAAAAAGTTACGAACGGTACTAAGGGTTCTGTTCGTTGTGTTAGCCGTACGCTAAAAAATGTTCTGTGTTTTTGATTAAACTTATAAAAAAATTCTACATTTTAGCCATATTTTTTATAATAAATTGAATCCACTTCAAAATATTGCAAATAAGTCAATGTATGGGTTGGATTTTAAAGAATTATTACAATAATTTTTGTTAGGTGACGACCGTTTCTTTGCTAACTTACTATTAAGTTTGCTTTAAAAAAACAAACGTATTACCATCCGATTTCGTATTTGTGAGGATGAATTACCTTCTGTTTTTTCACTCTGCTAATAACTAGATTTAGATAAAGCTCATACACTGATCTTTCTAAATATTAACGTAATTCCACAGAATGCCATGGCTTAATTCATCTGTTGCGTTTTTATATTATGTTGAATTTCACAAAGCTCACTTTTAGTGTATGGTTCAGTACGATACGTTTGGGAGTGTTTTGTTCACTGTCCATTGACCTACATACATATATTAAAGTAAGAAGTTACCAAGGGTACTGATAGGTTAATACGTAAAATTACAACTGATTCTTTTTTACGTCAAAATATACCCAGACAAAAAAAAATTGTAAGTTATATTGCGTATGCACATATTTTATCATTTTAATAGAGATGAAAATTAAGAATTGCAAAAATTTTGATGAAACCAATAATCGGTTTCAGTATAAAATCGCATACGTAAATTCGATTGTGAAAAATCGATTTTTTAACACATTATCGATTTTCGATTGAAACCGAAATCGATTTACAATTCCCTAATACGTGGATATTTAAAAACGATGTAAAAACTGGCCCATATGCTATGCTCTAATGCTATGTTCATACGACGATATAAACCACTCGTTTCGCTCTCTGAAACTAGTTTGCCAAACATGCTGTTCATACGATTCATTCTTGTTTCATTTTGACATTTTTTTGTGTGTCGTAAGTGTGATTTTATTTAAAATAGATAAAAAAGTAATTAAAAGTTAAAAATATATAATTTAATACTTTTATCAATATTATTATTGTATAATTATCACTTTATTTTATTAAACATAAATTTTTATTTTGTTTTTTTCTTTGTTTTGATTTTTTTTTGAGAGCTAGTTCAGATAAACTAACGATAAATGCTATCAAAATTGGAGATTATAGTACATTTTTCCTGTTTCGCAGCATGTTTCAAAGTGAAACGACCGGTTTCGCTCTCAAAATTTTGTATGGGGAAACAAGTCGTTTCAGTCATGTTTGGTGCGCGAAACAGGAATAAGAGAGCGAAACACGAATATTGCTGTCCGTGTGAACATGGTATAAAGCTTTATTCCCAAACATGCTGTTCATACGATTCATTCTTGTTTCATTTTGACATTGTTTTTTGTGTTGCTAGTGTGATTTTATTTAAAACAGATAAAAAATTTAATTAAAAGTTAAAAATATATTATTAAATACTTTTAATATTATTATTTTATAATTATCACTTTATTTTGTTAAACATCAATTATTATTTTATTTTTTTCTTTGTTTTGATTTTTTTTTCAGAGCTAGTTCAGATTAACTAACGAAAATTGCTATCAAAATTGGAGATGAAAGTAAATTTTTCCTGTTTCACAGCATGTTTCAAAATACAACGACCTGTTGCGCTCTCAATCATGTTTGGGGCGCGAAACAAAAATGGGAGAGAGAAATACGAATATTGCTGTCCGTGTGAACATGGTATTTGTCGCACAGTGCTACTATTTAAGGAAATTTATCTCAATCTTCTCTCAGGCGTATGAAGATTTAAATTCACAATAACAAAATACTTCTTCTAATTGCTACTTCTAATTTAAATTTGTAAATAGTGGAGTATCCACTCGATTAATCGAACAACGAGAAATTTTTCAGCCATTATTTGATCGAATAATCAAAATTGCCAATTTCGAATAAAGAATAGCACATATCGCTCCTTTATTGCAACAAAGTCATATCTCAAAAAAAATTCAAACTTGGCAAAATGCGATTACAGTTTTCAAAATGAACCTTTAGATACAGGTTTAATGAAATATATTTTGCTATAACTTTGGTTTAGTTTGAGATAAAATACTGATTTTATTTTTACATATAAAGAAGGTATGAATGACACTTTTGCTAAAGTAACTTGAAATTTTTGATTTTTTGAGATATGAATGTGTTGCAATAAAGGAGCGATATGAATTGTTATTTTATTGTTTATTGTTGAACTACATGTTTGTATTATTGTTTTTTTTTTGTGTTAATTAATATAATAAAAGTATCAATTCATGTAGAGATTTATGTTTTTTCCCATTGGATAAAATTATTTGAATTATTCGAGTAATTCGAACAATTTAAAAACCTTACTCGATTAATCGAGCAAATCAATAATTCAAAAATCGATTAATTTCTTACTCGAACAAAACCAAAAGTCAAATAATTGGATACTCTAGTAAATAGTAAGAATACTTTTGATGCTCTGTGTGGCAGCCTTCGATCCGAGCCGAAGTAGTACATATAAGCACAAGAACACTCTGTTTAAATAAAACAATTTCTATAATTGATATAATGTTTGTAACCTAAAATTAAATTTTACGCTATTTGTTTAAACTATAATTAGACCGTTTCATGTTTTATTTGCATTTGTCGGAACGAACAAAATTTTTATTTCGTTTTGTTTCAGTTGAATCGAAGAAATGAATAATCGTACATTCATTTCTTGAGTGCATGAAAGTATCTTTTTTTAATAGTTCTCATGTCTGTACACAGAAATATTTGTTTAAATTAAGTTTTTTTTTTCAAAATTTAATTTAGTACATTATTACACAAATACAAATAAATGTTTGTATGTAATACACGTAAATACGTTTGTATATGAATATTTTTGTTATAACTAAATATTTACATTTCATATCGTTTACTTTGGAAGCCATTCGAAACCTTTTCTTGCATGCGTTTGTTTGCTCTCACACACGAAATAACCCAAATTAAAAAAAATTAATAGTTACCTCTTTTGAGGGACATACTCAGGTGGTTTTTGACTTTTTTAAATATTTGGGAGTAACGTTTGTACACACACACATACAGTTGCCACATACATATGTATAATTTAATAAAAATATGAATGAGAAACCATAAACGACCATAAAAATAATCGTAACTCCTTCATTTCGATATTATAATTAATGATTTATATTTACATCCTTTAAATAATACTCATATTTAAATACCACTTGCGAATGTCTCGAACATAAAAAACAAAAATGCAGTTTAAAATAAAATTAATAAAACAATTTTTTTCTGTCTCAATATAAAGCATTTTATGATGTGATACTTATTTTTCTTTTAATTCAATTTTAAAAGTGTGTTAAGTCTTTGAATGCACTATCACGGAGAGAAGTTTATTTTCTAAACCAACTAATTTCGTTTCTTTAAACCAGAAAATCCAAAAACAATTTCTTGATTTGTGACTTATTTCGTTCGTATTTAGTAAATTTTCTAAAATAAAGAAATATTTTCTCATGATCAAAAAATTCACGTTTTTGGTATGTGATCAAACATTTCTTAAAACAAGAAATACAAAAGTAGTTTGTTTTTATAAAAAATAAGAATGATTTTTCTGAGTTCAAGCTGAATTTTTTTAAATTAAGTCTAATTTTCTTGATTTTTAAATAGAATCGAATTTCTTGCATCAAGAAACACGTGTTAGAGAATTCTTCAAATTTTTCAGAAAATGCTCAAGAAAACTTGGTTTAATTCTATTAGTTTTTATTTAAGTCGACATTTTAAGCATATTAATAAAAAGTTAATCATTTTTTTAATTAAGTTTTCTAAACTCCACGTTTTTATGTATTTCTTCGTATTTTGCAAAATATTAATGGCCGATTTCACCAATTTATATTCATAAATATCAATTTAAGTTTAAAATTCGTTTTTTATGTCAAAAAAAAAAAATAAATTATATGAAAAACAATATTTAAATATGAATTGATATTTTAAAAAAATTGGCGAAATTGGCCATAAGAAACGGAAACTATAGAATTGAAATGAATTTTTTATAACTTTATTCACATAAGGGAACTTAAGTTCGCTCTGACTCATAACTTTTTGCTTAAACCAAGTCACACATATGCTTACAATAAGAAATTTTGGATTGGACGAGAATGGTGCACTTTCTTGGTTCAAGCCATATTTTCTGATAATTTAGTAAATAGTTCTTTCCGTGTATATTATGTATTCTGTCAAGTACACACTCGTATAATCAGTATGACGAGTTCTTAAAACTACTATCGGTCATGCCCAACAATTTTATATTCTATACTTCAGTATTTACAGACATATATTCGAGAGTATAAACTATTTTGGACCCACGGGAAATCATGGACCCGCCACAACAAAATCATGTTATGAGCTTAAGATTCATGTTAAAGTTCTTTTTGCAAGATATTATTTAGTTACATATCTGCATATAAAAGACAATTTTTTGCTTTTAGTATTTTATATAGGACATATGCTTAGTTCCGAACCTACAAACACAAAATTTATACATGTAGCTATTGTCAAAGTTACTGTCGCCTATTTTTATGTCAATACCAATATGTTATAGGAAGTAATGACATTTGAAAATATTTTCGAACGTGGAATTTGTATGGAAGCTATGGTCAAATATAAACCGATTCCAAATAATTGTCAAAAGATTGCAACAAAATACCTTTGGACCAATTTAAATCAGAATATCAACATAATAATATGGTTTATGGACACAAAGACTCAATTCCGGGAAGAAACTTGTAAGCGGCTATGTAAAGTTATGAACCGGTTCTTACCATTTTCAATAGACTTTATGCTTTATATACTGTAGAACAAGTGCGATATGTATTTAAATAATGATAAATTTATTTCTACATGGTATTTCAAATTTATTTTTATTTAATGGGTAGAAATTTGCACCAAGGTTTGTCCTATTGGATAGCAGCTTTGACACAATTTTTTAACAAGATCGGTCAAGAACTCTCTGAGTTAAAAGTTTTTTCAATGTGTTTTTTCTCATCCATGTTACTTATTAGGTTTTGTTAGGAAAATTTGTCCCAAATAGTTTAGATAGCTATTTCTTCAATCTTTCAAAAAAAAAAATTTTTTGGCTTTGTTTTTGCAAAATCAAAAATATTTTTAATATTTTTTTGCTTTGCCTAAAGTAAAGCTTATGTTTTTTCCTTTAAGAGATTTTTGGCCGCTAAGTGGGATGCGTGTGGGATATACAATATTATGCTAGAAACACAACTGGGACGAACGACGAATTTTTGGCCGCGAATATTCGTCGCCAAAATTAAAACATGTTTGTGTATATGAAAATACACACAATCATGGCGTCGGCCGAAATTCGTCATACGCGGCGACTTTGCAATAGATTTATTTCTATTTCATACGCCGGCGAACGACGAACAAATCAGTTCCAGGTGACCATGTTTGATTTTAGTTTTTAAGTATTTTAGTATAAAAAGTTACTTTTTTACTTTAAGAATTGTTTTTTATTATTTTATCGCATTTAAAATAAATATACAAAGAAGATAACTATAAGAATAGTTTTTAGTTGTGTTTTTGTTAATGTTTGTGTTTTTTTAAGTAAATTTTTTGTATATGGTCACACTATTCTCTCTCTTTGCACAAACAGCAAAGAACTTTTTCAATTAATAAAGCTGTTAGTTATTCGCCGTTATTGTGTTTCATACGACGAACTTACTCAGCGAATTTTTACTAAAAAATTCGTCGTGTAGGGCGAAATTCGCCGTTAGTCCCAGTTGTGTTCCTAGCATTAAAATAAATGTTTTGTAACTCAAGACAAAAGTTTTTTTAATTTTTTCGCTATTTGTGTGTAAGAGTTCCTAAAACATTAATAATAAAACTTATACTGAGAAAGTAGAGTAATTAACCTTTCCGATATGTAACAACCTAACCAGCTTTTCATGGAATTTAGGTCCCACCTCTCGACAAAAAATATTTTAAGCAAAAATCAAAGCGTGCCGCTGAACGGGATGATATAAATAAATTTGTATCCATTTTTGTATCTATATAATTATTTATTCTTATTTATTTTAATTAAAAAAAAAAACTTTAATAAAATAGCACAAAACGTGGACTAATTGTTAACATAAACAATACTTTGACATAAGATTGGACAAACAATGCAAGAGCAAAAAATCGTCATCTGGGAGTACTCCAAAACTACTCCAAATATATGGGCAAAAGGTGGTCCATTTAACATTACGATGTCCTAGGAGAGGACCATATAACCCACCGAAGTAGTCCCTAAACTTCTCCATGGAGTACTAAAGTGGGTTAGTTTTAAAAGTACTCCATGTCACTACAGTATGGAGTACACTAAAGGGATAGTTTAAGCATTTTTCATTTTTTACTAATCGCCTTTTATGGCGTGCACTGTAGTCTATTATTGCTTTTATATATTAACTTGGTATTTTTAATTTTTATACCTTTTTTTTCACAAACTTTCACTTTTAAATAAACAATTAATAATGGACACCATCAGGGCTACCAATGTGTAATACTGTAAACTATAGAAAAGTATACATTATGCAGTTGTTGGCAGCACTGCATGTTAATTTCTTATAACATGGTCCATTTTACAGTAGATTGGACCATGTTGTAAGTAGTCCATTTAAGCCACAATGGACCACGTTGTCCAATATTATCTGTAGGGAGCGAGGAAGCTTTACGATCTTCACCGGATGTTTGTGATACATTTCAATCTCAAACATCGCTTTTGGGACAGTATTTGCACACCCTTAATGTAGATAGGAAACAAGAAGGGAAAGAAAATGATAATGAGAATAAAAAAAAGCTTTCTTGAAGTCGATAATTTTTCTCCAACGCACTTATCGATTAATAAGCCTATTTTTGAATTCTCAAATTGTTATTGAGCTACCTGAGTTCCAATTATTAGGCAGAAAATTTGGAAAAAATATGTTTGTGAAACTAAACATAAAATGACTATATTCAATCTAATATATTTATAAACCTAATAAAAAGAGGGCCGGAGTCTGTAAATAAGAAGAAAATAAACAAAATGAGTTTAAATTTAGACGGAAAAATTCAAACTAATTAATAGTTTTTATACAATAATAATAAAAAAATAAATAAATAATTTAAACAATTGAAAAACCCTTGTCTTGAGTTACACAACATTTATTTTGATTAAACAAAAAAAAAAATGGCAAATTTTGAAAAAAATTAACAAAAATTTTTCATTTTGCAAAAACAAAGTCAAAAATTTTTTTTAAATTTCTATTCGAAAGATTGAAGAAATAGCTATCGAAACTATTTAGGACAAATTTTGCTAAGAACGAAGTAGTAGTAAATGACATGGATGAGAAAAAAACACCTGTTTGGCCAAAATGTCAAATTTTGTCCGCCACTAACTCAGAAAGTTCTCGACCGATCTTGATTTGAAATTGTGTCCAAGCTACTCTCCTGTAGGACTAACCTTAGGATTAACCATAGGCCCCATATAATGCCTATTATGGGAAATTATATTAATGCGCATAAGACCGCAGCAGATATAGATATTGTGGTAAAGTTTGTTACAATTTAGCTTCATTTGGCCAGAAATAATACCATGCAGTTTTGTAATAATCGACCCATAATTTACTTTATGTTCCATACTAAGCAGCCGTCTGAAAACCACTTTAAAACTATAAAACGCTGTAACAAATTTCACTACAATTTCGAAATTTGTTCTAATTTAGAAGTTCGAACTGGATTTAAGTTAGAAATGAACTTAATTTTAGTATATGAAATTTTCTTGCATTAAGTTCATTTGAATTAAAAATAAGAATTTTAACTTAGATCAAAGAAACTGTAGTTCACGCTGTTTTTACTAGGGTGTTCAGTCGATTAATTTTTGTTCGATTAATCGAACAATTTTAGACAATTAATTGTTCGAATAATTTAGAATTTTCGATTAAAGGATTAACCGAAGAATTTATACCGATTAATCGAATAATAATAACATATTGTACTTCTGTTAAGTGCATAATTTTTTTAAAGCTTTTAGTCGAATAAACCAACCAAATGTATGTGTCCGTTGGAATTAAAAAAATAAAAAGTCATGTTTAGTGAGTAAATTAGCTTTTATTTTTGTTACATTATTTCAACACAATTTAATAATTCTTTTACAAAAGAAAAAACGACAAATGTATGTTAACTCAAAGATATCTATTAATTCGGGTATGTTCTAGAAATTGAAATGAAGTGAAATGGAAATTGAACGATATTTTTATTTAATTATTTACAAAATGACCGTAGTAGTTTAATGGTTTTATGTGTTGTTCTTGCAAAAAAAAAAGAAATAGATACTTAAAGAATGAAGTAGAGAAAATGGAATATTTTAATGAACTTTCATCACAGTGTCGTTTTTAAAATTTGCTCGATTTTAAATCCACTTCATTTTAATTTCTAGAACACGCCCGTATTTTTTTACAAAATATTTCATGCGTTTCTTTTTTTTTAAATGAGTTTGGTTTAAAAATATTGTACGAAGAATAAATCTAATGATGCGTAATGTAACAAGTGTCCAAAAATTTATTAACGTAAATGTCATTCAACAACTTCACTTATTTACTACTTACACAGTGACTATAAGATAGTACTTGAAGAAGATGCTCCACCAACAAAATCAAAGGGGGCTACAAGTGATCCAATGAATAAATATTTTAAACAAGATACTTCGATCGATTCTCTAGAGGAAATTATTTTCAGAAGCATAGCAAGGCATGGAATGTCCGTGAAAAGTTTCAAAAATTCCAAAGTTATATTGACAATTTAGAGCTACATTGACAAGTTTTATTAAAAAACAAATGTTTATTTACAACTAATTTTTTCTAAAATTATCGAAACAAATATCATAATTTATAAAATTTCTTGACTTACAATTATTCGATTAATCGGTTAATTTTAAAATTTTATTCGTTTAATCGAATAAGTTAAAAATGCCAAATATCGATTAATCGAGCAAAAATAAAATCCGATTAATTGAACACTCTAGTTTCTACTACTACTAAAATTAACAAATTTTTTTTTAACAAATATTTTTGTTAAAAAAAAATTCACCTCTACAGAATTTTTTACTGATTGATTGGTCCAAATTTTCCATGGGTCAAATATAAATTCCCCTCTCGAAAATATTTTAGTTCGGCTTAAACTGTTACGAATCAAATTTTCTCAAATTTGTTAAAAATATGTTTTATATGACTAAAAATAAAAGCAAAAAGCTTTCTGATTGTCAGTCAATAATTGAACATGTTTATGTAGGTCTAAACCGTAATCCAAGTTTAATACTGACGTCCGATTTTTGAAAGATTAATTAACCCATATAGGTCCTACAGCTATCGGTGGAGGGTATCAAAGATTCGGCGCAGCTGAATAAAGCACTCTTACTTGTTATGCTTACCGTCGTTTTCAACAAAAATTAAAGTATTAACTAACATTAAAGTAAAACAATTAAGAGTGCTATATTCGGCTGTGCCGAATCTTATATACCCTTCACCATTGTGCGAGCAGAATACAGAGCAACTAGACAAAACCTAAATAATTTCTACATAAACATACATATATACAATACATAAAACTTCATTATAAATTAAATTTAAAAAGTTAAAACTGGTAAATATTTTTTTAAATCGTTTCAGAACATAAAAAAATTTAAAAAAAATTTTCTTTTTGAAAAAACACGATTCGAACCAGGGACTCACAGTTTCTAACCTAAGCAAACCCCCTAGACAACTGGGGCCAGATTCTGGCATTCGTGATCGAGTACTTTCTCGATTCGAAAGCAATTTAATATCTAATTATTTCAGTCAATACTGAACGAATTGGAAATATTTTTTCGTTATTGTAAAGCATTCATTTGAGTTTCACAATGCTGAAAAAATAATTTTGATTCGTTTAGTATTGACTGAAATAAAATTGCTTTCGAATCGAGAAAGTACTCGATCACGAATGCAAGAATTAGGCCCCTGGACCATGAAGGAACGTTTCATGAATATCATTAAAAGTAAATATGATCAGTTTACAGTTCACAACTCAACACAGTCGGATATCGTTAAATCAACTTCGCTTTTCATAAGGACCCAGAATATATATACTTTATAGGGTGTAGTATCAATATTGTAGAAATTACAAACGGAATGACAAACTTATATATACCCTTTTACCTTCGGTGAAGGGTATAAAAAGAGTAATTTTTGGGAATTCAGTATTTCGGTTATAACTCAGCCATTTTTTAACCGATTTGACAGATTTATATACTGACGTGTTAAAGAAGAAATTTACCATTTGCTTGAGTTGTAAACCTTGGACTCGGGAAGATCTATTGTGTCCGAAAATGGGTATTTTCCAAAAAAAAAATTATATTTTGGTCATAACTTTTTTGTATCTGAACCGATTTTTCCGAAATTTTCAGAAAATATTTTCTACTAAAGATTTCCGATCTTTTGATATATAACGCGTAACCATAGGTCATATGACAGTCCAAAAGAGCAGGTTTTTATACAATTTTTGATATTTTTTGCACGGGAGGTACCACGCCTACTTGTTCAATCCCGCCCACATTTTGTGGAGTGCTGTATATTGATAACCTAAATGTGTGTACCTAATTTGGAAACTTTGGCTCTTGCCATTCTCCAGATATACACAAAAAAGTAATAAAAATACAACAACAACAAGGGATTTTTGGAAAAAATTAGAGGTAGTCGTGGTTTTTTGCTCATATCTCAGCCATTTTTGGACCGATGTGGCTGAATTTCAATAGCAAGAAATGGTGGACTATATGTGACATAAGTGTGAAACAACCTAGCCGCTATCATGTCTGGAGTCTCCGGAAAACACATATCAAACGTAAGACGGACAGACGGACGGACAGACGGACGGATATCGTTAAATCAACTTCGCTTTTCATAAGGACCCAGAATATATATACTTTATAGGGTGTAGTATCAATATTGTAGAAATTACAAACGGAATGACAAACTTATATATACCCTTTTACCTTCGGTGAAGGGTATAAAAAACAAAAATAATTGGCAAAAAAAAAAGTATTTTTATGCAAACTTTCGAAATTTTTGTTTGGCGGTGATAAAGGGCAAGTATGTTTTGAGAAAATGTTAAGGACAAAAAACTAATGGAGGCCGTTTTTACATTTTATTCCCCTAGGGGCGCACTGTTATGCACATATAACGAAGGGAGAAAAATAGAAGGAGTTGTCAGATATTTTCAAAATTTGTTACAGAAGCATAAAATAGATTAATTAAGAAAAATATGAATTTCTGGAAAAATTGGTCCATGGACACGCCTACCGCCCATGTGTCCAGATATTAAAAAATGTAATTTAATCTTTATTAAGCCAACAAAATTACAACATGTGGCCATGCTGGCAACCAGTGTTGCCAAAACTTATTGAGGAAAAAATGCTAGATTTCGTTAAGAAAATGCTAAAAAAATCATTATGATAAACATAGAAATATCTTCATTAAAGTAACGGCCAATAAATTTTTTATAACATGCTGCATATTGTCCTTCAGGTTCAACGACGAGCTGTAAAATTGATTTTAATAAATGTTTGTCAGATACTTGACAGGTGTAATCGAACTATGCACAGCACATAAACTTAATGTCGCCTCTGTTGAACTTTGTAGCAAATTGTTTAGAAATGGATAGGATTATTATTAGTTATGCCTGTAACACTTTTGTGCTTTCTTATTTCTGCGTGTTGCTCCAGGCCCCTTATTTTAGACAATATCTCATTTGCAGTAATTGCAAAAGGTTTTTTCTAAGTCATCTTTTTTTTCACCCATTCTTTTAACTTTGGGTGCTTTTGGGAATAGGCTTTTACGTAATTTTAAAAAAATATTTTTCTCTTTTGATTTATATTTCAGTGAAACATCAATGAGCATTTACACTGTTGCATTTTTTAGATCTAATTAAATTTTAGAATATCCCGTTTTTTATACCCACACCACAACAGTGGAGAGGGTATTATGCATTTGTTAATTCAATAAAATTAGTCACATATGTTCCTATTGGCACAAGGATCAAGCCTGTTGAAAATAGGCCGAATCGTAGTGCCACGACGGGAGATAGGGGACAATTTCTGCCTCTCAGAAACTATAAAACCGATTTTAATGAAATTTAAAACATAAATAGATCCATATTTGTACGGACACATAAGTTATGCATTTTTAAAAAAATAGGACCACGAGGGGAAATGGGGGGCAATATTTGCCTCTCAGAAACTATCAAACCGATTTTAATGAAATTTAAAACATAGATAGATCCCTATTCATATAGCCATACATTCTCGAAAATTTGTTTTTAAATATTGTGGTGTGGGTTATCATATGGTCGGGCTTGACCGACTATACTTTCGAACTTGTTTTCTTTTATATTTGCATTAAACATTAATGGAAAATATTAAAAAAATTTAAATAATGCTAGAAAAAATGCTTCATGCTAAATCAGTTTTTTTCATGCCAAATTGCTTTAAAAGTTTTATTTAAACTTTAAATGATGTCTACGGACTTACACTTACAATTTCATAAGTCAGTATGAGTAGCGAAAAAACGATTCATTGCTGATTTCTGGTGTCTACACGATATGCTAAAAATACCAAATTTTTCAAATTCAACATATGCCAGCAAATGATGTTTCAACATACATACATATAATGGTATAAACACAACTGGGACGAATGACGAACTTCGCATAGTGTGACGAATTCGTCGGCAAGAATTCGTTGCGTTAGTTCGTCAAATGAGACACAATAGACGCTAGATTCTTTAATTATTTAAATGCATCCATTTTCATCTTTTTTAACTAGCAATAAATTTTATTAAAATTTCTTTGTAATATATTTTTTTATTAACATTTATCAAATTATAGGTTGACCATATTTCAAAAAAAAAAAAAAAAAAAAACATAAAAACTATTAATCGGGTGTGTTCTAGAATCCGAATCCACTCGAAAGTGGATTGCTTCAGCATTTTTGGGGTTACGTATTTCGATTTAGCGATTTCAAATTAGGTTTTAAGTTTGTTTAAAATTTTGCAATTTTTGGCGAATTTCAGCCATGTTCACGATTTGTTCCTGTAAGTTTTCTGATTCTTTACAGCTTTACATAATAAATAGTAGAGCAAAATTTTTGCGAATTTCCGCTAATTTAGCAATTTTTACCGAATTTTAGCCATTACTTATAGTTTTAGGGACTTTTAATCAATTTTATGGATTTTTTTATACTGTAATTTTGACTTAGCTGCACAATCTCCTTTGCACGATTTTTTGTGCAGGTAAATCAAAAATGCAGCTATCTTAAATGTATTTAGCTGCCTTAATGTGCAGGTACGCAATTGTGGTTACCTGCATAAAAGTGCAGCTAAAATAAAGTGTTTGAAAGAGGAGTAACAAAGTTTTTATTAATAAATTGATAGTAACAGTGACGTTCAAACAACCTGTAGTCATTTGTTATGCATTTTTATAATGAACGGATAGCCAAATTGGTAAAAAATAAAGTGGGGAACAGAATAGTCGCTGTAGTACAACGTTAATATTAGCGCGGCAAGCTGTCAAAAGTTAAAAGCGGCAGTTTCAAAGTAGTTGTAGTAGTCGTTGCCGTTGAAGCGCAAAATTCGAAACTTTGAACTTTGTTGCGCTACAGAGCATTCGCCAGCTTCAAATACTACTACAACTAATTTATTTTGTTCCAGGCCTAGGATTTGCTATTCATTTCAAATAATCGTGGTAAAGTTGCTGTAACCACAAATTATATGCATAAATGTAGGTACATCCAAACAAAATAAATTAATTATAATGATGCCAATCTGACTTGTTTGTGATTTTTGTTTTTAAAAACAGCTTAAATTGGATATTTATGTGAAAAAGTGGCCACCATATTTTTTCATGTGTGCAACTAACTTTGATGTTTTATATGAAAATATTTTAACGCTGCCAAAAATATGAAAAATGTGCAGGTATACAAAATGCACGTAAAGAAGGATTTTGAGCAATAATTACAGAAAATATGTATTTTGGGCAGTTAAGTCAAAGTGCAGCTAAAGTGAATTTTTTGTATGAAAATAATTTTAAAATGCCAAAAATTTTGGGCACTTATCTTAAATGCGCAGGTAAAGAAAGTGCACTTAAAAAAGGAATTTGTATGGGATTATAAAGAATAATGCCAAAAATTATCAATTTTGTGCAGTTAAGTCAAAAGTGCACGTAAATAAAAGGCAGTTAAGTCAAAACTACTGTATATCAAACATTTTTCCGAATTTTTGCCATTTTGCAAATTTACCGATTTCTAATAAATTTTAATGTTTGTTAAAAAGTTTGCAATTTTTCGCGAATTTTAGCCAAGTTCGCAATAGAAGCGATTTGTCCCTGTGATTCTTTACAGATTGCACGATTTTTAATAAATATTAGACTTTGCTATTATCTGCGTAAGAAATAGAAATAAGCCTATCGCAGAGTTCGTTACGCACGACGAATTTCGGCCTACGCAATGATCGTGTGTACTTTCATATACCCTAATGTGTTCTATTTCTGGTGACGAATATTCGTTACGAATAATTCGTCAATCGTTGTGTTTCTAGCACAAGTTAGCATACAATTTTTGTGTCTACACGATATGTTGAATATCGTATGTTGAGTATTGAGAACATTTGTTTAAAAATTACAAATAAATTTGGCAATTCTCTTTTTTATTGTTTTATTTAAAATGTTAATAAATTATCGCTTAAAATGCAAAAAGTAATATCTTTAGTGCATTATTACACTGAATAAGTAAGAATGCTATATATGGCTGGACCAAATCCACAGAGAGTGAGAATACTTCAGGAATGGAGTTTGTATGGGATCTAAACATTATCCATTAAACCTTACATTTTTTATACCCTTCACCACAGGTGGAAAAGGGTATATATAAGTTTGTCATTCCGTTTGTAATTTCTACAATATTGATCTTAGGCCCTGTAAAGTATATATATTTTGGGTCCTTATGAGGAGAGAAGTTGATTTAACGATATCCGTCCGTCTGTCCGTCTTACGTTTGATATGTGTTTTCCGGAGACTCCAGACATGATAGCGGCTAGGTTGTTTTAGACTTATGTCACATATAGTCCACAATTTCTTGCTATTGAAATTCAGCCAGAACGGTCCAAAAATGGCTGAGATATGAGCAAAAAACGACGACTACCTCCAATTTTTTCCAAAAATCCCTTGTTTTTGTTGTATTTTTATACCCTTCACCATAGGTGGAAAAGGGTATATATAAGTTTGTCATTCCGTTTGTAATTTCTACAATATTGATCTTAGGCCCTGTAAAGTATACATATATATTTTGGGTCCTTATGAGGAGAGAAGTTGATTTAACGATATCCGTCCATCTGTCCGTCATACGTTTGATATGTGTTTTCCGGAGACTCCAGACATGATAGCGGCTAGGTTGTTTTACATTTATGTCACATATAGTCCACCATTTCTTGCTACTGAAATTCAGCCAGATTGGTCCAACAATGGCTGAGATATGACCAAAAAACCACGACTGCCACTAATTTTTCCAAAAAATCCCTTGTGGTTGTTGTATTTTTATTACTTTTTCTGTATATCTGGAGAACGGCAAGAGCCAAAGTTTTCAAATTTGGTACAAACATTAAGGTTATAAATACACACCATTTATTATAATGTGGGCGGGATTGGAGAAGTGGGCGTTGTACCTTCCATACAAAAAGTATTAAAAATTGTATAAAAACCTGAATTTTTTGACTGTTATATGACCTATGGTTACGCCTTATATATCAAAAGATCGGAAATTTAATTAATAAAAAATATTTTCTGAAAAACTCGGGAAAATCGGTTCAGATACGAAAAAGTTATGACCAAAATATTAATTTTTTTTTTTGGAAATACCCATTTTCGGGAACCATAGATCTTCCCGAGTCCAAGTCTTACAACCAAAATAAATGGCAAATTTCTTCTTTAACACGTATATAATTTCTTCTTTAACACGTATATAAATCTTGCAAATCGGTTCAGAAATAGCAGAGTTATGACCAATATACTGAAATCCCAAAAATTACTCTTTTTGTAATTAAGTTTGTTTTTTATACCCTTCACCGAAGGTCCTGCACCCTATAAAGTATATATATTCTGGGTCCTTATGAAAAGCGAAGTTCAAATCCGGTTGTCGTCTCATCTCTCCCCCCCTTCGCATTTGTTTACATATACTAGCATAATGCCCAATATGACTTTCGTTTATTATTTCATCTATTTAACGAAATAATTTTAACAAATAGAAACTAGGACTTTTTGTGTTTTTTTGCTACTTAAAAACTCGCCAAAAGAGATAAAAAATGACAACAGTGCCTTTACAAAAAGAAAACAAACAAAAAACTGTGTTGAGTTGTAAACAGTAAACGGTCTATATTTCATTTTAATGATATTTAAACAGCGTTCCTTCATGGTAGGGGGTGTGTTAAGTTAGAAACTGTGAGTTCCCTGGTTCGAATCTTGGTTTTTTAAAAAGAATATTTTTTAATATTTTTTAATATTGTTATGTTCCAAAACAATTTTAAAAAAATATTTACCAGTTTTCGCTTCTTAAATTTCATTTATAATGAAGTTTTAAGTATTGTAAATATGTATGTATATGTAAAAATTATTTAGTTGCTTTGTATTCTGCTCGCACAATGGTGAAGGGCATATAAGATTCGGCACAGCCGAATATAGCACTCTTACTTGTTTTTATTTGTTGCAGTCTGGGCCAACCAGCATAATGTTTTATGGTTTCATTTTCATACCCACACCACCATAGTGTTTGTAACAGCTAAAAATTTTGGTCCTATGACCAATTTTTAGTATACCAATCGACTCAATCACTTGCTGAGTCCATTAAACGATGCCTGTCCATCCAGTTGGCTGGCTGTCCATGTAAACCTTTTTTTCTCAATATTTATTTATTGAATCTTCATTTGTATATTAAATATGAACTAACCATAATTAATCATATCTTATCCTTATACTTTGCTTGACAAAAAATTTCATCATCACGGTTGCTGTTCACACATGTAGTTGTTGATCGCTCTTCTGATTGGGTGAGAGCTGCAGTGTCTCTTCTTCTTAAGCGAGTGTGGCCGCCATGATTTATAATATTTCGAGCTAGTGGATTTGGGTGTATTTCAAGCCATTTTAAATATTTTACTGCATATTTTGTAATCATAGTTTTTATTAATGGAACATTGAGATTCTTATGGATGTTTGAGTTTTTGACATACCAGGGGGTGGCTGTGATTATTTGAAGAAGTTTATTTTGGCTCCTTTGAATACTTTCGACATTAGAGGCCGAGGCAGTGCCCCATAGTTGAATACCGTAGCACCAGATATGCTTTAAGATAGAGTTGTAAAGTAGAAGCTTGCAATCGAGACTAAGTAGAGAATTTATTAAAATAAATTTGAATGGATTTTAGATTCATTTAAGTTAATTTTGCTTCTTTATGGCATTTCCACGTTAACCGCCGATCTAGATGTATACCGAGATATTTTACATGCAAATGTTAAGGTATTATTTGATTATTGGTTTTAATAGGGGGGCATGATTCCCGGCGCAATTTGAATGTTATACGTACGCATTTTTTGCTCATTGAACATTGTCCTCCATTGTTTTAAATATATTTCTAGTTGAAATACATATATGCTCTATCAAAAAATCGCCTTTTTTTATAATAAATTTACGACCGAATAAGAAGCTTTCCAACAGCTTATGCGTGCTTGCTGGTAAGTTTTGCTTTAATTTATGTAATAAGCAGGGAAACCAGAAATATGCTCTAAAAACACGTTTTATGCGCATTAAATATGCAGTAAAAACTTGAAAATATGCCCTGAAAATTGTTAAAAATATGTCGTTTAAAAACGACACAAAAACGACAATTTGGCATCACCGTTGGCGTTATCGACACTTATCGAAATTGAAACGGCATTCTCTAATTTGAAACGAAAATCAAAACGACAAAGGAACATTTATTTTTTGTCGTCGCCATTTTAAGCGTCGAAATTAAAACAACTGTGATTAAAAGAAAAGAAAAAACAACAAAGCTGAAGCTAAAGCAACAGTAGGAGGAGTTTATAAGCAGGTTCCATTGTCTCCATTGGAAGACGCTGTTGCTAATTTATTAGAATTTGAATAACAAGTGAACCCGGTCGGTGATGAATTAGGATTCGGAGAAGAAGTACAGTTTGCAGCGTACCCAATTGAAAAAGAAACTCCCAATACTACTTCGGAAAATTTAGTTATGACTTCATCCGAAACAAACCTCAATCATTCAACAAGGGGACGGTCCATATCCAATTCCAAGACTGCTGAAAAGGAACGGGTGACATTATTAAGGATGCAAGCAGAAGTGCTACAAGAGCGATGCAGTCACTCCAAGTCTATCAAGGGATATTTAAAAGATATCTCTATTTATCAGAAGAAGAGACAGCAAATATAAGAGGAGCGACCTAAAATATATAAAAGAAAAACAGAAAAAGAAGAAAAGCTACTGGAACTTGATGCCTCTATAAAGAAGAAGAAACTAGAATTATTGAAAAGACAATTAAATCCTAATTATTAGTTTACTTTTATTGAGATTTTTGTTTATTTATATTTTTGTTTGAAAAACATACATATAATTTAATAAATTTTACTTAAGCTAAATTAAACTGTTACAAAAAAGAGTTTTTAATGCAATCCCTTATTCTGGTAGCTTTGGTAGAATCAGCCCTTTCATTTTCATTACTCATAGCATTCGTTTCCCTTTCCTCTGAAGGAATTTGTGCATCACTATCGGGAAACGATGTATTATATTTAACACAAATATTGTCGAGAGCTGCGCAGGCCTTGACGATTTGCGTAATTTTATGAGAATCATAGTGCAACTCACGTGCTCCAAGCAGGCATCGAAATCGCGATTTGAGCACTCCTATCACCCTTTCAATAATATTTCTCGCCTTTGTATGCACCAGAGAAAGACAATGGGTATAAAAAAATTAAAATACTCTAGCACATATCGAAAATTTTCAATACCTGTGCGTACTCGTATCTATTTATTCTCATACTTGTGTATATCCCTGCGCATTTGATTTCATTCATGTATGTTATCATACTTATTGTATTTCATACTCGCACATAACCACATACACCCATAGGTATATCATTGACTTCAAACATTTTTTATTTATTAATTTTTTTTCATTAGTGTTGCCAGAATGTTTTTTGTTATTTCTGACTTTATAAAAATCTTCGGAAAATAAAGATCTGCGTTCTTATAAAAATAGAAAAAATTATTTTTAAGAAAATCCGAAAAAATGACAAAATGGATGCAAATTAAAATACGTCGTTTTATTTGAATCGTTCTTAATAAAAACACAAAAAGTTGCCGAATACCAAAAAAAAAATATAAATCTAATATTCGGAATTAAGAAATGAGATATCACAGGTGAATTCATTCATACATAGTATGACTTTGAGATGTTTATCTGTTGGCAGTTGCATTTTTAAAGGCTGAAGTCGATCAGTATGCCAACGAAAATGTTAGCCTGGCAGAAGCCTACAACATCACGCTATGGTGGAAAAACAACTCCACGAGATACTCACGGTTATCTTTATAAAAATCAAGAATCATGTAAATTTCTGCAGCGCAGCATCAAAACGAGTTTTCTCTTTAGCTAGAAACATGAAAAAGAAACAAAATAGATTCCAAAATAGTTGATTGCCTTCTGTTTTTAATTTTTTTTTATAAAAAACCCCTTTCGTAGAAAAGATATTTTATTATATAATATTAGAAAATATTTATGTTTTAATTTAGCTTTTACATAAATTAATTAATTCTTGTTTTGTTTGCTATATTTGTTTTGCTGGTTTTGGAAAATACTTAAAATATAAATATCTTTTCTGCATCAAAAATTTTTAGGTCCTGGCTACACTGCTTGCTTTACAATAACCATACGAGTTGTTGAAGTTACTTGTCGATACTCATCGATACATGCCTATACTCATACGCATTCATACTAATATCCATACGCATGCCTGTTTGTTCATACTCATACCGGTTGCTATACAAACTTATTTATGTTCATACTTATTGGTATTCATACCTGTCTGTACTCGTGCTCGGTGGAGTATGAATAGGTTAGAAGTATTAAAAATATAACTTTTTGGCTTTCTCTGGTATGCACCCAGTTGTAATGACTTTCTGCACTATGTTCATCCGCTGATCGGTAGGGCGTCATCAAAAATAACTATAACAATAACAAAGTAAAATTTGGCAGCACTGTAATAGTGTTGCCAAATTTTTTATTTGTTTTCGATAACTCCTCGTCTTCGTTTCGATATACTTCAAGAATGCCAACTAAAAAACGAAGCGACGATAAAAAAGGCAACGACATAGAAACAACAATAACGGGAATATGGCCGATTGAACAATTTAAAAAAGTTCCATTTGATAAAAATAATCCTATAATTATTATCGGTAAAGCCCAAACACCATAGTGTTAACAGACACATTTTCGAGATTTTACCCTATTTAAAAACGATGGGCAGTCATCGGCTCAAAAAAAACAATGTTACGTTAAGAGGTTAAAATTCATATGAAAGTTATTTGCGCCGAATATTATCTAGAGATCAACATTCATAAGAGATTTTTTGTCTTATTTATAGATGTGAAATGATTCGAAAAGAATTTAGTTTGCAGTAAAACATTTTCGGGGCGAATTTAATCTTAAAACCAACGTAGTGAGATGGTTTACGGACACAAAGAGTCTAACTTGGAAGAAAGTTTTTATGGGGAATATGTAAAATTATAGACCGATTCATAGATTTTCATATTCATGGACAACGAATTTGTCCTCTAGTTTTATGAAACTATGACACACCAAATTCTACCAAATCCAAGGGATGTTGGCTAGGAATTTATTCACTTTTTTGGGCAATAACTCTAAAACAAAGTATGTTGGCTAATATTTTAATTTTCAAAGCACTTCTAAACGCGATTTGTTTTTCCTTGTTACCCGATGAGCTAGAAATCTTGATAAGTTTCGGGTTTCTGTACAAAATTAAACAAGTAATAGAAAGAATACCAATTTTTATACATATATTTAATATGCTACCAAATTTGACGTATGCTGAAAAGCTTACATACGACTTTCAACAAATAACATATTTGTCAACATACGTAAAAAGTTTTTTGAAAAGTAAAAATACGGTGTCTAGACGATATACTATAATTCTGAACAAACGTTTGCTGACTTAGTTAACTAATGCCTGTCATTTGTTGGCAAGCACACGTTTGTTGAAAAAATTTGGTGTCTACACGATATGTTGGCACTGAAGACAAATTTTTCGACATAAATTTGCTGTTTCAACATATCGTGTAGACTTATGGTGTTTTCTTTTCTTTCTTTTCCATGTACGTGGGTTTTTTTCTATTCTAAAAATATATGTAAAAATGTGAGAAGTTGTCGTTTTCCTTTCTAAATATGTTGCAAAAATAAATGGCAAATTTGTTGCATTTATTACCCCCAGTTATAATTGAGTGTGATATAATACCCTTTTTGCATCTGCGTTAAGTACTTTTTTTATGCCAACAAGTATTTTTCATATTAACTTTTTGTTGTATTTGCGTACAATTTGTGTTATATTGTAATTTTTGTTTATATTGTGATGGATATAAAAAGTTTTTGTTTTCGTTTGTTTTATTTTATTTATAAATTATTATTTTTGCGCAAAATTTTCAACAACAGCTGACTTTAATAATTGAAAATCAGTGTTGTTAATTCCTATTGGAATTCAAAGAAAAATTGATGTTGAAAGTCGCTTCAACTGTGGTGAATGTCGCTTATTAGTACAAAGTTTGCATTTGATATTTAACATATGTCAGAGAATTAATGATTAGACTACTACAAAACCACAAAAATGCCTTTATTTAATTAATTTTTATATTATGTACTTATAATTATAATCAATAACAAGTACATATTTTATATTTATTTCTTCAAAAATAGAAAAATAATATTTTCTTTATCAACGTTAAAGTTCATTCGAACTACGTAAAAATATCACTTAAATTTAAATAGTGCTTCAATTTCTACAATTATTCAATGAATTATAAAAATTTTGTTTAAACGTACAATTAAATAACTTTTTTATTGTAAAGGGTAATTTGTAATAATTAACTGTACGGATTTATACCTCAAATGATACATTAAAGTTATACGTAGCCCGAATGTTTCGTATCATTATAGATTCAACCCAATAAAAAATGTTATCATTTTGCGAAGCACAAAAGGTACATTTGAAAAAATAAGCGCACATTTATGCGCTACGCAATAAGATATACAGAGCTGTAGTAAAGTAAGTAAACGAACTCAAAACTAATAAATAATAATACCACGCCATTTCCTTACTACGAAGCAGGTTTGTAAGGGAGAATACTAAACTAACAAAGCAAATTTCGTGAAGATTGGTCCATAATTTACCATAGGCCCCATATAAAGCCTACTCTCGGAAAACAGCTTAGTACGCCTAAAACCGTAATTAATAATGCTGTCATAATAAAATTTGGTACGTCACAATTTAATAGAACAAGAACTCATACTGTCAAATTACGGAAAGATCTGTTATATACAATATGCCCCATGTAAACCCTACTCTCTGAGAACACTTTATTACCGATTTTAATGCCGAAGTACGTTTTTATAAAGATTAATTAATAATATATAGATATCATATGGAGCCAACTCCTGAAATATTCGGACTGTCAGTGGAGGGTATCAAAGATTCGGTGCAGCCGAATTTTTTACTTGATTTAAGAATTATAAACTTGTTTGAAGAAATTCCGCGATTGTTATTCGTACTTAAAATATTAAGTACGACTCTTACTTAAACTAAGTATAAAAAACTTAATTTATCCCCAATGTTTTTCTTTTTGTGTAAGAGCTCTCTCTATATTTGGCTCTATAGATATATTTAAAAAAGAAATTTAAATGTTTTTATAGCCCGTTCAATAATTAAGTGATAAACTAATTACTACATAACTTCGATTAAGGCTTATGTTTAATTCAAAGCAGTGTTGCCAGAAGTAGGGGAAAGTCCCAACATGTAGGTATTTTTTATACTAAAATAGAAGCGTAGGGAAAATCGGACAGATTTTTCATAATCTCCAAAATGTAGGGATTTTTCATCATATCGTATTATTTATAAAATAAATGCTGAAAAAACATTTTTTTAATGATATTTTATTGACCAAAACGGTTGAAAAAAATTGTTTCCCCTAAAATAGCTTTAAAATATATTTCCAGTGCTGTTTGTGGTTAAAAAAGTTGGCGACACAAATATGTATGTATATGTGACAATTGCAGTTAAAAGGGACCTATGGATAAACAAATCGATTCTTACTTTTTTGGTGATTCTTAAAAAAGACAATACGCTCTTTCCAATGTAGCAAACCACAGTTTTCTAACGTCATTACTTTTGTCATAAGTAAATTTTAAAATACACCTTTGATAAGAAAAGAAAATAACTTGTTAACTTAAAAATTGTTTTTCTCCAAAACTCATTTTTTTCCAAAATTTCTCTCACTAATAGACAAAAATATACTAGACTACGGGAACAATGAAAACCGAATTTCTGATCTAAAAGAAAACGTTAATATGAAATATGTTTAAATAAAATTTAAAAAATACGTAAATGACACATTAAAGTGCATAAAATTAAAATTCAAGCATTAACTTACATTTTTCAACATTTTCTATTGATTATTTTATAAATATTTCTTATTAATTATTTTGGTTAACTTGCTTGCAGTTTTTTTTTATTTATTTTTGACAGCTGATTGTTTAACAATTTTATCGATTTGCCCAAAGAAAAAGTTCGGGCTACTTCGTGCAAGAAGAAGAATATTATTCTCTTAAAAGCTCTCTCACTTTACCAAACTTTGATTACGGGAACAGTTCTCGGTAAGATTGGGTTCCCGCTGGATCCCAACGTTGAGTACGGGATCACACTTATGTTGAAAGACTTAATTGAATTTAATTAAAAGTACATACATATGTATGTATTATTTTTTTAGTTTTATACTTATTTTGTGTCAAAGCTTTAATATACATATTAGAATTAAATTTATTTTTTATAACTAATGTTTTTTCTTCTATTTTAATGATAATAAGGCGTAGGGATTTTTGTAGGGGAAATTTTTTCAACGTGTAGGGAAAAATTGGATTTTTTTTTAGCATGTGTAGGTATTTTTTCGAAAAATCCACTGGCAACACTGCTTCAAAGTTACCATTTCCATTACCTGACTAATCCTACACACATACATATGTAGATACATATGTTTCTTTCTGATCGCTCACGGTTTCTGATCGAAAGCTTTGTTTACGAAAACTAACAACACTTTAAGGGCAATTAAAACTCAAAATTGTTCAAGGAGGAATAGAATAAAAAACTTGAGCATAAAATGTTACACTCAATTGGTAAATCAGAGTGAAAACTGAATCGTTAATTATTTAGATAATATAATTTGATATTGCCTCAAACAATTGCATTTTATTTGCTTTAAAAACAATGTAACATGAAACAAACGAAAACCACCGAAACGAATTTTAATATGCATTTGGAACATATTCTAATTTATAAAGTATCACATTTTCGGGCTGCTTATACGAGAATTCAGTGAAATAAATGTTTATTTAAGTATGTGCACCTTTAAGTATGAATAAATATTATTTTAAATTTATTTTCGTGGGAATAAGATGACTGTTATAAAAGTAATTTAATCTACATAAGAATACAATTTCTATGAATACCTCTTTCATAAAAAAAAAAATTTGAAAGGGGAAGATGGCAGCACTTGAAGGCCTCAAGCTAAAGGTTCACACCACGCATCCAATGCGTCTCAGTATGTATTCAGACGGGTGACACTGTGAAGTCTGATATTTGATTTTCGGTCTGCGGGCGGAGGGGCTTGGCAAAATCCAATTTTCATATTGCACCACCAATAGCATATACATACATATTTTTGCTTTTTTTATTTTATTTTTTTTTTTGAAAGCCGTTGTCAAGTTTTTCAAAACGAGATATTAAACTCTTAAATCAGTTATTTAGTTCGGAAGATATTTACAAAAAACCTATGTTAATAATGATTCAATATCAAAATTTTAAAACTTTCGAAATGTTGCATTAAAAATCCGAGTTTTCGGTTTATCATTCTCAAAACAACTTTTGGACATTGGAAATGGAAAAATTCCAATTAATCGCGCCACGAACGAGATTTCGTTCCCGCCTAACTTCTGTCAAATGCAAATAAATATTCAAGCTGTTGTCGACAAGGTATTTCCAAGTCCAGTGCTGTTATACACTTTTTTGAAAAGTCCTATTATTCCCTACGCGTTAAAAAAAATGTCTCCACAAAAATTCCTACAACTTTGAAATGATAAGATATCAAAGCAAATAAAACCGTTTATATTAATGTACAATGTACGTTAGGGTGGGTCGATTTAGCAATCGGTTTTTCGATAGCTTTAGGCTTGAGAAAAAAATTCCTCTACGACATATCAATAAAATCATTTTCGAGGCGTCCAAATTTCGATTTCTCCTATCGAAAAATGGCATAATATCGACAAATTGTTGTCCTTACAAATCGGCCCGCTCTACTGTACATACATACATTTTATTAAAAGTTGTTCGCAAATTCTAGGGCGATAATTTTTTGTAAAAATCACCTAAATGATTCTTCTCAGATGCTTAAATACTGATTTTTCACTTGCGCGATTAAAAAAGTATTTATATATTTATAATTCATTGCCGAACAAAAAAATAGATGGGCTAAAAAAGAAGCCCAAAAACCAACATCAATGTAAGAAAGAAACCTTTCGCTATCTGAATTGGCATGTGGAAGTGATAAATGAAAGATAGCTAATTAAGACTAAAGGGGGAAAGCTAAGATTTCATTAAAATGGTGACTTTTTCCATATCATTTTGATTTTTATCCTTAGGAAAATATCCATTTATTGCTCTTAAAAATTAAATTCAAAGCATTTCCGTTCTTGTAAAAGAGAGTTGAAAATGGCGGCAAGCGATCACTCAAAGAAATTAACCAATTTATGATGTTGCCCTATCATCAATTTTATTAGTATGTTGCCACAACTCGAAAAAGATTGCTAAATATATACAATTTTGCCACATATTTGAAAAATCCCTACATTTTAATGATTTTAAAAAATCTGTCCTTATTTCCCTACGGACATTTTTTTAGAAGAAAATCCCTACGAATAGGGATTTTTCCCTACGTATAACATCACTGCCCAAGTCTAACAACCTCCTACAAAAGTCTGGATTTGCTGTGCGAACGTGCACTTTTGGCACCAAAAAATTATGATGTCAACAAGCTTAATGAGCAAATTCAATGGAAACTGCCCAGCAAATTAATCAAATACAAATCGATAGACATAGTAATGGATGAAGAACAAGCCGTCAATTATCCCACTGAATTTTTGAATTCATTGGAACCACCCGGAATGCCACCGCATGTACTAACATTGAAGGTTGGATCACCGGTAATTTTTATTCGCTACTTAAACGCACGAAAGTTATGCAACGGAACCAGATTGACCAGCAAAAGCTGTTCAACAAATTTAATCGAGGCAACAATCATCGGTGACAGATTCAAAGGCATAGAGGTACTAATTCCACGAATTCCGATGATTTCCAACGGTTTACCATTCCAATGCAAGCGGCTCCAATTCCCTTTGAGTCTTGCCTTTGCTATTACCATCAACAAAGCACAAGGCCAATCATTGACTATTGCTAGCTTAATTTTGGAAACTTCATGTTTTTCACACGACCAGTTGTATGTGGCTTGCTCCCGAGTTGGCACGCCAAAAAATTTATACGTTTTTACACCAAATAAAAAAACAAAAAACATTGTCTATCCGCTGGCCTTAAGATGAAGTAATAAATAAATATAATTTCCAATTTGCCTTAAATACATGCGTTTATTTCTACATATCTACACCATATGTAAGTTATTCTGTAAAAAAAACTTTATGATAGGTATTCCATGGATTTTTATTTAAAGGCCTTAAATTTCGTTAAAAGCTCAATTTAAATCGTGTGGTAATACAACACTAATGATTGCTTAGGGCCAGCAACGCGGACCGTATATCTATCTATCTATATATATAAAATTGTAACGTTACTGACTGAGTGACTGACTCACTGATTCATCATCGCACAGCCTAAACGCCTGAAGCTAAACACTTGAAATTTGGACCAGAGATTGGTCACACCCCAAATCAATCCACTAAGACGGGATTTTTGGAAATTCGAATGCTAAGGGGGTAAAAAAGGGTAAAAACGGGAAAATTCGGTAATCTTATATCTCCAAAACTAAAAGAGATACAAAAAAAATGTAATACTTATCGGTGTTCTTTAAAAAAATTAGCGGACAGGTGTCTGGTACCTTTTTGAAATTCGGCCCTTTTAGGGAGTAAACGGGTAAAACCTGAATTTTGGTACTTTTTTGACACCCCTTCTATCTTTTGATCCAATAAACATAGAAACAAAGTTTATACCACATTCGAAACTTATCAAAAAAATACGAATATAAATTTGGTACTTTTTCGAAATTCGAATATTTAAGGGGTAAAAATCGTAACTATTTTTGGTACTTTTTTTTACAAAACATTTTTCTACATTCATTGAGATATTCGTACCAAATTATGGGCTCACACTACAATACTGAAATTTTTGAAACTTTAATGGGGGGAACAAATAGTACCAAAAAAAGGAAATACGGGAAATTTGATATTTTTCTTTAGCTTTTTGGTTCTACAACTAGTATTTTTTTAATTATCGTTAATATTGGACCCAAAAACATAAGATTCAACATGCAATGTCCTGAGGGGATAAGAATCTATTGCGGAACTTTTTGGTACTTTTTTTGTTCTATAACTGGTACTTTTTGAATTTCCGTTAATATTGGACCTAGAAACATAAAGTTTAAAATGTAATGTCCTGAGTGAACGAGAATCTGTAAGAGTGATCTTTTTGGTACTTTTTTATTTTTTGACTGGTACTTTTTGAATTTCAGTTGGTATTGGACCTAGAGAGATAAAATTAAACATGCAAGGTCCTGAGTGAATAAGAATTTGTAAGAGGGCTTTGTGGTACTTTTTTGTTCTTTAACTGGTACTTTTTGAATTTCCGTCATTATTGGACCTAGAAACATTAAATTCAACATGTAATGTGCTGAGTGGATAAGAATCTATGATGGAACTTTTTGGTACTTTTTTGTTCTTCAACTGGTACTTTTTGAATTTCCGTTAGTATTGCACCTAGGATGAAAATCTATAAGAGTGAACTTTTTGTTACTTTTTTATTCTTTGACTGGTACTTTCTAAATTTCCGTTGTTATTAGACCTAGAAAGATAAAATTAAACATGCAAGGTCCTGAGTGAATGAGAATCTGTAAAATCGCTTTTTGGTACTTTTTTGTTCTTTAACTGGTACTTTGTGAATTTCCGTTATTATTGGAACTAGAAAGATAAAATTTAATATGCAATGTAATGTGTGGATAGGAATCTATAAGAGGGAAGTTTGTGGTACTTTTTTGTTCTTTAGCTGGTGCTTTTTTTATTTCCGTTAATATTGGACCCAGAAACATAAAATTAAACATGCAAGGTCCTGAGTGGATAAGAACCTGTAAGAGAGCTTTAAGGTACTGTTATGTTCATTAGTTGGTACTTTTTGAATTTCCGTTAGTATTGGACCTAGAAACATAAAATTCAACATGCAAGGTCATGTGGTCCTTTTTTACAAAATATTTTTCTCCATTCATTGATATATTCGTACTTAATTATTGACTCCCACTGCAATACTGAAATTTTTTATACTTTAATGGGGGAAAAATAGTACTAAAAAGGGGAAATACGGGAAATTTGATATTTTTCTTTAGCTTTTTGGTTCTACAACTGGTATTTTTGGTATAATTCCCGTCCAATACTGAGACCTAGAAACATAAAATTCAAGATGCAATGTCCTGAGTGGTTAAGAATCTAAAAGAGGGAAGTTTTTTGTACTTTTTTGTTCATTAACTGGTACTTTTTGAGTTTCCGTTATTATTGGACCTAGAAATATAAAATTCAATATGTGTAATGAGTGGATAGGAATCTAAAAGAGGGAAGTTTTTGGTACTTTTTTGTTCTTTGGCTGGTACTCTTTTAATTTCCGTTAATATTGAACCTAGAAACATAAAATTAAACATGCAAGGTACTGAGTGAATGAGAATCTGTTAGAGGGATTTTTGGTACTTTTTTGTTCATTAACTGGTACTTTTTGAATTTCCGTTAGTATTGGACCTAGAAACATAGTATTAAACATAAAAGGTCCGGAGAAAATTTGAATCTGTAAGGAGGGCTTTTTGGCATTTTTTGTTCTTTAACCGGTAATTTTTGAATTGCCGTTAATATTGCACCTAGAATCATAAAGTTCAACATGCAAGGTCCTGAGTGGATAAGAATCTATAAGAGGGAACTTTTTGGTACTTTTTTTTATTTATTTACTGGTTCTTTTTAAATTTCCGTTAGTATTGGACTTAGAAAGATTAAATTAAACATGCAAGGTCCTGAGTGAATGAGAATCTGTAAGATAGGCTTTTTAGTACTTTGTTGTTCTTTAACTGGTACTTTTTGAATTTACCTTAATATTGAACCTAGAATAATTAAATTCAACATGCAATGTCCTGAGTGGTTGAGAATCTATAAGAGGGAAATTTTTGGTACTTTTTTATTTACTAGCTGGTACTTTTTGAATTTTCGTTAGTATTGGACCTAGAAAAATAAAATTAAACATGCAAGGTTCTGAGTGAATGAGAATCTGCAAGAGGGTTTTTGGAACTATTTTGTTCTTTAACTGGTACCTTTTCAATTTCCGTATTTGTTGGACCTAGAAACATAAAATTAAACATGCAAGTTCCTGAGTGAATGAAAATCTGTAAAAAGGATATTTTGGTTCTTTTTCGTTCTCTAACTGGTAATTGTTTTAAATAAACTGGTACTTTTATTTAATTTAATATTAATTTTTGTGCATTAAATAAAAAAAGCTAAAAGCTGCCTGGTACTTTTACGAAATTCGGCCCTTTTAGGTAGCAAACGGGTAAAATCTGTATTTTGGGTCTTTTTTCCACCATCTAGCTTTTAAATCAATACACATAGAAATAAAAATTATATAACATTTGTAACTTATCTAAACAATACAAATGTATATTTGGTACTTTATGGAAATTCGAACGTTTAAGGGGTCAAAATTGTACCAACATATGTTTGTTACTTTTAACAAAAGATTTTTTCTCCATCTATTTATCTTTCATCGCAGAGCCTAAACGTCTGAAGCTAAAAGGTTGACATTTGGACCGGAGGCTCTCCTCTCGCCCAATTGATCCTGCTAACCTCATACCTCCTAAGATATGTTTGTTACTTTTTTCAAAATATTTTTTTCCATATATTTATCTTTCATCGCAGATCCTAAACGTCTAAAGCTTTGACATTAGGACCGGGGTCTGTCCTCTCGCTAAATCGATCCTGCTAGCCTCATACCTCCTAAGCTAAAGGAAAACATTAACATTTATTGTTGTACTTTAGAAAAATTCGCCAACCTCATATCTCCTAAACTAAAAAAGAGTTACAAAATTAAAAAAATTAACAGACTGGTGTTTGGTACTTTTTTTAAGTATGGCCTTTTTGTGGAGTAAAAGGGTAAATACAAATTATATCACATTCGTACCTTATTAAAATTTGGAAGCAAACGGGTAAAACCTTAATTTTGGTACTTTTTTGGCACCCCATCTTTCTTTTGAACCAATCAACATCGGAACAAAGTTTATACAACATTCGAAACTTATCAAAAAAATACGAATATGAATTTGGTACTTTTTCGAATTTCGAACATTTAAAGGGTCAAAATCGTAACTATTTTTGGTACTTTTTTTATACAAAACATTTTTCTCCATTCATTGACATATTCGTACTTAATTATGAGCTCTCACTACAATACTGAAATTTTTGATAACTAAATGGGGGGAAAAAATAGTACCAAAAAGGGAAGATACGGGAAATTTATGTTTTTCTTTAGCTTTTTGTTTCTGCAACTGGTATTTTTTTATTGTAGTTAATATTGGACCTTAAAACATAAGATCCAACATGCAATGCCCTGAGTGGATAAGAATTTATAAGAGGGAACTTTTTGGTACTTTTTTATTCTTTGATTGGTACTTTTTTAATTTCCGTTAATATTGGACCCAGAAACATAAAATTAAACATGCAAGGTCCTGAGTGGATAAGAACCTGAAAGAGGACTTTTAGGTACTTTTTTGTTCATTAATCGGTACTTTTTGAATTTCCGTTAGTATTGGACCTAGAAACATAAAATTCAACATGCAAGGTCATGTGGTCCTTTTTTAGAAAATATTTGTCTCCATTCATTGGCATATTCGTACTTAATTATGGGCTCCCACCACAACACTGAAATGTTTCATACATAAATAGGGTGAAACAAGTATCAAAACGGATAATACGGGAAATACGAGTGGTATTTTTTGAATTTTCTATAATATTGAACTTAGAAACACAAAATAATAGGTGCAAAGTCCTATGTAAATATCAACCTATGAGATAAAAATTTTGGAACTTTTTTGGCATATAAATATTTTCATGAAAGAAAAAGCCCGATTAAAAAGTAGCGGGTTAAATGCTTGAATTTAAACAAGTTTAAGCCTAGCAAAGTAAATTTTGGCATAAAAATATGTCCACGAATAAAAGGAGACGCTAACGAAGTAGCCGGTTAAATGCTAGTATATATATATAAATTAAAAATGTTTGTCTGTTTGTCTGTATGTTGGCTTATAGACTCCTAAACTACTGAACCGATTTTCCTAAAATTTTTACAGTAATATCACGTGAGCCCTAAAAATAAAATAGGCTACTTATTCTGAAGAGCCGCTGCACGCATTTTGTTGAACTTTTGGTAGAAGGATCTTCTAAGCTCCAAAATTTAAATAAAATAGCAGCGAGGGAAGTGGTACCACCATGCGAACCACCATAATATCGCATATCTTAAGAACTGTAATAGTGAGACTGTCCAAACTTTGTATAAGTCACTCTTATGGTATACTACACTTTTGAAAATAAAAATAAAGTGGGTAGGCGCAGGGGGGGAAATACCTCCCATAGGATGCATATACATATTAAATATCGTTAAACTGAAGAACTATTCAAGGGAGATTCTTCAAACGTGGTTAAAGCTACTATTATGGTAAACTTTAAATTTCAATATAAAAATGGCGGAATAGACAGAGGAGGAGCAGTACCGCTCATAGATAGAAATATTAATAAGAGCCGCTGCCCACATTTTGTTGAACTTTTCTTCAATCTTTCTGATCCTACTACCAAGAGGAAAAAACTGTAACTCGAGTGAGATTCTTCCATAGCACAGCAAAAGACGCTTCTTCAATCGTTGTGGGAAAGATAATCTAACGAGACTTTTATGTCAAAAATCGTATGAGACTTATGTAGATATGTGAAATGCTCGTCGCATAATTGTTGAAAATATGATTTTTTCAGAGATTTTCAAAGATTTTCTTAAGACTTAAGTAACTAAACAAAAGAGGTACGTACGCCTTTTCTAGTTTTTGAATAGAGCGGCCTGAACGCTTTGTAATTGGAAAAACCGATTTTGACATTTCGTTTAATAGTGAAGCTTGCCGCTATTGTTAATTAATGATGGCAATTTAGCTATTTTTTGGTCAATCCAGCGTTCTTATCTTTATTTTTATTTATAATTTGTGGGTTTTATTAAACAAGAAAGCTATCACCACTGTTCGTGACACAACTTTGACGCTGTTGTTTTGGTATGGCATATCAGCGTAAAAGCTAAGCGAAAGACAAGGTTCCGCCTCCCGCTCTTGTTAATGTACGGCTGTTAAACATTCCAAGATTAAAAAATGAAATTGTTGGAAAATATAATGTTTTATTCAGACTTTGGAGTCTGAAAAAATCGTCACTTTTTAGAAAAATCGTCAAATCTGGCAGCCCTGGTAACAACACAGAATTGAATTTCATATCTTTTAAAGTGGGTTTAAAGTGTACCATTAAATATTTCCCCCGGGGGTGTTGGGATTATTTTTATGATATTTCACCTTTCGGTGTGAAATTCTCTGGGGCATAATCAGCTGCAGCCAGTACCTATAATTCGGCAAAGATTTTCACGATTTCTTGCGATAGGAACTGACCAGATAGGATAGGAACTGACGGGAGTCAGTACCGCCGGTTGAAGACTTCAGGGATCACGTGGTGGTTGTGGTTTTAACCGAAAGTCGCGGGAAGGTATAACCTGAAAAGCACACTTTAGGGCTATTTTTTCACCACTTTTGTGAGAGTTCAACCTGAGGAAGGACTATCCCTATTAGCTGTTGCTACTCAACAGATGCTGCTAACATATATCCAAAAGCAGCGAAGGGCGAAAGTTTTACTTTGGATTACGCAATTAAATTGCTTCCAGAGTTTCAGGCATTGTTTGTCACTCAGTGGATAAGATCCGCCATGAAGTAGGCCTACGCGGCAGATATCTATGTTAATCTCTTTCACATCTGAGGCAAGTCACACTTAGCTAGAATTAGTAAACTTTTTATATCAAATAAATCAATTATAAATATGTACTAATGCTTGTAAAATTTTGGACATGACCATTAAGGTATGTAATAAAGAGTCGACTGGCACGAAATTTGTTTTTTTTTTCAATATACACGTTAAATGTCTCCAAAGACATTTCCAATTTTTTTTTTTTAAATCCATGAACATTATATGCGAAGGGTAATGTCTTCATCGTCCGATTAATATTGTTTGCTTGCTTGTTTGCTGGTTAATTACTACCAAAATCTTTTGAAATTGACTATTTTTAATAGATTTCGAATTTTGGAGACGTTAAACTAGAAAACAAGATTTATGGCATGTCTAAAAGCCAGAATGAAGGGATCTTAAAGAATCAACGATAAAAAGACTGAGTTATTATATTATTCGTTATTTGATTAAAGGCAATTTTGAACAAATGTTGAAAATGGAAATATATTTAATAGATTAATAGAAATTAATGTTACCTTCGGCAGTAACTTGACATCACATAGAATGAAAACTACAACAATACAGAATATTAAATTCACCAGATGCATTTAGAGAACTTTGAATTTAAAATTACATGAACACTAAAAGACCGACTGGCCGTCAGTCAGACGGTCGAAGAAACAGACGCAAACAAATGAACTTGAAAGTGCTGCATTTAATATTTAAAACAGAAACAACCTGCTGCTGCTGCAGCCACGTACCATTTGGGATGTGATGAAAGCGTGAAACGAATCAAAGCGTAAATATCTTTGGACAAAAAAAAAAAAACAAAAAAAGGTTATCGTTGAATGCCACAACACAGGCATTTGTATCCATGTCTGTATGGCTGTATGTGTGTTGGGTGTCAGATCTTTGCTTTCATACCTACTCGAACATAAAATGGTAAGAATTCAAATTTAAATATTTTCATCAGATGACGGTCATGTCTTATACATAGGAGGACATTCGTACACACATTAATATATTAGGTACAAACAATATGTCTCAATTGGATTTCAGTGGCTTCATTGATTCTTATCACCCCATAAAATACATTTCGTTTTGATTGTTTGTTTTTTAAATTTCGCCTTTGTTGTTTTATTGTTGCTTTTGTTTCTTTTGTTTTTTTTCAGGGTTTAATTCTGCCCTGTTTCGTTTTGATTGCCTCTTTAGTTTAGTTTATTTGTATCGTCTAGATGTCTGCTCGTTTTCCATGCCGGTTTGTTTTAGCAGCATCAACGTTTGAATCAATTCGATTAACCACATTAACGGGTTACTGCTGCGCATCGTACAATTTCAGTTAACCCTGTGCGTGTTTAAATGCAGTTCGACAGTCCGAACGACAAACTGACTGACCTACGTCAAAATGACTAAAAGCCCAACTACTAAACGTTTCTATGCAGAGATGCTCGTTTTTATTTTAATAAATTTTTTGATTTTTTTTACTAGAAGTGTAATTTATGTCTTTATTTAGTGAAGATTTCGTTCCCTAATTTATTGTGATACCTTTTAGGCAAAGGAACGACCAAGCGATCAATCGAACGTTCACGTCTCACTTTTATGAGAATTCTTAGGCCAGTGTGATCAACTGTTAAAAACAGGCAACAATAGTAGAACAAGCTGTCTTGTCTGTCTCACCACTATATTTGTTTGGTCAATTTAATAATATTAATACTATGTATGTATGTAGTCTGTAAGTATTCATGTTTACCGGTTGCAGATGCAATTGACGTTGACTTTCCATAACTTTTTTGCGACACTGAACCCAACAAACAATTAGTAAATAATGTACACATAATGCAATGTATTTATAATTAATTTTTACAAGTTTTAATTTTAAGCTTAAGCCTAGTACTCTATTCAAATTTATGAAAAATGATCTGAATCATTTATTATTTCATGAAAAAAAAATTACATCAACTGAAAAATCGTGAGGGCTTTCAGGTCGTAATAAAGGGATTAATTCCCGTGTTGACCCAGTAAATTTCAAAAGTGTAATAGAGAATAACGGTTTTAAAATAAAGGAAGTGAATATTCGAAATCGTGAAAACGTCCCACAATCCTTTTTCCGTGTAGAATTAGAAATTATGAAATTAAAAAACCAACTGCACCCAATCTGTAACATGAGATACCTGCTACCTTGAAACAGTAGAACAATCCCGTAAGAGAACAGCCCCTGCCCAAAGTTTGAACTGTCAGGAGTTTTGACATACCAAATCGTACTGTAAACTCACTCCGGTAAGTGTTGTGTGTGGTGAGCTGCACAACTCAAGCAATAATGTCAAGGTAAAGACCGACAATACCACAAGAAAGTTTAGCAACTGCGGTATTAACCACACCGCAAATTACAGGGGCTGTCTAGTTTACACAGCTTTATAGTGATCGAATGCTAATGGTTCCAAACCACGCAACCAGGGTAAACCGCAATATACTCAAACATGCGCAAACATTATAAAATCTCAATCTCAATATACTGTAAGTTCGAATCCACAAAACGTTCAACGGAATATAAGTTAACTAGAAATAATCCTCGATACTCTTGTTTAAACTAGGGTTTAAAAAACTGCAGTCAAAATCAAAAACTGTCGAACAAAAAATGAAAATTTGTGTACAACTTTTTTGCTTTTTGAGTTGGTTTGACAGCGACGGTTTACATTTAATAAATCAGAAGTAAAGCAACAATTTTCCATGATTAATAAGCAGGAGCTCAAAACTTACCTACGATTTTGTAAACTTCTTATATACAACTCGATTTTAAAACTCATTTGGTGCTACAGTATACAAATATAGGGAACTGCGTCAGCCTCTTATATAGAAAAATCGCAATGATGCCAAAATAAGATTTTTAGAATGATAACAGGTGCTCCGTGGCATATGAGAAATCAACAGTTGCACAGAGATTTGAATGTACCCATACTAAAAAGGGAAGTTATTAGACATAGTGCAATTTAGAAAAGTTAGAATCTCACTCGAACCTTTTGGCACGAAGCTTACTCAACGATTGCATACACCTACGCCTACGAAAGAAGGAGACTTAAAATCTCGTTTCATGAAAATAAAGGAAGAAAATCAACTAACATTTTATTATTACTATATGTATTATCAATAAATTTTAGTCTGGCACTGCAGTGGCTGGAATAAAAGTTTAAGTTTTAGTTTTAAGAGCTGATTAATTATTTTGAATACACAAATATTAAATGAAGTTTCAATAAATAAATATGTATACAAGGCTAATTCATGTATAGGGTGGTGGCGATACTACAACAAGTCACAACAGCAAAAACACAACATTGTATTTTATTTGTTGCTTTTTTTGGTCGACATGTCAAAAACACAAGTTACTTGTGACATTCCTCTTTCTAATTTTGAAAAAAGTAGCACAGCTGTGCTTTCAACGCCACCAGAAAAATTAATTCTCCTTGTATCTATATGTATGAAAAAAACGAAAAATTTGACATGTATAAATGTTACCTGCCTTGCGAGTTTGAATTATTTGACGTTTTTATTCCATTTGGTGCATTTTATTAACTGCACTTCTACACATTTGCTGAAAGTGCTTGTACATTTCTAGTATGAATTTCTATGCCTTGACAAAAGCAAAAAAAAAAAACCTTTGCAATAACTTGCCCTTTGTACATATGTATATCTCAGTTCTAATAAAAATCGTTGCGGATGTTATTTGAAGGACGAGACGCTGAAAAGTTGTGCTAATTATAATGATAAGTGGACATAAATAATAAATAATTGGTTTTTTTAGAAGGTAGAGTCTAACACAAGTCGTTCAGTTGGGCTTTCGTTGCTAAATTGTATCCTTGTTTAATTTTCCCATCGAATTAGAAAAGATTTTGGAAAAACTGTTCTAAAAAAATGGAGGGCAATTTATTTTGAGAATCATTCTGGGAATTATCTTCCAGCACTTGCTTGAAATCTAAAAACTTGTTGGTAACTCATAATATTTAAAAACAGAAACTTTAAGTCAAAAACTTTGGGAAAATTTAATTTAATAGAATAGAAACCGAGTACATATACATGTCATAGAAAAAATGGAAGAATTTTAAGGTTGCAACACGCCCTACAGAGAATCTAAATACTGGACTAGTTATATTCCTACAAGGATCTAAAATATTTAATTTTGTTGTTACAGAGATTCTAAAAAGTTTCAATAAGTCAGATTGGATAGCGACCTGAATAGGGTTATCAGTACACTTAAAAACATATTAGAACTTTTTAAATAAGAAAGACAAGCGCATATGGTCCAGTTAACCGCCGTGTTTTAATTATATTTTACAAATTTATTTGTCAAATATAATGTAAATAAAAATTTGGTTTCAAAATCATATATACATACATATGGGCATTTTCACAGAAAAGTCTACTTTTTGTCACATTACGCCACCAAGCAATTAGACTTGTATCTTAAGCTAAGATACCACTATCGGCTCAAATAGCACAATCTGTAACGATTTTAATCGTTCTATATCGGCGCACATTTAAAAACATTGAACAATTGATGATTCTTGGGTGGTCCCATTATCGTCGCACAGTGTGACAATTTTTTTCGGTTCATATCGGCCAAAACTCAATTGCGACAATAATCGGTACAATGCGGTCACACTATCATGCAATTTAGGCAAATTAAATCATATGTTTTTGTTTATTTGCTTATTGACAGACATAATTTTACTTTAGAAATTCGCAAAATTCTACGTCTGAATATTCCATTATGTTTCCTAACAATTTTAAATAATATATTAATATAAAATAAAAAATGTATTCAATTTTATTCAAACTTACTGCACTTGTTCTTTTTTTTGTAATTGTTGTTTTGTAAACAAATGCTTACAAGCCAGGGATGGCAACATTGATACAACTGCTATGTTTTGTGTAAAGCGAATTGTTTTCTTTCATTTAACAGTACAAATGTGCTTTTTAAAGTTTTAATACATACATAATAGATAAAACAAATGTAATGTTGATACAATTAAGCTCAAAAAAGTAAAATTTTAGTAGCCAGTTGGTGCCATTTAAAAATTTCGTTTTGCCATCCCTTGTATCGGCGCACAAGTGGCCGATAAAAATCGGTACATACATATTAAACAATTTGATTGCTCCACATTGTGCAAAAGAGTGTTCACATTATCGGCGCATCAAGCTTAATTATGATTGTCCACAGTCAGCACAATTTCGGCACAGATTGTCGCATATTAAAAAATGTTTACCGTTCACACTATCGGCACATGAAATACGACAAAAATTGGTACATTGCGCCGATAGTGGGATCTTAGCTTTAGACCCATGTTGTTCAAATTTTTTCTCTCTTTCACTAAATGTAAAGCTAGTTGCCCTTTACACTAAAATGCAAAAAAGTAAATAATATTTTCATTATTCTTTGATAAACAATTAAAAATGGTTGGTGTAGTAACGTGACAAAAGGTAGACTTTTCTGTAGAAATTTCCATATGTATATCGTTCTTCTTAAATGAAAATGCACTGCTACTGCTAGTTTTCTTTTGAACTACACAAAATGTGATTAATAGTGACAAAATTTAATTGCAAACAATTAATTCCGATTTATGGCAATTTGAAATATTTCAATTTCGCATCTAATTAAACGAATGGATCATGCTTATGCATTGTTCGGATTTTGGTACTAAATAAATATATGAGGAATATTTGTGTCCCATCTTCCCCTTTTAACGGCTATATTTACGTTTAATTCTATCAAAATCGGACTACAGCACAGTTGACACCGCTTACATGCCTTAATTATTCCACACCATATCAAACTACAAACAAAAGTTGTGGCTGAAGTTAAACATTCAGAAATTATGATTGGTTCGTGTATAAGTTTGAATTATGAAAATAAACTTGGTACTTATCTGCTTCAACTATGAACTAGTGATGTTGCCAATATTCGTATTCGTTTACGACATTCGTATTCGCTAAATTCAAGAAAAAAATATATATAAATTAAAGCAAAAATATTAATTTTTAATAATTAGTATTGTGTATTATAATTAGTAAGGCAACCAAAAAAAAGCAAATGCTTATTTTTTGGTTTACAAGATAGAAAGATTTTGATTGAACACAAATTCCGATCATGAAAAAACAAAGAAAATGAGCTATATTTGTTAGGGCTTTTTTTTGCTTATTTTGGCAATATCGGCTTTTTTTTAGTTATTTTTGCGATATCGGCTTTTTCTTACTTATTTTGTCATTTTAAGATAATTTTTCATTTTTTTCATACGAAAAAAACTTATTTAATAATATTTTGCAAAAATCGTGATTATTATTAATTATTTTTATGTGCAACTTTTTTTATAAATACTAAAAAATCAACCATTTCTGTGCTGTAACAAATCTGGTTAAAAAAATCGTTCAACGTTATGGTAATATTTTGTGCTTCCCTTGAACAATATCATCCCATTATCCTATATTATCTCTGTACGTTATTATATCTACACTAAAGAGTGGAGAGGGCAGTATGCATTTGGGCTGATGTGAGAAACATCTTAAAATATTGGTCCTAAAGTATACCGATCAACTCAAATCAAATCATTTTCTGAGTCGATCTAATGATGTCCGTTCGGCTGGCTGGCTGTCTATGTAACCTCGTGTGCAAAGTACAGGTCGCAATTTTGAAGATAATTTTATAAAATTTGGGACATAGGTTCTTATTGGCACAAGGACTAAATCTATTGAAAATGGGCCAAATCGTAGGACCACGAAGGAAGATAGGGGGAAATTTCTGCCTCTCAGAAACTATCAAACCGATCTTAATAAAATTTAAATCATATATAGAAATGTATTTATATGGACACATAAGCTATGTAGTTTTTCAAAAAAAAGGACCTCAAGGGGAGATAGGGGGCAATTTCTGCCTCTTACAAACTTTCAATCCGATTTTAACGAAGTTTACAAACATAGATAAATCCATATTAAAATGGAAGATTTGTTTTTAAATCCTGTGGTGTAGGGTATCATATGGTCGGGCTTGGGACTCAATTTGAGGAAAAACGAATAAAGTACGTAGCATATATATTTTTCAAAAGACATTTAAATTTGGTACGTGGGTTCTAATTGGCACAATGGCGAATCGGTCCATAATTTAATATAGCCCCCATACAAGCTGCTATCCCACTCAAACCAATTTTAATGCAATTTAAGACATATGAAGATAGATCCATATTTATATGGACAATAAGATATGCATTTTTTTTTAAATAGGACCACAAGGGGAGATAGGGGGCAATTTCTGCCTATCAGAAACTATTAAACCGAATTTAATGAAATTTGAAACATAGATAGATCCCTTTTAATATAGCCATACACTCTCGAAACTTGCTTTTAAATACTGTTGTGTTGGGTATCATACGGTCGGGCTTGACCGACTATATTTTCTTACTTGATTTTTATGCAACTCTGTCTTAGCGGTACTGTATCGTACTTTTTATAGTGTTGTGTATAATTTTTATTTTTAGTATTAAGCCTTTTTATCAACTTATTTTATTATTTGCTTGTTTAAGTTCTTTTCTCTCGAAAATTCCATAGCTGTATTCTTACGATCAAATTCCTCATTATGTAACGTCTTTTACCATAATACTTTGTAACGTCTTATTTCTTTTTAAATATAGTTTTTGTATAAAGTAACGTCTATTAGCTCCCCTTCTCTCTGTTTTTGGTATAGTAACGTCCTTTTTTTGCTTTTTTAATATAGTTTTAGCTATCAAGAATTTCTCTGTATATTGTTAATTTCTAAAAATTTTGGGGTTTTGCACGAAGTTGTAACAAAATTGGAAACAAAAAATCTTTCATTGGTTTTCTAAGTGAACATAGTTATGGACCGTAAGAAAAATATCCCGTGTTCCAGGGGATATAGGAGACAAATTAAATACAACATTTAAATCAGTTTCATTAAAAAATTAAGGATTTTCGGTATTAAAAGACATTTTGGGAGGCAAGCGGAATTATGAGTCCAATCGTATAAAATATACTTCAGAGCAAATACTCAATTTTAAATATGCTCCCTTAACATCTGTAGACGTAGGAAGAACTTTTTCTATGTACAAGAACTTGCTGACTCCAAACAGACATAGTTTTTTTTTCGAAAATTTATTGCATCAACGAATTAAGTGGAAAACAAACAATTTTAAATTGCTTTTTTTTTAAATTTTAACAGCTTATTTTCATGTTGTTAAACGCTTTTTTTAAGAGCTTAAAACTGTTTTTTAGTGCTTTTTTTTGGTTGCCCTAATAATTAGTATTAATTTTTAATCTTTTGTCTTTAACGCAAAACAAAAATAGAAAATAGTACCTAATTAGAAATGCGGAAGATTGACATTTAACCTTAAAAGAAACTCGGAGACATCTTTTCGTTCTGCTTAATATACAATAATTAGGAGTGGGAAGCTTAACTGTTTTATATCCATTACTAAACAATATGAGAAATAAAGTAAAATTAAGAAAAAACCCTTAATAAAATTCACCGAAATAGGTCGGTATATTGCTAAGTAAAAGCGCAAAAAGTGTGAGAAAAACGAAATCTAACAGTATTTAATTTACGTTTCAGTGTGACCATTTTAGCATTTCTTTAGGATTTTGTTAAAATGTTTTCAGCTTTTTTTAGTTGGGAGTTTGAACTTTTTTTTATTAACTATTATAAATTTTGTCAAAGTTTTTCTTGGGATTCAAAAATTTAATTAACAAGGTTTCGTTTAAATGTGCTACATTCCCATTTCATACTATTGATAAACTGAAATTTATTGTTGAAGGGATAAGCTAATCCTATGCGCACTTCACTGGTTGCTCAGGCCAGATCGTCAGGAAACTTCATCCAAAGATTTTAGAAAAACTAAAGATATTACACATATAAAACTGTTAAGCGAATAAGAATAATAAGCCTCAGTTTTACTTGTAACAATATCAAAGCTTAAACAAAAACAACAACAATTTTTGACTACAAAAAATATTTCGTTAAAAAATGGATTAGTTTTATCTTAAGAAACGTCTTAACTGTTTTGTAAAACAAAATAACATTTAGGGAATCTTGGAAATGCCCTAGTCATGTTGATTAGGGGTATAACCAAATTTTGGCCCTAGCACTACGCGATAGCGAATATTGTGTTATTTACGAAAACAATTTGTTTGGGGCGTTTGAAAATAAAAACCTCACCCACAAAAGCGATTTTCCAAAATCCCTAAAGAAAAAAATTTATTAAAAAAATTTTAAATATTTTAATTATAATTAGTATTGCGGTTATTTCGTTGAACTATTTTAATTATACATAAATGAAAAAAAAAGTTTAAAAGTTTCTTAATTTTTACAGGACATGAATTTCAAATTTAATGTGTGTCTTGTTTTGCTAGAGTTGTTTGTACAAATTAAAATAAAAAAATAATTTTTCAACTTTACCGCGTTTTGTGGGTGACCTTTTTTGAAAACCGCGAAAAATTAATATCATTTTGTTTAATAGTTTTCAATGGACTATTCGACTATGCTAGGGCCATTTTGATATTTGCAAAAAATGGGAATAAGTTATACCCCTAATGTTGATATTTTTAATATTTTTTATTACGTATTAAAGTACAAGGAAATTTTACATTGTAATTTAAAAATTAAATAAAATAATTCCAAGAAAAAAACTTTATAGTGTAAATGTTTGGGCATTTCATGTTATTCCAACGAAATATCTGAAACAAATTTTTGCTTTAAAATGCTAAAAAAAATTTAAAATTTGAAAATTTCAGCTTTTCTTGAACTTTAAGAAATAATATGGTCTAAAATAGAATAGAGCTAAGCATAGAAATAAAATCGCTTGTATTTTGCTTACACATTTTTTAAGTTTTGTTAAGAAAAGAGTTCCTAGAATTGATGTAGTTTTTAAAAAAATTCCATATCATACTTTTAATAAATTGTTAGCAAAAATATTAAAATTTTTTTAGCATTTTCAAAAATCATTTTTAGCATTTTCTGGCCGTTAATCTACTTCAGTAAACACTTGGGCTGCATATTACACCATTTGGGTTGCGATGCTTATGGTTTTTATATAATAATTATAATAATGTTAGTACAAAAATTTCAAAGGTTCAGTAGTAGCATTCAGGTGCGAACTTGATAGTTTCAAATTTAGTCGTCGGAATATCATAATAATGTTAAAAAGATTTAGTAATGTGCCAGTTTTTTTCTAATATATTGTTGTGGGCGAGAATTGAAGATTTTTTCAATCAAATTCGAAATATCGTGTGGCGCAAAGTTTGAAGTTGGATAAACGTATTCGTATTCAGCGAATAATGGCGCAGATTTTCGTATTCGTGAATATTAAAAATTGGTATTCGTAACATCACTACAATGTACTGTGAACTCATGCAAACTTTGGTATAAGAGTACATTATGTCATTATTATAAATATAAGCACCAAAGCTTATTTAGCTGTATAGACAAGACTTATGTGAAACGGTATCAATCGGTCTATGATTTGAAATTTCCATTCTCTTCTTTTTATTGCCATGTGTTTTCCGGCAGCAATACGTTCATTTCGCTGTATTATTCGTATGTAAGCGATGAGTGTATGATTTTTAGTTTAAAAAATATAGAACTTGTACCATAAAACGTTTATTTATTATAATTTTTGTTACCGTATTTAAAGCCGCTAGTGTATTCGATCGATCGATTGCTTGCTATAATAATACAAACCTATCGACACCGATACAATGACGATGACAAAGAAGATGGTGTTGTTTTGTTTTTAAAGAGTCTATGGGTTTATTTTGTGTGCACCATTAAGAGCGTGAAGCTATCCACTATTTATCTGCTATCGACTGATAATGCTCATCGAACAAAGTGAATTAAATTGTTTTAAAAACACTTTAATATCATATTCAAACTCTTTTCTGCCTTTCTGCTTTCATTTTTTATTTTTGCCTTATTTTTTAGTATCCGCTGTTGTGTTGTCACCAGCGCTAATTCAATCTCGTTTGCCGTCATGAAAGACTTGAAAGCGCGATAACCTAAAACCTCTTTAGTTATTAATGTGAACGACAATATCGATGTTGTCTTGTTCTTTTCATCTTTAACTTACTCTTTTTTCCTCGTTGGTCTGTTTGTTCTTGGGGCTCTGGGTAGTGAGTGTTTCTCCTAAGTCATTTCAAGTTAAAACATATTATTTAAATTAGGCACAAATTAAGAATATAAAATGAAAGGAAAAATGTTATTGGATAATGGTGTGAAAACATTTTTAAAGTTCTGTTTTTGTTTTTTTAAGTTATCGTTTGTAAAAATTTAAAAAAAAAAACATTTAACATACAGATTCCTTTAATGCGTTAATGTATGTGAATACGTTAGATCGATCAGCTTCATGCAAAAATGATTTATTTAAGTTAATTCAACATTTTTTTATCAAATCTATTCAACTATTTTCCTTCGTTTAATACAAAGTAGTTAAAACTTTAATAAGGAAGACAAATCTGCCAAATTAAAATCGTAAATTGGGAAAAATATTCCTAGAACAAATACTTAAAACGGAAAACGTCTGAAAAATAAGGATCCCTACCAACGCCCCATCACAGTGTAATTGGCTCATTCAGTAGCTATATTTTGTCATTTTTCATCTTGTAACGACATGAGAAAATTAATTGAGCATTTATCCATTTTTAGTTTGTGAACTTTTTTCTCTAGTTAAAAGAAATGTTACACCAAAAAATGTGATAAATGACGCTAAAATTGTGATGTAACGCAGAATTTCTCTAAATTCCTATGCAAATTAAAAGAAATTAGCGAAAGGATTAAGAGCAAATCAAGTATGTAATATTTTGGCATGCAGAGTTTAGTTAAAAAAACTGCATTTTGCATATTTAATGACCTTAAAACATTGCAGACATTTGTATAATATTTTAGAATTGTCCAACACCAAGAAAGGATTGCAATGACTTATTGACACTTGTCAGAAATTGCTTAACATTTTTGTTAAAGACATTCTTGGACAATTCTTCAAACACGAAGGTTGACATCAAACTCTTTTTAATAGATTTATCGTTGATGTTATACGTAGGGAAAAATCCCTATTCTTAAGAATTTTCTTCTAAAAAAAAAATGGAGAAAAGGGGCAAATATTTTGAAAACATTAAAATGTACGGACTTTTGTGTTAGTGGCAAAACTATATACATTTAGCAACCTTTTTCGATTTGGGATAGCATACTATTAAAATTGTAGATACGGAAACATCACAAATTGTTTAATTTCTTTGAGTCGTCGTTTGCCGTCATTACAGCTATGATTTTAATGTAAATTTGTTAAATAGAAAAAGATAATTTGTAAAAGATGAGTAACAAAAAGTTTTGGATTAAAAAATAAAAAATTTTAATGAAAATTTCATTTTCCCCCTTTAGACGAAATAAGCTATCATTGATTTATCACTGCCACATTCTATTACAGATAGCGAAAGGATTTTTCTATCCTCACTTATGTGTGCACCAGTGATGGAAAATGCAATACTATGGAACTATTTTCAGTACTTTTTCCTTTCAAAAATACCACTGTACCCCTCGTCCGTTTTAGTATTCTTTTCTTGTTATGCTTCTCTGTTTAGAAATTTTGCGTTGATATTTTTAACCATTTACAACCAGGGCTGTGGAGTCGTCAACAAAAAGTACTAACTCCGACTGCAACCACAGAAATTCTAACTCCGACTCCTAATCTTACCTTAATGCTAAATGTATATGAGACCCTATTAGACCCTATAAAGTATATATATTCTGGGTCCTTATGAGGAACGAAGTTGATTTAACGATGTCCGTCTGCCCGTTGAAATGGATTTTCCAAAGTCCCCATATATGATGGGTCCGGAATTGTTTGCTATTGAAATTCAGCAGATCGGTTTACAAATGGCTGAGATATGAGTAAAAAACCACGACTGCTTCAATTTTTTTCCTTTAAAGGTCCAATTAGACGTGACATTACCATACCAACACTGTATTACCAAAAAGACATAAACATACCATACAAACCAATTCAATTTTGGTTTCTACGGTCATACAGTGGCTATGGTTATACAGTGTTGGTAATGTGGTTTTTTGTTGTTTTTTTTATACCCTTCACTACAAGTGGTGGATTTTATTTGTAATGTGTTTAATTATACACATACACAATAATGCATGTACATTAGACTGCCATTAGCGCATATGGGATTTTTTGTTTTTGCGAATTTGTCTCAGCACTCCACAGATCGGTTCCCTTTCCCAAAAAAGTAATTGTTGCAAAATTTTATTCAATTCGGTTGGGGGGAAATGGCGCCTCAAAGCCGCCAAAGTTTACTAAAATCAGCATTTTTGCACAAAAGTTGACTTTGGGCTTGAATAACTCAGCTATTACCCATTACTCATAAAAATGACATATTACTGAAATGAAGGAAATTTAACGTTGAATAATTTTGACAAAGAAAGTTTTTGATTATCTCCAACCGTTTTCGATTTATACCCCCCCAAACAAGATTTGCGCCTTCAATAAGTTAATTTGCAAAACGTTAAATTTTGTGTTATTTATTTTATTACGCAGGTATGTAGGTAGGCTAATAAGCAGATATCCCCTTTGAATCTGTAAACACAAAGAATTTACAAAAGTGTGGGGTGCTGAAAGTTTTTTTTTAAGTGGCAGTCTAATGTACATGCAAATGAAGAAACAAACTCATAGACTCAATATATTTTAATTTAACGCTTCTTCAGTAAAAGCATTCGTAGCCGAGTTGTGAAGTTCTCTCCTGAGACTGATGATATTGCTAGTTCGAATCCCAAAAATAATTTCATTTAATTTTTTTATGTTCTAAAAAAACGATTTTAAGATTATAAAACAAATTTCAAACATCAATTTTGGCAAAAGAGGAAACGGGCTTAGGTACATATATACATTTTTTGTTTTTTTTTTATATTCTCAATTAATATTTATTTATACCTATCTGAAGAACGTTATTTATGTATATAACTTTTTGTTCTTATCTCATCATGGTGAATGGTATATAAGATTTGGCATAGCCGAATATAGCACTCTTACTTGTTAACTTTAAACTCGTTTTTAATGCAGTACCTTTTAAATAGTTAAATATAGCAAGAAAAGGATTCAGTAAAAAGTTCGAATCAATATTCTAAATATTGCACCGCCAATTTCGAAGTATTTTCATTTTGGAAATTAGTAGAATATTTGTCTTAATTTTTGTCAGAAAGTGACTCTGAGTCGATCGGTATACTAAAGGTGGGTCTAAAACCAATAATTTAAAGTGTTACAAACATCAGCACAAATGCATAGTACCCTCTCCACTATTGTAGTGTGGCTATAATTTTTTTTTTTGTTATGGTTAAAATATTTTCCAAATTGATAAATTCGAATTAGTGGTTGCTAAATGTAGCCTATTTCTCAAATTGCTTTAAATGATGTTTTCTTGGCTAATTACCCTCTTTACTTCAGCATTTTACCATGGAGGTGAGAGAAACTTTATATTAAATTCTTTGTTGGTCCATTTTATAAATTTAGTATTGGAAGACTCAGCCATGTCACAGAGTACAATTCCGTTCGGAATCGAAGAAAACATATTTGTTTATTGATAGAAAGTGCATTTTGATAGTTTTTTGGCCTTTCAGATACAGAAAACCCCCATTCCGTTCATGAAATCAAAAGTGGTTACATTCCGATAAATTTTTTCGTTATTTTCTGAAGCACCAAAATACCGAATGAATCCGTTTCCGAACCGAATTGTGCTCTGTGACATGGCTGACTGTTCCTTTTTTTTTTTTTTGAAAGATGTTTCATCATCATCGTTAAAGTAGTCGTGACCGAATACAGGGGCCTGATTCTGGCAGTCGTGATCGAGTTCTTTCTCGATTCGAAAGCAAATTAATATCTTATTATTTCAGTCAATACTGAACGAATCGGAATTATTTTTTTAGTATTGTAAAGCATTAATTTGAGTTTCGCAATACTGAAAAAATAATTTCGATTCGTTGGGTATCGACTGAAATAAAATTGCTTTCGAATCGAGAAAGTACTCGATCACGACTGCCAGAATTAGGCCCCTGTTTCGATTTGAAAGCAATTTGGTTTCTAATTCTTTTAGACGTTACTGAACAAATCGAAAATATTTTTTTTTTTAGCTTTGTAAAGCATTTATATGAGTTTTCATAACACTGAAAAAATAATTTCAATTCGTTAAGTAACGTCTAAAAGAATTAGAAACAAAATTGCTTTCGAATCGAAAAAGTATTCGATCACGACTGCCAGAATTAGCTCACTGCTTTAATAGTTATAATACATAAAAGAGTTTAAATAATTATCTATGTTTGTATGCAACAAAATAACCGAAAAATTAAATTATAGTTTTTATCATAATTTTTCAGTATTTTCCGTCTTATTTTTCCATCGTAAATTATTAAGCTTTTGATAATATTTTAAAATATTTTAAGTATGTTTATGTGATTCTTTCTTCAAATTAGAGCTACTAAAATTTAAGAAAAATAACAAATGGCTTTTCATATACATATCAGTGATGGGATCTATGTCACAATTGGGCCATTTTTGCCACTATTAAATGTTGCTTCCCCTTTGGCCTTTTCACTCTTTTTTGGCCCTTTTTAGATGCACATATATTTTTGGTTGTTAGGCCCCTTTGCGTTTCAGGTGACAATAAAATCTTATTTGTATTGTAAATACAACGAAGAAATGGAATTTAAAAATAAACAAGTTAGAGTGTTATATTCGGCAGTGCCGAATCTTTAATACCCTCCACCGACAATTTGAATATTTCAGGAGTGATATTAATTTATCTTTATAAAAACAGACATCAGCATTAAAATTGGTTGCTGCTTAGACCTATATTAAAATATTGACCGACAGTCTTGAGCAAAATATCTTGATTCGTAACAGTTTAAGCCGAACTTAAATGATTTTCAGGAGGGGGATTTATATTGGAGTCATGGTAAGTTATGAACCAATCATCCTAAAATTCCGCAGAGATATTTCTAGTATTAAAAAACATAAATTTCAATACGGTGTTGATATCAGTTTTAGCGTTTACAGTGAATTTCAGAAGGCTGCAAAAAATGGGATCTAAGGTAAATTATGGACCGTTTATCACAAAATTGCATGACATTTTTTTGGCCATATACAACTAATTTGGAAGAAATTTTTCCACAATAAATATATCTGCTACGATTTTAGGGGTATTTAATTAATTTACCAGAGTGGGCTTTATATGGGGACTATAGTAAATTATGGACCGATCATCACGAAATTTTTCAGTGCTATTTCTAGTCCTATAAAACTGTGAAGTACCAAATTCTATTATGATAACATTATTTATTACGGTTTTAAGCACACTTAACTGTTTTTCGGTAGTAGGGTTTATATGGGGTCTAGGGTAAATTAGGGACCGATCTTCATGAAATTGTGTGTGATTTTCAGTCCAATAAAAAGAACATTTGTAAAATCTCATATCATTCCGTACATTGTTCCACCATTTATGTTAGTTTTTGTAACAAAATTATCAATTTTTTAAAGTGATGGTTCCACATTTTGATTATAGCTCTGATCCTACTGAACCGATTTTGCTGGATTTCAATCCCAAACTGCTTAGGATAACTTCAAGCAATTTGACACCCAGTTTGTTTATTTACTTTGAGTTTTTCGAAAGTGAGCGTGTTTTCAACAGACGGACATAGCTAAATCGACTTAGAATTACTCAAGGACCCAGAATATATATACTTTATGGGGTCTGAGGTGAATAATAAAAAAGTTTCACTCGGAATGACAAACTAACAAAAATTCACTAACAAATCGATACTTAAGTTCAGAAAAAGCTATTAAACAAATAAAAATGATCCTTTGCCTCCATTTGTCACAGAAAGCAAAAATTTTAAATTGCATATTTACGGTTTCCCTGATTATTTTTAACTTGATTTAAAATTTAGTTTGTAGAAGAGTAGTAAAAGTCCTACACAGAAAAACTTCTCCAAAGTATTTCACTTATTATCAAATTGGTCAAAAACAAAATCAGTCTTAATTAAAAATTTAATCAAGTGAATTAAACGTTAAATCAAGAGAAACAAACGTTTCATCAAGTAAATTAAACGTTTAATTTATACTTTTAATTTGTTTACTGGTGTAAATTTAATTAATTTTTTAATAAACATCAATATTTTTTTAAATGGAATCAATAATAAATTTCAATTTATCAATAGTAAGAATTGGGAATTTGGCAAATTAAAACTAAATCTTATTAATGAAATGTTTGGCTCCCAAGAAAACCTTTGATAACAAATATGCAAGTGGCAGTGCAAAAAACTGAACTGGCAACAATGAAATTAAGTAATTTGTTTTTATTTTTGTTTTTTCTTTTTGTTTTCCCCTACAACTACAATTAGAGTTGACAAAAAGTCAATCAATTGTAGTCGGTATTTTTGTTGGTATTTTGTTTAAGCTTTGATATTATTACGGGTAAGACGTTTGAGTGTTTATAATTACTATTCGCTTAACAGTTTTATTTAAATAATAACTTTAGCTTTTCTAAAATCCTTGGATGAAGTTTCTTTCTGATCTGGCCTAAGCAACCAGGGAAATGCGCATAGGAATAGCTTGTCCCACCAACAATAAATTTCAGTTTATCGATAGGAAGGATTGGGAATTTAGCACATTAAAACTAAATCTTAATGAAATCAATTTTTATTTTTTTCTGTGTACATTTCTTACGGCTCTAAAACTATGCATGAGCTTTTTTATAATTTTTTTTTTTTTTTTGAACCAAGTTTTATGTCTCAAACTTAAAAAAAATTCTAAATTAAAGTAACGATATGTAATAATAATTTGCAGCTCGTTATTTGCATGTAACGTATGTAGTTGATTTAATGAAATGTAAATAGTTCTTATAAAATTTAAAAATTAAAACTAAATGCGGAATCAAAACTTCAGCCCGATCTTTTTCTGTTTTTTTTTTCAAAGTTACATTTCGATAATAAAGGGATTTTTGTTACAATTTTGGCACAAACTGAATCGATTCGCTTTTCAAGACAATATAAATGGTCTTGCTGTTTTTATGGAACTTGAGGCTTAGTCAAACTGCTGCATACGTAAAGTCACATAACTCATGAGCAAAAAAAGGCATAGATCATGAAATGTCAACATTACAGAACCAGTGTTGCCACATCAATATTTCTCTTTTAGTACAGTAGAAAAATATGAGAGAGTTCGGCTTGTGAGTGTCAATGTTTATTCCAAATAATGTTGTGCATATCTGGAGCAAATTTTTTAAATTCATACATTTACCTAATTGTGAATAAATGAGAAACGCGTGAATCGATTTTCATGATCTATGCCTTTTTTTGCTCATGAGTTATGTGACTTTACGCGAAAGTAATTAGTTTTGGAACTTTTATCCATTTTAGATTTTTTATGAATTAAAAAAAAAAATATTTAAATTTTTAGGCAAAAAATACTTTTTTCCCTTCATACATTCATTTTTAACTTCGAAAGTGTTGCACATATAGGAAAACGGTATAGAAGCAGATTAGAGAAATTGTAATTCTTAATTTTTCTAAATTTGTTTCATCAAAATCGGACAAGTGGTTCTCGAGTTATGTTAAACTACGTTTTTGCCAAAACGTTACAACTAAGCGAAAAAACATCAAGATAAGGAAAAAATTTAAAAGGTCATAAAAAAAAACTGACACATACGAACGCCAAACCCTTTGAGGGTTTTACTATAATGACCTAGTACCATCACCCTGACTTGGAATTTCTCACCCCCCAGATTGGCTGTTGTACTGTGTAATTAGCACTGGACGACAAAAAATTGTCTAAAAAATATTACAAATATGGAAATAAAAAATGGCTATGAAGAACAAAATTGCTAGATCTTCCGGCTAGATGAAACAAACCGCGAGATCTAGCCGAAAAATTGCTAAATTGCCAATCTTGTTTCTTATGCATTCTTTTTCGACTCTTTGTACCCTCCGAAAGATTTTAAAGAGAAAAAGTCAAGGTATAATCAGCCTTAAGGTTCAGTTAGCTGAGAGTAATAGTAACGTTGCAAATTAGCTGCTTCATTTTGTTGTATGTAAAACAATTAAAACGATTATAGTTGGCAGTAAGATGTTACGTCACAATTAGGGGTTTTTCTCGGGAATTCCCCGTTTTCCCGGGATTTTTCTTGCGGGATCCCGGGAAATAAAAAATTCCTCATAATTTCAGAAAACAGCTATTTATACTTTGAAATTTTGTTTTCTATTCTTTAAAAATTAGCACCTGTGGATGGGTTGTGGATTAGATCAATTACAAGAAGTGAATACATGTATTTAAATCAATGTCTCCTGATGCAATAAATCTACTAAAAGCAGAATAGGCAGTGCAACAGTTGATAATTATTACATTTAGTGAAGTGAAGAGTTAATAAAGTACTTTATTTCAAAATAAGATGCAGAAAGTAAAGTTTCATTGTCCATGGACAAGTCTTAAAAATAGGAGAAACCTAGAAATATCGCTCCTTTATTGCAACATAGTCATATCTACAAAAACAATCTTGACAAAATGCGATTAAAGTTTTCAAAATGTACAGATTTTAATATATGTTTTGCTATAACTTCGGTTCAGTTTGAGATATAATACGAGAAGGTATGAACGAAAACTTTGCTAAAGTTACTTCAAATTTTCGATTTTTTGAGATATAATTATGATGCAATGAAGGAGCGATGTGTTTATTTGGTGATAAACGGAATTTTTTTTAAATTTGTGTTGGCTTATATACCCGTGAAGTGCGGGAAACAGAAATAAAATAATATTTTGGAAACTCGTGTAAGATACTACAACGCACAACTTGAAAAACACATTGTCCTAAAGATTGCAAATGGACCTATTGAAATGAAAAGGTTTGTAAGAAGCAGTCCGGTTGATGCTATTTTTTGCATCAACCTTGACATACATTATTTAACTAATATAGACGTTGTTTATAAAAAAGAAAAAATTGCTTTGTAAACAAGTTTCCTTACGTTTTTTTATAAAAGTTTTTTTCATTAATTAAAAACAAAATTTACTTTGTATTATTTATATGCAGCGGGATCCCGGGATCCCGGGAAATTTAAAAAAATCCCGCTTTCCTGGGAATCGAAAAAGTCCGGGGAAAAAAAAACTCTAGTCTCAATCTGTAAGAAATAAATTTGTCTTACTTTTTACCGCACAGAAAAAATATCTCAAGAAAATTTTTAACAACACAGTTTGTTAAATATAAAATTTTAGATCAACAAACTTTTTATTTGATTCATTGAAAAAATTAGTCGAAATTACACTTTGCAAAATAGCACTCAATAAAACATACTTAATAATTAAATATTTCTTCATACGCAGTAAAAACTTTGCTTACTCTTTCAAAATGAATAGCTTCTTTAACTCATTATTTAGTAGCTTTGTTCTATAACTACATCTATAACAACTTTTTTAACTACTTGTTTCTTGATGTATGTAGGTAAAAAAATAATGACTAACTTTTCAATGCGTTCATTTTGGGACGTCCCTTGTAAAATTCATTGGTTCTTTCAGTAGAATTGTAAGTAGTGCTCTTATGTTTTTCTTATTACTAAACACATTATTTTGTAAGCGAAGTTTTTACTGGGTATTTGATAAAAAAATATTTGAATCAAAGTAAAGACGGTATTTTTAAAACTCTTGTCCATTTTTCAATAGCTGGTTTTAAATAATTATGAAATTTTTTTATAGGTATGTATATCAATTGAATTTTATTGTTTGCCTGTTAAAATTTACTTAAAAAAGACTTTTCAAGAACTTATAATATGATTATAATTTTTTTGTTTCGGTGGACCTATTGGTGGAAATGTTCGCTATATCTAACGAGGGCCAGGTTCCCGACTTCAGCGGTTATCTTTTAGACCTGTCTTTTTCAGGTTCAAGCAAGACGTCCTATTCAACGGCTGCCTTGGAAGTTCCATTTGATTGCAGTTTGGGCTATGTCCTCCGGATCTTTTCTAAGGTGTGAGCAATTTAAGTCCATAAGACTTACATACATTTTCATTGTAGTCGGCCAAAAATTTTGAGAATTATGCTCAAGCTCATGTAAGCAAAGACCATCATTACGTTTATGATGAGATGTGCTGCATTTCAGGTCGCAAAACCGTAAACCATGATTGACTTAACGTTGAAGTTAATCCACCGAAGTTTGTCAACTTATGGTGTTTTCTTTTCTACAAAAAATGTCACATTTTATTTAAAAAAATGCAATTTGGTGTTCGTTTCTTGAAAATGCTTTGCTCTCTAAGAGGGCAGCGTGTTTTATTCTAAAAAAATTCACCCTTAAATGGCAAAAGGCATTGCACTTTCCGCCCCGTATAAATCGAGAGTGTTGATAATGCCCTGTAAGAAGATGGCTTCTGTTTATATAAAGGGTTACCAGACGAAGTTGGGAAAAAATCGCCACTAATCAGGACAGTAAAATTTTTAAGTTTTAATAGTAATTTTGTCTATTATTTTATAGTAAAAACAAAAGAAAGCATAACATTATTAATGGTAGGTTGTCAGTGACATAAAATTTAAATGGATTCGGTGTTAAAAAATTGTTTTTGAAAAAAAACGTCAAATCAAGAAATCGTAAAAACTTGGTGTTAATAAATTCACAATCTGGCAAAGGTATTTTCTTGTTTACATATTTTATGAAAACCAAACTAAAGAAATTAGAATTTGGTCATTAATTTTGTTGATTTATTTATTTATTTAATATTAATATATTATCAAATTTGAGTTTATGTGTATTTTTTTTATATTTTGAAGAACATCCTTTTTGATTTATGTACATATTTTTTTATATATTGAAGAACAAACTTTTTGTCAGTTGTTAAAAACAGGGCGATCCAATTTTGTGTTTTGTTCTCGTCAAATAAAAAATTGCATTATTACATGTAAGGCAAGACATTTTATAAATGCACCTTTTAAAATGTGGTATTTTTTTTGTAGAAAAGAAAACACCATTACTGCTCAGAAAACAAAAGGATATCACGTCTTCAATGACAGTATCTTGAATTCTAAAAATTCGTGGTATAGCACAATTTTTGCTGCTGAGTTGACAATATATTCTTACTTCGCTGTTGTATTGGGAAAACTTTGTGATAATAGACAGTAACACCAGCGTTGTCGAGATTTTCCTGGATGTTGTTTTACGTCTCATTGATATAGCCAATACAATGTTTAAAAAAGTGGAGGCATCACACAACCTTGCCTAATTTGTTAATAACTTTAAATTGACGTGATTACAACTGAATCACTTCAGTTATCACATAGAATCCACTGAACATACCTCAAACTGAGTATAATGTAGAATCGGCCAACATGAACGTGTACAACCGGCCACGATTTCTACTTAATGTTTTATTTTTTTTCCTTAAATAATTCATAAATTTTCACAATTTCATCATTAAAATGATTAAAATAATCTTCTGATAACTTTATAAAGTATTTTTATCCATTTTTAATACTTTAAATAAAAATTAATTTGTTTGTTGTGTTGTTTTCTTAATCATCTGTCACCTTAATCATCTCAAATGTAATATGAACGGCTTTGATTAACTTAATCAGCATTTTGCTCAAACGCGTTTATAAACCCAAGTGTGAACATAGCATAAAATCAGTGTCGCCAAAACTTTATGACCAAAAACAGCTAAATTTCCGGAAAACAATGGCTAAAAAACGGCTTAAAACATTTTCATATATAATATTGGAATTTTATTTAAATTAAACGCGTTTTCTTATTTTAGCAATTTTATAAATTTATATAAAAGAATAAGAACTATTATTTTATAAGCAAAACGGCAAAAATAATTTTATGGCTAAAGAAGTTGAAAAATGGCTCATGGCTAAAATGATTTTTTAAAGGCTAAATTAGGTGAAAATGGCTATATCTACCGCTAAATGACAAAATTTTTAACACTGCCGAATGCCTATCTATATTCACCGATATGTTTCTACTTAAATGTTTTTTTTTTCTCTGTGCCCGTTTGCATACCAGTGCGGACCATATAATATTGTGTGGAAGTGTTTCAAAAACCCTTTAGAGGTCGTTGAAGGTAGGATACAATGGCGATTGCCACTCAACAGACTGCTTTACAATTATGGCTACTGACGAGGTCTACACAGAATTTATTTGGCTTTAAAAAGCTTTTAGTTTTAAATGGAATATAAAAGATGACCTTTATATAGCATTCTCACTCCTCGAGCGTACCCGTAGCGTAGAACATTAGACCGAAAATCAAAATCGCGAGCCTATTTGTAAAAATATACATCCAAAATAATTTTGAAGTGTAAATAAAAGTCGTTTTTTATTTAATCCTACTTTTTTCTTGCTTATGTATTTTTGTCTGCCAGTATCTTTGAATGCATCTGACATAAGCGGCATTTAAACAAAGAGAGCTTAATAGAGTTGTTGAAATGTAAAAATAACACAGGTGTCAAGACGCACTGTCGACTGGAAGCATAAAGAAACACATTGTCATGTACTTGCGCCGATCAGGTGACAGTAGAATGCCCTTTAATGTTATAAAATGCATTCATTGATGCTGTTCCAAACACTTGCCGCTGTCATTGTCAGTTCAATTTGAAAACGGAATATTTTCAAACTTTTAAATAAACATCTGAATGATTAAGAAGACAAGTATGTACGCATTAATTTAAATTTATTATTGCTTTACTATTGTTTAACCTGATATATAAATATATCGCACTTGCTCATAAAGAGGGTATTAACTCAAAATTGAACAATTTTCAGTAGAAGAAAAACCATTTTTCAGTTAACATTAAAGCCATATATAAAAAAAAAATTTAAAACCAAACAATTCATTACCAAAAAGTAGACAAAATAACACGGGTAGATATAAATATTACGTGCTGATTTTTTCAAAAAGTTAAAAATAAAAGTTTCGAGTTTTTATTCAAGTGCAATATGTACAAACTGTTGTTCCTTATTCAATTGTAGATTTTGATTACCGCTATTATGTTCAATAATTGAATTAACTTTTTAAGAAAACATTTTTTGGAGTTGGAGGGCGTTATTAGATGGAATTTTTGTTTGGAAATGTTTGAAAAACAAAGCATATATCGCGACCTTAGGACAACAGGGTTCTATCTTACATGTAGTTTAAGCCTTTTAAACGTAGTTTTGACAGTACCATTGTAATTTGTCGTTTCCAAGTGTGTTTTGATCCACCAATACTCGGCTTCCTTGTGGATTTCAATCTATAGCTTGTTTAGCGACATTATCTGGTAGCTTACGCAACATGTGTACAATCCAGCACCACTTTCGTTTTCGGATTTTCATTTCTTACGGTCGCTGGTTTGTTTCTGCTCATATATGGATGTTGAATGTTCATGAGCATTCGTGGTGCAGCGTTCCATGATTCGCATCCATACCGAAGTGGGGATTTAACGTTGCAATTAAACAGGCTTATGTTAGTTCTTCTTTAATTTTATAGGGCTAAGCTGACCAAAGGATTGTTGATCTTTATTTATGCATCCTGATATGTCTTCAGTTGAACCACCAGTTTAATCAAATATGCTACATATCTAGCAAAATATTTTAACGTCATCGATCTGCTGATTTTGGATGAACATTTTTTGCTCGGTATTGCATTCACTCCTATTGTGTTGGTTTTTGTTAAATCATCAAAAAATAGTTCTAACTCCAACTCGAACCGCTTAGATTTAAGTCCGACTCCGCTTAGATTTAAGTCCGACTCCGACTCCAACTACGACTCCACAACATTATATTGATGTCAAATGTATATGAGACTGGTCCTTACTTGACTTTAAACTCTTTTAACTGGTTAAATATGAACTATTTCTCATAAAATAAATTTAAATCTACTTATTTATAGTGATCTGCAAAATATTGCATCGCCAATTTCGAAGAATTTTTATTTTGGAAAATATTACAAGATTTCTTGAATTTTTTTATTCAGAGTTTGGAGTCGGAGCAGCGAGATTTTGTGGGTACTTCGACTTCAACTCCGGTACAAATCCCTCAACTCCAACTCCACAGCCCTGGTTTTTACAATATTTATTTTTAATCTCACAAGCTTTGCGGTCTCATTAACCTGTGACTGTGCAAACAGATGTTATCGGCATAGTCTAGGTCTTCCAGTCTTCCTTGCAGTCCCCAAGTGATTCTCCTTCTAAATATGTGCTGAAAAAGGAAAAAAAAACTATTTATTCAATAGCTTAAACGTTGTACAATTTAAATGAACAGTTCTCGAGATTTTTGGAAATAAATAATATAACTCCAGAGAAACATGATTTTCACGAATATCTCGAAAACGCTTCTTGGCAGAAAAAAATGAGTGCCATATTCGTATTTGGCCGCCCCGCCCCGAATTACCTTAGAAAACATCTTATTTTTGAGATTATGAAAAAAAAGTTAAAAATTTGTGAAATTTGTGTTATGTCGTTAAGTAGTCAAAATTCGCTAGATAACGATAACACCAGCCAACAAGGTTTTGGACTGTAGCAACCAAATATCTTTCCTAGGGTCATTTGGTGGGCTGAATTTTTTAATCGTTTTTTACATAAAAAATCACTAGTTTATTTGAAATGAATGAATTTTCAAAAGTGAATGGCGGTTTTTGAACGTCGTTTGTATTTTGTTGGTTCGCTTTTACGTATTAGAGTCCAGCAATAGTCTCCCAGCATGTTTTTGTCTCAAAATCCTTGATATACTCTTTTTTTATTTACATTAAATCTTGGTGAGCACGATCCCCTTATTCGATTTGTCCAAGTTTCTGACTGCAAAACCAAAGTAGTGTAAATATGCATATTTTACTGATTCTGATTTTGCATATCCTTTTTCCAACCAAATATACACCACACACAAAGCAAAAATAGCTTGAATCAGTAACACACGATCTCCCTGATACGAGTTCAGCTCACCCAGTTTATTTAAAAAAACATGCTTCGTTTCTTCAGTCAAGTTTTTTTTTCCAAATTTGTAGAGCAGTGTAATTGTCGTTAAGAGATATTCTGTAATGAAATTTTAACAATTTTTGTCGGCAAACAATGTCGGAAGCTAACGACACAAAAAGTTCTTGTTAAATATTAACGATAATAAATGAACTGTCAACAGATTAAAAATAAAGAGTAAAGAAGCCAATTTTTAACACAAAAAAGTAAGAACGTATAGTCGATCAAACTCGACCCAACATTACAGTATTTGGGCGATCATTTTTCCGGCAAAAAGAGTATTTTGTGGGGCTTGATTCTTATAAAAGATTTTTGTGACAAATATTATCTAAATATCCACTACTATTACGATGATAACAACTATGAGATAACAGAGGTTACATACGTGTATTTGTTTGGGAGCTGTGGTCAAATATGGCCCGATTCTAATAAAATTTGTTCTGCTGGTTTAGGCTGCAACAAAATATTTTTGGACTTTATTGAACCCATATGTCTATAAAAAAGCTGGTTAATGGGCACAAAAACCTTTTCCGGGAAGAAGTTCGCATGTGGGCTATGAAAAATAAAGAAACGCTTCTCACCATTTTGAAAAGGCTGCGACCTTGTGACAATAAACACATATGTGCCAAATTTGATAAGACTATTTCTAAAATTACGACCTTTAATTGGCGGACAAAGTTATCTTAGACAGACAACCACCCAGCCTGATAGAAGGACGGACCTCGTTAGCAGGGTTATCAGATTTTATTTCACCTTAATCGCCAAATAGTATACTGAAAATCGCCAAAAATCGCCAAAAACTTAGTTGTTTAGATTTTTGGTAAAAAAAGATTCGCCAAAAATCGCCAAATAAAAGTTTTATATAAAAAGAGTATACAAGTGTATTTTACCTTTACATAAATTTCCCATATTTATCCTCATTCTAGTAGTGTGTTTATATAATAGTAGAACATCGCCAAATGCTTAACATTTGTGATTCTAACTTGAATTCTGTAATCTGTAAATCATTAATCGCAGTCGCAAGAAGTTTGGCGACTTTAAATTGCAAAAGTATGCTGAAGGGAACTAGAAGTTTTGTAATCATAAGAAGGCTGATTATCTCAAAACCTACAACTTGTGAGATCAGTTAATTGAATTTTACCAAAACATTAATTTTATCAAGCATGTTAATTGAGAAGCGAGATTTTTAATGTGAATTGAATTTTACCAAAACATTAATTTTATCAAGCATGTTAATTGAGAAGCGAGATTTTTAATGTGAATATAAGCCAGAATATGGTAAAATTTTGTATTTATTTGAAGCAAAGGATAAGGGAATTGAATTGGAATACTTAAAGTCAACTCAACCTTCTAAACAAATTGCATGAATTATTTTTGCGTTTTGCGTTTATTTGCGTTTTTAAAATTTATTTTGCAAAATAAGTTTTTCGGTAAAGGTCCGATTATTGATAACTTCTGATCAGAAAAATGTGCGAAAATCTAAGATTCTTAAATGTTTTCAATGTAATTGTCTGGCAGTATTATCAATTTATCATATAAAACAATCGCATTCGTATTGCGATTTTAAAATTTGTTAAAAATTTAAAGAAAAAACTTAGCCCGTACTTATAAATTTGTTCATATATATATGAAAAAAAGTTAAAATGTGTTTTAGAAATCGCCAAATAATCGCCAACTTTTTTAAATTTCGCCAAAAAAATCGCCATGTCGCCAAACACAAAATTGCATCGCCAATTAGGTTTATAAATCGCCGCGATTGGCGAAAAATTGCCACATCTGACAGCCCTGCTCGTTAAATCGATTCTGAAATTGATTCTGAGTCAGTCGGTATACTAAAAGGTATACTTAAATGTGCTACACACATTTGCATAAACATATAATATCCTCTTCGCATACAGTAGTGTGGGTATAAAAAGTAAGAGCCGAATGTTGTGCTAGAGTGGCTCAAGCTCCTCGAATTGAATTGAATTTACATGTTTCAAGAATCACCACATTCTTTCATCAGAATTCTTTGGCGTTCTAACCTCTGCACTACTGCGGTGCCTGCCAGCCAACAGTCAAACATCAATCTTTAACCAATGGCATTGGTGGTTCGAAATTTGCTGTAGTTAATTATCAGCTCCCCTGTAACTCTGTCATTTCCTGACTTTACTAGCCATTCAATGTTATTTAAGTAATTCTATTATCTTTCATTAAAAAAAAGAAAAACATAATCCGTTTAATATTTCTGAAGATATTTGCGTTTAAGTGATATCATCTTTTTCAAAAACACAAATAACGGTTATTTTGGAATATCTCGAAAATGTTGTACTTTTGACCATTCGGACTTCATGTTTGGACTTAGCGTAAATTTACATAAAGATTAGCAGCCGTAGTCATAACGAAAATTTGGCATGAAGTTAGCACAAAGTTTATTCATAATACACTATCAAACTCTGGCTAACGATTTGCTAGTATCTTGTTAACGAGCTGCCAAGCGTTTTCCAACTTTTGAAAAACAGCCGTTTAATGTCAAACTATTTTGCTGGTTTTTTTACTTTCTGTAATTTGCTTCCTTTTTTAATTAATTTGTTTTTAAATCGTCTTAAAATTTTTATATTTGGAGGGTAAAACAAAAAAAAAAACAAAAAAAAAAATAAATAAATGACAAACCCAGCGATGATTAATGCAAAACGCATTGCATTTTTGAGTAATATAATGTGGCATCATTAAAATTCAGAGTTGATTTATTAGTTAGCAGATGGATAGAAGTTTGTTATGACTAAACTATGTGCTAATAAGCTGCCAAGCTTAATCGGCATTCTAGTTAGCAGCTCGTTGTACGTAGTGTACAAACTATGGCTAACTTTTTGTTATGAATACGGCTTTAGGTGCCAAATACATTTGGTCAAAAAACTGTCACATAGTGTTTTTTTATTGAAAATAAATAAAAATATTAAAGGAAATTATGAAAGTGTATACACTTCATTGACAATGTTGCCAAAAATTCAGCAAAATAGTCCACAAAACTGGTGACTTTTAGACACTTGTACCCGGGTTTCCTTCAGAGATATTATGAATTTATTTTTGGATTTTCATGGGTGCTCAAGCATAATTTAAGAGATTATAGGGTAAAGTATTTTTGAGATTTTTTTGAGATTTTTCGGAAGTTGTTTAGAGGTCCCTCAAGTCGAATTTTTGCCAAAAATCGGGTCTGCCGGCCTTTTTTAAGTTTTCTTCATAACTTTGTCAAAAAGCACGATTATCTTCACTTTTAAGAAAACAATTTAAAAGAAAAATGACCAAGCTTTATTTTGGTGTACAAAGACTATAAGTTTTTGCATTTGCTCATTTATGCACCCTACATTAAAAATTTTCGTAATTTTTTATAAATTTTGTAAATTACGCTTTATAATTTTTAAAATTTTTATGAAAATGAAACAAACCAACAATGCAGTTTAAAAGACCAATTTATTTAAAATTATTTCCAAACAAAAACATTATAGTCTTATATGCCCTGCAATAATTTTTGAAAATCAGTTTCAGAAGTTGTGACATTGAAGTTAGTGTTAGCCAAAGCCACACCTCGTTTTGCTACATCATTTACTACTTGTTTTTTTTAAATTTGTTCTTTGCATCTTGAAATGACTTGTTGGCTCCCCGATTTTCGGGTTCTGTTTTTGAAAAATCAATTAAAATATTGCATACTTCAAAAAAAAATTAAGATCGGTTTTGAAAATTAATCCTTGAATTTCCTTATTTTTAAGGTTGTCTTCTATTAAATTTTACTACGTCGTTCCCGCTACTTGGCGTATGTAGATTTTTTGCCATTCAACTCAATGTTTGGTGTCGGTATGTTCATCAAAAAACAAAAAAAGGTTTAGGTAGTAAATTTTGGGGTAATGTACCACTGATAACCTATAAAAGTTTTTACCTTAGCACGTGGAACTGCTACATTAATAATTTTGTAGTTATCCAACCGCTTTATAGACTAAGATCATTGAGAACAGTGTATCGTTGGCATTGACATTTTTTCTGTAAATTAATGAACTTAATTCTAGCAAGGCATTATTTTGTAATTGTCCCTGTAAGACTGCAGCTGGTTTCGAAAAATGCATATTTTCAAAGAATATATAAATATAATATTTTTTTTGCCCCTGAAAATAAGACTCAGATAAAGCAATTCTTTCTAGTCTTCTCTCGGTTGCATGTCTTCAAGCTGGCCTTTTATTAATTTGCTTAAATCTTCACGTATTGGTAATGGATAGCGCTTACATCAATGTCACAACTTCTAAAACTGATTTTCCGAATTTATTGCAGGGCGTAGAGCTACATTGTAAGAACCCCAATGAATGATTTTTAAGCAAATCAAACGCAAAAGTTTGATTTTTAATTGTTTGTTGGGTATGAGTAATAATATCATAAACTGGGCACAAAGCTGAAAACCGGTATAACTCAGGAACGGTAAGAACGAATTCAAAAATATTTGTTTCTAAATTATTTAGAATAAATTAATCTTTCAAGCTGCATTGTTGGTTTGTTTCATTTTCATAAAGATTTTAAAAGTTATAAAGCGTAATTTACAAAATTCATGGAAAAATTACGAAAAATTTTAATGAAGATTGCATAAATGTGCAAATGCATTGCAAAAGCGTATAGTCTTTGTACACCAAAATAAAGCTTGGACATTTTTCTTTTAAATTATTTCCTTAAAAGTGAAGAAAATCGTGGTTTTTGACAATATTATTGAAAAAACTTAAAAAAAGGCCGGCAGACCCGATTTTTGGCCAAATTCGACTTGAGCGACCTCTAAACATCTTCTAAAAAATCTGAAAAAAATCCTAAAAATACTTTACCCTATAAGCTTTTAAATTATGCTTGTGGGACACACTAATGTGTGTGTAATTAAACGACACACAGTGTGGCCTGTAGAACAAGTGAGGATGCAAAAATACAGATTCCATGTGCCCCTAAAAAATATGAAATAACCCTTTTTTACAAAAAATTGTTCAACGTTTTCCAATATGCTACCCTTATTTCAATCAGAATTTTTAATTAATTTTTTGAATATCAAGAAAAATGTTGATAACTAATATGCATGTGGCAGTGTAAATAAAACTGAACTGGCAAAGTAAAATAAAGTAATTTGTTTTTATTTTTTCTTTACCCACTTACAACTACATTTAGAGTCGACAAAAAATCAACCAATTATAGTTGGGACTGTAAGAAAAGATAAGCTCACTGTGTATTGTTGTTGTTTTTGTTTAAGCTTTGATATTGTTACAAGTGAAACTGCGGCTTATAATTCTTATTCGCTTAAGCCCTTATGACACTACATTTTTAATGCATTGTTCAAGTTTTGGTGAACAGTACAAATATAATGTAATACAAAAATTTACCAAGTGCAAAGAGTTAAGCTGTATTAAGGTAAATGACAAACTGTCAAAAATTTTACTAAAGTTATCGATAAAAATGAAGTTACGTCAAAAAAAATTTAAAATTGTTTAACTTAAAATTGACATTTCAAGCTTGAAATATTAAAAGTGTTGCTGAATCAGAGGTTTATGGGCAAATTCAGCGATTTACCGCTTTTTGTTTTTAGGTTTCTCATAAACAAAAAGTTGGCAGCATTTAATAAAATAAACAAAACAGGGATGGCTAATTTGTTTCAATTGTACTTTTTTGTTGATACTTTTTAAACTAAGATTTATAATACCTTTTTTTGGTGTTTTTATGAACATAAATAAAACTAATTTCAACTAAAAAAAATCTTTTAGTACAATTAGGGTAAAAAAGTACAATTTTTAAAGGTTGTTGTACAATTTTAAAAATTCTCAACGCCATCCCTGAAACAAAACCATAAAAAGAGAAAAAAAACTAAAAAAATTTGTTTACATTTTTTATAGTTTGCTCTTTCTAATATTTACTGTTTCTTTCTATCAATTCTATATCAATTAATGAATAAAAAATGTAGTGTCATAAGGGCTTTAACAGTTTCATTTGGTTTAATATCTTTAGTTTTTGGAAATAAAATGCGCATAGGAAAAGCTTATCCCATCAACAATAAATTTCAGCTTATCAATGGTATAAAATAAAAATTTAGCAGAATTTTCAAAGTTGACTGATTTTCAGTGTTGAAAAAACCGACTATTTTTAAACTAGGAAATGGATTATCATTCTCTTTAATTAAATTGGTAGATCTATATATTAAGAAAATAATAAAACAAATTGTACTGTTTGCTTTGTATTTGTCCAGGTAAATAGATATTTGCCAACTATCCATTTTTTCAATATTTCTCAACTTTAAGGGAAAATAAATAAGCTATAAATTTCTATGTATATTTGCCAAAGTTTCAAAATAAGTTCTTTGATTTGTCCTATACCTAATGCAACAAGTTCCATCTACCCGTCCTTGCCCCATTATTTGCTAGAGGTGAAATATTGAAAAAAGAAATGTTTCCAAAAATGTGTTTCATGCTTTTTGGGGCAATTTGTGATGTATAACCGTGAAAACCTATTCTTATTGTTAAGATTTATGATTTTTGTTTTTTTTAAATTACGTAATAGATGTCTGAGATCCTCTATCAAATGCTGCTTCCTAAATTCCGCTACAGACACAGGATGTACAAATAAAGGCACGAACGTAACAAAGAAATGGCGTTGGCGTACAAATAGTCAAACATCCAACACATGTGCATGATATCAAATGTTTGAAAACAATAAAAATCCCGGGATTATTCTACGACTGGAAGTTGACGAAACAAGTTATTTTAAGGCACTCAACTCAAAATGGATAAAAACTAACACCAAAACTGGATTAATAATGATACCATCCTGGATGGATTGAGAGAACATGAACCTAGCACATCAACCGGGCGTGCAAAAGATTGGCCAATAAAAAACTTGGAGGAATGTTCAAATTGTACAAGAAAGAGGAAACTGGCTGACTCATAAAAAGTTTGGCTCCAAAAAAGCTTTGGCTTTGTTTATGGTCTTAGAACTTTATAAAGAGAAATATGAGATACAACGGGCATATTTAAGACAACATGGAGCTGATATTTTACCCTGATACATGCACGTTTCGAAAGTAAAAATAGATACACGACCATTGCATACGGAGTTTACTGAAGTCTGTGTGAAAGCCAATATGAAGAATCTTGTGGACCATACAGCAAAACGGCTGTTGGAGAGTCTTCCTGAAAATGTGGTTGAAATTCTTCCTGAGAAACTGACATTCATCAGTATATGAGGCTGCGATAGATCATCCGGACAAAGCGTTTAATATCAAAAGACGCTAAAATATCGGACGGAAACAAGTTTATGGCATCTGCTGTTCCTTTGATGCTAAAATCTGATGTTTCCTTACACTGGACAAAATCGACGGTCGTCATCAATACATTATTGTCGACCAATAATGTTTCAGTTCGCAAGGGAATCGCCGGAACTCATATGTCAAGAACCTTTAAGAACAAATAAGCAATACTAAGCCCACAAAGTTCGAAATCAGTTAAGGAAAATACATTGTATCTAGTTGCGAGTTCCCCCTGACCATGGTTGAAGAAAAAGTCATTACCGAACTGATAAATACAACCTCAACATTGTGGTGCACAATTTGCAAAAAGATAATTATGAATATGGAATCTCACCATTGCATGTAAGAATAAGGCGTATGGAGTTCTTGTTAAAATTAACGTATACGCTTCCACAAGAGGGCGAACACATTGATGAAATGTGTTCATCAAACAAAGATAAGTAAAGGAACCGAAAGATTCGAATATTGGATGCGGTTTTCAAACAAGTGGGACTAAAATTAGACTGCCCAAGTACGTTTACAGAAACCCAAACGGGGGAAACACTTCGAGGACTTGTTTGAAAATGATGAGGCTGTCACTCGACTAACTGGAATAAACAATCAAATCGTTAAGAGATGGCAAACGATCTTAAATCTTTAAAGCTGTAAGGAAAAAGTTGATTCTGAAAAATATGGAGAATATGCTTCGAAAACTTTTAGCACAGAAAAAGTTGACCCCAACAGTTCATAAAATATTGTCGCATGGCAAAGATATAATTAAATATCATACTTTGCCAATTGGAGAGCTTTCTGAAGCAGCGCAGGTGTTCCTAAGTTCCGATCCACTTATTTTATCATTGCGGCATGTAAAGTCACGAAAAGAATTTAAAATTAATTATTGTTCAAAAAAGGTAAGTCTTCTAGATAAATCTTCTTTTACGGGTTGGGAGCAATATTTTACAAAAAATTTAAAAATATGTAAATTAAAAAAAATTAAATCTTTTCTGGAATAATTTTAACTCATGAGAGCCTTAAAAAGGAAACATAAAAGATAAAAAATATTTTATTTTACTTCCCATGAAATTGATTTTTTCACAAATGCAAGCTTTGCTTACCCTAAGTAGCCACCTAAAACCCTTTTCAAACACTCATTTCATAGGCTGATCCATTATCTATCATATGCCTTTTCAATTTTTTGATTATCTCATTTAGTTCAAAAGTTATGAATTTTGCAACGATAAAACTGAACAACGCTTGTTGCTATTATTTAGGTTTAACTGTAATTTGCTTGTACAAAAAAAGGAAGCTTTGGTGGAATTAACTTTAAGATCTACCTGAATGACGATTAAATTTTAACATTGTTACAAATAATATTATATACAATATAAAAAATTTTGATAATACATACATACACACAAAAATTTCAATCCGAATGCTCAAAAATGTATCGGACAGTAAACTTATTAACTTTCCCAGGGCTATTGATTCACATCTTGCGTCCTTTAGCTCAAACCAAGATAAGTTTGAAATTCATCGAAAATAAATGTTTAATTTATCGTTTTTTGTTTTGTTCGGTCACTGAATCAGTCATTTGGCCGGTTACTTTGTGTCATTTATTGGAAAACAAACAACGATTCTTAATTGAAAACAAACCAATCCGATGATCAGTGACTCGAAAAATCAATGAAACGGGATAATATGTTAAATCTATCTTTGAAAGATTAAACGTAAGAAGTAATTATTAACACTCGATTTGATGAGAGTTTTTTTATTTCCGTCTTTTTTACTTAAAAAGACGGAGATGGTATTGTACAACAAATACTCGTACATAAGCACAGGCAATTTTTGATCTCTAAGGAAATAATGTTTTATGTTAAATTTAAAATAATAATGATCAAGTGCAATATTCATATTCCTATACTTATTAACTCACCGAAATCCCCTGTGTAATGTGATAAAAAATATTAACTTAGTAATAGATTGTTAATTTAGTAGTAGACAAAATATATAATCGATCATTTTCAATCTATTGTATTTTGAAAAGTATATTTTTAATTAATTACTATCTAAATAAAGAGAAACACAATTCAAACGAGGGCAAGTAATACCAAACTTAATATATATAAATGATTTATTATTTTTTTTTTTTTTTTTTTTTTTTTTATTTATTTATTAAGTTTGCAATTTCGGATACAACAAGATATAATATCTTATAATTTACAGTATCAGAATCCGGAAGTTATATCAATAAAAAATATCGTTGGTTTAAACATTATGTTGATAAAGAATTATAATAGTATGAAATTTAATAATTTAATAATTTAAGATAGAGGGAAAAAAAGAAACATTAAATAAAAAATAGATGAAAAGGAAACATGAGAAAAAATACTGTGAGATGTTCATAGAAGTTACTACTGTTTTGCAGCAGATTAAGTTTGGTAAAAATGTTGAAGTAATTGTTTGAATTTATTTGCGTTGCCAATAGTACGAAAGTTTGAGGGAAGTTGGTTCCAGAGACGGATAGTTAATATAAAAAAGTGTCTTTCAGATGCCGTGTCTCGATGTCGAATTTGCATGATACCATTTCCCCTTGCAGACCTCATAAATATTAAGCGATCATGAAGATATTTCGGTTGTTCCGTTGTTACAATTTTATGTAGGAAAACAAGGTTTTTTATCTTTAAGTAGTTCATAAAGGTGACATTAAATATTCGACTGGAGTATTGAGAAACATGATCAAATCTCCTCAAGGAGAATATGTAACGTACAATGTTGTTGAACGTTGTGTTTAGTTTGCAGTGTCTTTTGAGTTACAACCGCAAAAGATTTCTGATGAATACATCAAAGCTGGTAGTAAGTATGTTTTAGCCAGGAGTAGTCTTATTTTTAAAGGTGTGCAATACTGTGTTGCCCATAAACACCTTAACATACTATACACTCTTCCACATGATTGGTTGATGTGATCTGACCAAGTGAGTGTGCTGTTGAAAACCACACCAAGATTTCTTGCAGACTTAACAATATCAATTTTGCTACCACCCAGGAAAACATCAATTCTTGACTCGATTTTGACTGAGTTTTTGCAAATTATAATACATTTTGACTTTTCCGGGTTAATTCGTAAACCGTTTGCAGTCGCCCAGAGGAAAATATTATTTAGATCAGTGTTAAGATTTTTAACACTAGTGAAGATGGATGCTTTGCAGCTATCCAGGTAGAGCTGTATATCATCAGCATACATCTGCATTCTTGAATATTTTAACTGTTTTGGTATATCATTAGCATAGATCGAGTACAGTAATGGTCCCAGTATGGAACCCTGCGGAACACCTCTAGTCACGCGAAGAGGATTAGAGAGAAGGCCTTTATTAGAGACGTATTGCCATCTATCAGTTAAATATGTTGACATCAATCTAACGGCAGTTGTGGAGAAATTGAACATATTAGATAATTTGAAACCCAGTATAGAGTGGTGAACCGTATCAAAGGCCTTTGAATGATCGAGCAAGACTAAAAATGAAATTCTCCCATCATCTAAGTTGCTTCTTATGGCTTCGATTACATCAGTTAGGGCGGTTAAACAGCTATGCTGAGATCTAAAACCTGACTGACGATCCGTTAATAAACTGTACTGATTTATATATTCAACGATTTGTTTATGTATAAGTCGTTCAAAAACTTTTGAAATGTATGGTAATATGGATATCGGGCGGTATTCATTGTTTGTTTTTGGTACTGGAATGATTTTGGCATACTTCCGTCGGAAAGGTACTTGTGGTTATAATTGTGTTATAGAGATGTTTGATAGGGTGTATTATCCCTGGTAGTATAAGCTTTATGAACCTTGGGTTAATATCATCCAGACCGATTGCGTTTGATTTGACTTGAAGGAAGCCATCTGCAACATCATTTAGATTAAGACACTTAAAACTAAACTTAGCAACGTATGGATCAAATGGCGACGTTTGAGTATAAAAACCAGGGTTTACTGTTGGCAATGGGATATTTACGAAAGATTCGTTAAGCGAGTTAACATCAACATCATCTTCACGCTTGGTTGTCTTACCAATTCCAATATCGCGTATTATTTTCCACGTCTTTTTTGTGTTAACAGCGCTGTTGAATTTATTGGAATAATACACAGATTTATCGTGTTTTATTTTAGTCACAACGTCTTACTTATTTAAAAATGACAGCAAAATTATTTTTTTTTCTCTTTTTAAGAGTTACAATTACAAATGAAGTTACAAATTAAATTATAACTTAATTACCCCAGAACAATAGAAAATTTGACCTTTACCCCTTTGTAGTGAAACATACCAAAGTCTCTGGTTTGAATCGAACCCGAAACTCCCGCACTGTCCGACTAGCTCACATACATATAGCATTCCGGGGCACCCGCCAAATATATTTTTTTTTTTATTTTTCATTTACGTATTTATATATTAAACTAGCTTAACCCGGTTCGCTTTAATACCCGAAATTATTTTTTCATTGTTGTAAAGCATTAATTTGAGTTTCACAATACTGAAAAAATTATTTCGTTTTGTTCAGTATCGACCGAAAGAATTAGAAAGTACAAGATCACGACTGCCAGAATTAGGCCCCAGATCTCGTGTATCAATAACAAAACATTTTGTACTAAACATAAATACTTTTACTGTTACCGTTTTACAGATATACAAAAATTTATATTGCCATTTTATAAGGGGGAATCATGTCTGCTTTTTTAATTAAACCTTCTTTTTGACAGATGTTGTATATTAATATCTAAGCGATTTGTACAGAAATCAATTTTGTATTTGTATGAGAGATGGCCCTCCCATGTCTCCAATCCCACCTAGATTTTCGATATGTATTGTGTATTGATAACCATTATGGCTTTGTCTAGATATAAGGAGTTCTGGTTTGTCCAACGCCCACTTCTCCAATCCAGCCCTTTTTTGAAAGATGCTGTGCATTGATACAGTACTTTTCGCTTATAGTCCATTCCGCTTAAAGGCCAAAAACGGATATAAGCCAAAACTGTCATATTCATTTGCAGGTTTTTTCGAATTTCATGCAAATTATTTGTTCTAAGGTCCACTTCGCTTGTAGTCCATTTTCGTTTATAAGCCACATTTTCTTTGCAGGCATATCTATTACTTTATGCAAAAACATTCGGTTATAGTCCACTCTGTTTTTTAGATATTTTTTTAACAAACTGGCAACAAGTTTTTTTTATTTACCTTTCTGGCAACTTTAATAAATGTCAAATTTTGGTAAAAGAAGTTTTAGATTCCGTTGAAATTATAAGACAATTTTGTCTTGACAACAAAATTGAGCAAAACATGGATTTTGAAAAAATAGAATTAGTTATTGTAAAAACTTCTTTAAAAAAAAACAAACTAAAATAACAGAATTTTTTTAAAAACGTTTAACATTTCCCAATTTATAGCAGAATCTATGAAATTAATACTTATGTTGCGTTGGATTTATACATTCAAAGAATTAAAATGATCTCATAATTTAAGCTTATGAAGCATTAAATTACATATTTACCTTTTTGTTTTTATTAAAAGCTTTGAAAGCCTTTGAATTAATTTATAATTTTTTGTTTTAACTATTATTTAATTATTTGTTTATGTTTTGAATAAACTTTTATTTTGTTTAAAAAAGAGTGTTTTTTTTTTGAAGAAAATAATTTTTATATAGTCCAAAATGTGGATTATACTAGGATTCACTTATTGTCCATAAAACGGCTTATAAAAAAATTCGGTTATAGTCCAAATTCGCTTATAGTCCACAAAAGTTGTGCAACTATAGTAGTGGACTATAAGCGAAAAGTACTGTAACCATTATATATATAAAATAATAAATAAATAAAAAATAATACTCTAACCAGACAATTTTATACTAAACGTTCTTCAGATATAGAGAATTCTATATTGTGCCAGGTCAACTTAATCTCTCCAACTTTTTGACTGATGTTGCATTTACATGCATTTTGTGTCAAATTAAAAAACTTTAGCTGTTACCGTTCTCTAGATATACAGAAATCTTTTTTGACTTTCATGGGCGGTGCCACGTCCACTTATCCACTTCCTACCACTTTTTAACATTTGAACCAAATTCGCTAAATTTATCTATTGCCGTTTTCTAGATATACATAATTATATTTTCTGACAGGCCCACTTCTCTAATCCCGCCCACTTATTGACCGTTTCTCTTCATTGAAAATCAAGTTATTTATATCAAATTTGTAAACTTTGCCTATTGACGTTATACCAACTTTTTGACAGATGTTGTGGTTTGATAACCCTAAAATTTGTTCCAAATTTTTAAGCTGTAGCTGTTGCCGTTCTCCAGGTATACCTCTTCTTTATGGATTCTGTGTATTGACAACTCAGCTCTCTCCTACTGTTTTTCAGATATAAAGAAATCTATTTTTTACCACGCTCACTTCTCCAATCACGCCCAGATTCTGTTAGATGCTATGTTTTGTTAACGAAGATATTTGTCTCAAACTCGGAAACTTATGTATTTTAAAATTTTCAACGCCACAAAATTTGAAGTGTTTGAAATTTAAAGACACAGTAAAAGTGTTAAAAGATCGACTCAGCGGCTTAGGATGCTAAAGGTACAAGCGAACAAAAAAACAACACATACATGCAATCATTTTTATATATTGAGATTTATAGATCTGCAGTGGAACAGAATCATAATTACTGAGAAATATATCTGCTATTTCCAAACAGATGCACAGATTATGTGAAATTTTCTATTAATATTAATTTTATTACTTTTCTGACCAAAAATTTTTTTTAATTATTCCAATTTTTACCGGAAACCCAGCATTCAGAATTTTGTCATAGAAAATTATGTTTTAAGCCTTTATTACTATAGAAAATCGGCCTTAACCAAGCCGCCAAGTAACACCTTTTTATGTATCTGAAATGCGTAAAAAATTAAGCCCAAAACTAAAAATCACGCAATTTTGGAATTTTTTAATTTTAGCCCGTTTTTTGCTTTTGCTCCGGTATAATTAACTTATTTGTTTCTCTGGTTATGTCGAGTTATGGAAACTGTCTAAAACTTTAAAAAGACAAGTTTTGGATAAGTTTGTAATTTACAACAATTCATTCATTGTTACTTTATAGTTTTGCTATGAATATATTGAAACATGCCTAATCAAACGGTGAAGAGTCGAGGATTTTTGTGTCATGAATTTAATAAAAAATACATTTTTATTGTATGTAGTCTAAGACGAGATAATCGTTATTTTTCAAGCTACGATGTTACATATCGTAATTGTTTAACAATAGTGTATTAGTTGAAAAAAATTGTATTTATCGTAAACTAGGAAAGGGATTATATTTCTTACAGTTCAGTAACTATGCATAAGCTTTTATATACATTCTTTTTTATCAAGTTTTAGTCTTCAACTTAAAAAAGATATGCCCTTTCTAAATCAACCCGAATTGTACCAAAACTTTTTTGTAAATAATTTTTTTTGGTTGACATAAATAATGTAATAAGGTTCAGATTGTTTAAAAAAAACATTTTCACTACAGTCTGACAAGCAAAGTGGAGAGAACTGGTGTGTCCATATGGCTACACGGGTACAAACAAATTTGTTTTAATTAAAATAATTATTTATTTTGCATTTGAATACATTGAAAGGTATTTTTTGAGGTTTTTGACAAATAAATCGTGTTTTGTAGGCAGGGTTACCGTTTGCCCGACTAAAGCCGCAATTTTACCCTTTTTTAGCGACATTTTTATCACCAACTTCTGCGACTTTTTTAATTTTTACTATTTTTTTTGTAAATTTTCTTACAAAACACATTTAATTTGCAGTAAATTATAAATTTTCTTATTATTTTATCAAAAAAAAATCGTCAACATTTAAAAGCAATTCAGAGATAACACGGTGTCACAAATTCTTAACAAACTGATCACCAAATGAATCTGACACATAATCTTTATGTAAAATTGTCTGCTGAATCCGAATGTAAAGAATCGTCAAAAGTAGAACAGTTTTTAAAAAGATGATGTCACTTTAATAAAAGTATCTTTGAAAATATTCGACGGTTTTCCTTTATTTCTCTGTACAAACTTTTGGGGGGTTATTTCATTGTTTTCTTGGGGGGTTATTTCATGCCGCCTAACATCGCTGCAGGTCCTTCCAAGATACGTAATATTTCGTGATACTATTCGAAAGACTGGGAATTGAAGTATAAATAGCTTAACCAAGACATTGAGTTAAAGCGACCTTTTTGCAGTGTTTGTAAACAGCTTTTAGTGAACAAAGACAATCACCTTCAGCGACATGGGAAAACAAAAAAATGCATTAATAATATAAAAAGGCGTCCGAAAATAAAAAAAAAACACGGATTCTTTTTGTTTTGCTGTGCTTTTTATTAATAAAAAAAAACGTTTAAAAAAGACGTGCGACTTTATTTTTATAAAACGACCTTTTGTGCGACTTTTTAAAAATTCCTAACGGTAACCCTGATTGTAGGTTATGTACGGTATCATATAAAACATTTAAGGCCAGTACAATGTATTACGACATTGCAAAAAATTATGTAGAATGAGAAAAATCTTATCATGTAAAAGCAAAATGTATTGAGTAAGAGAGAATACGAATACAAAATCTGACAAGCGGTCGGGTCGGTAAATGCTTTTTTTCTAAACCATTTTAGAAACTTATGTATTCTCATCACACCAGAGGTGTATTTTAACGGAGTATATTGAAGGTGGTAGCATTTTTATACAATTACAAAAACAACTAAAATCAACTCAGGAAATTTTCATGTTGTTTTTGTAAAAATTAACAACTGCAACCATCTATTTTTTTGTTATTATTTTTGATTTTACTTTTACACGGATGTAAACACGAATTATACTTACAAAAGATTTTTCTTTTTTTCTTTTAAACACGGAGAGAATTTCATAATATTTTGATTCTACAAAGTCGTAATACATTGTATTACCGTGTAAACTGGCCTTTAGTAGATGCTGTTCGACCAAGCACAGCGTCTTTTATTTTCAATAAGTGCAACATAGTTACCACAACCATCAGATCAAATGTCTCTGGGCTGTTCCTTCATGTTGCTGCTCACTGATAACCTGGACGGTGTGGCTTTTCTCTAAATTTGGCAATACAATAGACTTAGTTTTATTTTCGACCCAATTTGTGACATATTTGGATGTTCTTTTCTGGATATCTGTCAAACATTTTGAACGGTATTATCTATCAGTCACGTAAAAATTAATTGCCACCATTTTATTCCTCTGTATGACGTTTTGATCCATTCGATTTACACCGCTCATAAATTTGTTATAGTTGATTATTGAGGAAGAATTAAGGCAATACTTATTCGTCATCTCAAAATATCCTAATATTTGTTGTTTTTTAATTTAAACATTTTTGTTGCTGCGCTGCTTTTCTCAAACATTCACCAACTGAACTGAATCTTCGCCATAATGAACGGCGATGCTTAACAACTCAAAAATAGGTGGTACCGATATTCTAAACAAATTTGTTCGCATTTACTGATTCTTTTACCAACAGCTCACTTTTGTATCAATTCGGGTTAAAGTAGCAATATGTAATAATAATTTACAAGTTATATGCAAATATGTATTTGATTTAATGAAATAAAAATCCTACTAATATTATTAATGTGAAGTTTGTATGTATAGATGTGTGTTTAATTATGGCTCAATCACGCGAAAACCGCATAATGGATTTGGATAAAATTTGATAGACGGATAGGATAGCATATGGCATAGAATCAAATATAGGGTACTTTCTAAATTTTATAAATTTGGTATTCAGACTGCATATAGAGGGCCAATATTGAAAGCCCTCTATCTTAAAAAACAAAACTTTTCAGGAGAGCCAAAAAACTACTGAATCTCACATACACGCAAAGAAAAAACATGGTTGTGGAAAACATATTCTAAGAGCAACATATTATGATAAGAATTATGATTGTAGTCACCATATTAAGATTATTATTGGAACATATTATGACTCAATATACTAGCAATATGTCATCATAATATTTTTCCCTTAATCATATTATTATTCTGTTAATCATACTAAGTTAAGAAGTAATCAAATTATTGTCATGTTAATCATAATAAGCTAAGAAATTAATCATATTATTGTCATGTTAATCATAATAAGCTATGAAGTAATCATATTATCATCATGTTAATCATAATAAATTTAGAAGCGGAGTTCAATATAAGGCTTGCAAAAGAGCAAATGAAAAATCTGTGGTTTTCATGGGCAACCGCGTGTGTCCATTTTTTTGATTTTTAGATGTTGATGCCATATTGCCTAATTTTGAACGCTATTTATATTTTTTTGAAAAAAGATGTATCAATTCCGTTTTGTAACGTAAGTACAAAGTTTAAAATGTGCAATACCTAGCCCATAGTTTGATCTAGAATGGGTTTTCGGCTTTCCTGAACAATTTGTTTTAAGACATACGCGGTTGCCCATGAAAACCACAGAAATATCGTAGCACTTTTATAAAATATAACGAAATCTCTGTGTGTTTTGTTGTTGGATTTTAAAAAAAACTATGATATTTTGCATTTGCACTATTACATCACTAATACTTGAATGAACTCCGCTAATATTTTAATTTTTTAATTTCTTTAAACTTATTTTTTTTATGGAATTTTATCTTTTAATTGTTTAACCGCTCACAAATAAAAAAAACGACACAACTATTTCAAAATTATTTTACAAATGGCGCTAACATAATATGATTAGAGTAAAAATAGTTTGATTGCATCTTTAACATAATATGATAAATATATAGAAAGTTATCATGTTATGGCTATTAAATATCATGATATGGTTGTGAGAAATATAATATGTTTAGAAAGTTATCATAATTAAGTTGTTAGAAAAATAATTATTTTTCGGTCAACAATACTCAAATTCATAATTGCGATAAACATTGATATGTTTACAGTAACTATAATATTGTTGATATTAAATAAAAACAAGTAAGAGTGCTATATGCGGCTGTGCCGAATCTTATATACCCTTCACCATTGTGCGAGCAGAATACAGAGCAACTAAATAATTTTTACATATACATACATATTTACAATACTTAAAACTTCATTATAAATGAAATTTAAAAAGCGAAAACTGGTAAATATTTTTTTAAAATCGTTTTTGAACATAACAATATTAAAAAAATATTCTTTTTAAAAAACCAAGATTCGAACCAGGGAACTCACAGTTTCTAACTTAACACACCCCCTACCATGAAGGAACGCTGTTTAAATATCATTAAAATGAAATATAGACCCTTTACTGTTTACAACTCAGCACAGTTTTTTGCTTGTTTTCTTTTTGTAAAGGCACTGTTGTCATTTTTTATCTCTTTTGGCGAGTTTTTAAGTAGCAAAAAAACACAAAAAGTCCTAGTTTCTATTTGTTATAATTATTTCGTTAAATAGATGAAATAATAAACGAAAATCATATTGGGCATTATGCTAGTATATGTAAACAAATGCGAAGGGGGGGAGAGATGAGACGACAACCGGATTTGAACTTCGCTTTTCATAAGGACCCAGAATATATATACTTTATAGGGTGCAGGACCTTCGGTGAAGGGTATAAAAAACAAACTTAATTACAAAAAAGAGTAATTTTTGGGATTTCAGTATATTGGTCATAACTCTGCTATTTCTGAACCGATTTGAAAGATTTATATAACGACGTGTTAAAGAAAAAATTTGCCATTTATTTTGGTTGTAAGACTTGGACTCGGGAAGATCTATGGTTCCCGAAAATGGGTATTTTCCAAAAAAAATTAATATTTTGGTCATAACTTTTTCGTATCTGAACCGATTTTCCCGAGTTTTTCAGAAAATATTTTTTATTAATTAAATTTCCGATCTTTTGATATATAAGGCGTAACCATAGGTCATATAACAGTCAAAAAATTCAGGTTTTTATACAATTTTTAATACTTTTTGTATGGAAGGTACCACGCCCACTTCTCCAATCCCGCCCACATTTTGTGGAATGGTGTGTATTTATAACCTTAATGTTTGTACCAAATTTGAAAACTTTGGCTCTTGCCGTTCTCCAGATATACAGAAAAAAGTAATAAAAATACAACAACCACAAGGGATTTTTTGGAAAAATTAGAGGCAGTCGTGGTTTTTTGGTCATATCTCAGCCATTGTTGGACCAATCTGGCTGAATTTCAATAGCAAGAAATGGTGGACTATATGTGACATAAATGTAAAACAACCTAGCCGCTATCATGTCTGGAGTCTCCGGAAAACACATATCAAACGTAAGACGGACAGACGGACTGATATCGTTAAATCAACTTCTCTCCTCATAAGGACCCAAAATATATATGTATACTTTACAGGGCCTAAGATCAATATTGTAGAAATTACAAACGGAATGACAAACTTATATATATCCTTTTCCACCTGTGGTGAAGGGTATAAAAAAGAGTAATTTTTGGGATTTCAGTATATTGGTCATAACTCTGCTATTTCTGAGCCGATTTGAAAGATTTATATACCGACGTGTTAAAGAAGGTATTTTCCAAAAAAAATTAATATTTTGGTTATAACTTTTTCGTATCTGAACCGATTTTCCCGAGTTTTTCAGAAAATATTTTTTATTAATTAAATTTCCGATCTTTTGATATATAAGGCGTAACCATAGGTCATATAACAGTCAAAAAATTCAGGTTTTAATACAATTTTTAATACTTTTTGTATGGAAGGTACCACGCCCACTTCTCCAGTCCCGCCCACATTTTGTGGAATGGTGTGTATTTATAACCTTAATGTTTGTACCTAATTTGAAAACTTTGGCTCTTGCCGTTCTCCAGATATACAGAAAAAAGTAATAAAAATACAACAACCACAAGGGATTTTTTAGAAAAATTAGAGGCAGTTGTGGTTTTTTGGTCATATCTCAGCCATTGTTGGACCAATTTGGCTGAATTTCAATAGCAAGAAATGGTGGACTATATGTGACATAAATGTAAAACAACCTAGCCGCTATCATGTCTGGAGTCTCCGGAAAACACATATCAAACGTAAGACGGACAGACGGACGGATATCGTTAAATCAACTTCTCTCCTCATAAGGACCCAAAATATATATACTTTACAGGGCCTACGATCAATATTGTAGAAATTACAAACGGAATGACAAACTTATATATACCCTTTTCCACCTGTGGTGAAGGGTATAATAACAATTATTTGTGTACGACAACAATATATTGTTACATTAAACATAGTGTTGTTGCCGTAACCATGCCCAACCATATTTTTTCTCTGCGTGTATAAATCGTTCTTAAAATGTTGCATTATTGGGGACTTTATGATAGATAGAGGGTTTTGCTTCTCAAAAATATTCAGTGTGTATGAATGATAATGATCAGATAGAATGTTTCGCATTTTAATAAAAATAAATTATTTTCATTTCATTTATGCCATCTGTCAGTTTTTAACGTGATTTATTTTAGATAACGGCTAATAACACAGTACAGTAGACGCTCACAAATTAGAGCTTTCAGTAATTCGAACGTCCAGAAATTAGAATCAGTGTTTGCTTTAAAATTCGAATTTATAGTTCTAATTTCAGAGCGTTTTTTTTTTGTTATTTGAACACAAGAAATCCGCAATTTTTTTTTATTCTGTTTGAACATGTAAAACTAAAAAGGGGAATTACCAAATTTTAGATGTGTTTCCTTATTTGTTGTTTTTTTGTCGCATTTATATATATTTGTGGCTAGTTTATTTGTGAAATTCGAAACATGTGTACATATTTTGGAAGTCTCTATTAAAAAGTGAAAGTGTATCATTCGAAATGTCAAATAAACGTAAAAAAACACTGTATCATTGGAAACGAAGGTCAAAATATTAGAAAAGCTTGACAAAGGGTTTGAAGGGAATATTAATGTTACGACATCTTCAATCAGCTATATCAAATCACATAGAACTGCAATATTAAATGCTGTTTTCAAAACATATCAGCAAGCAAGCAATTAATCTTTGCACAGCGCTGAATACCCAAATATGGAAAGTCGTCTGTATGAGTGGTTTTTAAATCAAAGAGAAAAAAGTGTACAGCCCATACTTAAAGAGAAAGCTAAAAAAATATTTAGAGAGGAATATCTCTATAAAGATGAAAATGCATTCCGTGGAAGCAATGGATAGTTTTCCAAATATAAGAAACGACTCGGTATTTTTAATTTTAAAAAATGCATTTAATATATTGGAGTGAATTACGTTTTGTTTTCTTGTTTTTATCAAATAAAATTGAATTAAAAAAAATTTAAGTAATTTTTATTTTTTATTCGAAATAAAAACGTCCAGAAATTAGAACAATTCAGAAATTAGAATTGCCTCAAAAACAAAGCGGTTCTAATTTGCGAGCGTCTACTGTACAACATTTTTCAGGTGATTGATTCGGGACTCAATTCTGATAATTGGTTATGAAAGTAGACCCAAAAAGAAGAACTTCTGCATCATTAGTTTGGTCATGGTACATCAAATAATAATTTAAAAATTAATTTGAAGTTAGTAAGTATTGTATAGGGGAATTTGTCACGTTTTAGGCTCTTTTGTTTGTCATAACTCGAGAACCACTATTCCGAATAAGCTGAAACCAATTGAAAATTAGGAATTACAATTCCTTTAATCCGTTCATACAACGTTTTGCTACATAAGCAACAGTTTTGCAGTTACAAATAAATGTATTGAGAAAAAAAATATTTGTTGCCCAAAAAATTGAAATTTTTTATTTTTAATTCATAAAAATCCTTTGGAAAAAACATTTTTTTTTTTTTTTTTGCAATATTATTTATTGAATCTTCATACCTTAAATATGAACTAACAATAATTAATCAAATCTTAACCTAATACTTTATTTTATGTCCTGCCAGTGCCAGACAAAAATTTTCTTTATCACGGGTTCTGTTCACTTATCTAGGTGTTTATCGCTCATCTAATTGGATAAGTGCTGCAGTGTCTCTTCTTCTTAAGCGAGTGTGGCCGCTATCATATAAAATATTTCGAGCTAGTGGGTTCGGATGCGATTCGAGCCTTTTTAAGTATTTTACTGCATATTTCGTAATCATAGTTTTTACTAAAGGAACATTAAGATCCTGGTGAATATTTGAATTTTTAACATACCAAGGGGCAGCTGTGAATTTTCGAAGAAGTTTATTTTGGCGCCTTTGAATTTTTTCTATATTAGAGGCCGAGGCAGTGCCCCATAACTGGATACCATAGCACCAGATTGGCTTTAAGATGGAGTTGTAAAGAAGAAGTTTGCAGTCGAGACTAAGGACAGAGTTTCTACCAATAAGCAAATGAATTTGAATGGCTTTTAGTTTCATTTGAGTTAATTTTGCCTCTATATGGCATTTCCACGTTAATCGCCGATCCATATGTATACCGAGATATTTTACATGCGAATGTTGAGGAATTATTTGATTATTGTTTGTAATATGGGGGCAAGATTCCCGGCGCAAGGTGAATGTTATATGCACGCATTTTTGCTCATTGACCATAACCCTCCATTGTCTTAACCATATTTCTAGTTGAACTATATGATGCTGTAAGTAACGAGATGCTTCATAACGGTTTTCGTGGACGCTTAGAAAAGCTGTATCATCTGCAAATGTTGAAGTTTGGGTGTAGTTGCTTGTTGGCATGTCCGAAGCATAAATTAAGTGTAATAAAGGGCCCAGGATGCTGCCTTGTGGGACTCCAGCTCCAATGGGCTGAGGTGAACTTAAGAAATTTCCTTCTTTAATAATAAATTGACGACCGACTATGTAGCTTTCTAGCAGCTTGTGTGTGTTTGCTGGTAAATTTTGCTTCAATTTATGTAATAAGCCTTCATGGCAGACTTTATCAAAAGCTTGAGAAACATCGATGAAGAGTGCAAAACAATATTTTCTTTCTTCAAAGGCTTTTCTTATGGCGTTTACTATACGATGGGTTTGTTCAATTGTGCTGTGTTCTCTCCTAAAGCCGAATTGGTGATTAGGAATACATCTATTTTCACTTAAGATTGGAGTTAATTTTGACACTAACAGCCTCTCAAACAGCTTTGATATATTAGAAAGTAAGCTTATAGGCCTATATGACTCAACTTTTGTGTGATCCTTTCCTGGTTTAGGTATCATGGTGACTAAGGAAACCTTCCACTTTTGAGGATAGTATTGAAGACGTAAGATAGCATTGAAAATTAATAGAATAATTTTCTTTGCTGTGCTGGGTAGCTCCAAAAGCATTTTGTTGCTGATCTTATCAAAATAAGGGGCTTTTTCTGGGGTTTAATTCACAAACAGCCTTTTCGATTTCTCTTATCTCAAATCTTAGGGGAACAGCTGCTCTAGCAGGAACAGGTGGTAACTCGACCGCAGTATCGTGAGATATATTTGGGGTAAATACGTTTTTTAAATGATTAACAAACAGATTTCCCTTTTCGTTATCATTTCTTGCCCAACTTCCGTTCAAGTTTCTTAATGGTGGCTTAGAGACAACTGGCCTATTAAGATTTTTAGCTGCACGCCATAATGAGTAGTCTGATTGCGGAGTTGCATCAAGTTCCTTAAGATATTTTTGCAGAGAATCCGTTTTCTGTGTCTGTAGTAACTTTCTTAGCCTTTTTGTACACTCTTTTAACAAACTCTTAAGTTGAGGGGATCTGTGCAATTGCCACTCTCTTCGAGCCCTCCTTTTTTCAGACAAAAGACGCTCGACATCTGAGGAATATATTTTATTATTTTTGGTTTTTTTGGGGGCAATACTGGAATGTTGAACAGCTAGTTTTAGAAAACTGTCAAAATTGACAATAGAGCGATCTATATACTCCGGTGTACTAAGCGGAATATTTTCTGTGCAATGGGTGCTCAGATATTTTTTATATTTTAGCCAATTGATTTGTGTAGCTGGCGTCGCTAAGTAACCAGTTGGAGATACAGTTCTATTGGGGTTCATTAAAGTAACAATTGTTGGTGTGTGGTCGGAAGATAATTCTAAGGAAGCTTCAACATAAATCGTTTCTAAGGGGATGTTTTTAACCACGCCAAAATCGATGACATCTGGTATTTTTTGCTGATCAGTAGGCCAATATGTTGGTTGTCCGCTCGCTATCACATTCAAATCCATCTTAGTAATAGTATTAAATAGAACACGACCCTTTGGTGTTATAAGTCGGGACCCCCAGAAGGTATGTTTAGCGTTATAATCGCCAGCGGCCAGGAAACAGGGTCCTAATAATTTAAAATATTTATAATATTGGCCTTCTGATATTGAATATCTAGGTGGGGAGTATAGCGATGAGATTACTACGTTTCTATTTAATTCTTCAACGCAAATGTTTGTTGCTTGAAGATAATCTTCACGAAGATCACCCATTAGGTAGTGTTTGATTCGGGTTTTTATTAAAATGGCAGAACCTCCACAAGCTCTATCTCGAGGGTCCTTTGTATCATATAGTGTATAACCATTGATTTTAAACGTATGTCTTGAGGTCAAATGAGTTTCAGAAACCATCATGACATCAATTTGTTTATTTTTTAGAAAGTATTCTAATTCATTTTTATGTTGGCGGATGCCGTTTGCGTTCCAAAAACAGATTTTTAAACAGTTCATGGCTTGTTAAGTACAGCTTGCAATAACATCGATTGCATTCTTAGAATTTCCTGCATCATATTACCCATTGTGTTCGTAAAATTATTTACTGTTTGCACTAATGTTTCCATGGTTTTTTCTAAACGACTTAAATTAGAAACTGGAGTTTCATCATTACTTGGCGAGGCACCTTGCATTGGCTCATAGTTTGATTTTAGGACGTTAGCGTAAGAGGTTCTGTTATTACTAGACTGGGGGGCTTGAATTGCATTTGTGATAACTTGATTTGCAACCTGCATTTGAGGGGCATTTGTTTTCGGTCCAACCGTCTGCTTGACGATATTATATACAGGGCATCCTCTATAATTGGCAGTGTGATTACCGCCACAGTTGCTACATTTTTTTACGTTGGGGTCGGTTTTAGACTTATCGCAAGAAACTGTAACGTGAAGTTCACCACATACTACGCAAACAGGGGGTAAGTAGCAGTATGCCTTTGTATGGCCAAATTCTTGGCAGTTTAAGCACTGAACAGGTCCATTTTTTTTGTGCGGCTCCTCAATTGTGATTTTTCTGTATAGAATATATTTCAAACTATAAATGGGATGCGTTTCGTTTTTTTAACTTAATGTCCTGGGCTCTAATTCTACTCGAAAAAGTGGTTGTGGATTTTTGTCTCTATTTCTAATATTTACCACATGTTTTATCTTGCAAAAGTTAGTTATTATTTGGAATTTATTAGTAAAATAAACTATAACAAAACAAACAAAACAATTCTTGAACTTAAATGAGCAAAAAAGGAATTCATAAATATGTAATACATATGAGGAGGTCCAAAACAAAACGCAATAATTACATTTTTTAAGTTTTTTGATTTTTGATTGAATCCTATTCTACACATTGAAATCTGTATTACCTTTATTATAAAGTATTCCAAAACTCAATAACTACACTGCAATTCAATATCAAATATAATGGTTCTGAGCAAAATGCAATAATTACTCATCTTTGTAATAAATCGCTACAAGATATTTAAAAAAAGTCAACTTTATAAATAAATTATGCTGTGGTGGTAACTCTTAGATAACTGTAAAACGTAAGGAATTTGTGTTTATTTAATACCTTTCGCTTTTGTAAGGTTAATTGAGGAGGTCCATAACAAAACGCAATAATTACATGAATTAATACTATGATTCGGACCAAAACGCAATAATTCCAAATTTTCTATCTAAATAACTTTGAAACAAACTGTCAGCTAAAATAATAAATTTGTGATTAATATTATTTTTTGTAGACAATAATAAAGGGTGGTTAAATTTCAAGGGCCGATGTTGATTTTGAATAAAACACAAACTATTTAGGAAATTATTGTTATTTTATTTTATTATGATATATTGGTATTACTCAATTATGTATGGAACAAAATATCGGCCAAGTGGGCGCCGCGACCACGGCGGCACACCTCCATCCGATGATCCAAATTTTCGATGACCCTGAGGCATAATGGAGGTTCTATGCCGTTAATGTGCCGAATTATCTCATCCTTTAGCTCTTGAATTGTTGCTGGCTTATCGACGTACACCTTTTCTTTCAAATAACCCCAAAGAAAAAAGTCCAACGGTGTCAAATCACATGATCTTGGCGGCCAATTGACATCGCCATTACGTGAGATAACACGGCCATTGAATTTGTTGCGCAAAAGAGCCATTGTTTCGTTAGCTGTGTGGCAAGTGGTACCGTCCTGCTGAAACCACATATCGTCCACATCCATATCTTCCAATTCGGGCCATAAAAAGTTCGTTATCATCTCACGATAGCGAACACCATTCACAGTAACTGCCTGACCGGCCTCATTTTGGAAAAAATACGGCCCGATGATGCCGTCAGCCCATAAACCGCACCAAACAGTCACTCTTTGTGGGTGCATTGGTTTTTCGACAAATGCGGAAATTCTGCTTATCGCCCAAATGCGGAAATTCTGCTTATCGACAAATCCACTGAGGTGAAAATGTGCCTCATCACTGAAGAGGATTTTCTTCGAAATTTATCATCCATTTTCATAATAAGTCTGGATAACTTTAACACGTTGTTGGATTGTGTAAAAAAACTTGGCGTTTAGGTGTGGTTCACATTCAACATCGGCCCTTACAATTTAACCACCCTTTACCTCAATAATTGTTTTTTAAAAAAATTATGTGCTACTTACTTAAATTACATTTTGTCGTTTATCCAAATGGACCTCCTCATATTTTAAAATTTATATTTATTTGGCCATTTTCTCATTAGGCGATTATCTTTTTTCCCAGCGAAAAACTGCACATTAAAGAAATTTGGTTTTCTCAATGTCTCATTTGCTTCTATTTTGGCGCAATGCTAAATACTCATCTGCCAATTATTTATTTTCCTTATATTTTCCGTACAGATAAATTCAATCAGCTGACTGCCAACTTTTACATGTATTTTGAGTGGTGTTGCCAACTCAAACCAATGTTTTTGTCGGTATATTGAGAAACCCAAAATCGTTAACGGACAGTTTTTCGGTATAATAAATTTATGTTGACATTAAGTAACAGACAGTTTGTCAATACATTGAGAAAATGGCCAATTATGTATTTAATAAGAAATAAACTGTGAGATCATTTTATTAATAAATTTTTCAAAATTTTAAGGAGATCTTATAAATTATCTTTTATAAAATTAATTTGGCTTTAATGTTTAGGATTTAAGCGATTCTTTTCTTTAGTTTCGATAAAACTCGACTTGGAAAAAATTCTTTCACTTATCGCAGATGTTGGAAATCTCGAAAGCAATCCATAATACAGATTATCTAATTTCTCAGTTCTTTTTCTGTATTTCCTGACTTTGTACTGTATTTAAAGAATGTATAGCTAGAAGGAAAAAATATTTTTCTAAACACATACCTTTTGTATATGAGACAAAACAAATAATTAAAAACACAAAAAATATGTGATAATACTACAAAAAATTTAAAATTTTGTTACTTCGGCTAATCGGTTAATCGACTGAAATTAACCGGTTTAATCGTTAATCGAAAAAAGCCAATTTTAAATTAACCGATCAGTTAATCGGGTAGTAATTAATCGGTTAACCGATTAACGGTTAACCGAATGAATACCCTAGTTGACATGCATTGTCACATAAGCATTTCTCTCATTTAATTTTATTGTTGTTACATTGTTTTTACTCATGCAAGAAATTGTTTTTGTTTTTCACCGTTTTACTGTGCTGGAAAAAACATTGATGACTTTTTTATTGATTCTTTATTTTGCATGAAAATATACATTCCGATTCATATTACAGCTTTTCTTAGTGCCCATTTAGACAGGGAAACATCTGGAAGGGAAACATTTTGTTTGTTAGCAAATTACGGGTGGGGAAGAGAGAATGGTTTTTGTGTTCGGTACTCGGCGACACGCTTTGTTCTCATTTTCTTTGTTGACATTTACCTTGCTTTTTGAGAAAAAAACAACAATATTAACAGAATGTTTCCGGCAACATGTTCGTCTATGTGACCGCAAATGAAAAAACAAAAGAAAATTCCAGATGTTTTCCTTCCAAATGTTCGCTCGTCTAAACTCGGACTTACACAGAAAATATGCGATTTTTATATCTTATCTATGCATGGAAACAAAATTTAAAACATTTTCAATTATTGTCACTATCTATCCTCGTTGAAGTTGACGCTTGTGGTTCTGATGACCTTTTTTTTCTTCGTAGGTTATTCATATTCATGTTCTGAGTCTGCATCATCATCCGAGATAGACGTAATATTCAAGGGCATGTTTTGTTCAGTGTGTCCACAAGTTTCAAACTGCATAATTTTAGAACTCCACCAACAAACCTCCGCAAGCAATGCATCCAATTGTTTGCCTCTTAATCCCTTTTCTATTGGCATGGTCACCTGGTGGAACCTTTCTCCTTGTTCGTCCGATTCCTGAGGTAATTGTGCCAAAACGGTTTCAAGGTGGAAATGCAAGAAATGTAATTTTAACGTCATGGATGCATTGATTTTTTCATAATAATACAGCAAGTTGTCTACTCGTGTCTGTATGTCATCTCGCTGTACACGGTTCTTTCCTAAAACGCCTTCGATGACTTGTTTCAATGCGTCCAATGCACATAGGTGGTTATAATGGTTCGAAGGCATATTTTTGAAAGATTCGCTTTTCATTAATTTTCGTATATCCGGTCCATTGAGAATACCTGTTTGAAATATAAAAAAAAAACATTTACAAAACAATTATTGGTAATGCGAATATATCGAATTGAACATATTTAGATATGACAATATTAAAATACTGACAACGACACGTACCTTTTCTAATTTTAGCTTCACTAAGTTTTGGAAAGATGGATTTCAAACAGTCATAGGCGTCATCAATATCGTTGACTACCACTTCGACGAATTTCCCAGCTATTCCTAATTTCATGTGGAGCGATGGCAACAAAATATCATCTAGATCCTTTATCAAAGGTTGATTCCGTAATTTTAATTGTTTCTCGAGCTCAGGAGTTCTTGCTTTCCAATCTTTACATTGATATTGATTTCCTGTGTATCGTGAATCCCAATTACTTTTTTTTTAATTCTGACAATCATAAAAAAAAGTCATCAATGTTTTTTTAAAAGAATTTTGTGGATATCAATAGCAAATTTTTGAAATTCATACCTTTACTTAACTGTGAATAAAAACGAAACGCGTTTATCGATTTACATGATTTATGTCTCATTTTGTTCATAGGCTATGCGACTTTACGTGAAAGTAATAGGACTTGACACTTTTTTACCGTTTTGGACTTTTTATGAATTAAAAATAAAAAATTTAAATTTTTTGGGCAAAAAATATTTTTTTTCTTCATACATTTATTTATAACTGCGAAACCGTTGCTGATGTAGCAAAACGTTGTATGAACGGATTAAAGGAATTGTAATTCCTAATTTTTTTCAATTCGTTTCAGCTTATTCGGACTAGTGGTTCTCGTTATGTTATGACAAACAAAAGAGCCTAAAACGTGACAAATTCTCCTATACAATACTTACTAACTTTAAAATAATTTTTAAATTATTATTTGATGTACCATGACCAAACTAATGATGCAGAAGTTCTTCTTTTTGGTTCTACTTTCATAACCAATTATCAGAATTGAGTCCCGAAATCATGTGTTGTACTGTGTAATACAACATAGGATAAAAAAAATTAACAATAAGATGGGTAGTGCAAAGTGTGCAAAAGAAAAAGAAATTTAAAAAGCGAAAACTGGTAAATATTTTTTTTAATTGTTTTAAGAACATAAAAATATTAAAAAAAAAATTTCTTTTTAAAAAACCAAGATTCGAACTCACAGTTTCTAACTTAACACATTAAAATTAAATATGGTCCGTTTACTGTTCACAACTCAACTGTGTTGAGTTGTAATTATTTTTGATGTTTTTGTTCACCGGAATATGTATAGCAAAGTTGTAAACCATAATACAAAAATTACAAATCAACTTATTTGAGTTGTGAACCGTAATAGGGGCCTATATTCACCAAAATAGTTTGTACCATGTATGTGTGTTTGTTTGTTTTCTTTTTGTAAAGGCACTGTTTTCATACCGCAGATTTATCTCTTTTGGCGAAATTCACACAAAAATTCCTAGTTTCTATTTGTTAAAATTATTTCGTTAAATATATGAAATAATAAAGAAGACTGATAACGAAAATCATATTGGGCATTATGCTAGTATATGTAAACAATTGCGAAGGGGGGAACGAAGAGACGACAACCGGACTTGAACTTCGCTTTTCATAGGGACCCAGAATATATATACTTTATAGGGTGTAGGACCTTCGGTGAAGGGTATAAAAAACAATCTTAATTATAAAAAAGAGTTATTTTTGGGATTTCAGTATTTTGGTCATAACTCTACTATTTCTTAACCGATTTGACAGATTTATATACCGACGTGTAAAAGAAGAAATTTGCCAGTAACTGTGGTTATAAAACTTGGACTCGGAAAGATCTATGGTTCCCGAAAATGGGTATTTTTCAAAAAAAAATTAATATTTTGGTCATAACTTTTTCGTATCTCCCGAGTTTTTCAGAAAATATTTTCTATTAAAAATTTCAGATCTTTTGATATATGTATAAGGCGTAATCATAGGTCATATTACAGTCCAAAAATGCAGGTTTTTAAAAAATTTTTGATATTTTTTGTATGGGAGGTACCACGCCCACTTACCCAATCCCGCTCACATTTTGTGGGATGGTGTGTATTTATAATCTAAATGTTTGTACCTAATTTGGAAACTTTGGCTCTTGCCGTTCTCCAGATATACAGAAAAAAAGTAATAAAAATACTACAAGGGATTTTTGGCAACAATTAGAGGCAGTCCTGGTTTTTTGGTCATATCTTAGCCATTTTAAGACCGATCTTGCTGAATTTCAATGGCAAGATATGGTGGACTATATGTGACATAAGTGTCAAACAACCTAGCGGCTATCATGTATGGAGTTTCCGGAAAACACATATCAAGCGTAAGACGGACAGACGGACGGACATCGTTAAATCAACTTCGCTCCTAATAAGGACCCAGAATATATATACTTTATAGGGTCTTAGATCAATATTGTAGAAATTACAAACGGAATGACAAACTTATATATTTTATTTCAATTTATTTTCAATTTTAATTACATTGTTTCTTAAATCTATTCTCGCGAAGCCATGTGGCTTATCTGCAGGATATACCCTTTTCCACCTGTGGTGAAGGGTATAATAATGGTATTCCGGTGGTATTTTGCAAATTCTCCTACTTATTTGTCTGAATTGATAGTGGACCAGAGTATAGAGGTTTTGGATCAATATGTCCTGTATAAGGTTGAATACGGACAGGCAGATCAGAGTGATCTGTATCAAAATTTAAGTTATATTTTACGCTACCATAAGGAAGATATAAAAGAGATCTTAAATAGACACAGTAGGATTGTTCTTTACTCGTTCTCGTATTAAAGAATTCATAATTTAAATATTCTGCATCAAACACCTTTTTACGATCTCATTGTTAATATTAACAGTGTTGTTGGCTTCGCTAGTAATTCTAACGTAATCGATTGGCAAGTGGATAGATTAATCTCTATCTTACAATTCAATCTACTGTAGCACTCCATTTGCGTATGGCATTTCTCTAAGAACTTCTGTTCAATAACTTTAAAACTTTCTGCAGCAAAATTGAATATATCTTAGATAAATAATGGTTGCGGTTTCAGGAGCCACAACCACACGAAAAAATTGTAACTGGTAATGAATCCGATAATAATACGCAATACGCTTTTAAATGATAAATAATATATGTGGTTCCTAAAAGGAACAAAGGGCCATTGATATTAGTTGTGGGGTCAGTAATAGTGTTTGTTTTAGACAAAGCATCTTATTGGGCTACCTTATCCTAAGTTTCAGTGATGTTTCCAGTTGATTGTTACGTAGCTACCTGTGACGCAACCTTATTAGTATGTCATTCAGGTTACACAATTGTCCGCCTTCTCACTCTAGCTGCGGTCGGTTGGGTATCCGAAACGCATTACCAGGGGATACTTGGTAGTGAGATGCTTGGAAAATTCAATTCAAGAAATCGCTTCTTCTTATCCCCAACTGGATAACAGACAGAACGCTTTCCAAGCAATTGCACCTTTTTGAAAAGGGCCATCCCCCCAAAAAAAAGATGAATAATACAAGAAACAAATACTGACGCGGACAAATCCAAAAATGATTTCGCTCCACCAATAATTTTTGCACTGATGAGTGCCTATATTGTAAATAGTAAAATTGTGTACCTGAAGGCGTTGCCCCAATATAATTTCTGTTGCATTTCTATTGGGGCACAGTTTTACTGCTTGAGCATCCATTGTAAAAACGTGCCGTACACCTTCCTCAGCTGCAATCTTATCAATTCTTTTTTCGTACTGTGCACGATTTTTTAAAATGTCAACTGATAATTGTTTGGCCTTAAATCCGACACAAGGATCTCATTGGTCCAAAAACAAAGAGGTAAAATATTTCCATGGTAGATTAGGTTAGGTACCATTGGCAGCCGTGATCAAGCACAGCTCACGTGGGTCCATTAATTAGTTCCCGTTGTATTACCAAGTCACACCGTCTCCCATGGTTCCTAAGTTATCTGGCTGCTAGTATTACCACGCAGCCATCCGGTCGATTCAGTAAAGGAGTGGATCCGGTTTACATCAACATCAGAGAGACAAGTTTTTCCCCAAGGGCTCTTCGACCAAACATTTCGAGTCTTAAATCTCCGTATGCCGGGCAATTACAGAGAAGATGTTCCGTTGACTCTTCCTCCTCCTCCTCGCCGCAACTTCTTCTTCATAAGTCATTGTAAGGGAGCCCCAGCCTCTGGGCGTGCCTCCCAATGGGCCAGTGGCCAGTTATAACCGCAATCAGGTTTCTAAGATGATGTCTGGACAGCTGTTATGCCCGCCGTGTCCTTTTCTCATCTATGATGGGCCAGATTTTCCTGGTTTCCATACAGGTAGTTTCATCGTGCCACCTCTGACTGGCGATAATATGAAAATTGTGCGCTATAAGTTGCTTACTCCTTGGGAGTGAAGCACCCACATTATATGTTGAACCGTCTCGATTCAAGGTGGTGCCTGCATACGCCAACGAATCCGCCATGCAGTTCCCCAGTATGTCCCTGTGTCCGGGGACCCAATTAAGGGTGACCAGTGAATGTCTCGCTATCTCCTCCAGAGACATCCGGCATTCTCGGACAATTCTCGATGTGATGAACACATTCTCCAGGGATCTTATGGCCGCCTTGCTATCGGTAATAATGTGAATATCCCTTCCAGATATTTCACCGTACCGGATGCGCCTCGCGGCTATGTGGATGGCCATTATCTCGGCCTGGATGACACTGCAGTGGTCCGGCAGCCTCATAGGAATGCTCCAGTTTAGCTGCTCGGAGTATATGCCAGAACCGACACCATACAGTGTTTTAGACCCGTCCGTGAAAATTTGAATCGCATTCGCGGGAATTTGTAGGTCATCATAGTTGACCACGTTATCCAAAATGCTTACCGTGAAGCCAGGATCAAAGATCAGCCCGGGTGCGACATAATCAACATCCACGTGCCAATTAATTTCATTCAGAATATTAGCATGTCCGATATTGTAATCCCTCCATGCTCCGGTGGCCCTTAGTCTTACCGCCGCGTTTGCAGCTAGCCTTTTCGCCAAAATGTCTGATGGTAACCAGTTTAAAATCGTAAACAGTGCCTTAGAGGGGGTTGTTCTAATGGCACCTGTTACCGCTATCGCCACCATTCTCATTTAACGTTCAAACCTAGTTTGATGACTCTTCACCCTGAGCGCCGGCCACCAAACAGCCGCCCCGTAGAATAGAATGGGTTTAATGACACATTCGTATAGCCAGTATACATTCCTCGGGTTAATTCCCCAGTTTAGGCCAATGGCCCCTTTGCAGCAATATAATGCAGTTGCCGCCTTAGTCATGGAAATGGAGTTCATCCTCCAGTTCAGTTTGCTGTCCAATATTAGCCCAAGATACTTGGCGCTGTCAGACAGTTCCAGTGAGACAGTTCCAGTGAGACCCCCTTTATCCTCAGGGTATCAAATTCGGGAATTTTGTATCTCCTTGTGAAAAGTACCAGTTCCGTTTTGGCAGGATTTACATCCAGTCCACATCCCTGGCACCATTTCGTTAGGACGTCCAATGCGGACTCCATTAGTTCAGACAATAGTCTGGGATCTTTACCCAGAGCCACAACTGCAACGTCATCCGCATATGCAACCGTTCTGCAGCACGTCCTTTCCATGGCCCTGAGTAGGGTATTCATATTCAGATTCCAAAGTAATGGTGAGAGTACACCACCCCTAGTTGCAACCTTGGAGATGTTCGAGGTGCCCAAGTTGGATTCGATACGCCTGAAGTGCAGGATACTGCTGACAAATTGAATGATCGCCGGGTCGATTTGCAAATGTCTCATTGCGTTAATAACCGATTCAGGTCTAACGTTGTTGAAAGCGCCCTCAATATCCAGGAATGAAACTAAACCAAATACCTTGTAGTGCAGGGATCTCTCTATGTGGCCCACCAATGAGTGGAGCGCAGTTTCCGTGGACCTTCCCTTCGTGTAGGCGTGCTGAGCCAGTGACAAGGAATTGTGTCCTAACGATGATCTAATATGAATATCCAAAATCCTCTCCAGCGTTTTCAGTAGAAAGGAGGATAGACTAATTGGTCTAAAGTCTTTAGCCATAGTGTGAGATGTCTTCCCACTCTTGGGGATGAAGACGATCTTATATGTTGTGCAAGTTTATGGGACATATGAGAGACTCAGGCAGGCTCTAAATATTGTTAAGAGCCATGGCATCGATATACCCAGGGTCTTTTGTAGGTCCGCTGGGACAATGCCATCCGGGCCTGGAGATTTAAAGGGATGGAAGCTTTTGACCGCCCATTCCACACGATGGCGAGTTATCGGAATATTGGAGATATCTCGAGTGCCACTAAATGTTACCTCCCTAGGCACATCATCAGTGCAACCTGGGAAGTGTATATTCATCAGGACCTCAAGGGTGTCCCGACTGTTTGTGGTCCAGGATCCGTCCATCTTCCGTATATACGATGGAATAGCTGGTTTAGAGGATAAAATCTTACGTAGCCGACTTGTCTCCGAGGAGTTTTCCACGTCGCTGCAGAATTTCCTCCATGACTGTCGCTTGGCCTTCCTGATAAGATTTTTGAATCCATTTACTGAGGACTTGTAATTGTTCCAAACACCATTACGTTTTGCCTCATTAAAGACTTTCCTGCTTTCTTTGCGTTTTTCAGCAATCTCCGCATTCCACCATATGGGATTAGCTTTGCCACTCCTGTCGATTATTTTACAGGATTCGTTTGTTGCCTCAATTAAGACACCAGTCAATGACTCCACTGCAGAGTCGAGCATGGACACACTGTCTATGAAAACCGGGAACATAGACAGCTTGCCTCCGAGTACACTCGCATAGATAGACCAATTGGTCCTTCGTCTATTCGTGTAGGGTTTAGCTGAATCAACTCTAAAGGAAAAATTGAAATCAATATACATGTGATCAGAGAAGGAACAGTCCTTTGACACGTTCCAATCGTTGATCATATCCGAGAACTTATCACTAATAAGCGTAATATCAAGAACCTCCCTTCTGTTAGTCACAATAAAGGTGGGCTCACTACCCCTATTAACAACTGTTAGTTCGTTTTCTACTATGAAGTCCAAAAGCGACTCACCTCGTGGATTGACATCCGAGCTTCCCCAGACGGTATGATGTGCATTAGCATCAGCACATATTATTAGGGGGATGTTGCGCCTGTTAGCATACGACATCGCCTTCCTGGTTGTGGAGTTTGGAGGATTGGCACCCTGGTCATGTGCCATGTAGCAGCTCATAAACCAAACTGTTCTGGTTTTGCATTCTACTGCGACAGTGCAGGTGTTCTTATTGCTAAAATCAGAAAGAATGAAAGCTTTAAGGATGTTTTTGACCATAACACAAGCCCTGGTCTTACCTTGATCGGCTGCGTACAGAGTACTATAGCCGTCTAAACTGAGGCCGCAAACCCTGTCTCTATACAACAATAGTTCTTGGATACATATAAGCTCCTCCGTGCCTGAAGCCAATCGGAAGAGAAGGCAGCTGACGCGGCTTTAGAGTGATGAAGGTTGATTTGTGTAACCTTCATCATAGTTCATCGCTATGGACGACTGTGACGTTGGCATCCTCTGGGTTGTCGTCCGATTCCAGAAGGATGTCCTCATCGTCCTCATCGTCCGCCACTTCCATCTTGCCAAAGAAGTCACCCACAAGTCCACTGACCGATTGAGTGTCTTCATTGGCCGATGACGTAGCGGAATCGTCTTCCATATGCTCCGTTGATGCTGTTGTTTTGGTGGTAGTCACCGGAGCTAGAGGCTTCCCTTTGTCATCACCTTTGTAGACTCGGAGGAAGAAAGTTCTAAATCCATAGAATATCTTCCCCTGTGTCTTCCGAAGTGACGGCAGAGAGTCACAGTTTATTATAACAGTGGCCTTCCTGGAGTCTTCAACAGATTCAGAAACCCTCACTACTTTCCAGTCCTGTGTGGGTAGCTGGGGGATACTGATCTGTATAATTTCCAGGATCTCCTTGGGGTCGGATGGCTCAGCGGGGATCTTGGCAATAGATCTGGGCCTTTGCGGTACATCAGCCAGAGGTATTGCCTCAATCTTAGCGCACTGCCAAACTTCCCCCAGGGACTACACGGCATCCTTGTACAGCAGCGCTGATCGCTCATCTGCACACGCCATCAGTTTAATTTGACCCTGATACCAGCCGGCATCTTCACATTGTGGTGGTGGTCCAGGGTTACCCCTTTAAGACATTCAGGAACGCCCTTCTAAGTGCGACGACAACCAGCTTCCAGTTCTTGGATGAAATGGTGCCGTCATTGGCGTTGCGGTCAATGATCGCCCAAATGAGGCGGTCTTTAGCCACATCTTTGTACGACCTGTTTTGCAGCCGTTGAGGCGTATATTTGGACCGTTTAGTCCCAGGAAGTGTGTCCTCCCCTGACCGTTGCCGTTTAGGCGCTGCTTCGGTTGGCTTCCGTTCAGGATTGCCTTTCTCTGCAGAGGGAGATCCACGTTTTAAACCCTCAATATGGGTTTTTGCCCACTGGAGCGAGGTTTTCTCCTGCTCAGTGAGCTCACCAACCGGTTTTTCACCAAGTCGGCTAATGATTTTGTAGGCGTAGCGCCTGGTTGTGAAGGCCCGTTTGGATGCATTTATGTGCCTTTAGGGTTTTTTGATAAGTGCCGTAGAGGCTGAGGGAGGTGCATCAGAGGGCATAGAATCTTTCTTCGTGTGCTCTCTTTGCACAGGTTTCGGCACATGGGAAACTGGATTTCTGGCAGACTGAGTCTGTCAGCCTTCAGAAGGCCTTACAGTTGATCGTAATAGGCCAGCGGACGCATAGTCATTAGCCGCTCCAACTAGGAGCAACAGACGCTAATAGACAGGGGGGGTAGTTCTTGGTTTGTGCTCGGCTTAGACCCTTCTGGCATGGGAGGCCCTACCGGTCTTGACTGTCGTCACTACCGCCAGCATGACTCTAAACGTCCTTTTACTTAAGCCCTCGTATCGCGGCAAGATGACTACCCCATTCGCGAGGAATTTTCATGGTAATTCAATTCAGATTCTGCTTTCGCAATTTTGATGAGCGATCAAATCATGTTCTGTATACAAAAAAATAATAAATAAAAAAAACATGTATTTCAAAATTAATTATTTGAAAAAATAGAGGGTTTTGCATTCAGAAAAATTAATTGTGTAAGACAGAGAAATAACAAAAATGCAAATAAAACAGCAAAAAAAATATGTTTGTTGTAAAATTTACACCATAGATGAGGGTTGTTTTACTGAACATTTTACCATTAAAGGTAATTTTCGTGAAAATCAAAGATAGAGGGTTTTGAATATTGGCCCTCGAAATTTTTAAAATTCCGTCAATTATTCAGTTAAACGAAGTCACGCATAAAAGCTAGTATTTCGTTTAAACTTTAAAATAACCAACATTCGTCAAGTTATGGCTGAGATACCGCCCAATATGTGTCAAAAAGTGGTCCAAAATTACCTCAAAAGAATCAATGCTTGCAACACTTCGCGTGGTGGTCATTTAAATGATATAGTGTTTCACACATAATGTCAACGTTCAAACTTTATAATAAAAAAGAAATATCATGAAAAAAAATATTTTATATTAGTTTTATTTACGTTTACTTTTAAACCCGCAAAATGGATAACCCTTTTTAACTTGATATCTTTCTGATTTTTAGTGTTAAAACAACTTTTCAAAGTTTAATTTCTATAATAAGGGGATTTGGCTCCCATCGCTGGTACGAGTACCTCAAATGAGTTAAATGTAAAATGATCCCATACTCAATACTATTTTCTAACAGTGGTGGATTTACGCCATATATTTTAAGGGACGTCAAAATCTTACGGTAAAACGATTAAATTTTTTACCTCAATTACCAAAAGTAATTTTTGGGAATACAAAATTTTAATTTAAAAGATTTTGTTATTCGTGCTTAAATCCTAGTTTTAATTCTTGATAAAAAACACTTGAAATTTATTGTTGATGGGATAAGCCGTTCCTATGCGCATTTCACTAGTTGCTTAGGCCAGATCATCAGGAAACTTCATCCATTAAGATTTTAGAAAAACTAAAGATATTAAACCAAAAAAAAACTGTTAAGCGTATAAGAATCACAAGCAACAGTTCTACTTGTAACAATATCGAAGTTTAAACAAAAACATCAACAATAAACAGTGTTTTGTATTTTCTTAACCTACTTACAACTACAATTAATGTTGGAAGAATTCCAATCAATTGTAGTGGGGAATGTAAGGAGAGATAAACTCACTGTTTATTGTTGATGTTTTTGTTTAAACTTCGATATTGTTACAAGTAGAACTGTTGCTTATGATTCTTATACGCTTAACAGTTATATTTGGTTTAATATCTTTAGTTTTTCTAAAATCTTTATGGATGAAGCAGTGTTGCCAGTGGATTTTTCGGAAAAATACCTACACATGCGAAGAAAAATCCGACTTTTCCCTACACGTTGAAAAGATTTCCCCTACAAAAATCCCTACGCATTATTGTCATTAAAATAGAAAGAAAAACAAAGTTTTAAAAAATAAATTTTATTCGAATATGTATATTAAAGCTTTGACAACAAAAAAATAATACATATTTAAATTAACGCTATAACCGAATTTCGGCCCCAGTACCACACGCGAATTTCGTGCTTTAAAAAAAAAGTCGGGTCATTTCGGAATAAAAACCTCACCCACAATAACGACTTTGTAATATCTGCCAAAAAAAGGTACATTTGTTTTAAATAAAAAATTTTATTAATTACTTAAAGTGAAAAATATTGTTTGATTATTACATATTGATAACTAAAATAGTAAACTTAAAAATGTTGTTTAATTATAACATATTGATTGAAAAAAAATATTTGCGGTTTTAGGATAAATAAATAAAAAACTAAAAAATTTGATTTCCAAACATTTCCGCGTTTTGTGGGTGAACTTTTTTGACAACCGCGAAAAAGTAATACCATTTTTTAATTTAAAAAAAAATAATATTTAGTATGGGATCCCCTTAAGGAGCACAGATAGGGGATTAGTATGTTAATAAAAAATGTAGGGGGGAAATAAATATTAGTGGGAGTCAGTCTTACAAATTACCCCTCTAGGAGCGACTCAGGGACAGTTGTGAAGCCTTTTTTTGGTTTTTATATCGTTTTCCCCTAGCTTTGACCCCGATGAGGAGCCATTTACCCCCAGCCCACCCCCCTAGTTTTTTGGCTCATGTGTTTTTTAACAAACTTCACAAAACTGGGGGTTCTAGCGTATCGATATCTTGCTGCTAAGGATTTCAATATAACACTATTCCACCCCTAGTGTACATACATACATGCAGTTGTATGTTGTGCACCTGTTAGAATATTTTTAATTAAGATGCGATCTTAATGAGAGCACTGGAGGCTATTCTTCGCTGCGTTTCTTTTGAGGTTTGCTTAAATACTATCACATGCTCCTTTACCATGCATTCAAAAATATTTTTCATGAGCTATAAGATTTACGAAGCTATTTTTGTTTTTTAAATGTTGACGAGCTCCGGCAGAAACGTAGTAGATAATTAGGTATTATCTACTACTGTGCATATAGTTGCTTGGTCGTTATTGAAATGGAATGACTCTATGGCATTCTGAAGAAAATATTTATAGTTATCTGCGAAATCAAGCGAAAAAATAAATTCACCAGACTACAAATGTATCTTCAAATCCTTGAAGAAGGACCAATACTCTTTAACTGAAAAGTCATGGGTTCTCAAATAAAGCAATCCTCTACATATTTCTTCCTCAAAATCATGTACATTTGAAATTATTGTTTTTAAATTTAATTTTTCAATCTGAAGCCAAGATTCAAATACATTCTCGCTCAAAAGAGTTAATTAAGTTCTCTTTGATGAATGTGTTGCATTAGGACACAAAGTCCACTTAATAGAATCCGAGTAATCGCGCAAATCTTCTGGCGAATCATCTGTTAAGTACGTTAAGTTGATTTCCTTTTACATCAGGTTAACATTTTCATGGTAAATGCAAACGCAAACTGTGTGAGTTCCGTTGCTTCCTGCCAAAAGGCAATGTTTTGGTCTCAGTTGGGTAAATTTTGTAAAGTCAATTTTGACATCCTCGTGCTCTGATTGAAATGTAGTGAATAACTCATTCAGATTCCCGAGAACTACAATGCCAAAAATGGCAGTATTTTTGGGTAATTATGCGGAGAAAGCATTTAAACGAATACGCCTAACTACCTTGTTGAGGTAATTATAAGAATACGTTTAACAACCCCGTTGAGGTAATTAAGCGAATACGCTTAAATACCTCAGTGGGGTAATTAAACGTATTTATTTACATTAACTTTGAAGTATGAAAAAAAGTTAAGACATAAGAAATTTTACATGTATCAGCTAATCTAAAGAGATAGCAATAAAAAACAATGGGAGTTGCTGTCTCAAAATTTTTCTGTAATGCTTTTTGAGATGTCCTGTCATATCCTACTAACAAAAGCATACTCAGACATACAAACTTATGACCAGTGAAACCGTAAATATGCAATCGCAAGTTTTTTCTTGTGCGACCAATGAAGGCAGAAACAATATATTTATTTGTTCTAGAGCAAATATATTAATTTGTGCTGATACATAGAAATCGAGACGCATCTTTTAGTATACCGATCAATTCAGAAACGCTTTTTAAAGAGATTTTATCATGTCCGTCCGTCCATCTGGCTGGTTGTCTGTCCATGTAAGGCTTGTGCGCAAAGTACAAGTTGCAATTTTTAGATAATTTGAAAAAATTTTGTAAACACGTTTTAATTGTCAGAAGAACGAAACCTATGTAAATTGTGGGAATCGGTCAATAACACCCCAAAGTCCCCATGCACACTTCTTTTTTTATGTTCATAAACAATTTAATCATGCTCGTATTGAGATTAAATTTGGCCCAAAATATTTTATTGCAAATTAAATATCGTTGAATCGGCTCAGATTTAAACATACAGCATTCAAATATCAATCCCAGGTATATACAAGCCATTTTATCCTTTAGATGTTAAAATAATTTAAAATTTTGCGACCTTTCCTTTAATCCCTTTAAGACAAAATATATCATATATTTGGTGTATCTACACACAGAAAAAAATACCAATGTTAAATTAACATGGCGTAATGTTGATTGAGAATCATAGTAAATTTCTGCAAAAGTATGCCCTTTATTTAAATTTATCATTATTTCATATTAATTTTAAGTGAAAAATATTAAAATAACCTTAAATCACGTTTATTTAATATTATTCACTGTTAAAATAACATTGTTTAATATTGAATCCATAAAAACCTGTTTTTCGGGATCGACACTATTTAAAATTATTTTGGTTTCATGTTTATTTTTAATTGAAAAATGTTAAAATAAAAGTGTTCAACATTGAAACAATAAAAACCTGTTTTACTTGTTTTGTATAGAAAAAAACAACACCATTTCTTTATTTTCATGTTATAATATGTTGTAAAAAGAATACAATTCCCGTATTCTTTTAGTTAAAATTATTTAGTTATGATGACGAAAACCCTTTCGGGCTGGTGCTTCTGTTAACAAAGAGGAATAAAAATAAGTGAAACATGTGTTACAGGGGTAAGTGTTTTGAATTATTCTTAAATAAATGCATATGTTGTCTCTGAAGCTTCTTCTGACTGTTATATCACACTCAAACCAATTTGATTCTACATGAAATTCACATTGTTTCAACTTAAAATAACTTTCATTCAACGTGATTCGGATTGTTATTTCAATATTAATGACATTTTGCTCTAACTTTACTGCAATGTTAAATTAACATGAATTGTAGGTATTTTAAAAGAAAAAAATGTTGTTCGCAAGTAATTGTAAAATCATGTTAAATTAACATGAAGTAACAATGAAACAAAATCCCCACCGAAAACGGTAAAATCAAACTTGTTTTTGACGATTTTACCTTGATTTTTTTCTGTGTAGATAATATTGAGCACAAATAACTCTTATATGAATCTGTGGAATATTTTGCTTTCGAATGAGAAATATTTTGTTTTTGGGCATATTTTTTTATTTTAAATTGTTAGGACATATTTTTAAATTATTGACATGTTAACTTGGTTGCATTACTTGCTGTGTTATTGTCAATTGTCAAAAAATACTGAGGCAATTAAACGAATGAAATTTAGGTGTAATTTTGTTTTGGGAGTTTAATTTTTAAGGCAATTACCCGAATTGGGTAATTAAGTGTATGGCAATTAAACGTGAATTTTTGTTTGAAAAATGGATGAAAAAACGGGGATTAAAATCAAGGTAAATAAGCGTGAAAGGCATTAAAGCGTGGCGTGATTAACCGGGTTATACTGTATTTTCATTTGCTTTTGAACTTTCTTGCCATTGATTCGTACAGAGACCCAGTCTTCCATCCCTGGCATCAAGCTACTCATATCATCTCGCTGATAAAAATGAGTTACTAGAGCTTCAGTTTCGCACTCTAAAGTTGTTCCCTTCTTTTAGTGTGATAACCATGCTCAGCAACCATTTTTTTTTTAGCAATTCTTGCTTTTCGTTGAAACTTTTCAATCTCAGTCATTTTTTTTTTGCACAACTGCATGTCGTTGGAGAGAGCGTAAAAAGTTGAACTCTTTAACTTAAAACTTAAACACGTCATCAGCTACAACAAATTAAATTTAAAAATTTTAATATATTAATTTAATTATTATTACCAATAAAAAAAAAAATTATTTGTTAACATTTCTATAAAAAAGGGATTTTATTTCTTGGATAACCATATTGTGGGTATTACAGTATCGAAGGTATACAATGCGGGTTGAGTATGTTAGATACCGTCAGTACGGCTAATTTGTCTAGTTTCTCAACATAAGTTGTATTTTTAATCTTTTAGGAACACTTTAACACAAATAGGAAATATTCCAAATAGTGCATATCAGGGTTGCCGTTATTTTTTTTTCGTATTTTCACTTGGCAAACCCCTTAGATTGGCTCCAAATTAGAAAAAAAATTATATATAAAGAATTTTAGATCGTTTGCATAGTTATTGGGCGTGCATTGAGCCCACAAAGTTTGCTAAAAATGCTATTTTTCTCACTATGGTTCTCTTTAATTATTCATAACTTCAGTAATATTTATTTTAGAGAAAAACCTAATTCACAAATATTCTAGGGCTATATCTTATGAACAATGTTGCTCTGTATTAGTTTTCTTTGACATTAATTTTTAATCCAGAAATAACCAGGGCTGTGGAGTCGTTAAGAAATAGTTATAACTCCGACTCCGACTCCTTTTGCTAAAATTCCGACTCCAACTCCGACTCCTACTCTAACCTAGCATTATTTAAGAGACTAGTTTTTATTTGACTTTAAACTCTTGTTTCATTTAGTACCTGTTAAATGGTTAAATATAGCAAGAACATGATTTTGAAAAAATTTCAAATCGATATTTTAATTCTTACTAACATATGAGTAGGAAAGCTGCAAAATATTTTATTTGGATTTTGGAAGAAATGTAAAAAATTAAATTTCAAAAATAATACTGTTCGACAAAATAAAATTTTTCGCCTCTATATATCTTTTTTTCTAGAGACAAAACATAGTCATTCTTCGTATTTAATTTTTAATTTCCTCACCTTTTGTCCTTTTTAAAGACCTTAATATCTTTCAAGAATACTTATTTTAAATCATTTTTTTTTTAATATAGGTATCTAATAATTTTTAGCAAACTTGGTACCAAATAAAAGGGAAAGCTCTGTAAAATTTAAAAAAAACATTTTCTTCAATTACCCTAAACTAAAATATAAAAAAAATCCTTTTAAAAATATTCTTCCTTATCCTTAAAAGTTTTCATTAGTTTAAAAAGTGTGATTGGTTTTTTTTGCAAATTAATTTCTATGTAAAAATGTCATTTATTCGATAATCGAATTTAATAGTCGCGTGCATTTTAGCAAATGTGAGAGCGAAGGAAAACAGCAAAAATAAGACAAAAGTTCGCACATGGGGAGGGGGCAACGCATTTTCGGGTACATGGTTTTGGCAATTGTTGAAGATTGCCAAGCTATTAGGACTCATAGTATAGGGCTTCTGTTTAAAAATACTACATTTGTATTTAAATGCCATTGTATATGAAACATTTTAGTTTTTAAATTAAAATAAGACGAAAAATTTTGTGGTCCATATTTTAAGTTTGGGTAAGCAAGAGTGCGCTTTTTAAATCTAATGTAATTTTTTTTTTGCAAGTGGCAACTCTGAAACTTGGCAGCAGTCACATATGTTTATTCCGATTATGGAAAATTAACTCTTTACGAAAGAACACGTTATAATTGTAAAAAAATACGCTAGAATGAAGAAGTGCATTCGTACTGAAGCACCCTTAAATTTAATTACAAATTTAGAAAAATCAGGTATAGAAAGGGACATAAAATTATTGTTTTTATTTTTTTAAATAAAATAAAAAGGGTATCGGCATGGTTTATAAAAAACTTTTAAAAATGGTTGGCTCTTAGCGGTATTTTTAAAAAAATTCCTTCTTAATTAAATATTAAGCGGTTTCTAGCGGTTTTAAGGTCCGATTTGGCAGAAAGTGTTCAAAAAAAGTTGGCAACAGTGATCCCGTGAGACGCAGGAAAGCAACTGGGGCTGTGTCTTTCCCCTTTATAGAAGATTTTACGATAAATTTGTGTAAAAATCGTAAATTTCCTGAGAAAGAATAAAAAGATTTTCTTTTTTGTTTAAAAAATTCAGGCAATTTAAAATTAATTTTAAATAAACTTTCTTCATGGGTATTTTATACATACATACATACACACATATAAATTGCCTATGGTTCGATCCTTATTTTTTTAAATTTATATTTATTTATCTCTTTTTTATAAAATTATTTATTTTTAATCCGATACAGATTTTAAATCGTTATTTTTCCCTAAAGAAGTTCCAAAAAGGCGTGAAAAAATATCATATTGAACAAAAAATAAAATAAATATTTTTATAAAAACCAAAAGAAGTCAAGCTTATTATTAACGTATATAAGGAGTACTTAATGTTAAAAATTAGCCAAGTAGGTCAATTACTTCACCTGGTTCTCATACAAGCAAGTGTCCTCTTGAAATTAAGGTTTTGGTGTGATTTTTAATGCTTTGCTGAAGGGTATATAAGATTAAATCCTTTTGACTCAAACTTCTCTCTCTGAAAAATAGGGTAATGGTTTAATGCTTTGATCACATACACAGTTGTTTTAAATAATCACGGAAATAAAAAGTAAACACTTTTCCCTCGAAATTTTACTTTCACTGATACATTTTTTAAGGAGAAGAGATAAACAATTTTGAGGACAATTTTCACATTAGAGATTAATATAAAAATTTAAGCTGCCTTATTTCTAAAGATACGTATTTTTCGGTTAATTGCACATCAAAATTTGCACAACTTTTTGTTCAATTAACCGCGGAACCAATAAGCCGATACCCGCTTAATTGAACAATTCGTTCAATTACAAGAATCCCGTTTAATTGAACAATTCGTTCAATTACAAGAATCCCGTTTAATGGAACAGTTTGTTCAATTACAGAAATCACGCATAATTGGAAATACTAATGAATTAAAAGAAATCGCAAATGTGCACTTTAAGTTTTTCAAAATAATTTTTTTTTTACCTTAAACGAAAAAAATGCAAGTAACAGAAAAAAATGTACATATATGTGTATACGCAGGTATTTATTATTGTAGGTATGTATGTACTATTAAATGCACTATTTATGTGCACAATATTTTTACAAAAAAATAAAATTTATTAACTAAAAAACAATTCATATATGTATTGGTTTTACAAAAAAACACATAAACTTAAAGAATAAAAACAATTCGTATGCATATACATACAACATATGATGTCAAATATGTATGTGCAAAAATACCAGATTATTTTTCAATAATAATGCAATTAACCGGGTAAAAGTAAGAGGAAATTTATTTTTGATGACATGAATTTTGAACCAATTAAGCGGGAAAATCAATTAACCGGGTTCAATTATCCGAGGAAATTTACATGGTTTTCGTATGCAATATGTATTTTTGCCCGATCATGTGGTTCAATTAAGCGTGGAAACCAATTAACCGTAGGGTCAATTAACCGAAAAATACTGTATCTTTTTTTGTGCTGCCTAATAAACAAACATATAAAAAGATTTAAAATTGTCTTATTTCGAAGACTAAATATCATATCTCAGCCACTTATGGGCCGATCTTCTGATGAGCATATCTGACTCAAATATTTACCAACCAAGTCATCATATCTGGGGTCTTCGTAAACCCCATTTCATCGGACAGACGGTCAACCAGATTTGAATTTCTGTTCTCATGTAGGGTATAGACACTAATAATATTGTTTCTTTTCAATCAGTTCGGTAAAGAATAAGAAATCAAGTGAACAAGCAACTGAAGTAAATGAACCCTTGAACTAAATGAATTGAACTAAATGAACTGACTGAAAAGTACGAAATAAACAGCTGACTCAAAATACTGACATTGACGTAAAAGACCCAAGTTACTAAAAACGAACTGTTGAACTAAAAGGAACTGTCAGACTGAAAGACCGTTCATCTTTCATCTGACTGACTAGTTCAATTGAACGAGTTCGTTCATGGACTACCCAACTCTAGCGTATGCACGCATAAAAGAATGCAATGCTGAGAGATGAGACTAATAAGTTATATGAGATTAAAAGCCCAGTAAGGCGAACGTTGCTGCACCCGTAATGTACCGTACAGTACTGTAAGCACGTTGGTGCGCTTATAGAACATTTAAAAACGAGTCATATGTTTTTCCCATACATAAATAAAAAGCAATAGTATACATAAAACAATGCACACAGTGATGGGAATCAAAAATGTTTAAATGGTGACCGCTGTGCAAAAAAGGTACCAAGTAATTTAAATGGAATTAAAACTGTATTTTGTGTACGTAAAAAACGTTAATAACACTACGTGACAAATTTTCAACAAAGTCGTGACCAAATGAATCTGACAGCTAATCTTAATGTAAAATCTGAATACGAATATGAAGTCAGAATTGTCAAAAGTAGAACAGTTTTTGAGATATTCCAAAATAACCGTTATTTGTGTTTTTTAAAAAAGATGCTGTGACTGAAATGCAAATATTTTCAAATATTTTAAACGGATTATGTATTTCTTTCTTTTAGTGAAAGGTTAAAAAAATTCTAAAATAACCATATGTCGTTTGTGAAGATGAGTCAATAAATAGCAGAGTTATAGTGGACAAAATTTCAAACTTCATTATAAATTTGATGATTTTTTGCAATTTTGCTCTTTTCAAGTTATTTTTTTTAAACCAAACAATAATTTTTTTATTTTAATACGAGCATTTTGTGCCCAAAAGAATCCAGATCGGTGCAAAAATGACAAAGTTGCATAGTTGGATTTGTATCAAAGCAAAGAAAAACACAACAAATAAATATACAAAGCAAAATTTTTAGTAAAAATAAATATTAAAAATAGCTTAAAACTGTTGAATTTTTATGTGGGTTAATTTACTAAATATTCTGTAGCTTTGTCATTTTTGTACCAATCTATGTCTTGTTGGGCACAAAATGTCGCATGCAATAAAACATTAAGAATTTTAAATCATTGGTTTGAAAAAAATATCTTGAAAAGAGCACGTAGTATAATTTAAAATTTATATTATAGATTTACAATAAACAAATTTGTAGCACATAAATGTTAGCATAAATATTTTAAGCATACATATAGTGTAAATGTGCATACACCAAACAAGGTTTTTATACCATTTAAAGCCTTTTATATGTTTCACATTTCCATTGTATGTGTATATGCATTTGTTTATTTTATACATCTTAACATGTGAACGTACATATGTATATGCTTGTATACATGGATATATGTAATATTGTAAGTTGTTTTGTCGCAATTCCATATCTATACTGAAAAAGTACCAAAAAAAAAGAGTAAAAGTACCCGCATTTAATGTAACATAAAGGGTGGTTAAATTGTAAGGGCCGATGTTGAATGTGAACCACACCTAAACGCCAAGTTTTTTTCCATATTTTATTTGACATTTCTCTATTTTAGACTTACTCAATTTGAACCATGGAGAGATACACAATCCAAAAACGTGTTAAAGTTATCCAGACTTATTATGAAAATGGATGATAAATTTCGAAGAAAATCATCTTCAGTGATGAGGCACATTTTCACCTTAGTGGATTTGTCGATAAGCAGAATTTCCGCATTTGGGCGAATAATAATCCAAGAGTGATTGTCGAAAAACCAATGCACCCACAAAAAGTGACTGTTTGGCGCGGTTTATGGGCTGGCGGCATCATCGGGCCGTATTTTTTCCAAAATGAGGCCGGTCAGGCAGTTACTGTGAATGGTGTTCGCTATCGTGAGATGATAACGAACTTTTTATGGCCCGAATTGGAAGATATGGATGTGGACGATATGTGGTTTCAGCAGGACGGTGCCACTTGCCACACAGCTAACGAAACAATGGCTCTTTTGCGCAACAAATTCAATGGCCGTGTTATCTCACGTAATGGCGATGTCAATTGGCCCCCACGATCATGTGATTTGACACCGTTGGACTTTTTTTTTTGGGGTTATTTGAAAGAAAAGGTGTACGTCGATAAGCCAGCAACAATTCAAGAGCTAAAGGATGAGATAATTCGGCACAATAACGGCATAGAACCTCCATTATGCCTCAGGGTCATCGAAAATTTGGACCATCGGATGGAGGTGTGCCACCGTGGTCGCGGCGCCCATTTGGCCGATATTTTGTTCCATACATAATTGAGTAATACCAATATATCATAATAAAATAAAATTACAATAATTTCCTAAATAGTTTGTGTTTTATTCAAAATCAACATCGGCCCTTGAAATTTAACCACCCTTTACAAGCCGTCCATCACTATTTTATAAATGTCACGTAAAAACGATATGCAATTCTATTTTATACAGAATGGTACGTTGCAACTACGGTACATTACATTTCGGTAAGCTTTTGTATTGGTTTTCATATAACAAAAAGCGAACAGCTGAATGATACAGTACATATACGGTACTATCTGAGCCCACAATTTGTAATTTTACTCTCAGAGTAACCAACTTTAAGAATTTTATACCTATTTTAAGAAATACCGGGATTGATTTTCGAAAGTAATCCCATTTAGGATTGCTTTAAGTACGTTTTAGGTTTGTTCGTACTTGAATTTTTGAGTACGACTCGTACTTAAAGTAAGTATAAATGACTGTTTTTATTTTATTTAAGCTCTAGGTCTTTTTAATATTTAATTATTTATTTTCAGAGTTTAAATATAAAATAAACAGTTATTAAATGTAAGTATAAATAAGTTAATTTATCCCGAGTGTTTTCTTTCTGTGTAGCAAAAATTGTCTTTAAATAAAAATATGTGGATTATTAAACTTTAAACGCGCTAAATTCACATTCACTTTCAGTTTTTTCTATGGGCCTCAAATATTTTTAATGTGCTGGTCTAATACATATTTCGCCCAAAATAAGGCGGTTGTGCTAATATAATATATACATTTAATCATAACTTGAGTAAAACTTTTCCGATTTTGATCAAAACACCAACAAATCGTTAGGAACGTAGTTCTATTTTCAACAGCCTCACAGATATTCCAGTTTCTAAATGGACAGTCGTATGTATATAAGTAAATGTAAATTCGAGGTGACAATTAATATGTTTCGTTTCGTTTAATTTTGTATCGTGCCTTGTTTTGCTTTCGTTCGGTTTAACGTTGAGACATTTTTTAAAAACGATTTAATTGATTTGTTTTGTTGATTGGAAGTTGTGGTGTTTAATCGTTAATGTTGGGTGATTAAAGATATTCATTTGTTTCTGTCGTCCCCTCTTTAAGAGACTTTATAGTGCTGACGCTGATGGTGATTATGCCGATGCTAATGCTGCCGATGATTATGGTGCGGATGCTGCTGCTGCAGCTTTTGATTCTGGTTCTGACTCTGTTGTCCGTAAAAGATGATGGTGATCGAGTCTAGTTATTAGCGAGTATTCCTCAGTCACTTGTCGTCTCATTAGGAATTGAGAGATAAGACAAATTTGTTTCTTTTTCTCCTCTCCTTCCTACGGCTTTGATTACTTTATTTTATTTTTATCAAATTAAATGCATTTCTATCGTTTCGTTTCGGTGTTTTATTTTTTGTTCCCCTTTTATTGTGTTATTCCAATATACATATTTGTTGTTTTGTGTTTTCATTATTAAATTTATACTTTGTTTATGTATAAATAAGCGTGTATATGTATGTCTGTCCATCCGCCCTTCCGTCTGTCTGTAACAATCGGTTTTTCTGTTTTATGTGAGTACGATAAAACGGCAGTGAAGAGTCGCATATGTCACCAATGCACTGGTACATACAACGAGCTACAAAAAAAATAAATTTTAATTTATTTTCTTTTTGTTTTATTTAATTTTAACTTTTACATTTTATCGTTGTAGATGTTGGATGTGTGTCATTGTTGTTTTTGTTGGATGTCTACATTAACGGTGCATGCAAGTGATCAAGTGAATAATGAAGTGTTGATAGTGATGAAAAGTAGGGTTCATTAACAGCCCATTATCCATCGATGCAGAAACCTAACTACCACATACGATAACAAACAACAACGAAAACACAAATAAACCAAATATGTAACTTGACGACAAACGAAAAGTTTAAATTAAAGAAAAGATGCTTTCATGGAAAGTAGTCATTAAACTACATTTAAAATGTTTGAATGCTTCCATTTTGATTTCTCCAAGAGAAAATTTTGTTGTAGCTATAAGAACAGGCCACAGTTGAGTAGGTGGGAAGAGTAACGGAAAGCCTGAGAGAATGCCTTGCATAAGTTCATGACTGTAAAATTTATGCGAGGCTAAAGCCGCTAAGCAGCCAGACCTTTGTCTTAAACATTCCTTCCAAGAGGCGCTTAGCCCGTTCTACGTACCGAAATGGTCGGCATTTATATATGTATTTCATTATTATTGGTTTGACCCAGCAACAACAACTAAGTAATCACTTTAATGTGCTGTTTTCACAACACAAGTAATTGATCGTGTAGTAAAATTTATATAAAAAACACACAAAAAACTAAGTGCGTTTCATATAAATTTTACTACACGTTCAATAACTTGTGTTGTGAAAACAGCACATAGGTCGATGATGCAGATATGGAACCGCCTTTTAAATTTCAACACTTATCACCTTTCCGTGTGGAGATTTTAATACAAAAAAGGTTTTTGAATTTTATAACCATGGATGGGGGTAGTGCACTCATTTTGCAGTTTCAACTCACACTCAGTGATAGTGCAAAAATATTGCAATCATTTTGTTGATGTTGAGTGATGAATTGAAAATCTGCAGCCTCACTAAACATGAGTGATAGTGATGTTAAAAAATTTTGCACTCAAAAAACAATAGTTTGATTTTAAAAAAGCAATCATCAGCTTATTGCAACTTTTTTCTTCTTCACTCATTTGAGTGCAACTTAAATTGTTGCACTGAATTTAAAATTAAAAACCGTTATTGACAAAATTTCATTTTGTTTATTGTTTTTTACTTATGCATATCCTCAAAAGAAATCAAAAACCATGCACATACAAAGTTAAATTTTTTAATTTTAGTGAGACAATATTTGTATGCAGCTTTTTTGATTGCATGTCCAAATTTTGCACTTTTTGATTTGAGGGCAGATTTTTGCATTCAAATCTGCGTTTAGTGATAGTGAAAAAATTTGCAATATCACTCAAAATTTTTTAGTGGTAATTAAAAAATAACAATCATCACTAAAGCTGGTAAAAAAGAGTGCAAACTAATTTCTTTGCAGTTTTATTTAGTGATAGTGCAATGCTGATTTAAATCAATATTTAGTGCACTACCCCCAACTATGGTTTTTTTTTAATTTTTGAGTTTAAAGTATTGTCTTCTTCTATGCTGTGTTTTTTGCATTTGTTTTGGTTTCATATATTTAATATGAATTAAAATCACGAAGAAAATTATTCACTAAATAATTCATCAGAAAATATGACTTGAACCAAGAAAATTTTGCACCATTTTCGTCCAAGCCAAAAATTTCATTTTGCAAACATATGTGTGGCTCGGCTTAAGAAAAAAGTGAACAAAGTGAACTAAAATTTACTTAAATAAAGTTAAAAAAATTATTTTAATTCTATAGTTATTTAAATCAAGTTTCCGTTGCTTATGGCCAATTTCACCAATTCTATTGAAATATCATTTCATATTTAAATATAGCTTTTCATATAATTTTATTTTAATTTGATATAAAAAACGAATTTTAAACATAAATTGATATAAATTAGTGAAATCGGCCATTAATATTTTGCAAAATACGAAGAAAAGCCTGAATTTTTTTACATAAAAAGCTTAATATACAAATAAGAAACTTTTTATTGATTTGTTTAACATGTCGACTTAAATAAAAATTAATTGAATCAAACCAATTTTCTTGAGCATTTTCTGAAAAACTCTAACACGTGTTTCTTGATGCAAGAAATTTGATTCTATTTAAAAATCAAGAAAAGCAGACTAATATTTAATAAACGAAGTTTGTTTTCAGAAATATCTTTCTTATCTATATATATAAAAATAAGTCCGTATATGTACGTCGCCGAACTACTCATAAACGCGTCGTGCGATTTCAACCAAACTTATACACTACGTAGGCAGTGGCCCATATATGGTTTATATCCGTTGAAATCCGATAACACATGTGTGTGCGGTGCGTATGTGAAGTGAGTGTGTTTTTGCCGCAGGAAAACCAACTTTATTAAAAACAAGTGTGTTTCTTTTCTTATTTTGTTTTGCCGTGCGAAGCAGGCAATTTTTGATCACACACCAAAAACGTGAATTTTTTGATCATAAGAAAATGTTTTTTTAAGAAAATTTACTTAATACGAACAAAATAAGTAAAAATCCAGAAATTATTTTTGGATTTTGGATTTTCTTGTTTTAAGTAACGAAATTGATTACTTTAGCAAATAAACTTCTTTCCATGTTCAAGCGCATCACGAACTGTTGTTTGGTGAGGCAAAGCCAAGACTTCATGATGTAGGTGAGAAGGAATGGCTACCTGTGAACATAGGTCTACAAGATTTAAATATTGTGCATTTGTAATTGGCAGATCAGAACGGTTAAGTTGAAGCGGGACTTATTTTTGGCCAGCCGGTAATTTTCTTTAAATTTTTAAAAAAAACATTCGATTTTAACATGTTCAAGACTAAATTGGAAAATACTAACACATTTAGAATACATTTTTATTTTTAGTCAAAAACTGCTTTGCAAATTTTACAAAAGAATGAAAAATTTAATATTTTTAAACAGAACTATTATTTCAAACTAACATTCTTTCATTCCAATGTAACTTTTTCCTTAAAAATAATTTTGTTTTGCAAGTAAGCACCTATGTAGGTACTATTTTCCTTCCTATTATGTATATGCAAACGTTGTCCTAACATTTTTCATATTTGGGTAAAAAAATGAGAGCATATAGGGTCAATCTGTCAGATTGGTCTTTTTAACTTTTAACTACTAGCACCATTGTTACGTAATAAGGGCTAACCAGCATTATGTTGGTCTTTTATTTATTTTTTATTATACATTCTAGCATTTCGACGAAAATGGTGCTAATGAAATAGGTATACCACTAAATTGCTCGAAGAGCCAAATGTAGAAATTAACTACCCAGCCAGCAAAAACTCCTGTCAGTGCCCCGGTAGGCTAGCTGGTAGTGAGCTAGTCCATCAGCGCCGGGGTAGCGGGTTCGATTCCCGCCAAAGACTCTTGTTTCTTTCCTTAGCTTAGGGAATTAAAATTAAAAAAAAAAAACATTGATTGTACGTATTAATTTGCCGCTTTCTGATCGATTTCGCATGGATATATCAGGGTGAAGTTATGTACCGATATGTCTAATATATTTCTGATTGAATTGATATTAGAGTATTCACTCGATTAATCGAGGAACTTTTCCGCCATTATTCGAAAATTTAAAATAGCCAATTTCGAATAACTGGAACAAATTATGGCAATTAATCGATCAAAATTAATTTCTTAGAAATGTCTACTTTTTAATGTAAAAATATTTTGTTTACATTTTTAACCTTTAAACTAAGTTACAGTTTGTTACCTTTTGCATTTATTTTCATTACTCATACTTTTAAACATATTTAAGTCCATTTTTAGATTTGAGCATGTTTGACAAATTATGTTAATCACTATTAACAGGGTTTTAAGAACTACAGTCGAATCCAAAAACTAAGGAGAACAAAACGAAAATTTGTATACAAGTTTTCGCTCTTTGAGTTGGTTTGACTGCGACTGTTCACATTTAATGAATCAAAAGTAAAAAAAAAAATCATCTGCAGTTATAAATGTGTAAACCATGTACTGCCCGATTTTGGATTAACTGTTATTACCAGACTGTCAATTTTCTTTTTTCCTCGTAACTTCTAGTCGGTTGGATGTTGACATTCAAGATATCATTAGATCTGTCTTTAAAATCGAAGTGTTCTTGTTTAAAAACGAAATGTCTGTAATACGTTAAAAAATAAATTATGCAAACCTGTAGCTCGTTTCTGTATTTCTCGCAACGTAAAATTTCTTACATGAAGTGTGAAACAAAAAATTCCATCGTTTTTCGATTTATGAGATAAAAGTGTTTCTGTATTTGAATGCGAAAACAGACACAACAAATTCTGTTTATACTGGAATACTTCCAGTAATTAAGTGTCAAATAAAAGCGAAACGTCAACAAAAGAAATAAATATAATAAAAACAGGGCTGCCAGATTTGATGAGTTATCGTCATCTTGACGATTTTTTGTTCCGATATTAACAAAGTGACGTTTTGATGATTTTTTCTAAAAAAGTGACGAAAGCAAAAACAATATCAAAAATATTTTATAATTTTGTTGTTACTTCCTATAGAAATTCATCTTGAATTTTTAAATTTCAAACACTTCTATTTTGTGGCGTTGAAAATTGAAAAAAAAAAAATAATATGAATGTCTGTAGAAAGCAACAATAAATTTATAAAATATTTTTGATTTTATTTTTGCTTTTAATGAAATTGTTGGCGTTGCGTTTTACACTATAAGCCCCTTAGTCTTCGAAAAAAGATAATTGTAAATATTTTTATATGTTTGTTTATTAGAAAAAAAGATATCTTTAGAAACAAGGCTGCTTAAATTTTTATATTTATCCCTATTGTGAAAATTGTCCACGAAATTGTTTGTTTCTTCCCTAAAAAATGTATCGGCAAAAGCAAAATTTCGAGGGAAAGTAATGGACCGACTTGGCTTATTTTGAACATTTAATACTTCTTATATACATATACGAAATATGATTGATATTTGATATTCTTATCTTATATGTACACTTTTGTGCCAAAACCATTATTCCGGCAAGAAAGAAATTTGTTTGTCTCCCAGTAAAAACTTTTTCAAAATGGATAGCTTCTTTCACTCGTTATTAAGTAGCTTTCTTCCATAAGAACTTCGATAACTACTTTTTTCTGGATGTATTAAGATAAAAAAATGACTTACTTTTGAATTTGTTCTTTTTGGCACAACCCTTGTAAAATTCATTAGTTTTTCAGTAGAATTGTATGTAGTGCTTTTATGTGTTTCTGATTACTTAACATATTATTTTGTAGGCGAAGATTTTACTGGGTCGTTTATTTATGAACCGATTTTTTTAATTTTAACTACAAGGTATTCTACTAAGTCTATTTCAGGTAAAAAAGAAAAAGATTATAGGAATAGGTAAATTAAAGATTTATATCTCAATTATTAAATAATAATTATTAAATACCCATGAACTTTAACTATGTTTTTGTTTGATTATTTTTTAATAAATGTCGAAACAAATTTGTTTAAAATTGATTTTAAATTGCACGATTTTTAAAACAAAAAAGACGATCTTTTTTCTCAGGAAATTGACGATTTTGACACAAATTTATCTGGCAGCACTGATTAAAACCAAAACAAGAAAAGGCTAACAAAAATTTAAACTATCAAAATATAACAATTGTTTTTTGTTTATTTTCATCATATAAATTATGCATTTATCATTTATATTCCTTTTATTTTTTTATTTATTTAAAAAAAATAGTATATAAACATTAGGGTGGCCCAAAATACAAAAGTATTGAATATTCGCGCTCCACAACGCTGATCCTATTCGAATAGTGCTTAAAAATGTTTAGTCCAAATTTGAGCACAATCGCTCAATATTTAGAGGTTGCGATAGTTTAATGATTTTTCGGGGTTAGATAGAAATATAACATACTCTGATTTTTTATGGGGATATTGTTTATTTAAAAATTAAAATATTTAAAAAAAAAACAAATTAATAAAACTGTAAATTAAGTACAAATTAACACATATTTAATTATTTTTTTTAAATTATCGATAGCCATTTTTGCAATATTAGCTTTAGAAACCCCGTGAAATTTTTTTCTATGATGATCAACTATTCTAAGCAAATATTGTTTTTGCTCTTCATTTTTCGTATTTGAAATGTTAAATTGGGTCACCAAAGCAACACCTCATTCTGCACAGTCATTTACAACTTTTAAAGGGCTAGCATTTTTTCATCGAAATAAAAACTCTATAGGCCCTTTGAAAGAAATGACTGTGCCTTCTCTTGTCCATCATCGCATAGTAAGTTAAAAATACTTTTCCGTCCAGTCTCTTTAAGGCTTAACTTTTGGTGGTAGCTGGAGATTTTTCACCGTTGTTTTCTTAGTTTTACATCTAACTCTGGAATCGATAAAGGTAAGCCCGATTAAATATTCAGAAAAATACCATAGATGTCGACGAAATGCTTTAACAGCAGCTTCTACAATTTTTTCATTGGGACAGTTTTCGAGTTGTTTATCATTAAGAGAAGCATTTATTACTAAATGAGCTTCATTCCAGTATCGGCCATATATAAGACTTTTAAACAAACTTATTTCGGTAACTGCTTTCTTTTCCTCGTCTGTAAGATAAAATTGATTTTGAGACATACATATTTTTATGCAATAGATCGCCTTCGTAATACACAATACATAAACAAGTACACAGAAAAAAATAAGAATTGATTTCAATTAAAAAATTTGTGATATTAATTAAAAAATTAATTAAATTTGCACCAGTAAACAAATTAATAGTATCAATTAAAACAGTTAATAGTATTAATTAAACGTTTAATTCACTTGATTAAAAGTTTAATTCACTTGATTAAATTTTTAATTAAAACTGATTATGTTTTTGATTAATGCTTTAGTTGGTGAAAAATTTTGTAGAATTTTTTCTGTGTACAATAATGATAAGCCAGTAGTAAATGCATGTAATATAAAATGTGAAACATATAAATAAGTCGCCATTCATCGCGACCTCTAAATATTGTCCCATTGAGCCAATTTTTGGTATACACATATATTTTAGTAAAAGAAACAAAATCAAGCTTGTGGAGAAAGTATTGGACTATACTTTTACTTTCCCATACAAGCGTGGGCCAGTCTAATAAACATATTTTAAATTCAAATTATCTACATTTTGTTTTTCTCGCCACCAATTTGTGGCTTATTTTGACAGTTCTTGAAAGAAACTTTTCGCAAAATATTGTTATAGAAACACTTTTTCTCGCATCCTTCCAATAATTGCTGGAAAATTATTTAAATGACAGATAATTCTCGCAAAAAAAAGATACAGAAACACTTGTGTGAGAAAAACCATTTTTTGTTTCATTTCACACTATTTTTGTTGCAATTCACGCGTTTCATGCGAAGAGTTTTACGATGTGAGATACATATACAGAAACGGGCTACTGTAGAGAAGAATTTAAAAATAACGGAAATTAAGAGGGATTACAAAAAAAAAAATATAAATAAGTTATCAGCCATGTTCTGGAATCCGAATAATAGTACATATGAATAAGGTTGCAGTACTATTATAAATATATCTAAAACGCTATACACTTCACCGTCAAGAATCCCTTCTTGTCTTCTTTTTTGGAATACATTGTCAAAGGAATTAAATTTATTCAACGAAGGTAGAAAAGGAGTGCATCATGTACTTTTTACATTCATATGATTTATTGCTCGTAATTACGCGTCAAGAAGTTCGTATTACATTCTACTTCAAAGGCGAGGTTTAGTGGAGTTCATTATTGGAAATACTCTTTCAACACAGGCATTACTAGTTGGAGCAACCAGCATATAAAGTACAGTCAAAGCAAGTTTTTTTTAAATGGTACGTACCTGTTGCATCCTTAAAGATATAAATTTTAAGCCAAAAATTATTAAAATTAAATGGAATGTCGTTATTAAAATACTCTTTCAAATTAACAAGTTATATTTTTTCCATTGTTTTAATAATAAATATTAACCTTCCTATACCCACGCGTTGGTCTGTGAAACCGACAAAACGATTTTACGTAAATATCTATTTTCCCAGAAACTTTTTTTACAAGCTCCGTTTTAGTGTTGGTTTGGTATTTGCACTAGACAAGCGTGTTGGTGTATTCCATGACAATTGGTCTATGAGACAGACGCGGGTATATGTGTGCTACATGTAAACAGTATTTTTGTTTGGAACATGCAGTGAGATATGCCCCGATTTTTATTAAAGGCTAAAAACTAAGTCAACCTATGATTTCTGTATTGTACAAGGAGTGCTTTTCAGTTGGCATAAGTTATTTCTTAGTTATTTGAAGAAAAAAATATGTTTTTGCTTTGTTTTTGTAGTATCTAGGAAAAAACTTTCGGTGTTGATGGCTTATTTGTTAAGGACTAAAAATCAATTAAATAAATGAATACAAATTAAATGCGTGGTTTTATTTTTTTGTTATATCATCGAGATTAATAAATATAATCTTTTGTTTTTAGTTTTGTTTCAAAAATCTAGTATTTCATCTAGTTCAAACTCTCGGTCTGTGAGACCATGCGAGGGTGTATATGTTACAAAAATTAGCGCGGGTATAGGAAGGTTAATAAATTTTATAATGGAAAAATGTTCGTTAGCTTTTAATATATTCATGTTTTAAGGAGTGCTATTTATTAATTCTTACAAGAGCATTTTTAAATAAGAAAAACTATTTTCTCGATGGTTTTTCTAATCTTCATCAGCATTTCAACATTACATAATTTAGCCTGAAATTTCATACATAATAAATACAAGAATACAAATAAAATTATTTTTTCGTACTGAATTTAACGAATTTGAAAACAAATTCATGGGTCATCAAAAATAGCCAACATAATAGCTAGCTATTTTATAAATCGCCAAAAAAATCGTTATGTCGCCAAATCGAAAATTAGGTCGCCAAACAAGTTAGGCCAGAAATCGCCACATCTGACAGCTGTGGCTGGCAGCTCTCTTTTTCTGTTTATTAATAAAATAAAAGTATGCGTTCAAATAGAGATGGATAAAATTATTTCAATTGTTCGAGTTATTCAAGTAATTCGAACAATTTAAAGCCTTTATTCGATTAAACGAACAATTTTAAAGTTCAAAAATCGATTAATTCCTTACTCGAACAATACATTCATAAGCAATATTTATTGTCTCGGCTGTTCGCACTTTTGACAGTTCAATCGCAAGCTTAAAGGTCCAATTGGACGTGACATAACCATAGGAAAACTGTATTACCATAACCACTGTTTTACTAAAATGACATAAACATAACATACAAACCAATTCAATTTTGGTTTCTAAATTCGCCGTTACAGCTGTGGCATTATGGTTATGTCACGTCTAATTTGAGCTTAAACCTTTTACTTTTGGCGTTTAAACTTGCAAACAAAATAAAAAATTCGACTACTTAAAAGCTTCTTTCAAAATTTAATTTGACTTTAATCGCTGGTCTTAAAGTTAAAAGCTGGCTCTAAAATTTATTGTTACCATGCTTCAACCATGTGTTTTCTTTGCGCGTAAACATTAATAATAATTTGAAGCCTTCATTAGATTAGAAAGTTTATAAGTCATTGAGACTGGCATTGTATCCCATTCCAGCGCATCACATATCCACTCAACTCATCTTTTCTTTGTTATCACTTTCTTCTCTCCCGCCATGAAATTAGTTGGGTTAGGGAGTGAGTGAGTAAAGTTAGTTGGTTATTTTTACGAAAGCAACAATAAATAAATAATAAAAAGGTAATTTGCATTTGATAAATTATATCGTTATTTTTCTCGCCATAGATAATTAACGACCATGTGTTGTCGAACCCATCAATGTTTATTATTGTATTCGATTGTTTTTGTGCCTGTATTTTTGTAGGTACCCTGTAGGAAATGGCAATAGTAAACTGTACTGATTCATTATTGACTTTGTCACCAGTACCACTGATCAACCGTAGACCAATGCATTGTGCTATAGACACTTAACATGTGCTTGTCATTGACAATCCGCTCCTGACCATAGAACTATTGACTAGGGAGTTATTGTGTGGCCATTTCGTAACCAGAATAGTTCCAGTTCACATTTTTGAATATATTTACTAGATTTTAGCAATAATAATACATATTAGTGGTAAAGACAATTCTATATCTAATATTCTAATTTTATACAATATTTACATAACGTACAATAAATGAATAGGAAAAAAGAAGAGAAAAAAAAAATAAATAAATACATATATGTATATGTATTTATTACAAACGAGGCATTTTATTTAGATAAGTTTTTCAACATTCTCTAATAAGTATTGCTTCAAATTGTGTTTAAAAGTTGATAAGACTGAAATATTCTTTATATCATTTGGTAACTGATTATATTCACTTGGCCCATTGTAAGAAATACGCTGTTTAGATAACTCAAGTCGACATCTCGTTATATTTAAATTTCTTGATTGCCTTGTAGTTCTATGCGTAATTGACATGTTCTCTTTAAATCATATACTGTGAGTGCCAACTCCTTTTAAACATTTAAACATATATATCAATAATTGTTGTTTATACAAACCACGAACTGGAAGTATCAATTTGGCATGATTTTTAAACAAATTTACTGTGGAGTACCGGAACGGTAGACCATATACAATTTTCAGGGCTTTATTTTGTGCCGATTGTAAAGACTTTAATGTTGAACATTTTTTATAGCCATATATCATAGGAAGATATGTTAGATGTGAATGTATTAATGCGTAGTAAAGCTTAAGTTTGGTGGTGGTATTTAATTTATTTTTAAATTTATAAAGAATGCCAATTCCTGATGATATTTTTGTCTTTAAGAAATTGAGATGGTGATCCCATAAAAGATTATGGCAAATATTTATACCAAGATATTTAATATTTTCAGACTCATTTATCAAATTTCCTTCAATATGTACTTCCATGGGTTCAACACTCCTTAAAACGAATGAATTTGGTTTTTCTATAATTTAGAGCTAATTTATTTAGTCTTAAAAACTCTGATAGTATTGCAGCATCATATTCCATATTAACTTGTAAAACTTTTTCATATTTATAATAAAACAATAGGCAAATGTCGTCAGCATACATGAATAGATGCCCATTAAATTTTATATTTTTTATATCATTTAAAAATATTTTAAATAAAAGTGGTCCAAGTACACTACCTTGTGGTACGCCATATAACACCTCGAGCTCATGACTTTTAGACTCCTTTATTGCCTTTAACTGATTTTAGGAATATGTGGCTAATTTTTAACCCACCAGCATAACATTTTGTCATGTCATATTAGCTTTCGTAAAAGTGTCGCCAAGTTTTATGTAAATATGTACTTTCATATATAAGGAAGTTATAGCTATTTTCGGGAATAGTATGACCATATATGGACATATTCCAATTAAATTTGGTTGCAATAATATAAGTTTAGACCAAATTCTATCTAAATATGTACAAATATAATATGAAGGCTTACATGGACAGCCAGCAGGGGTGATTCTGAGTCGATCGGATACTAAAAGATGGGCCAAGGACCAATATTTTAAGGTGTTATAAACATCACCACGAATGCATGATATCCTCTTAACTATTGTGGCGTGGGTATAAATACGAACTTTCACTATAAGCCGTAGCATCCTTTTCACTAATTTAAGCTTTACATTCAGGGTTTTAAACTATTTCTTATCAAAAAGCGCCGTGCATCTTATCAAAAAGCGGTTAATAAAATTTTAATAAAAAATTGGCTTTTAAAGCACAAATATATTTGCAAAGGTTTTTCTGATATTTCAGTCAAAGAAAAATAATATAATATAAAATAATAAAAATAATTATTTATAATACAAAGAAACGCTTAAAAACAATTTGAAAGTTTTTGAGATCTATAAAATTCAGGATAAAAATTAGTTTTCAATATAAAAAATTTAATTTGTTCATACATGTCGGATGAGTAAAAAAAAACGTTTTTTTTCTAGAAAAACGAAAAAGAATGTTTTGATTAATTTTAAATATAATCAGCACGATAGATTTCTTGTTAAAACTAACGTATGTACCGACATATAATTTTTATTAAAAATAAAAATCTTTATAACTATTTGCACAAAATGTGAAAAGTTATTAAGATATATCTAAAAATAACGCAAACCTGTTGTCAAAGCATTTCTGGATGTATTGGTGAGAGAAGAGAGAAGAATTGCACTCACCAATAAATTCAGACTTTCTGAAAGAAAACGTCCACAGTGTGAACCCAGACTAAGCAAACACAAATAAAATCCATATAGTATCGTCGGGTGGTTACTGGCTCGTCGCACGGATCCAAAAATATTTAGATCTACATTCTTTTAGATGAACATGTTTGATACGCCATTTGTAATTTTAAGTAACGGTATACTATATAGTATACATATGTACATGAATAAAAAAAAAACAAGATTACGCATTGCGAAGGTCCGTTATGTTTTTATGTGAGGTAGACATAGAATTTCTGTATGTGTATTTGTTTGTCTTTCACTTTATACAGCAAACACTCATTTGCATTCTATGATGACGTATATGCATATGTATAAGTTTACAAAAATCAAAAGCATTTGAAAAACGGAAATTAATTTTGGGTTTAATGTGCCTTAATTTTAATGTATGCAAATAAAAGTATGCAGAAAAGCGCTAATTTAGAGCTTTTTTAAAAAAAGGGCTAAGGGAAAAATATATGTCTTTTTGACTGTTAAAAAGCTGTATACCTAGCTCTAAAGGTGCTTAATCGGCAACTCTGCTTATAGCTGTCTAAAAATTTCTCTTTTTTTCAAAGGCATAAAGAAGTTTAGACGCTTTGTTGAAAGTGGGCATATTCGTTAATGCATTTTTTTTTTTTTTTTTTTTTTTTTTTTTTATTTTACTGCGCAGCATCAGTGATTTCAAATCGCTTTTTTATTGCAACATAGTAATTTCTCAAAAAATCAAAAATTTGAAGTTACTTAAGCAAAAGTTCTCTTTTACGCCTTCTTTATATGTAAAATAATCAGTATTATATCTCAAACTGAACCGAAGTTATAGCAAAATATATTTTATTAAATCTGTATATAAAGGTACATTTTGAAAACTTTAATCGCATTTTGCCAAGCTTGATTTTTTTTTGAGATATGACTATGTTGCAATAAAGGAGCGAAATGTTTATATACATATAAATATATATCAGTAAAGTAGATATGGACCAAAAATTTGTCGAACGTGCCCAGTGTCACCAAAACGACACCATAATAATCGACAGAAGGGACGTCTTTGACATTTGATCCCAGATTTCCTGCAGGGTTTGTATCGGCGTGTGTGTGTTTGAGTATTTGTTATAACAAATAATAGAAATGTCTTGTGGTTAATTAGGTGTATTGTAAGCTTTATTAATTTCCTAATTAAGTTAGCTTCTGTTTGATACGTTTGTACATACAATTATTAGCGAATGCTAATGCAAATGTCAGGAGAATTATTATTTTATCAACAGCGGTGCTCTTTAAAGTTGTACAAAATAAATTAGTTATTTAAACAAATGTTTATTTATATTAACGAGTAATTTAAAATTTTTTAAAGCGAAAAAACAATAATGTACATAAGTTATTTGTATAAGCGAACTCAAACACACACACACAAACATATTTAAAACCAATTTTATTTGTATTATCGACGGGTTGGCTTTTATATATTCTGTTCTGTATTTCTTTTATCGGCGCTATATTTTTTGTTGATAAAGTGATGTATTAAGAATTGATTAATCGTAATAAAAAAAATATGAATTCAATTGCATATTTATTTTAATCATCATGTGAAATATTTGTATGCAATTAGTCGCATATATAATTATTTTGATAGCAAAATCATTGTAATTAATGAGCTCCTCAAGGCTAAAAGTGTCATCACGCCAAAAGTACACGTTTTCAGTTTCTATCGGAAAAAATACAATATTTTTCAAGACACTTAGCGAAAAAAAAATGTTACGTCGTTCTCAAATAAACTTTTTTCAAACTTCCATCCATATTTTTAGATTTACAAAAATCAAAGTAGGGCTTTTATTTTGCTGAATAAAAGTATTTTATTTTTATTTGGGAAAAGAACAATTGAAATTCAGATTTTTCAGTTGAATTTTTTCTTATTTAAATTCAGCAAGGCGAATTCATACAAGGTGACCTTGGCTTGCTACGTAAGCAACAGCTGATAACTAATTATATGTCAAAATGATAGGCCGTTACTTTTTTGACATTTCTATTTAAATTCAAATTAAATTTCAAGATTTATTTTTTATAATAAACTAAAATAAACTAAAAATGAAGCACACAAATGCACGCAAAACTAACAAGCTAGAAAAAAGGAAGTGGAGTACTTCCAGCTTGACGAACATCGTTACATCGACTCAGAAAGTGGTTCTGAGAGTATACTTAAGGATTGTCTAAGACCAATATTGAAGGTGTTACAAACATCAACACAAACGAATCCCAGCTAGCATAGGCTGTTTGGTAGGCGATTGTATTTAATATAAAACTCCTAAAAGAGTCTTCAGATGATTATCTGTGGAATGCTAACCAAGTCCTAAAACAATCATTTAATAATTATTTCAATAGTACAAAAACTGTTATGCTACACTTTGTTCATCTTTCGTCAAACCATCATCGAATTAATCTTTTGCGACTCCCAATATATAACAATTACTGAGCTTCCTAAATAAGAGCGTTTTTTTTTAAACGTGCAAATTCTATTGTCAAAACAATTTCAATAAAACAAACCACCTTAAGGATCTTTCAAATAAGATTTTCTAACCGGGTGGTGTTGAATTACCGATCTAAAGATTTGTTTCTTATTTGTTGTATGAACATAAAAAGTTTTGACATGAAAAAGACATTTAATGCTATAGTTAAAATAGTTCAGTTGTACGGCTGAGCATTTCACGAGTTGTAAAATAATCACTGCATGAGTCTCATGCCATGCTTTCTGAAAGACTCTTGAGATAATCTTTACACACATCTCAAATGCCTCATATAAGCGTCTTTCGCTGTGTTGTATAAGTATCTCACAGAGGAATCAGCTTGTGTAACAGTTTCTCCCGTGCGAGGAATCTTTTACGATTAAAAAATGAGCTCGTCGAAGATGAAAAACGCTCTTCATGAGATTCCCAGTAGACTCTTAGATAATTAAAAATGCTGGCTGGGAAAATACCCTCTCCACTTTTGTGATGTGGGTATAAACATAACTCTTTTTTCCATTGAGTTCTTATAACTATGAAATTTAAAACTTTTGCTCGTGCATACAATGAAAGCTTTTAAAAAAAGATTCCATGAGCAAACGGCCTGCTTTATCTGCACTTTTCTTAAATTAGAAAAAAGCAAAACTTCTTGCAAATGAGGTTTTCTAAGCACAAATTTTTAAATTATTGCATTCCACAAAACACGATTTAAAATTAAAAACAAAATGAAAAATGACAGCATATATTTTTGTACACAGCTATTGTGTTTACTACAGTGTTGTATAATTTTGACACAACGTTAAAGTATTTTACAGTGTTGTATCCGTTTTTAAAATAAGACCACCTTCTATGAATTCGCCTTGAAATTCAGAAAACAAAATTTTTAAAAATAAATCATATAAGTGACTTAAAAAAAAATTTTTTAAAATAAGTTTCTCTAATTTTATTTCAGAAAAAAACATTTAAAAACGGAATATACATATTTATAAAATTTAAGAATATATTTATTAAATTAAAATTAAACTGTTCGCTTAACGTACATTTAAAACAAAACAAAAAAAAAAAAAAAAAAAAAAAAAACCTGTTAGAGCGCTATAGTCGGCCGTGTCGAATCTTTGATACCCTCCACCGACAGTTTGAATATTTCAGGAGTGATATCTATGTATATGGTATCTATTTTTTATTAATTTATATTAATAAAACAGACATCAGCATTAAAATTGGTTGCGCTTTAGACATATATTAAATTATTGACCGACAACCAGAAAGTTGTATCTTTTTTTGCCATGTCAACTAGCTTGAGTAAAATATCATGATTCATAACAATTTAAGCCGAACTTAAATAATTTTCAAGAGGGGAATTTATATAAGAGCCATGGTAAGTTATGAACCAATCATCCTAAAATTCTGCAGAGTGATTTCTTGTTTTAAAAAACAAAAACTTGAATAAATTTCAATACAGCGGTGAAATTAGTTTTAGCGTTTACAGTGAATTTCAGAAGGCTGCTAAATATGGGATCTAAGGTAAATACTGGACCGTATATCACAAAATTGCATGACATTTTATATTATTTTCTGGCCATATGAAGCTAAGTTGAAAGAAATTTTACTGCAATATCTATTTCTGCTACGGTTTTAGGCGTTTTTAATTAATTTACCAGAGTGGGCTTTGTATGGACCGATCATCACAAACATTATTTGTGTGATTTCTAGTCCTATAAAACTGTGACGTGCCAATTTTTGTTATGATAGCATTATTAATTATGGTTTTAGGTGTACGTAACTGTTCTCTAATGACATCATTACATATCGTTACTTTAATATAGAAAAGCCCTAACTAACATTTCCCTTACTTTACAGGAGGAGGAAAAAACTTAATAAAAATTATAGTCCTATAGTCGCGATTTTTTTTTAAACGCAGTTTTTTATTAAATTCTCTAAACAATTTAATAAAATACTGCGTTTAAAAAAAATCGCAACTACAATACTACAATTTATATTAAGTTTTTTTCTTCTCCTGTAAAGTAAGGGAAATGTTAGTTAGGGCTTTTCTATATTAAAGTAACGATATATACTTTAAATGATTTGAAACTAGCCCATTTGTTTGGAAAAATAATGAATATTTACACGATTTCATTCATATTTTATTAAAAAAAATTTTACAAGCAAATTTATTTTATATACATGTGTATGTATTTTTTTAATAATTTCAAAAAATGTCAACTTTGACGTTCTTATATGTATTTTAATCATACCTGTTAAATTTCGATTACGATTAGTAATCAATTAGATTACTTTTTAAAAAGAATCGTAATGATTATTCAACTCTATAAGAAAAAATTTCTGATTACTAATTGATTACGATTACAAGTAATCAAAATATAATCAGAAGTACCGGCGATTACTAAAAAATAATCAAAAAGAATCAAAAGGAATCAAAAAGTAATCCGATTATTTTCAACGATTATTTTTGATTACTTTCAAAAATTGCGTATTCATTCGTACAATTATTTTTATTGGAAACAGTTAAATGTTATCATAATTCAAAAATGTACTGGCAAAAACTTTTATCTATTTAAAATTGGACCAGTATTTGACTGTAAATATATATTACCAAACAAAAACTGTAATCATATTGATCGATATTATATTTAATAACTTGATAATAAATGTAATAATATAACATATTTAAAATATTTGTATATATTTACATATATCCATATTAATTAGGTTCCCGGCTAAGAATGGATTAAAGGGCAAAGAATTAATACTAAGATTTTGTGTGTCGTTGGATATTGTTTATCGAATTTATTGTTTTTATCTGTTTGCATTTTTCTTAATTTCTTTTTTTTTTTGCATTTGAAAACAATTGCTTGAGGTATTTATTGTTGGTTTTATAATTTGAGATGGGACCGTTATAGTTTTTTTTTTTACTCCTGATCACGCGGGTGGACTTTTTATTTATATTTATATATAAAAAAACATATCAAAAATGTTTTTTCAATAATTTACTACTTTCACTTGTATTTATTTAATAATTTCGGAAATATTGTTAAATATTTCAAATCGCATTAAAGTTTTGTATCAGGATATTTAATGAATCAATAAACAATCACGCAAAAATCCTACTCTTGCACTCTCACTCAGGTTAGCTGTGCTCATCACTATTATTTAAAAATTTCAATTCTAAAACGGGATTAAGTTTCTGTCATATACATAAGGTGAGTTCGAAAACCGAAAAGTTTTTAATATTTTTTACTGAATTGAGAGTAAAGGCCCAACCATAATATGCATAGTTTTGCTTAACCTACTGTCACACAGGATTCTTAATACCCACTCTTGTGACATTGAGCAATAGGCTACATAAACTAAGTAGGAAACACGAGCTGCAATAAATTTCCTCAGTTATTTTGAAAATGGAATAACGGCTAAGACAAAGGTTTCAACCATATTTCACGTTGCAGGCTGAGGCAAATATCGTGATTGCGGCAACAGTATTAACTCAAAGCATCAAAATGAAATGGCTCAAGGTGTTACAAAGATTAAGCTCTGAATTGCCGGAATTAACCGTTGAGAATGTAACCAGTACAGTTTTGGATACACTTTACAGTTTTTACGCCAAAAATTGCAGAACATTTAATTATGAAATTGAAAATAATTTATCGGCAGTCCCTGATTTTTTTGATTTTAGTTTTGATGGTGAGCTAATGCGTGTATTATTTTAAAGTTTGTTTGATTTTTAGCGACTTAACTTTACAGATGATGAAATTGATACAGGTCCTTCTTCACAAGACCATACAAAACCTGACCGACGATCCGCTATAAAGCATCAATTCTTCAGCTATCTAAACGATAATTCAAGCGCTGACGGAAATTGGCAAAAATATGATTTGCTAAAAGAAGCATTTATATACTTCAATACTCCCCTAACATCTTCAGCTCCAGTGGAACGACTGTTTTCTTTTGCCGGGATCGTCAACAGTCCAAGGCGACAATCATTGTCTGATTTTTCCTTTGAAAAATTAGTTTTAATGAAGGCCAATTGTAAAAATATGTTATTATAAGTGTCCGACCGGTTATTCGGCCAATAATCGTTGCTCGGCATTTGTTAATAAAATTTTGTTGTTTGTTTTTTTTATTATCAAAAATTGTTATAAAATTATTTTTTTTTTTTTTTTTTTTTGTTTAAAAGTTTTCAACTTACTATTTCTTTAGCTATTTTTCTTCAGCTATTTTGAATTAGGTGCTGTAGTTAATGTTGTTTATGTTATTTTTAAAATAAATATATTAAAATTTATTGATTATGAAAACTTTAAACAGGTTATCAACTCTTTCTAAAAAGTTTTTAGTGCAAATGAAAACACAATTGTTGAAAGTAATCAAAAAGAATCAAAAAATAATCGTTGAAAATAATCGGATTACTTTTTGATTACTTTTGATTCTTTTTGATTATTTTTTAGTAATCGCCGGTACTTCTGATTATATTTTGATTACTTGTAATCGTAATCAACTAGTAATCATGCAAAACCAAAAGTAATCGTATTTGTAATCATTACTTTACCCTTATGAAAAAAGTAGTCTAATAAGTAATTATTACGATTACTAATCATTACTTAACAGCTATGATTTTAATCGATATTTGTTGTCAATATTTTAAAAAAATATTTGTTGATTTCAAGTAGAGAATAACAAATTCATTAAAGTAACCGAGATTTCTCGCTACTTAACGATATGGGTAGTAAAATTCAAAAAGTTACAGAATTGCGGTACATAGAGGTATGTGATGGAAAATGATTTTAAATCTTTATTGTCGTTTTCAGTATCTTTAAAAATGAAGTTCTAATACATTTACTTCTTTTTTTCTTTCTATATCCTTTTCAATTTTATTTTAAAAACGTTTATTGAACTGTATTTGGAACAAAAGATTAACCCCGGTATCCAAAAAAGTTAAAATTGAAAAAAAAGAATGGGCTTAATGTGTTAGTTAACTAATAGAACATTAACTTTTTTTGCATAAAAGGGGGTAAGACTATATTTTAGAAATGGATTTTAAAATCGACCAATTTTCATCAAACCTTTTAAAAACGATCGTTTTTAAATCGATCGATTTTCATCAGATACCTGAATATAAAAATATATTTAAATCAATGTATAAGAAAGTACATTTGTTTAAAAAAATTTAAAAAGATATGAATAAAATAGAAACGTCTCAAACTTCTTGAATAAACTTTGTATTGAATAAATTTAAAATTTCAGTTTTATTTTAATGAGATAAGTAGAACTGAAAGTATGAAGTATATAGAAGGAAATATTTAATTAATTAAGTTTTAAAAAATATCGGTAGTTATCGATGGTTTTTAAAAAACTATCGCATACTATCAGTAGGACTAACATGTAGTAAACTAAGCGTAACACTAGTGGATTAGGGCGGGTCAAAAACGTAAACTAAGTACATAAAATTCCAAGAAAATTCTCCGAAGAAACCATGTATCTAAAATAAAATCCTAATCCGGGCCTCTCGACTTGAAAATGTATATGCCCGCCTTTGCCAAAAAAAAAAATTTTTGAAAAAAGTGACTTTCCAAAAAGAAATCGAATTTTCTGAATGCAATTGTTAAGTAAGGTAGTTCTTTTGCACTTTATATTTTTTCTACACACAAAATTTTTTTACATTAAATATACCCAAGTAAAAAAATTTTCAAGTCGAGAGGCGCGGATTAGGGTTTGATTTTAGGCCTAGGTTTCTTCGGAGAATTTTATGTAGATTAAGCTATACGATTTTTATTTTTTTTTTTTCATCCATACAAATCAACCCGCGCTAATGTGGATAGATTAAGGGAATTAAAATGTAATACAAGAAAGAATTGTTTTGAACAGGTTCAATTGTTTTGGAGTGGGCTTGATAAATGGAATCCTATTATATCGTTCCATATTCAACTACTTGCAATTACTTTAACAACTAACTGCTACCCAATTAAAAATTTCATCATTTTGTGAAGCAATAATGGTACATTTAAAAAAGCGCACAATTATGCGTTACGCAATAAGACATACAGAAATTCAGTAAAGTAAGTAAAAGAACTCTCAGCAACTTTTATAAAAAAAAAAATAGCATTTCAAGTGCTACGGCATTCCCTTGCTACGAAGCAGGTTTGTAAGGGAGAATACTAAAAAATAACTGTATCAAAACATTCAGTGTGAATAATGCGCTTTATGTGTCAAAAATGTATTGCTTCAAAGTGGGAACTCGCCATATAAAATTCATGTCTTCCGTAAGCGCAATGGTAAGCGAAACTTTTATATTTCTCCCTTACAAACCTGCTTCGTTGGAAGCTCCATTTTTTATTGGGTAATTACTAGTAATTTGTAATTTTGTGTTGCCAATTGCAAAATGTAATTTGATTGTGTAATATATTCAAGTTGACCTTTATTAAATGAATGACGAATCAGTTTTTACACATTTAGTTTAGGTATGTCTCGTAAACAGTATATTCAGTTAATGCTTAAATCATGTACATATGATCTTACGACTACGTTAATGTCAGGGATGTAAGTATGCATACTATTATAATATACAACAATACCCCCATCATAATCTGGGTTAATACTATTAAGCTAATATTCAATAAAAATTATACTTAATTGAAATGTATTTTACTTTAAAATTTTCAAACAATATTTTCACAATATTTTCCATTAAATTTTTTTTTTTTTTTTTTTTTACAATTAAGTTTTTATTTATTATTTCTGGGTCTTAAGTTATACGTTGGTATTGGAAAATTATTTAATGATGAACTATTATTCTGTTCGTTTTCTGTTTTACCAGTTTCAGTGTTAATGTTTAGCTTTTGTAATGGATCTAAAAGAACACTTGGCAACATTTGACCTGAAGGGCTTTTACATTGAATAATTTGGTTCGCATGTCGTTTCCAAATTTTGTTATTTACAGTGAGCACCGTGTAGGTCTGCCTTCCTATTTTTTTCAAAATTTTAGCTTTTAACCAAGATACTTTTCCTGCAACAGAATAATCTTTCACCATTACAATATCATTTTCATTAAAACAAGTTTTTCTTGTGCCTTTATAATAAGCTTTTTGGTTAGTTTGATTTTTTAATACAATTTTTTCAATTTCTTTCTTATTTTTAACTTCCACGGTCCGTTTTGGATTTAACAGATCTAATCGAGTCCTTAATTTTCGTCTATTAAACATTAAAAATGCTGGAGATACCCCAGTACAGGCATGTTTTGTATTTCTATAATCTAATAAATACCTATTCAAAACGTCGTTGAAAGCTGCCAATGGCACATTATATAAATTGCGTTTGAGAGCATTTTTAATAATTTTTACTGTGTTTTCGGCCTGCCCGTTTGTAGAGGGATGGCCTACAGGAGCTGTAATTAGCTCAATACCGTTGCATTTAGCAAATTCCTTAAACTCGTGTGACACAAAGGCTGTGCCATTATCCGATACAATACATTTTGGTAGCCCAAAACGTGCAAATAAGTCTTTTAAAACGGATATCACCGCGCTGCTTGTCGTGTTTTTTGACATATCAATACATTCGAGCCATTTGCTAGAGCTGTCCACTACTACGAGACACCAACGATTAAGAAAAGGACCGAAAAAGTCAATATGTATTCTTGACCATACTTCAAGTGGTCTGACCCAAGGTATTAATTCCTGACGGGGTGGGTTAGATCGCGTTTCTAAGCATGGTGTGCATTCCCCTGCTATGTTCTCTATATCCCTAGTTTGGCCTGGCCACCAACAACTTTCCCTTGCCATAGACTTCATCTTAACTATTCCCATATGTGTCTGGTGTTAAAATCCCAGCACCTCACGTTGAAGTACCTTAGGGATGACAACTCTATAGCCCCAGAACAAACATCCTGATTCTTCTGATAATTCATTTCTTTTCTGGAAAAATGGCTTCAAATTTTCATCGGTACAACTTTTTGGCCATCCCTGTTTTACCATACTAATTACCCGTTCTAAAAGTCTATCATTTTTTGTTTCTGATAGAATTTCCTCAAAATTTAAAACTCTATTTGCGCTCCGTTGAACATAATTTAAATAAACATCGTTTGGAAATGTACTACTGCCGTCATTACCTCCCGTCGGTACTCTCGAAAAGTAATCCGTCACATTACTACTTGATTTCACATGTGCAACTTCAAACTGGTATCCTGATAAAACTAATGCTATGCGCTGTAACCTAGCAGAAGCCATAGCTGGAATTCCCTTTTTTGGACCAAAAATATGTTGAAGTGGTTTATTGTCTGTGACCAGAACAAAATGCCGTCCGTACAAATATTGGTGAAACTTTTTCACCCCAAACAAAATTGCAACAGCTTCACGATCCAGTTGAGAATATTTTTTTTCTGCATCTGACATTGTTCTCGAGGCAAACTCAACTGGTTTTTCTACACCTTTGTCATCTATCTGCGATAAGACCGCACCGACGCCAACGGGACTGGCATCAACTGTTAATTTTGTTAAAAAGTCTGAGTTAAAGTGTGCCAAGCATAAATTAGAAGCTAACAATCGCTTAAGCTCATCTACGGCATTGCCGCATTCATTTGACCAGACAAATGTTGCATTAGGGATGAAGCAATGTGGATACATCTGGTAAAAATCGCCTGTAAAAGTTTACAACCCCTAGAAAAGCCTGGAGCTCCTTTTCAGAACTGGGGTATGGAATTCTCTGGATTTCCTGCAATTTACCCGGATCCACATGCAAACCATCCTTATCAATGATGTGGCCCAAATATTTTATTCTCTTAGCAAAAAATTCACATTTTTCCGATGATAATTTAAACCCTACCTCTGACAATAATCGCAGAACTTTTTCCAATCGCTCAACATGTGCTTTTCTATTTGGAGCACTTATAAGAATGTCATCGAGAAACACCACCACACCATCTAAACCCGCTAACAAGGAGTTCATTAATTTTTGGAAAATGGCTGGTGCTGAAGCCAAGCCGTAAATTAAACGTGTATATTGGAAAAGCCCTTTTGTGGTTGCGATGGTTGTGTATTTACGTGAATTTAAATCTAGTTCTATCTGCTGATAAGCCATACTGAGGTCTAGTTTTGTAAATTCTTCACCACCATAAAGTTTTGAAAAAATGTCCTCAATTCGCGGTAATGGATATTTCTCAACTTGCAAAAATTTATTCAGGGTGACCTTGTAGTCACCGCAAATGCGAATACTTCCATCTTTTTTTAAAATTGGAACAATTGGTGTACCCCAATCGCTATAATCAACTGGTTCCAATACTCCCATGGACACTAATTTATCCAACTGTTCTACCTTTTCTCGAATAGCCAAAGGAACTGTACGTGGTCTACAAAAAACTGGTGTGGCCCCCTCTTTTACTAATAACCTGGCCTGACTTTTCTTAAATAACCCTAGGCTACCATCAACAAGTTCACTAAATTTGCCTAAAACGTTTGCAGTCTCGTTTACACATCCTTCTGATAGGTAGTTTAATTTTGCCAATTCAATTTGAAAAACTTTCAAAAAATTTCTTCCCAGTAGTGGTGGACCGCCATTTTCAATGACTAAAAATGTAATTTGTTTTTGTTTTTTACCATATACGACGTTTACGTTCACCGCCCCTATTGGGCAAATAGCTGCACCATTGTAAGCTTTCAATAACATTTGTGTATCTTTCAAATCACAATTTTTGAAATTTGTACTATAGGTATACTGTGAAATAACGTTATACTCAGAACCCGTATCTAACATCATTTGAAATACCTTATTGTCAATACTTATTTTTACCTTAATCGGGCCATCATCTTCACTTAACATTGAAAAAAGATTTAGGCTGTCTTCTTCCAAAAAATTTACGTTTCTTGCTCCGCACATCTTCTTCAGGTGACCTTGTTGTTGACACAGATGACATTTATAAAATCTATACCTGCATTGTTCTCTCTGATGCCCCATTAAGCCGCATGCTGCACATTTCAGTCCCTTTTTGCCTTGCTGTTCTTGTTTTTAAAAATGCTGTTGTTGCTGCGAACTCCTCGATTGTCTCCGAAAAACTTGTTGTTGGTGTTCACCGTTATGCCTACGTATGTAATTAACATCGCCCTCGGACTTAACCTCAACATCATACGGATTGTGGCGCATGTAATTTATATCACTTTCGGATTTAACCTCAACTTCATATTGATTTTTTATATATTCTGCATTATTTGCAATTTCCACAGCTTTTTCAAACGTGAGCGACAGCGATTCTAAAAAGATTTTGTCTCGAGCCGGACCTGGCTCCAAACCCATTATAAATATATCTCTGACAACCGTGCTCAGCATAGAACCAAATTCACACTGTGCGGCCAACATGCGCACTTTAACAGCCCATTCATTTGTTGTTTCGTTTGGAGATTTGCTGGCTTTATAAAATTTAAACCGCTCGGCGAATCCACATGACGGTGCTTTGAAATGTCTCGTCATTGCGTCTACACAGCTAGCATATGTGGTCGTTGTCGCATCCAGTTTAGATGGACTCAACAAATTTTCCAATAAAACATAGGAATTTTCAGTGAGAGAGGTTAATAAAATTGCTTTCTTCTTTTCCTCCCTCACATCGCCCGCAATGAAAAATTGTTCCAATTGAAATTCGAACACACTCCATGTATTTGATACATAATCAAACCTTGGCACCGTTAATCCATTCATTATTAAAAGCAATTAATTTCTTTTACTCCTCGTCGCCACTGTAATATATTCAAGTTGACCTTTATTAAATGAATGACGAATCACTTTTTACACATTTAGTTTAGGTATGTATGTCTCGTAAACAGTATATTCAGTTAATGCTTAAATCATGTACATATGATCTTACGACTACACAGAAAAAATTATTTTTCCAATTCAAACAAAAAATTTGTAGAATCAAAACATTTTTTGTCTGAAATCGGTCCTACAAACAAATTTGCATATTCAAACAATTTATTTGCATTTCGTTTATTGAAAAAAAACACTGATTTTTTCAAACAAATAATTTAACTGAAACAAACAAATAGTTTACTGAAAATCATATAAATTTCAAACAAATAATTTTGCTGAATCAAACAAAAAAGTTTTTGCACAAGCAATGACGCGCACACAAGCAAGCACTGTAGAAGTAGATGAAGGCAGAGCAGAGCGGCGCCGGCTGGCTTTGAGACACATTTTTTTGTTGGAATAATTTTTGCACCAAGTCTTGTTTGTGCACACAATGTTTCTCTTCTTCACTCACTGTTGCTGTATCCTTTCCTTGGCAGCAGACCGACTGGACATGTTTTTCGTCATCATTTTATTTTTGTATTTGATGTAGGTATTTAACTAAACATTTTTAAAAAATTGAATACGGGATTTTGTTTTTCATTCTTTTTTACCAACTTTGAAACCAACAAAAAATTTATTTTGTTTCTTCTAATGTTGTTGTTGTTTAAAAAGAGTGAAACGATTTTTTACCTATTATTGTTTTTGTTGTTTTTTACTACAAACCTCGCCACGCTTTTTTATCATCTTTCTTATAGTTGTACTTTTTCAAAGCGTCCAAAAATAGACTGTATGTGTTTTTTGTTGTTGTTCTTATATTTCACATAAAGAAGTGTTGCTTACGGTCAAATAAAAAAAATGCAAAAAAACGACAACATTAAAGAGCGTTAAATATTTCATACAAAATTATGAAAACTAGAAGCCAATAACGCTTGAATAGTTGTCAACATTTCTGTTGGCTAAAATAAAAATCAAACAAAAATATTAATTGAATCAGTAAAAAAATTTGTAGAAATTAAAAAAAATTTCAAACAAGCGTTTGTTTGAAAATAATTCAGCAATAATTTTTTCTGTGTACGTTAATGTCAGGGATGTAAGTATGCATACTATTATAATATACAACAGATTGAATACGTGTTCGTTATAAAACAATACAGAATAATCAAATTTATTACGTTATATGACCAAAAATTTACCGAAACTTATACAAAACAAGTTTCGACCATGTTCTCGTAACATTAAAAGGTAAAAACTGCGAATATGTTTAAACAAAAAAGTATCCATTGTTGGTTTTTAACCTAGATGGGCACTTTGCAGTACCAGTACTTTTTCAGTATTTTTTTTTTTTTACTGGTACTGCACTTGAATTTTCATTACCAGTATATTTTTACTGATTACTGAAAAAAAAAATCAGTACTCAGTAAATTTTACTGATTACTGGAAAAAAAATCAGTATTCAGTAAATTTTTCTGATTACTGAAAAAAAATTTCAGTATTCAGTAAATTTTAGTGATTACTGGAAAAAAAATTCAGTAATCAGTAAAGTTTACTGAATACTGAAAAAAATTACAGTAATCAGTAAATTTTACTGAATACTGAAAAAAATCAGTAATCATTAAATTTTACTTATTACTGATAAGAATGATGGGGGCAAATTATGGCAGTCGTGATCGAATACTTGTTTGATTCGAAAGCAATTTTATTTCAGTCAGTACTGAACGAATCGTAATTCTTTTTTCAGTGTTGTGAAAACTCAAATAAATGCTTTGCAGCACTAAAAAAATAATTTCGATCCGTTCAGTATGGACAGAAAGAATTAGATATAAAATGGCTTTCGAATCGAAAAAGTATTAGATCACGAATGCCATAATTTGCCCCCAGTATCGGGAGGTTTTTACTACCTATACATACAAAAAAAAAATAAGAATTATAAAACTGTACGAATTTTCATACTCAATAAACGGTAATAAAACAAAATTCCAATATGCATATAAAACACAGGTACAGATGAACGGACCTAATGTACATTCCTTTGTAATTAAAAAAATTATGGACTATACAATATTTAACAGTTAATATAAATATGTGAATCAACCTGTGCTGTTATATTAACAGTGTTAATTACATGACTAATTGTCAAATTTGTTACTAAACAAGTTGTGCAATATAGAGGTTAGAAATTCTTTCCGCAAATATTTGGAATTTTATATTTAAATTTATTAAATATTGAAAAAAAAAAAATGAGTGAAATTTCTGATTTTAACAGTGATGATTCGGAATTGTGCTATTGTCTTTCCATCCCCACTATTCTTGCTGATGAAATTGAGTATTTGGAGGAATATATAAGCATAATGGAACCTTAAGCAGAGGCAATTGATTATCTTCAGGGGGAAAAAGCTATATTTTTTTGTCACTTTGTCCCAACTATTGTCTCTTTAAAAATAAAATTTGGCCGTTTACAGAAAGCCGAATTTAAATACTTAGTCGAATTAAGTAAAAAACTGCAAGAGGCATTAGTTAAGAGATTTGAAAAATATTTTCTGATCCAGCCTGACACTTGGGATGCCATTATTGCCGCAATAACAATACCTGAAATAAAGCTAAGGTTTCTAAAACCACTTTTAGAAACGGCAACGGGGAAAACAGAAGAAGAGGTTAAGAAAATGTTTAATTCATATGTTGTAAAATATGGAAAAATACCCACAATTAAAAGCCGTGCTTTGCCTCAAAGACCGCAAAAATCATTTTTAGATTTTGGGGAGGAAAGTAATGGTAACGTTTTGCATCTTATTTTCCATTTAATTTTTGTATTTATTATTCACATGCTTATCTTATTTTCTTAAACAGATGCGGGCATAACTATTAATTCAGGTGACTTGGCAAACTATCTCCAGGAAACAATTTTGTACCTGGCCGAACAAGACACTAGCTTAAATTGTCTGCATAATCACAGTGCTATTAAAAACGTGTTTTTGAAATACAATACTCCTCTGCCTTCGTCTGCTCCTGTAGAAAGATTGTTTTCTTTCGCTGGGATTGTGAACCGTTCCAGAAGACAAAAACTCAGTGATACAAATTTTGAAATGCTTGTATTAAGAAAAGCTAATAAAATATAAAATCTTTATTCAACAAAGTTTCAAATTAACAAATATTTCTTTTGCTAAACCCGCAAAGCTTTGAGCTTGTAAAAAAAAAATACGTAATCGTGACTCAATTTTCAGTAATCAGTAAAATTTACTGATTACTGAAATTTTTTTCAGTATTCAGTAAACTTTACTGATTACTGAAATTTTTTTCAGTATTCAGTAAACTTTACTGATTACTGAAATTTTTTTCAGTATTCAGTAAACTTTACTGATTACTGAATTTTTTTTTCAGTAACCAGTAAAATTTACTGAATACTGAAATTTTTTTCCAGTAATCAGTAAAATTTACTGCATACTGATTTTTTCTTCCAGTAATCAGTAAACTTTACTGAATACTGATTTTTTTTTTCAGTAATCAGTAAAAATTTACTGGTAATGAAAATTATATTTCATTACCAGTAAGCATTTACTGATTACTGAAACGCTTGCTGCAGTAAAAAAGTAATGCAGTATGCCCATGTATGGTTTTTAACATACGGTAAAACGTACATCATATATATATATATATATATATATATATATATATATATGTTCCTTTAACTCCCATTGGAGCATAGGGCGCCAGACCACCAAACTAGGGAACGAAGGCTAGTAACCTACGTTTCTGAACTTAATTGCTAACGAATCGCTAAACGTACATCATGGCAGCCCCATTATTTCTCTTTTAGTTTCTAAAAATATGTATACTGGTGCATATTAAAAGCCTGGCTCACATTTCCCGAAATTATTAGTGGTATAATAAATGTTTTCATTCTTTTTGCTAATTAAATAAATATAATTATATATCAGAAAAAATTATTGGTTCGTTTAGTTAAACCGCCAAATACATAATTAATTTGTGGCAAGAAGGGGCAAAGTTTTAACTATTTTGTATGATTTTTCTGAAAGTTATGGCAAAATGACTTAATGCTTATTTTTTCCAATGTGCAATAACATTTAGGATAAAAATTAAGTTTGGGTACGTTCGTAAATGCATCAAAACTGTGCATTACCGCTGCAGTTATCCAAGATTTTTTTGCTGATAAGTGATTACCAGCAGAGTTGTCAGATGTGGCGATTTTTAAACTTGTTTGGCGACCTAATTTTTTATTTGGCGTCATGGCGATTTATAAAATAGTTGGCGATTTTGTCAGCTATTTTTGATGAGCTATAAATTTGTTTTGAAATTCGTTGAATTCAATACTAAGAAATAATATTATTTTTATGTATGAAATTTGAAGCATTCATATCGAGCCCTATTTTCAATTATATCGTAAGCGACAAAAAACTAATTTTACAGGAGAACGGTTTTTATTATTTTTTTTCTTTAGCAATGCAATACTTTATTTGCATTTAGATGGGCTTTTTCTCCGCAACGGCACAGAGCATACAGAGATGATAAAAGTGACGTATGAAAAATGCCCAAATCATTTGCGAGGGCAGCTTTCGAAGAAAGAGAAAGAAAACGTTTTTTGGTAGTGAAGTGGCAATGTGTAAAAACAGGCCGCTGCTATTAACACAAATTGCGTGATCAAAACAAAAACGCAAAAAGGGCAGCTTTCGCAGAAAAAGACAGAAAAACACACAATATTTCTGTCTCGTGAAGCCTCTGTGTACTCTGTGGCAACGGTACAAATTCAAAGTCTACGAATTTGTTCGTCATTGTAACGAGTACTTAAAATATATTTGCAAGAAAAAAACCAAATTTCGATGAATTGTCACTTACGATATAATCGAAAAAAGGGCTCGATATGTATGATCAGTATTTGAAAGTATGTTCAAATGGCTAATAAAGATAATGAAAATCTTCGAGATTTTTATGAATTCTAACGTTCTTTGGACGTTTAAGAAACACAATGGAAGTACTAATAAGCGTTGGATAATTGGAAAGGTAAATTAGTTTAGGACAAAATTTTAAAGGTACAAGGATATGGCAATACGTACAATTTTAAGGAACTTACTTTGGCTGTCCTTTATATGCTGGTAATTATAACTAGTAATATCTGTGTTAAAACTATGAACTCCACTTAAACTCACCTTCGAAGTAGAATGCCATACGAACTTCTAGAGTCTTGCCGGTGAAGAGAGATATATAATAGAACTGCAACTATATTCAAATGTATATCCAATATTTGTTTAGTTCTAGCCGCAAAATTTATTTTTTTGTTGCTTTAAGTAGACTAATATAAACTACTTTATAGTAAACACCGAACCTTTTTTGTGTTCACTTACTATTTTTACTTTGTACCAAATAAAAATTAAGAAAAATTATTCCTTTACTTCCGATCTGAGACGTAAGGAATATTAAGAAGTGATCATTATAGTTGAATAGCAGCTAATTTTTAAAAATCACCTTTAAAGTATAAAATTGCTTTCAGATTTTTCGAAATCATAAAAATGTAGGGACTTCTGAAAAATGTCGCGAAACTGTATATATTTTGCAACCTTTTTCGATTTGTGTTATCATAACAATAAAATTTTTCATGCGGCTAGGGATGCCAGATTTGCTCTTTTGAAGAGTACATATTTTTTTCTAACTCTGCTTTAAAAACATGAAGGTGCAAAAGAGCTCACAAAAAGCCCTTTTTTACAGAAGCCCAGGGGCGAACCTTGCATACCACAACACATCTCTTCAATGAAGTTTGTTACACTTTGTGTTCAATGAATTCAAGCTTACAAAGTGTATGAGGGCAGCGTATGGAATGTACAAAAATGAATTTCGTTCATCTTTTAAAATGTGCTGATATATTCTATTGCATGTAAATATGCAGGTTTTTATTTTGTCCCGTTATTTATCATTTGCTACTTTATAAAATAGTTTTTTTTTTTTTAATTGCGATTTTAAAGTTTGCTGCCTGTTGTGTAATAAGAAGCAATCTAAAAATATATCGCGAGTTAAAAATATGTATACATATTTTTTAATATTATTACGAAAGTCTGGTTTGATTTTCTTGAAAATAGTTAAGAAATCAATAATTCTGAAATAACGCAAAAATCCAAAAAGGCTACCTGCTTACAATGTGTGGGAAGTAGTGTGCAAGACGCCTGCTACTTGCCCACGAAGTAAGTGACAGTGTGTATAGGCTGCCCACTTACAGTGTGTGCAAAGTAGTGTGCTAGACGCCTTCCACTTGCCCACGAAGTAAGCGAGATTGTGTATGGACTGTCTACTGCCTGCTGACAATGTATGTGAAGCAGTACTGAGTTTATATTTATTGAATGAACCAGTAGCTCGTTTCTGTATTTCTCGCATCGTAAAATTTCTTACCTGAAGTGTGAAACAAAAAATTCCATCGTTTCTCGATATATGAGATAAAAGTGTTTCTGTATTTGAATGCGAAAACAGACACAACAAATTCTGTTTATACTGGAATATTTCCAGTAATTAAGTGTCAAATAAAAGCGAAACGTCAACAAAAGAAATAAATATAATAAAAACAGGGCTGCCAGATTTGACGAGTTATCGTCATCTTGACGATTTTTTGTTCCGATATTAACAAAGTGACGTTTTGATGATTTTTTCTAAAAAAGTGACGAAAGCAAAACAAAATCAAAAATATTTTATAATTTTGTTGTTACTTTCTATAGAAATTCATCTTGAATTTTTAAATTTCAAACACTTCACAAAAATAATATGAATGTCTGTAGAAAGCAACAACAAATTTATAAAATATTTTTGATTTTATTTTTGCTTTTAATGAAATTATTGGCGTTGCGTTTTACACTATAAGCCCCTTAGTCTTCGAAATAAGATAATTGTAAATATTTTTATATGTTTGTTTATTAGAAAAAAAGATATCTTTAGAAACAAGGCTGCTTAAATTTTTATATTTATCCCTATTGTGAAAATTGTCCACGAAATTGTTTGTTTCTTCCCTAAAAATGTATCGGCAAAAAATTTCGAGGGAAAGTAATGGACCGACTTGGCTTATTTTGAACATTAATACTTCTTATATACATATACAAAATATGATTGATATTTGATATTCTTATCTTATATGTACACTTTTGTGCCAAAACCATTATTCCGGCAAGAAAGAAATTTGTTTGTCTCCCAGTAAAAACTTTTTCAAAATGGATAGCTTCTTTCACTCGTTATTAAGTAGCTTTCTTCTATAAGAACTTCGATAACTACTTTTTTCTGGATGTATTAAGATATAAAAAAATGACTTACTTTTGAATTTGTTCTTTTTGGCACAACCCTTGTAAAATTCATTAGTTTTTCAGTAGAATTGTATGTAGTGCTTTTATGTGTTTCTGATTACTTAACATATTATTTTGTAGGCGAAGATTTTACTGGGTCGTTTATTTATGAACCGATTTTTTTAATTTTAACTACAAGGTATTCTACTAAGTCTATTTCAGGTAAAAAAGAAAAAGATTATAGGAATAGGTAAATTAAAGATTTATATCTCAATTATTAAATAATAATTATTAAATACCCATGAACTTTAACTATGTTTTTGTTTGATTATTTTTTAATAAATGTCGAAACAAATTTGTTTAAAATTTATTTTAAATTGCACGATTTTTAAAACAAAAAAGACGATCTTTTTTATTTTTTTCTCAGCAAATTGACGATTTTGACACAAATTTATCTGGCAGCACTGATTAAAACCAAAACAAGAAAAGGCTAACAAAAATTTAAGCTAACAAAATATAACAATTGCTTTTTGTTTATTTTCATCATATAAATTATGCATTTATCATTTATATTCCTTCTATTTTTCATTTATTTTAAAAAAATAGTATATAAACCAGTGTTGCCAGTGAAATTTCGAGAAAGATACATTTTAGTTTCCAAAAAGATACACTTTTTCCCAAAAAGATACGTTTTAAAAAAATTTGAAAATCCATTTTTAACGTTTAATATTTTTTAACATAACATTTTAAATTCATATTTAAATGAATATTGTAAAGAAAATGATTTCGTATAAATTCATTATTATATTTATTTAAGTCATAAATATTAGTTAAATAATATGTTACATATTATGTAATTTTTAAAAATACAGTAAGCAAACTTTAAAATTAATTATATGTAACTTCCTTTGAATGTTATCAAAACAAACATTTTTGTAAAAATTAATATACGAGTTAAGGCGATTAAATCAACGTTGATATAAATTTCCTGAAAATAAAAAAGATGTTTCCTCAGAACAACTTCGCACTACTAGTAATCATCAATTGAGGTGGATCGTATGTTGCAATCCCTTAATGTTTTCTTTCACCATTATTAAAGTTGCTATCAAGGCGAGTTCACTAGAAGGTGGGGTCAAGTCAACATATGGGGTTTTTTTCGGTGGCCGACTTGTCAAAGTGTGTTTGCAAACTAATTTTTTATGTAACCTAAAGCTTCGTACAGACGATATTGTAAGCAGGCGTTGCCAACAGCAATATTTTTCTGACAATGGTGCGATTGTCAGATGCATTAATTTTGCACTTCTGCAAATACAAATGAGCTAACAATGTTCACACAGTTGTAAGACATTTTAGCTAATTTTAATGCAATTTAAGCAACGCTGCTTACCAATATTGTAAGATCTGACCATCGTCTGTACGAAGCTTAACCTATTTTTACTAGCAATATTTTTGATAATCCGACTACAGAAGCAGTGTTGTTGTAGAGTTGAATCACCTTTTAGTCAATGCGCCTTGGCTGCTATTGTATTAGTATTGAGACGGTTACGATCGTAATAAGTTTTAGATGGCCAAAAATTTTCGAATGTTTTGTTTCTGTACATTTTGCGTACAGATTCAAAAGATACGAAAAATGTCAGGATTATACATGATACCTGTAGCCCGTTTCTGTATTTCTCGCATCGTAAAATTTTCCGACTGAAACCAGTGAATCGGGACAGAAACAGTGAAAAATGAAACAAAAAATGGTTTTTCTCACACAAGTGTTTCTGTATCTTTATTTTGCGAGAATTATCTGTCATTTAAATAATTTTCCAGCAATTATTGGAAGGATGCGAGAAAAAGTGTTTCTATAACAATATTTTGCGAAAAGTTTTTTTCAAGAACTGTCAAAATAAGTCACATTTGAAATTGGTGGCGAGAAAAACAAAATGTAGATATTTTGAATTTAAAATATGTTTATATACTATTTTTTTTTAATAAATAAAAAAATAGAAGGAATATAAATGATAAATGCATAATATATATGATGAAAATAAACAAAAACCAATTGTTATATTTTGTTAGTTAAAATTTTTGTTAGCCTTTTCTTGTTTTGGTTTTAATCAGTGCTGCCAGATAAATTTGTGTCAAAATCGTCAATTTCCTGAGAAAAAATAAAAAAAATCGTCTTTTTTGTTTTAAAAATCGTGCAATTTGTTTCGACTTTTATTAAAAAATAATCAAACAAAAACATAGTTAAAGTTCATGGGTATTTAATAGTTATTATTTAATAATTGAGATATAAATCTTTAATTTACCTATTCCTATAATCTTTTTCTTTTTTACCTGAAATAGACTTAGTAGAATACCTTGTAGTTAAAATTAAAAAAATCGGTTCATAAATAAACGGGTTAAAGACCCAGTAAAATCTTCGCCTACAAAATAATATGTTAAGTAATCAGAAACACATAAAAGCACTACATACAATTCTACTGAAAAACTAATGAATTTTACAAGGGTTGTGCCAAAAAGAACAAATTCAAAAGTAAGTCATTTTTTTATATCTTAATACATCCAGAAAAAAGTAGTTATCGAAGTTCTTATAGAAGAAAGCTACTTAATAACGAGTGAAAGAAGCTATCCATTTTGAAAAAGTTTTTACTGGGAGACAAACAAATTTCTTTCTTGCCGGAATAATGGTTTTGGCACAAAAGTGTACATATAAGATAAGAATATCAAATATCAATCATATTTTGTATATGTATATAAGAAGTATTAAATGTTCAAAATAAGCCAAGTCGGTCCATTACTTTCCCTCGAAATTTTGCTTTTGCCGATACATTTTTTAGGGAAAAAACAAACAATTTCGAGGACAATTTTCACAATAGGGATAGATATAAAAATTTAAGCAGCCTTGTTTCTAAAGATATCTTTTTTTCTAATAAACAAACATATAAAAATATTTACAATTATCTTTTTTCGAAGACTAAGGGGCTTATAGTGTAAAGCAAAAATAAAATCAAAAATATTTTATAAATTTGTTGTTGCTTTCTACAGACATTCATATTATTTTTTTTTTCAATTTTCAACGCCACAAAATAGAAGTGTTTGAAATTTAAAAATTCAAGATGAATCTATAGAAAGTAACAACAAAATTATAAAATATTTTTGATTTTGTTTTGCTTTCGTCACTTTTTTAGAAAAAATCATCAAAACGTCACTTTGTTAATATCGGAACAAAAAATCGTCAAGATGACGATAACTCGTCAAATCTGGCAGCCCTGTTTTTATTATATTTATTTCTTTTGTTGACGTTTCGCTTTTATTTGACACTTAATTACTGGAAATATTCCAGTATAAACAGAATTTGTTGTGTCTGTTTTCGCATTCAAATACAGAAACACTTTTATCTCATAAATCGAGAAACGATGGAATTTTTTGTTTCACACTTCATGTAAGAAATTTTACGATGCGAGAAATACAGAAACGAGCCGCTGAAGTAGTCAAAAGATACGAAAAATGTATCTTTCGTATCCTAACGGTAACACTGATATAAACATATTTTAAATTCAAAATATCTACATTTTGTTTTTCTCGCCACCAACTTCAAATGTGACTTATTTTGACAGTTCTTGAAAGAAACTTTTCGCAAAATATTGTTATAGAAACACTTTTTCTCGCATCCTTCCAAGAATTGCTGGAAAATTATTTAAATGACAGATAATTCTCGCAAAAAAAAGATACAGAAACACTTGTGTGTGAAAAACCATTTTTTGTTTCATTTCACACTATTTTTGTTGCAATTCACACGTTTCATGCGAAGAGTTTTACGATGTGAGATATACAGAAACGGGCTACAGGGCTGTGGAGTCGTCCGAAAAAAGTACTAACTCTGACTCCGACTCCAAACGCTGAAAGTGGGACTCCGACTCCTACTATTATCTTCATGCTAAATGTATACAACAAAATATGTATATTCTGGTTTCTTGAGTAATTCTAAGTCGATTTAGCCATGTCCGCCTGTTCGTCTGTGGAAAATACGCTCACTTTCAAAAACCTCAAAAGAGAAGTTTAATCTTGGTGTCAAATTGCTTCTAGTTATCCTAAGTAGGAATGGGCAAAAAATATCGTTATATCAAAATATCGATATTAAGAAATAAAATAATCGATATATATCGCCGATATTTAAAATACCGATGTATCGATATTGAAATACGACTATCGAATTCGATTTTTTTTCATTAAAAACTTGAAATTTTAGCCGTTTTTCAAACAATATGTTTTTTTAATAATTGGCATCACTGCCATGCATCATATGTTTTTAAACTAATATGAAGAAATAAAAGATTGGCATTTTTAAGAAGTAGTGCCGGATACAAGAAGCAGATTGACAGGAGAGCACATAAAACAGAGAGTGCTCCTGATGTCAATATCGGGCTACCGCGTACTTCGATTCGAAAAGCAAAATTTTTCGAAAGCAATTTCCGATTCAAAAGTTAAACCGTACTGCGTAACTCGTTCGAAACGATGACAGAGTTGTATTTATAAACAAATGGGAAATTTGATGAAAAGTTGGTAGCACTGCTATTAAAATACCAAAACCTACAACAAAACAAATAATAAATACTATTCAATGTGTGAAAAATATTTAAATTGTGTTTTTTTATTGTATTTCCCTGTGGTTTGAGTCAACAGAACAAACCAACCATTACTTTATACTGCTTTTTGTTTGTAAATGTATTTTTTTTTCTAATTTTTTTTAAAAATTTCAAGACCACAAATATTAAAACATTTTCCATAATAACGTTAGTTAACATTTATTTAATATCAATTATAATATTATAAGGTTTAACTTGTTTGTTTTACACTATTATTTATCTTGAACTTTGTCATTTGCACTTTGTCACTAACAAAAAAGCTTTCGAACAATTTCCTAACACTTCTTACATAACTGACGCTCGTTTTCGTAATACGGAGTTGGAGGTTCGAAAGGGATTTTTATTGTTCGTAATAAAAAGTTGCCGTTACGAAAGGAATTTTTTGTTCTCGAAAAGGTATTAACAACTTCTGTTTATTCGAAACAAATAGTACGAAAATCGCAATACACAGTACAAATTGTTCGAACTCGTAAATTATTTCTTTCGAATCGAAATACGCGGTAACCTCCCTGACTTAAACAATCAAAAACATTTCTAGTTAAAGTTGGTACTTTTGGGGTGCAATTCAAATTTTAAAGTAAGTTGGTACTTCCATGAGATGTTTTTTTTGTATTCTTCCCTTTTGTTTTTGTTATAATATGTATGTACAAAGGTATATTAAATTTTTTAATTTGGTAAAAATTTCAGCAAAATACGTTCGATATCGATACTCTTAAAAAATATCGATTCGATATATATCGATATATTTATTCAATTTGCCCATCCCTAATCCTAAGCAGTTTGAGAGTGAAATCCAGCAAAATCCGATCAGTAGGATCAAAGCTATCAATCAAAATGTAGAACCACCACCCTTAAAAATTGACAATTTTGTTACAAAGATTTACGTTCAAGGTGCCATAATGTACGTCTAAAACCGTAATAAATATTGCTCATCATATTTAAATGTGCTACGTTTCGTAAAGATTGGTCCATAATTTACCATAGGCCCCATAAAAAGCCTCCTTCCGGAAAGCAGTTTAGTATGCATAAAAACGTAATAACTAATGCTATTGTAATGCCCGCTATACAATTTCTAGAAGAGCGGTTCATAATTTTCTATATAATGCTTACTTTAGGAAATTATTTAAATACACTTAAAACCGTAGCAGCTATAGATATTGTAAAATTTGGTCCAATTTTGGTTCATATGGCTAGAAATAGTACCATGCAATTTTCTGATTATCGGTCCATATTTACCTTAGATCCCATATTAAGCAGCTTTCTGAAAAGCACTTTAAGAGCTTAAACAAATTTCACTACTGCATTGAAATGTGTTCCATTTAGATTTTGAATATCGGATATCACTGTACAGGATTCGTGATGATTAGTCCATCCATAAATTATTTTTTCAAAAAAACCTCTTATTTCTGAAAAAAAACTTTTTTAAAAGAAAAAACAAAAACGTGTTGTAAGGCTTTTTATATTACTGTTTAATAATTAAATGAAAAAAAGTGTATAGAATTCATTTTATTTAAAAAAATATACAAATTTAATCTAAAAAGGTTTTTATTTTGAATACGTCCTCGTGAAAATTTTCAATATTTTGCTCTTTCTATTTATTATTCTATTATGTTCCTAAAAAATAAAGCTCAAATCGACTTAATTTGCCACAATAGCACATAATTGACAAATACTCAATTGGTAACATCTTATTACATAAAAAGGCGCAAGATCTTTGACGTGTTTAAGAAAGTCGTTATCAAAAAAAAATAATCTCCAAGATCTATTACATTAACTTCAGACAACTTATATGAATCTAGTGCTTAAGATATTTCAGAACCTAAAAAAAATTTGGGATCTTTACGAAGAAGTAAACACAATTAAAATAAAAAAGAACAGAGAAAATATAAGACCATTTAATAACATGAAAACATGAAAACATTCAAATTGCTAGAAAAAAAAAACATAACACTTTCTGATTGTCGTACAATTGCTTGAACCAATTTTTATACTGACGTCCGTTTTATAAAGATTATTTAATAATAAAAAATAAAACTGTTAAGCGTATAAGAATCATAAGCAACAGTTCTACAGCAATAAATTTCAAGTGTTTTTATCAAGAATAAAAACTGGAAATTAAGCACGAATAACAAAATCTTTTAGATTATTTAATAATGTATAGCTCTCATATATGCTAACTGTCGGTGAAGGGTGTCAAAGATTCGGTACATCCGAATATAGCACTCTTACTTTTTTAATGCATTGGCTTTAAAATGGTTAAATATAGCATAAAAATGATTCTCAAAAATTTCAAATCAATATTTGAAATATTTGGGGGATTCACAAGGTGTCATAAAATCATATGTCTTAAAATAATAACATGCAAAAATAAGAATGTTGTGAACAACCCCTCATAATTTAGTGTGCTATTTTGAATTTAAGTCAGCTGATTAAAAACAAATATAAAAAAATAAATATTTACCTAAAATCAAAATGTTTTTTAATTCTAATCCATGAATTAATAAATTAAATTAGATCTTTCCTGACTATTTTCCATTTTTCAGACGCAAACCACTAATATTTCATTTTGTTTGTTTCCCAAACATCAGATTCCTAGGCCGATCCAATTTGACGCCACAAGTGTTTTGTTGCAAAAAATGCTAGCCGCAGGTTAAATTCGGATGTTAGCCGGATAAAACTATACCATCAACGGCGACGGCTACAAAATCATAGCCGCTCGGCTCAGTTGCTCGGCGCAGGTCTCTTCTGATTAATTACGACAGCACAATAAACATAACAAGCAAAGTTTTATTAATTTAAGACACTTTTTGTTTACAAAGCAACAACAATTTTTTTAAACCATTGTAAAATGTTAGAACATTATGACAATACAACATGATAGCACACCTTGTGAATACCCCAATTGCATCGTCAATTTCGGTAATTTTTATTTTGGAAAGTACTAGCTAATTTTTTTTTAATTTTTTATGCAGAAAAACTTTGGAGTCGAAGTCGCGAGTTTTGTGGGTACTACGACTCCGACTCCGGCACAAAACCCTCAACTCCGACTCTTCAACTCCGACTCCACAGCCCTGGAATGAACACTTCACTATCCCGCTTACTTTGTGTGCAAGTGGTAGGCGCTCACTCGATAAATGCGGCAATGCATTTGAAAAAGTGTACTAGGTTGTAATTGAGGAGGCATGCATTACTATCTTACTCGTGTCTATCGCTTCTGTAATCGAAAAATTCGCCCCTGGGAGTGCTCGTTTTTGTTCTCTTTTTCATAAAAACTATATATATCATAAAAATCATTATGTAGTCAGAATGCTCAAAAGTAGAACAGTTTTCGACTTATTCCAAAATAACCGTTACTTGTGTTTTTGAAAAAGATGAAGTCACTAATAAGCAAAAATCTTCAAAAATATTAAACGATAAAAAAATTACTAAAATAATGGATTTTTCCTAAGTTTTATTTTTATTCGACCTTTAAAATTCAATATTTAGTTAAAATGATTAAGCTCGAGGTCTGTTGTATGTAAAATTTTTCTTTATTTGTTTCCGATATTTCGATTTTCTTTGAATATCATCATCAGGGAATGTTTACTAAAATTTAACAATAACAAAACAATATATAAATACTCAGTATAAAAACATTAAATTTTATAAAAAATACTTAGAATACAGTAAATATAAAAACAATGTAATGAAGATCGACAAAAACATAATTACTCACATTAAAATTAACATTGACCACAATAAAGGAGTAATAGCTCTTCACGTTTCAGCATCAAAACCTATACTGATTATGTCAAACAATTTGTTATTATGTTTTTCTCTTTGCTTTGGTTATCAAATGTCTGTAGCTAAGAGCACAATTGAGAGTATCAACTTTAAAATTCATCCTCTTGTCTGGTGGTAAATTAATAATGTGGAGCATTTCGAGCATATAACGGCGTTTGTAATTGGTCTCCGTTTGTAATATACGTACATTATCAAAATCTGGATTGTGCTTGTTTTGTACACAGTGGTTTGTCAAGGCTGTTTTTTGCTTAAAATTGCTAAGTCTTAATTTTTGGTCCGATTTATGTGCGGCAATTCTTGTTTTTAATTTATTCTTCGTCGTTCCAACATACATTTGATCACAGTTTTCGTTTTCTCGTCCAGTACAAAGTATCCTGTATATAACATTGGATTTTTCCATTTTAGGTATTTTGTCTTTGGTTTTGCTATATATATTCGTCAAATTATTATCCGTTTTGTGTGCAATTTTTATATTTTGACCTTTAAATAACTTTAAATTTTCAAATCTCTCCGATATCCCTGGAACATATGTTAATGTTTTGTACATAAGTGGCGTCTCAGATGCTCTAATACATTTTTCTTTGTTGTTTTGGTAGTCACGAATAAGCTTATTTGTAAGATTCATCGGAAAATTGTTATCAGATAATATAGTTCTTATTTTTCTTAAGTTATTTTTGTGAAATTCAATGTCACTTAAGTTCAAGATTCTGTGTATAAGATTCTTCGCCGTGTTAATTATGATTCTTTTTCGGTGCTTAGAAAAGAAATTCACTATTCGGCCAGAAGCTGTTGGTTTCTGGTACCAGTCCGTTTTTAAACCGTTATTCTCTCTTATTATCATAATATCCAAATATGGCAATCTTGAATTAATTCCACTGTGAATTTAATATTCTGATGAAAACTATTAAACTTCGTCAAAACCTCTTCAATTGCACTGTCCCTAAGTATAAAAAATAAAATAAACAATCGGTGATGCAGGAGATATTGTGATGGAAAAACTTCTGGATACGGTGATACTAAATTTGGCTGTAAAACCGAAAATACTGACGAAATACGTGGAAGATTTATTTTTTATACTTAGGGACAGTGCAATTGAAGAGGTTTTGACGAAGTTTAATAGTTTTCATCAGAATATTAAATTCACAGTGGAATTAATTCAAGATTGCCATATTTGGATATTATGATAATAAGAGAGAATAACGGTTTAAAAACGGACTGGTACCAGAAACCAACAGCTTCTGGCCGAATAGTGAATTTCTTTTCTAAGCACCCAAAAAGAATCATAATTAACACGGCGAAGAATCTTATACACAGAATCTTGAACTTAAGTGACATTGAATTTCACAAAAATAACTTAAGAAAAATAAGAACTATATTATCTGATAACAATTTTCCGATGAATCTTACAAATAAGCTAATTCGTGACTACCAAAACAACAAAGACAAATGTATTAGAGCATCTGAGACGCCACTTATGTACAAAACATTAACATATGTTCCAGGGATATCGGAGAGATTTGAAAATTTAAAGTTATTTAAAGGTCAAAATATAAAAATTGCACACAAAACGGATAATAATTTGACGAATATATATAGCAAAACCAAAGACAAAATACCTAAAATGGAAAAATCCAATGTTATATACAGGATACCTTGTACTGGACGAGAAAACGAAAACTGTGATCAAATGTATGTTGGAACGACGAAGAATAAATTAAAAACAAGAATTGCCGCACATAAATCGGACCAAAAATTAAGACTTAGCAATTTTAAGCAAAAAACAGCCTTGACAAACCACTGTGTACAAAACAAGCACAATCCAGATTTTGATAATGTACGTATATTACAAACGGAGACCAATTACAAACGCCGTTATATGCTCGAAATGCTCCACATTATTAATTTACCACCAGACAAGAGGATGAATTTTAAAGTTGATACTCTCAATTGTGCTCTTAGCTACAGACATTTGATAACCAAAGCAAAGAGAAAAACATAATAACAAATTGTTTGACATAATCAGTATAGGTTTTGATGCTGAAACGTGAAGAGCTATTACTCCTTTATTGTGGTCAATGTTAATTTTAATGTGAGTAATTATGTTTTTGTCGATCTTCATTACATTGTTTTTATATTTACTGTATTCTAAGTATTTTTTATAAAATTTAATGTTTTTATACTGAGTATTTATATATTGTTTTGTTATTGTTAAATTTTAGTAAACATTCCCTGATGATGATATTCAAAGAATATCGAAATATCGGAAACAAATAAAGAAAAATTTTACATACAACAGACCTCGAGCTTAATCATTTTAACTAAATATTGAATTTTAAAGGTCGAATAAAAATAAAACTTAGGAAAAATTATATTAACGGAGAGCACGCCGTAATAACAACTTAAAAATGGTTTACAATAAAGTTAAGAAAAACAACACCATAAAATCAAACATCAATAAATATAAAACAACAAGAGACAAAACTTTGAAATTAAAAGCTTCGATTACATTTCTGCAGAAATACAGGTATAATTCCACATTTTATTACGAATGCCACTAGAAATATATTCAGGATTTTTGATACTAACATGATTACAAAATCTACTATTAGACAAACTCTCTTTAAGTATATAGAAAACTTTCATAACAAGGTATTAAACTTGTTACTGAGACAAAAACATGAACTTTTAAAAATTTATGACAAGCAGAGAACAGACATTAGAGGTTCTATAGATAGCCAATTAACCGATGAAGAATCCAGGGATCTATGGCACAGTGAGAACATTTTAGGTGCATCTATAGAGGGAAAAATAAAAGAAAAACACAGAAGAAAATTTGAAAACCTAATGAGAACACATAAACAAGAGCTGGAAGTAAAGTTTAATAAAAAATGGTTTGTTAACAAGACTAATATTGTTATTCCTGATGATGTACAGTGGATACTATCGCTAGGACAGAAACATGGCTTACCGGTTAGGAGAGAAGACTTTCCAATGATGAAGTATATAACTGATGGTGAAGATTTTATCCAAAAAATAATGGATAAAGAAGAACAAGAAATAACGAGGACACAATTCACGAATATGATTGATAACCATTTGAATAAATTGAAACTCCACAATAGGGATAAATTTACACTTAGCATCACGAAAAAGGCCAAAAGATTTTTAGGAGCACATAGGAACTTGCTAATCCTAAATGCAGACAAGGGCAATGTTACTGTAGCTATTGAGAAGGAAGAATATGAAGTTAGAATGAAGGAGATTCTCGGGGATATGATGACATATCGAAGATCCACTAAAGATCCAACTAGTGGACTTCAAAAAACAAATAACGAACTTGTGGAGGAGCTTTTTAGGAACAATATTATAACTGAGATAGAGAAAAAACTATTAAAAACGGAAACAGCAATTGCTCCCAGAATATATGGTCTTCCAAAGATCCATAAAGACGGATACCCACTAAGACCCATTTGTTCAAGCATTAACTCTCCCTCTACCCGACTTTGTAAGTACATGACTGGGATTTTCAAGAGAATCACGGATGATTCAAAATACAACGTCAAAGACTCCATGCAGTTTAGAGAAAAATTACTCAACGTGAACTTAGGAGAGGATGAAAAATTGGTATCGTTTGACGTAGTATCTCTTTTCCCGAATATTCCGGTTGGCCTAGCTTTAAAAATTATAGAAGACAGATGGGAAGAAATAACAAAGCACACCAAGATTCCAAAGGACTTGTTTTTTAAAATTATGAAATTCTGTATCAAGGACAACCGTTATTTTTCATATAACAATAAAATATACACACAAACGAAAGGTGTACCGATGGGGTCTCCTGCATCACCGATTGTTGCAGATATTGTGATGGAAAAACTTCTGGATACGGTGATACTAAATTTGGCTGTAAAACCGAAAATACTGACGAAATACGTGGATGATTTATTTTTTATACTTAGGGACAGTGCAATTGAAGAGGTTTTGACGAAGTTTAATAGTTTTCATCAGAATATTAAATTCACAGTGGAATTAATTCAAGATTGCCATATTTGGATATTATGATAATAAGAGAGAATAACGGTTTAAAAACGGACTGGTACCAGAAACCAACAGCTTCTGGCCGAATAGTGAATTTCTTTTCTAAGCACCCAAAAAGAATCATAATTAACACGGCGAAGAATCTTATACACAGAATCTTGAACTTAAGTGACATTGAATTTCACAAAAATAACTTAAGAAAAATAAGAACTATACTATCTGATAACAATTTTCCGATGAATCTTACAAATAAGCTTATTCGTGACTACCAAAACAACAAAGAAAAATGTATTAGAGCATCTGAGACGCCACTTATGTACAAAACATTAACATATGTTCCAGGGATATCGGAGAGATTTGAAAATTTAAAGTTATTTAAAGGTCAAAATATAAAAATTGCACACAAAACGGATAATAATTTGACGAATATATATAGCAAAACCAAAGACAAAATACCTAAAATGGAAAAATCCAATGTTATATACAGGATACTTTGTACTGGACGAGAAAACGAAAACTGTGATCAAATGTATGTTGGAACGACGAAGAATAAATTAAAAACAAGAATTGCCGCACATAAATCGGACCAAAAATTAAGACTTAGCAATTTTAAGCAAAAAACAGCCTTGACAAACCACTGTGTACAAAACAAGCACAATCCAGATTTTGATAATGTACGTATATTACAAACGGAGACCAATTACAAACGCCGTTATATGCTCGAAATGCTCCACATTATTAATTTACCACCAGACAAGAGGATGAATTTTAAAGTTGATACTCTCAATTGTGCTCTTAGCTACAGACATTTGATAACCAAAGCAAAGAGAAAAACATAATAACAAATTGTTTGACATAATCAGTATAGGTTTTGATGCTGAAACGTGAAGAGCTATTACTCCTTTATTGTGGTCAATGTTAATTTTAATGTGAGTAATTATGTTTTTGTCGATCTTCATTACATTGTTTTTATATTTACTGTATTCTAAGTATTTTTTATAAAATTTAATGTTTTTATACTGAGTATTTATATATTGTTTTGTTATTGTTAAATTTTAGTAAACATTCCCTGATGATGATATTCAAAGAATATCGAAATATCGGAAACAAATAAAGAAAAATTTTACATACAACAGACCTCGAGCTTAATCATTTTAACTAAATATTGAATTTTAAAGGTCGAATAAAAATAAAACTTAGGAAAAATTATATTAACGGAGAGCACGCCGTAATAACAACTTAAAAATGGTTTACAATAAAGTTAAGAAAAACAACACCATAAAATCAAACATCAATAAATATAAAACAACAAGAGACAAAACTTTGAAATTAAAAGCTTCGATTACATTTCTGCAGAAATACAGGTATAATTCCACATTTTATTACGAATGCCACTAGAAATATATTCAGGATTTTTGATACTAACATGATTACAAAATCTACTATTAGACAAACTCTCTTTAAGTATATAGAAAACTTTCATAACAAGGTATTAAACTTGTTACTGAGACAAAAACATGAACTTTTAAAAATTTATGACGAGCAGAGAACAGACATTAGAGGTTCTATAGATAGCCAATTAACCGATGAAGAATCCAGGGATCTATGGCACAGTGAGAACATTTTAGGTGCATCTATAGAGGGAAAAATAAAAGAAAAACACAGAAGAAAATTTGAAAACCTAATGAGAACACATAAACAAGAGCTGGAAGTAAAGTTTAATAAAAAATGGTTTGTTAACAAGACTAATATTGTTATTCCTGATGATGTACAGTGGATACTATCGCTAGGACAGAAACATGGCTTACCGGTTAGGAGAGAAGACTTTCCAATGATGAAGTATATAACTGATGGTGAAGATTTTATCCAAAAAATAATGGATAAAGAAGAACAAGAAATAACGAGGACACAATTCACGAATATGATTGATAACCATTTGAATAAATTGAAACTCCACAATAGGGATAAATTTACACTTAGCATCACGAAAAAGGCCAAAAGATTTTTAGGAGCACATAGGAACTTGCTAATCCTAAATGCAGACAAGGGCAATGTTACTGTAGCTATTGAGAAGGAAGAATATGAAGTTAGAATGAAGGAGATTCTCGGGGATATGATGACATATCGAAGATCCACTAAAGATCCAACTAGTGGACTTCAAAAAACAAATAACGAACTTGTGGAGGAGCTTTTTAGGAACAATATTATAACTGAGATAGAGAAAAAACTATTAAAAACGGAAACAGCTATTGCTCCCAGAATATATGGTCTTCCAAAGATCCATAAAGACGGATACCCACTAAGACCCATTTGTTCAAGCATTAACTCTCCCTCTACCCGACTTTGTAAGTACATGACTGGGATTTTCAAGAGAATCACGGATGATTCAAAATACAACGTCAAAGACTCCATGCAGTTTAGAGAAAAATTACTCAACGTGAACTTAGGAGAGGATGAAAAATTGGTATCGTTTGACGTAGTATCTCTTTTCCCGAGTATTCCGGTTGACCTAGCTTTAAAAATTATAGAAGACAGATGGGAAGAAATAACAAAGCACACCAAGATTCCAAAGGACTTGTTTTTTAAAATTATGAAATTCTGTATCAAGGACAACCGTTATTTTTCATATAACAATAAAATATACACACAAACGAAAGGTGTACCGATGGGGTCTCCTGCATCACCGATTGTTGCAGATATTGTGATGGAAAAACTTCTGGATACGGTGATACTAAATTTGGCTGTAAAACCGAAAATACTGACGAAATACGTGGATGATTTATTTTTTATACTTAGGGACAGTGCAATTGAAGAGGTTTTGACGAAGTTTAATAGTTTTCATCAGAATATTAAATTCACAGTGGAGAAAGAAATTAATTCAAGATTGCCATATTTGGATATTATGATAATAAGAGAGAATAACGGTTTAAAAACGGACTGGTACCAGAAACCAACAGCTTCTGGCCGAATAGTGAATTTCTTTTCTAAGCACCCAAAAATAATCATAATTAACACGGCGAAGAATCTTATACACAGAATCTTGAACTTAAGTGACATTGAATTTCACAAAAATAACTTAAGAAAAATAAGAACTATATTATCTGATAACAATTTTCCGATGAATCTTACAAATAAGCTTATTCGTGACTACCAAAACAACAAAGAAAAATGTATTAGAGCATCTGAGACGCCACTTATGTACAAAACATTAACATATGTTCCAGGGATATCGGAGAGATTTGAAAATTTAAAGTTATTTAAAGGTCAAAATATAAAAATTGCACACAAAACGGATAATAATTTGACGAATATATATAGCAAAACCAAAGACAAAATACCTAAAATGGAAAAATCCAATGTTATATACAGGATACTTTGTACTGGACGAGAAAACGAAAACTGTGATCAAATGTATGTTGGAACGACGAAGAATAAATTAAAAACAAGAATTGCCGCACATAAATCGGACCAAAAATTAAGACTTAGCAATTTTAAGCAAAAAACAGCCTTGACAAACCACTGTGTACAAAACAAGCACAATCCAGATTTTGATAATGTACGTATATTACAAACGGAGACCAATTACAAACGCCGTTATATGCTCGAAATGCTCCACATTATTAATTTACCACCAGACAAGAGGATGAATTTTAAAGTTGATACTCTCAATTGTGCTCTTAGCTACAGACATTTGATAACCAAAGCAAAGAGAAAAACATAATAACAAATTGTTTGACATAATCAGTATAGGTTTTGATGCTGAAACGTGAAGAGCTATTACTCCTTTATTGTGGTCAATGTTAATTTTAATGTGAGTAATTATGTTTTTGTCGATCTTCATTACATTGTTTTTATATTTACTGTATTCTAAGTATTTTTTATAAAATTTAATGTTTTTATACTGAGTATTTATATATTGTTTTGTTATTGTTAAATTTTAGTAAACATTCCCTGATGATGATATTCAAAGAATATCGAAATATCGGAAACAAATAAAGAAAAATTTTACATACAACAGACCTCGAGCTTAATCATTTTAACTAAATATAAAATAATGGATTGCTAGTGAAGATTGCCAAGAAATGACAGAGCTACAGGGGGCAACATTTCAAACTTCACTGAAAATTTCATGATTTTTGCAATTTTGCTCTTCTCAAGTTATTTTTTGTATACCAAACAATAAAAGATTCACGTTTTATAGCATGGGGCATTAGTTTATTTCAATACGAACATTTTGCACCCAACAATACCTAGATTGGTGAAAAATGATAAAGCTACAGAAGATTTAGTGAATTAACTAACCTGTCATATACATATGTTCACACCAAATGTCAAGTCTAAGAGAAATGTCAAATGTAATCAATATTAAAATAATAAAGTTTTAAGTTAGTCTGTAAAGAGAACTCAAAGCGTGTTTTTAGTTGTAACATTTTGGCGACGAGTCGGAGTTAACCTCACTTTTTACAGTACAAGTGAAGGAAAATAATTTGTGTGAAAAAAATGAGTCCCCCAGGGGAAACAGCAGCTGTGGTGTTTAATTTTGAGGCTTTTGATGCAAAGACGACAACATGGGCTCGATGGGTAAAGCGATTTGAGACGGCAGTGAATATATATAATGCGGGTACGTGTTTAGAAAAGCGACGACAATTGATTTTGCATTACATGGGTGCCACAACGTACAACGTATTGTGTGAGAAACTTTTACCCAAGGAACCAGAAAATATCACTTACACGGAAATAGTCAGGAAATTATCAGAGCATTTTGATCCAATTCCAAATGAAATATTGGAAAACTACAGGTTTCATTAAGGGAAACAAAAGCCTGAGGAATCGTGTGCAGATTTTCTGACAGCATTGCGGCGTTTATCAGTAAACTGTGGTTTTGGGGATTATTTGAATACTGCCCTCAGAAATCAATTTGTATTTGGGTTAAAAAACCAAAATATCCAAAACAGATTACTTGAAAAAAAAACATTAACGTTGGATTAAGCAGCAAATATGGCGTCTTCTTCGGAATTAGCAGAAAAAGGTGGTATCGAATTACAGCGGCAAATAGAAAATGGGGATAAAGGTGTAGTAAATAAAGTACAGAGTACAAAGGATAAGAACAAAACTGTTAACTTACAGAACACTAATACATCAACAAATTTTAATAAACATAGAAATGTAACGTGTAAGAAAAACAAATGTTTTCGGTGTGGCAAGGCTGATCATATGGCAGACAAATGTAAATACAAAGACAAGATCTGTCATTTTTGCAAAAAAGTGGGTCATTTGCAGGTTATGTGTTTTAAAGCAAATAAACAGGTGAACCAAATTAACGTAGGCGAAACAAGTAAGGAAATAGCAGTTGATGAATTGTTCCATGTGGAGGACAATAAAAAGGGTCGTGAAAAACTGAGTTGTTCGTTGGAAGCAAATGGTAATATGATAACGTTTGAAATCGACACGGGTGCGCCAGTGACAATAATAAGCTTGGAAGACGCTAAAAAGTATTTTTTAAAATGTGACGTTAAAGCAAGCGACATTAAATTGTACAGCTATTGCAAAACGTTAATAGATTGTCTTGGTTTTATATGGGTTGAGGTAATGTCAGAGGAAATAGCTGTACCATTAAAAATGTATATCGTGCGATCGGATAGACAACCGTTGCTGGGAAGAGAGTGGTTGCGGAAAATAAAATTAGATTGGCCGGCTATGTTAGGTGGTCATCTAAAGGTTAATCAAATAGATGAAGGAAAAGTAATGGACGTTGATATTAAATCATTAATAAACAAATTTCCAAAAGTATTTTCCCCCACTCCTGGTAAAATAATTGGATTTCGAGCACATCTATATTTAAAACCTGATGCAAAGCCGAAATTTGTTAAGGCAAGGCGAGTTCCATTTCCGTGGTGGGAAAAAGTGGAAAAGAATTAGAAAGTCAGGTGGCTGATGGGTTGTTGTTGAAGGTCGAAAAGAGTGAATGGGCAACACCAATTGTGGTTGTTCCAAAAGCAGACGGCTCCGTTCGTTTATGCGGCGATTACAAAGTGACGGTCAATCAAAGTATGGTAATAGATGAACACCCGTTACCCACAATAGAGGAGCTGTTTAGCAAAATGGCCGGAGGTATTAAATTTACTAAGATTGACCTGTCGAAGGCTTATTTACAGTTGGAGGTGGACCCAGGTGATAGACATGTTTTAACTCTGAGTACACATAAGGGGTTGTACACACCGACACGATTAATGTTTGGGGTGGCATGCGCGCCAGCTAAGTGGCAAAGATTGATGGAGCAGTTATTGGGTGATTTGGATGGCGTATCGGTATTTCTGGACGACATCAAGATAACAGCAAGTGATGACGTCACGCACATGAATCGTATTGAAGAAGTTTTACGCCGTTTAGACAAGCACAACATGCGGGTAAATTTAAAAAAATCCGAATTTATGAAAAATCAAATAGAATACTGTGGCTATGTGATCAATAAGGAGGGAATTCGACCCATGAAGAGCAAAATAGAGGCAATTCAAAATATCAAGAAGCCAAGCAACAAGGATGAGGTAAGATCATTTCTTGGACTTATAAATTATTATGGTAGATTCGTTAAAAATTTGAGCAGCATCGTGTATCCCTTAAATAATCTTTTGAAAAATGAAGTACCCTTTAAATTTGATGAAAAGTGTAATGTTGCTTTTAAGGAAATAAAAAGTCAGATGCAATCCGATACATTACTCACACACTATGACCCTAAAAAAGTTTTGGTGTTGGCTGTGGACGCCAGTCCAATTGGTGTTGGTGCCGTGTTAAGTCACGTGTTTGAAGATGGGTCAGAAAGGCCATTACAGTTTGCATCGCAAACGTTAAACAATGTTCAGCAGCGTTACAGTCAAGTGGATAAGGAAGCGTATGCCATAATATTTGGTGTGCGTAAATTCTATCAATATTTATATGGGAAAAGGTTTATTTTGGTGACTGATAATAAAGCAATTTCACAAATATTTTCACCTAATAGGGGTATTCCGGTGTTATCAGCGACGAGAATGCAACACTATGCTATTTATCTTTCACACTTTGATTATGAAATTCGTTTGAAAAGGTCAAGGGAAAATGCGAACGCGGATGCTATATCACGACTGCCAATCAGCAAAAGCTATGAAAATATTGAAGAAGTTGATGTAATTGAGTTAACCACTATTGAGAACCTACCAGTAACAGTGAAGGAGTTGGGGGAGTTTACGAAAGCCGATAAGGAAACGGCAATTTTACGTGAATGCCTGATGTATGGTAGAGAATGTGATGGTGTAAATCGTTTTGGTGTACCCCAGTCAGAGTTCGCATTGCAAAAAGGGTGCCTACTGCGTGGCATACGGGTATACATCCCGGTACCCTTACGGGAAAAAGTGCTTCGTGAACTTCATACTGCGCATTTTGGAATATCAAAAATGAAAAGTTTGGCAAGAGCGTATTGTTGGTGGAGCGGTTTAGACAAAGACATCGAAAGGATGGTTTCAAATTGTGCCCAGTGTCAAATGGTTAAACCAAATCCACAGAAATTGAACCCAGTACATTGTTGGATGCCGGCAAAGCACGTTTTTGAACGGGTGCATGCAGATTTTGCAGGTCCGATTCTGGGAAAATACCTGTTCGTAATGGTGGACGCGTATAGTAAGTGGCCAGAGGTGCATATTTTACCGAATATTACCGCAGATACAACAATTCGTAAATGTGAGGAGATATTTGCAACGTTTGGGATACCCAACATTTTCGTTAGTGATCATGGTACACAATTCAACTGTTTGGAGTTTCAGGATTTCTTAAAACGTAATGGTGTTCAACATAAGCAAGGTGCACCATATCATCCAGCAACGAACGGACAATCAGAAAGGTTTGTGCAGACGGTGAAAAATAAATTAAAATCTGAAAATTGTACTTCTGCGTCCATGAGTAAAGATTTATCCAAAATTTTAATGGCTTACAGGCGAGCTATACATCCGGCTACAAACAAATCTCCAGCTATGTTAATGTTTGGAAGGCAAATACAATCACGTTTAGAACTGTTGTTACCGAATAATGTTGTCGAACATCCAATGAGACAACACATTTTAAAAAAGTTTACAGTGGGCGAAAAAGTAGCAGTTCGAGACTATTTGTCACATGAGAAGTGGAAATTTGGCAAAGTGGTGGCAGTAATCGGTGATCTACACTACAACATTTTGTTAAACGATGGTCGGGTTTGGAAAAGACATGTTGAGCAAATGCGAAGTATTGGTGAAAATTTAAGTACTACAGCAAACATAATGCCGATAGTAAATTCTTCAAATGCTACAACACTTCAAAAGGTACCAGTTCCGAATAACGATAACGGGGAAAGAGATGTAAATCCAGATAATGACGAGGGAAATATACAACTTCCTGTTAGCATCGATGAACCTGAAGCAGAATATCAACAGAATAATGAAAATTCTTGTAGCAGTGGGGGAGAGCTGACTGAGCCTAATATACTTCGTCGATCAACGAGGGAAAAAAGACCTCCTAAATATTTACAGGAGTATACAAAATGATGGCCATGATGTTTGTTGCTTGGATCATTTATTTATTTAGAAAAAAACCAATTTCACATACTCCATATTTAAATAATTCATTTTCATTTTAAATTTAATTCTTATAAATTTCATTATATAATAATACATTTGTATGGTCATGGCATTTAATTAAATTTTTGTACATTGTTTTGAAGAATATATTGAAATTTTGAGATAATTTTAAGGGGTGAAGAGATGTCATATACATATGTTCACACCAAATGTCAAGTCTAAGAGAAATGTCAAATGTAATCAATATTAAAATAATAAAGTTTTAAGTTAGTCTGTAAAGAGAACTCAAAGCGTGTTTTTAGTTGTAACATCAAGTAATTTAACAGCTTTTTTTAATATTTTTTGTAACTAAACATTTCGCTATGTGTGTGTTTTTTGTGATTTGGTAAAAACCGAAAAGTGGGATATGTATTTCAAATAATCTTCTGTAACTTTGTCATGTTTTACCGACTTGGATCCTTTTGGGCACAAAATGTGCGTATTGAAATAAGCTAACGTCTCAAGTGATAAAACTTAAAAAAATTTTATTGTTTTTTTTTAAAGTTGAAAAGAGCAAAATTGCAATAACCATTAACATTTTTGTGAAGTTTAAAATTTAGTCCAATGTAACTTATTCATTTATTGACCAATTTTTACGAGCGACCTGTGGTTGTACTAGTAATTTCATTATCTTTGAATAAAAAATCCGTCGAATATTTTCGAAGATACTTTTATTAAAGTGACATCATCTTTTTAAAAACCGCCCATAAGGGTTATTTTGGAATATATTTAAAAAACTGTTCTACTTTTGACCATTCTGACTTGATATTCGGACTCAGCGGACAATTTTACATTAGGTGTCAGATTCATTTGGTCGCCGCTTTGTTGAAAATTTGTGACTTATTTTCGAGTCGCCTCAACAAAATTTACTGCAGATAAAATTGTTTTGGGGAATCGGTTCACATTGACCATTGCTTCCATTCATAAATATGTATCTTTAATTTTCTTTTAAAAAATATTATTATAAAATTTAGCGACCGTCGCTAAAATACCTTTAAGACAAAGTATCTGATGTAGATGTTGTATCTAGATAATATTCGGCACAAATATCATTCAATTATTATTCCCGATAAAAACACTGAAATTTATTGTTGGAGGTTAACAAAAAAAAAAAACATCTGCTAAAAGCAGCTTAATCTTAAAATGAAGAAAATATGCTAAGATTAAAACATAAATTTTTTAATATTAAAGTTTCTAAAAATATGTTAAAGTTGTACGAAAAAAAAACTTTGCTAAAAATCTGCTGATTTTTTTTTATAAAAAAAATATTATGCTAAAAAATCTGCTAAATATACATATATTTCACTAAAAATTTTATTTAAAAATATCTAATAAGTAAACATATGCTAAAAGATCTGCTTTTGAACAGAAGCATATTTTTTTTGTCTCAACTCAATCTGCTAAATCTAGCAGAAAATATACTAAAATGGCATCACTAGCACATGCCAATACAGATAGCCAAATGATTATTTATATCATCACTGGTGTTCGTACCAAGGATAGAAAAGAGTCATAAGATTTTATCTTCAATTTGCTTTATCCGCTCTTTTACAAGACGAATGTAAAAATTGCTTTACCTTCCAGTGTACCGACAATTATTTAAAAAATGGTATCCTTACGATTGTAAGGAAATCACCGTTCAAATACGGGCAACCAATTAATTTTTCTAGTATCCAAACAAAATCCAAAAGAACATATCACATTAAAGAATAATTTAAGATACAATCTACTGATCCCAATTTAATTGTAGTTTTTATAATCATTTAATTTTTCTTAATATTTTTCGTAAATTACATATACATATAGTTTCTGATTATATTTTATATCATTTTCGTCATGTTTTAATTTTTTTCTCTGATAGGAGCAACACCATTACAACATTTGAGTATATGAACAAATAATATTTCGAACCAAATAAAAGTTATCCGGTTCTCGCAAAGAAAAGAAAAACCTTTCGCACTTTGATTTATTTTCATTAATAGACAGAGTGAGTGATCTCAGACGACCTATTTAGGTGATTTTTACATAAAATTATCGCCCAAATGTTAGCTGGAAACAACTTAAAATAAAATTTATGTACATTAATACAAATGATCATTTAAAAGGTTTAGGGATTTTTGTAGAGACAAATTTTTTAACGCGTAGGGAAAAAAGGGGTTTTTTACGGGCTGCGTAAGGACTTTCCAAAAAAGTTTGTAGCACCACTGGTAACTAGTATGAATTTAATGTTTCTATTAACAACCTAAACATTTTTTATTATACATATCACACCGGTTCCACTAAAGGGGTTGAACTCAAAACTTTTTTTCACCTTTCTCCCTGCTAATTTAACTTTTAAGTTGATACCCTTTAGAAGAACCGGTGCCGTGCTTATATTTATCGAAAATGCATGTTATTTTGACTTAATTACAGTAGAATATATCTGTGGTCACAAGCAATAACCGTCTTAGTCGAAATAGTTTTTGAGAAAAGGCAGTTTATATTTATGCTTGAGTTTCAAACAAAATTAATTGCATTAGAAAACAAGTAATTCATGATCTAAGATTCGTACCCCCGCAATGCTAAGATAAAAAATTATAACGAAAGTTGTATTTCTTTCATAAATATTTAATAAAAACAAATATAAACTCAACTGTTTCTTGAGTCGACTTGGGCGGTTATCGCTTGGGACCACAAATATAAACTCATATCGCTTTATCGTATTGTAAAATGACCAATCCAGAAAGAATTTACCTCGATATTTCTCGTAAATATATCTTGAACATTCATTGTATTAAAAGATAAAAATGAGTACTCATAATATGCAAATAATGCAAATACTATAATAATAATTTTATCAAAAATGTTTATACCCTGTGATCAACCATCCTACCCGGACATCTTATGTAAATACATTTAAAGTTTTTGTGTCTCCATACAACTAAATTAATTGTAAACGATAATTATTTTAATTGTTTACAATGTACTTTCATGTACATTATCGTACATCGATCGAAGTGTGATTAAGTGATAATGAAGAACAATGCATTGTATGTAGTACGTACATACATACAAGAACATTCGTTTCGTAGTTGCCCAAATAATTTAACTAATGTCATACGTACAAAAATGTATTTATTAGTAACCTTAACTTTACGTTTAAAAACGGTAGCAGTAACTGAAGGAAAAAACGACAACAACACAACCATTGACAGAATGAATGCAACAAAAACAATTATCAAAGAAATGTATACACTTTTGATAGTGATCTCTGTTGACATGTCATGTTGACAATTCATTTTATTTGTTTCAACAAAACTTTTATCGAATGAAATTCATGTGACCATCAGTAAAATGAACAAAACTAGTGCACGCCACCATCCATCGTAACGTAACATTACTAAATTTTACTAAGTCAAATGAATGTAGTCTCCAAGTACTTACTGACTTGTATATTTGCACATGCACATGTACATTCATACGATACAACTGCATACATACAAACATGTGTAAATATAGCAAAGCTTATTTCTTCAAAGTGACCCTCATTGTTGTTTTGGACATCTACTCGTCCTGCAAGGGGACGCATAGCACAGGTGGTGGTCTCGCTTTGCATTTGTTTTCAACAACAAAAACAGCAACATCCACTGCCAACTTATCAATGAATAACCCAGAGAGAATTAAACAAAACGGAACCGAACAATTTATGCAAAACGAATTCAATTAACACCTAGTTTGTACGACAGTTTGATAGTTTGCAAATGACACGTACATTCATTAAACTACATACATACACACAAATTTTCATACATATAAACATTCACACACATAAAAAAATTAATTAAATTCATGCCGTTTTCTAAATGCGAGATTCTTAAAGCGTTTAAAAATGCATATTTCTTAATGAAAAAGTCTAGAAAGAAACCAAGTCTGGTCGGTATCTTAAAATGTTCATCTCATACAAAGGTATAAAATGTAAAGTGCTTACGAATGTTTCCTTATTTAAAAAATAATTGCAACAATAAGGGAGCTGGGACGGGAGAGCCCTGTTGGCTCTACAACTTGATTTCTAGCATTCGGCAAGAATGGATCTACAATTCGCTATTGAAGTTGTTACTTACACATTTGCATTAATCGCTAATTAATTGAAGGTCCTGTCAAAAGACAAATCAGATTTTCGGCCATCTGGTTATAATGGTTTTAAGATACTTTCGGGTTATTAAGCTCACAACTGGCCTTCTGGCTGCACAAGTTTTCAGTATTAAAATGACTTTGTTTTTTGTCATACATAAGTGTGTTTGTATATGCAATTAGATAAATTATTTATTTCATTACTTAAGGTGGTTTACACGATAAAATAAGCCACTCCCTGGGCCGGATGGTATACCTGCACTAGTTTTGAAGCAGTGCTCTTTTATGCTATCTAGGCCCTTAGCAATTCTTTTCAGCACAAAGTTGCTAATGTATCTCAAATTCCTTAGAAAGGTGTGGCCCATAACCCTGAAAATAACCACACAATTGAAATTTGCTCGGCACTTTCCAAAGTAAAAGAGAGTATGGTAAATCACCATCTTGTCAAATTTTAAGAGTGAAATTACCTTCTAAGCGACTTTCAGTATGGCTTCCGTAGAGGTCGCTCTAATCGAGACTTACTGGCACCTTTTTGCCGAAAATAAATTAATTTTCAAAACTTGTTGCATTTGGTTTCTGCGATAATTTCTCTCGATTTATATCGATCCCTCAGAAATCGCACTGTACGAGTTGTCAAACTAGTTCAAGACTCATTCAGAGGTGCCGCAGAGCTCCGTTCACTCTCCTTCTACCAAAAGTTGCCAATCGACCTAGAGGTTTCCCAAACTAAGCTCATTCGTTGCTGGAACTTTACCAATATAATACATAAAATAAAGGTTGTAACAAATGCATGAGGTCAAATTCGAAGTTCTAAGACCCGTAACGAGATACAGGCAAGCGACGCTAAACGGAAGTGAACGGACTGATTGCTCTTAAGCAATAACGACAATAACGCACGAGTTGCTTCCCTACCTATATTTGTTTTAATATTGTATATATAAAGCGTTTGACCGAAAACATTTTGAATTCTTGAATGAAACGATAACGCAAATATAAATATGGTCTCAATGGGGCTCTATCTGAAATTTTTTGTATATAAATTCGTATTATAGTGGAAAGTGGTGTGGGAGCTAAGTGAATTAAGAAACTTATTTGGCATACATATTTTGTAATTCCGTCCACTTTTTTTATCCGAATATCGTACCTCAGCTAATTTTTCCAAACGATTGTGAAATAAAGCACATATTTTGGGGTTGAGTTTACTTTAGAAAACCCTTACTACTACTGGCAAGTGCACTAAATACATAGTTGTATACGCGGACATACATACATATTTAGTTCGTCAGTCTGATACGGCCATTTGCGCTGATACTTGAAATACTTATTTTGCTAAACGGCATAAGATATTTGGCGTAGTGTTACCCTTTAGAATAATATTTTGACTTTTTTTGCACTCTGTTCTGTCTCATGTTTTTGTTGCCACAACAACACTTAATGATAATGTACAAGTGTGCTTGTTGAATATTTTTATCGTTTATATTTATATTTCTTTTTGTCTTTTTTTTTTTTTTTTTTTTTTTTTTTTTTTTTTTTTTTTTTTTTTTTTTTGTTGTGGTAAGTTGGTTGTATTCATCATCAGTGTCGACAGGTGAAACATAAAATTTGTTCGTATGAATGAAATAAAATACAAAAACTAAAGCTGAAACATACCAACAAACTTCGTTTAGAGAGTTGACTGAATGACAATGAATTTGTTGGATGTTTTGTTTAACTTCTGTTTTGCTGCTTTATTGTTCTGTGCAAAAAGATAACATTTCACATGCAGTTTTCTTTTTATATTTCTTTCCACCGCACTCTAATCGATCTTTTCGCGTTCATAGTTATTTATGTGACAAAATTTTGCAAATAATTGGATTGACTGATCACAGATAGCACGCATGGGTAAACAGACCTAGAGTTTAAATGGCGGAAGGTAGCAACGAAATAAGAAAGAAACAAACCCAAACTAAATTATATTAAATAAAAACGTTAAAGGGACAAACAACTAAATGTTGGAAGTGACCCTTCAAAATTCTAGCTCTCATAATTTAATTCAATTAAACGTGGATGCCAATTCAATTTCACAAATCGATTTATGTTCGTTTATTTTTGTTTCTCCTTCTTCTGGAAGATTATGATAAAAACAATAACTGTTTTATACTTGTTTCCATTCATGCAGGCTACACCTTGTGACAATGTTTTGATATCTTCATAACCACCGGTGATCTTTAAAAATGATATTGACATGAAATGATATTGAAAATTTATTAGTATGATTGTTCCTGTTTATTCGAATCGACCTGTCGTAATCGATGACATAATTAACAAAATTTCTATTTGTTCCAATGCTTATTAATACAGTGGCGAACAACAAAAATGTTTAAAATACAAAATTTTTGTTATATACTTTCAATCAGCTTGTCTTGAATAAATCTTTAAATGTAAAAATCCAGGTAAAATAATAAAGAATAACTTACCAAAGCAGGGATAATAAATGACATTTTCAAAATTGGGCTTAACTCAGTACTTTTTTGACCCTTATTGTACATAAACCCAAAAAAAATATTTTTACTGGTTTTATTATTAGAATAACAACAGCTGTACATAGTGAAATATACTTGTATTTTAAATATACACTTTGCAACTAAAAAAAGAAAAATAAAGTAAACAATAAGAAATTTAGACCAAAAACTGACAGCAGAAAAGCAAAAGTTTAAATTTTTATGCTATTGCTTTGAACTAACAGTTTTATGTTCAAAAAGTAAACTTTTGCTTTCGTTACTGCAGTGAAAATAAATATCAACTGTTGAAAAGTCTTTTATTGTCTTCGCAGTCGTACAGTTTTGGTTTGATGCGACTTCGTACATTAGTGGTGTAAAATCAAAGAAACGGTTCGTAAAAAACAGCCGGGACCACGATGTCGATCGACTACTTAAGCGAGCGACAACCAGTCACTCATATTCGTTCTCTTATTCATTAAACACTTTCACCACAGCAGGCTACACGACTACAATTGCTACTGGCTGAATTATTTTGAAGACGGCAACTACAATTGATAAAATAAAAACAGCTGTTTTTTATCATGTATTTATATGTCAGTCGTGCCACTATCATTCTTTATTTTTTACTGTTATAAAGTGAAACAACATGCATAATTTCAAACTATTACACAAACTTAATTTAAAACTATAAAAATACTAATACTTATTTAAAATACATTATATAATGTGAAACCAAATGAATTTATTAAAAAAACATTGAAAACATTTTAATTTTGTTGTTTCTAAACATATTTTGCTTATCATCTTAACGGTAGATTAAATACAAAATAAATAAAATAAAACAAATTTTTGTGCCAGTGCACGTGGTTTAGGAATTTTAAGTCCTTAAAGTTTCAGAATACATTTTCAATATCTTTTTAGGTAAAAAATGGATCTTAAAACTATTGGTATTATAAGGAAGTACTTCGAAATATTTTTCACATGATATGTTAAAAATAACGGGTTAATAAATCGGTATGGGTCAATTTCAAAAAATTATTTTTCTTTAAAGATTTTTCTACAAAATAAAAATTTGGCGATTTATTCATTATATGTTATAGATAGAGTTTTTTTCCCCGGACTTTTTCGATTCCTGGGAAAGCGGGAAATTTTTTTAAATTTCCCGGGATCCCGCTCCATATAAATAATACAAAGTAAATTTTGTTATTGATTAATGAAAAAAACTTTTATCAAAAAACGTATGGGAACTTGTTTACAAAGAAAGTAAATGAAATGGTTCAATACTAAAAAAATAATTGAAGATTGAAATAGGAACTTGAATTATTATTACCTCACGCCTTTATTCCCTATGATTATGCTTTTATTCAGTATTTTTATGCTCTGGATACAAGATAAAAAGATAACATAAACATAACAATTTAATTCATAAAACAATAATAAAAACAAAATAAAAATTGAGGTACTCAAGTTATAAGATCAAAAAGTTAATTAATAAAATAGATAAAATACTTTAAAGAAATATATAACATTTTAGGAAATAACTTTCTGACACACTCAAAACGCTTGGTAAGTAGTCAAAAAGTATAATCCTGATTTTATTTACTAATTATCATGTTTCCGAAAAATTTCGTTCATTTTTTACCGAGGTTGGACAAATAGTTAAAAGTGCACCGTTGAAGAATGCTTCGGATTCACAATCAGAAGCAATTTTTTCTTTTTAATAAACAACGTCTATATCAGTCAATCAGCATCAACCGGACTGCTCCTTACAAACCTCTTCATTTCAACAGGTCCATTTGTAATATTTAGGACAATGTGTTTTTCAAGTTGTATGTTGTAGTATCTTACACGAGCTTCCAAAACATTATTTTATTCCGGTTTCCCCGCACTTCTCGGGTATATAAACCAACACAAATTGAAATTGAAAATTTGTGTTTATCACCTAATAAACATATCGCTCCTTCATTGCATCATAGTCATATCTCAAAATTTTAAGTAACTTTAGCAAAGTTTTCCTTCATACCTTCTAGTATTATATCTCAAACTGAACCGAAGTTATAGCAAAACATATCTTTAAATCGGTACATTTTGAAAACTTTAATCGCATTTTGCCAAGATCGTTTGTTTTTGTAGATATTACTATGTTGCAATAAAGGAGCGATATGTTAAGGTATCGCCTATTTTTAAGACTTGTTCATGGGCAATGAAACTTTACTGCCTGCATCTTATTTTGAATTAATGTACTTTATTAACTCTTCACTTAACTAAATGTAATAATTATCAACTGTTGCACTGCCCATTCTGCTTTTAGTAGATTTATTGCATCAGGAGACATTGATTTAAATACATGTACTCACTTCTTGTAATTGATCTAATCCACAACCCATCCACAGGTGCTAATTTTTTAAACATATAAAATTTTTAAGTTATTAAGGCTTAAAAAATTTCATTTTAGAATATTAGTCAAATTATTTTTAAATTTGAGTAAAAATATAAACATACATATGAGGAGCCGCAAAAAAAACGTACTTATTCGCATTTTTCACAAATTGGTTTTTTGATATTTTTATAATATTTGGGTTGAAATCTTTAGGAAAAATCTAGTCAGCATATTTTTTTTACCAAGAAAATGGGTTCTAAAAAAATTGGTGCATAACAAAACGTACTTTTTTAATTTTTTTCAAAACGGGCTTTTTTCATTGTTTTTGCCATTTCTTAGTGAAGTTGTTTTAATAAAATAACATTTCTTAATATTCTTAATTTGTTTGACGTTTATTTATGACATTTCACTTTCGTTAAAATTAGCTGTTAAATAATGGTGACTATTCTTGAAAAGTCGTCGAAAAAGTGAAAATTTTCATTAAAACAAAAACAAAGTTTAAGAAATTGTTTTTGTGTTTATCATACAATTTACCGTTTTTTAAAAAGAGAGAAACGCGTCAAAATTCTCACGCTTATTTCATTTTAGAAATTTATAATAAACAAAAACTATTTTTTAAACTTTGCTTTTGTTTTAATGTAAATTTGTATTTCTTCGACGAGTTTTCAAGAATAGCCAGCAATAATTTAACTATTGTGTGCTTTTTGTCAAAATCATTTATATTCATCTATTATAAGTGATATTGAAATCGAAAATTTGGTTAAGAATAGAATTAATGAATTCAATTCTAATTTTGTGTCCACAGAAAATTGTGATGTTACGTATAAAAAAGTGTCTGATACAGTAAAGGTTTTGAAAAATAAAAAGTCACCGGGTGCGGATGGCATCAATAACACAATTCTCAAAGCTCTCCCAATAAAAGGTATAAAGTTCTGGACACTTCTTATAAACAGCTGTCTCAAATTAAGTTATTTCCCAGATGAATTCAAAAAAGCAAAGGTTATTGCAATTAGAAAACAAACTAACAAACCTGCTGATTCTCCATCTTCTTACCGACCAATCAGCTTATTATCTTCTATAAGTAAAGTTTTAGAAAGAGTTATAAAAGATATAATTATTAATTTCCTAGACTGTAGAGATATATTACCTCCCCAACAATTTGGGTTTCGCAAAGCACATAATACCGTACACCCGTTAGTACGCATAAGGAACATTGTTAAGTCTAACTTTAATCAAAAAAATTCGACTGGAATGATATTGATGGATATAAAGGCTGCATTCGACAACGTATGGCACGATGGCTTAATATTTAAATTAATACAGTTTAATTTCCCACCAAATATTATTAAAACAATTCAAAGTTATTTATCTTCAAGGTCATTTAGAGTGTGCATAGGCTCGAAATGTTTAAACGTCTTTCAAATAAATGCAGGATGTCCTCAGGGATCCTGTTTATTACCCATTTTGTATAATATATACACAGCGGATATACCTACTATAAACCACTGTGTTATATCCATGTTTGCAGACGACACGGCAGTCTTATGCTCAGGTAAATTTTCATCTGAAATATTAGCAAACTTGCAATCGGCGATTGAAATATTAATTAAATATTTTACAAAATGGAAAATAGTATTAAATTATAACAAAAGTCAAGCAATTTATTTTACCAGAAAAAGGAAACCATGTTTTATTCCCCAAAATGGTATATTTGTAAACAATACCGAAATTGAATGGGAAAACAATGTAAAGTATCTAGGTGTAGTTCTAGACCCTAAATTAACTTATAGAGATCACGTATCTTACATCGTTAATAAATGTAACGTACTTATAAGAACCCTTTACCCTTTAATAAATAGAAATTCAACTTTAAGTATTGACAATAAAATGTTAATATTTAAACTTATATTTCAGGCAATTATATTTTATGCAGTTCCCGTTTGGGCAAAAAGTGATAAATGCCACATAAAAAGGCTACAAATTCTTCAAAACAAACTTCTAAAGTTAATTTATAATCTTCCCAGGCATTATTCCACAGCAGGACTCCACCAAATTGCAAATGTTGATTTGGTTGAAGTTAAGATATATAGATTGTATGAAAATTTCAATACTAGATGTTTATATTCTGAACATATCCATATAGCTGAGCTAGCCCCCGCTTTAGATTAGTCAGTTAAGTAGTTTTAAGTTTTATCATAACAAAAATTTCACAAGGTTTTTTGACAATTTTCACCTTAACTTAAATACTATATTAAAAATTATATATGCCATAAAACGAAATTGAATTATTAAGTAGAAAAAGGAAAAATCCTTAAACTCTTTGTAAATATGTACATATATGGGTTAATTCCAAAAGTAGTGTACATGAGCATTTTTTTTTTTTTTTTTTTTAAGGTTGAGGAATTCATTCTCTGAAATTGTTTACTTGCATTAAGATTTGTGCAGATTGCGAAATTACTTTTAGTTTCTTTAAAAAAAATTTGTTTTGCTTTTTTATTGCATTTTGGTGAAATATTTTCCGGAATGTCACTTTTTACACAAATTTACAAAACTAAGAAATTAATGCAAAAATGTTAGAACAAAGCCTACTATCGCATTCGTTCACTTATTATTTACCAGCTTTGGATGTTTTTCTTAAAAAAAAACGGGTTAGTAATAGCAAAAAGTTATTTTTCGAAGAGATTCCAATTATTTTTTTTTTTCCTTTTATAATTCAAGAATTAAAAAAAAGTAATTTTTTTACAAAAATTTGTTTTTGTGCAGCTTACATTTAAAGTAACAAATTTGCTTCAAACAATTTGGAAGAAATTGTTGTATTTTGCTGGAAACTTGAAAAAATAAAAAGTGACAGTACGGAATTTTTTGTGACAGTAAAGAAAATCCAATTTAAATTTCAAGTGTAACGAAAACTTAAACATTTATTCATTATTTTGTTTTTGGTTACTGTTTGTTTTTTCTTTTTTATAAAAACGAAACAAAAAATAAAAGTAATCCAATTATATTAACAAAAAATTCATGAACAAATCTATTCATCGGAATCTGTGAATATTTCATAAAAAATTGATTCCCGATTGGTTTTTTTTCTATTTGTTTTTTTTAAGCGGTTTTAAGAACTACAGTATTGAAATCAATCAGAATTTTCGAGAAATAAGCTTTTAAAATAAAAAAAAACCTTTTAACTTAAAAGTGACAGTAAAGAAATTTGTGATATTTTTTTTGTTTTTTTCTTCTAAAAAGTTATTTCACGGAAAATAAAAAAAAGAAAAAGTGATCAAAACTTCGTAATATATTAATATACATTTTTATTTATTTTATTTTTTACGATTTTTTATTAAATAACTGTGTGACAGTACGGAAATTTTTAGCTGTACTTACCATCGTGCGATTATAAATTCACTTGAAAACACCAAATAATTGATTTTATTATTTTATTTTTTATCTTAATCAATTTATCACTTCTTGCACTTTTTAATAGCGATGCACATAAAGCAAACGAAACAGCTCAAGTAATGATTATGACTTAATTAAAAAAAATGTGACATTACGGAAAAAACGCAGAGACAAAGTAAAATTAGAACGTCAAAATGACATTGATAACATTTTTCGAGTAAAACCAGGAAAAAGCAATAAAAATAAATACAATCATTGAAAAACAGTTGAATTTTTTATTATTGTTCTATTGTTTTCAACTCTTTTTCCATGTTGCTTAATGAATAACATGTGTGGAGACAGGTATATTTGTATGTAATAGGCATGATATACAGTTAAAGCACCATTTGCACAATTTAGCAGAAAGTTTTACAATAATAACAACTACTTTTGTTTGTTGCTAATTATTTTAGAGCTTACTTGCCGTTTTTGTTTTTTTATTTTCTTTTACATGAAAGAAATAAAAAGCTTGAGACGAAAAAAAAGCATTGTGTTTGGAATTAACCCATATACTATTGTAAGTTAATTTTGTAAATCTCACTTAAAAACAATAAATTGAATTGAACTATTGTTTGGTGAATGAGTGTTATGAAAAAAATAATTAATACAATAGTATAATTAAAACATGGAAGAATTACAAGAATCTGGGGAAATTTTAAATATTTTATTAAATATTTTTTTAAACAAAACTTACTTTTTTCGATATAAAATTGGTTTGATATTAAACATCCTTGACGTTTAATGTGTTGACTTAAGGCAGTTTGATTCATCTTTTGGTAAGCAAAAAACGTGTTTCCATTTCCAGGTTCAAGCAGTTTTTTAAGGCGTCGAAATAAATAAACCTCAATTTCCCAAAAATTTTAAATGTGTGAAAAAGTACGTTTTGTTCTGCGGCTCCTCATATGTTTGTATGTGATAATAGTTTATGCACTTGCAACATATTTAATTATTGCAATACGTACATAATTTAAAACTGTTCCGAAAACCGTAAAAAAGAAGAGTTTTTTCTACAATATATTAGGGTTAAATTATTATTTTTATATCAGCAAAGTTTAAAGATAAAGCCAATTTTGTAAAAAAAAAATTAAGGAATTGTTGATGAAATAAATCGGTATGCTTTAAAAATCCTGTGAAACGCATTTTAAACCATTTGCCAATACCACCCATATTGTTAAGATTCAGTTTATGCCTAAAGAGATATAGATAAAGTATTTTGAAACTTTTGCGACCCATACCACCTAAGCTAGGAACGTTGCCGCGAAAAACATCTTCCTAAAGAACTTCTTTTAAGAATACTAAAAACGTATACAAATATTAATTTGGTGTTAAGTTGGCTCTTTTTTAAGGCCAAACTCCGTAAAAGAAAAAGTAGAGTAAATAAGTATTGTTTGATTTCCAAAATTAAAGATGCTGCAAAAAGAAATTGCCAAACACGCGAAGCTTTATAATTCATATTAAAGTAATAAATATATAATGGCCTAATTTTGTTATGTATATTTTCCTTTTATCTGGCTGGTAGTTTCTGAAAAAATCAAATAAGATTCAAACCCTAACCCTGTCATGAAAAGTTGTTATTATTTTTTAAAAATATTCAAAGAATAATTAGATCAGGGAAGCCTTTTTGAAAAATACGTAAGACTTTGTGGGATAGTGTGTAACGGCCTTAAGTCATATCGTCATAATGTCCTAAATAATATTTTACAGTTGTTTTAAATAAATACTGTTGTGTTTCAAAAAAAAAAAAAATTTTTAATTTTAATTTAATAAAAAATCTAAATTATAAGCGGTTGCCCACAGCAGTCATATATATTTCTTGTAATTATTTTAAGGCATATGGCCTTACAACTTTACGACTACATTCTGAACGCTCCAATTATGTTTTGTTTAATTCATACAATTATATACATTAAAAAAAATAGTTTTTGAATTGTTAAAATCACAAGAATAAGTAATCCAGCCGTAGTTCAATTCAATTCAGTTTATTTATTTACATAACATGGATATATATTTACAAAGTAATAATACAAATTTAAAGAGTTCAGGCGATAATTAGCCTTTTCTACTTAGAAAATTAATTACAAAAGGTATAATAATATTATATTTTACAATATTTTTTATATGTTTAGGAAAAAAGTAACAAAAACCTATTTAAATAAAAAAAACAAAAAAGGTTTTAAATGTTAAGATAAAACTTAAAACTACGTGCTAACTGACAATTCGTTAATGTGTAAATATTCAGAAAATTGACATCTGATATCATAATTGTGAGTGAGCTTCAAAATTGACCATTTCGATACCGTTTATGGAGTGCAATCGTTGAGTCGAATAATGCCGAGGAATATTGTAAATCATCTTGAGTAGTTTATTTTGACTTATTTGAAGTTTTTTGACATGACAGGTTGCGACATCATTCCACACGGGGGCAGCATAATAAAGTATGGACATTAAAATAGCTTTGAATATTATAACTTTATTATCTGGACTTAATGTTGACTTTCTATTAATGAAAGAATACAAAAGTCTTGTGACATTATTTATTTTGTTTATGACGTAAGAAACATGTTTGCTAAAGTTAATTTTTGAGTCCAATATTACTCCAAGATACTTAACTTCAGACTCCCATTTTATAGTTGTGTTGTTATTAATGCTTAAATTTCTTTGTGGGATAAAACAAGAATTTCTTCTGCGAGTGAAGTATATTGCTTGAGTTTTTTGTAGATTTATAAGAATTTTCCATTTCTTGAAATATTCTTCTAAATTAATTAACGCGTTTTGTAGGCTTGCGACGGTATCTTCAGCATAAACCCCATGACAGAGAATCGCCGTGTCGTCAGCAAATATAGATGAAGTGCAGTCAAACAATGTAGGAAAATCAGACGTAAATATATTATACAATATTGGAGATAAGCAAGATCCTTGGGGGCAACCCGCTGGAATATTAATTTGTGTAGAGGAGTTCTTGCCTATATAAACTTTGAACGATCGGCCAATTAAAAAGCTCTGTAATATTTTTAATACTTCCGGAGGAAAATTTAAATTAATCATTTTGTACAGCAGACCATCGTGCCATACAGAGTCAAAAGCAGACTTGATATCCAACAACACCATACCCGTGGACTTCATAATATTGAAGTTATGTTTGATTTTAGATTTAATTCTGTATAAAGGAAATCCGAATTGTTGCGTTGGGATCATCTGATTAACGTCACAAAATTTGAATATTTTTTCCTTGATAACTTTCTCTAGGACTTTGCTTGAATAGGATAACAAGCTGATTGGTCTATATGATAATGGACACGATGCGACTTTGTTCGGTCTACATATAGCAATCACTTTTGCCTTCTTCAAACAGTCTGGAAAATAACTATATTTAAGGCAGTTATTAATAATATTTGCCAAGCTTTGTAACCCTTTTTTAGGAAGTGCCTTTAATATTTTATTACTGATACCATCAATGCCAGGTGATTTTTTTATCTTAAAACTTTAGATTATGTTTCTTATTTTTTCAATTGAAACATATAAATCAATATTAATAGCATATTGCACGTGTTGGAAAGAATCTCTAGCGTTGTTTACCGTATTTATTGTGGTAAAATCACTTAGGCTTGATGAAAGCGTATGGTTTGATTTAAATGTGTTAGCAAGCAATTGCCATTTTTCTAGATCAGTAGAGTAACGAGTGCCATTATGTTTAAGAATCGGCATGACATTATGTTTCTTTCGTAGCACTTTTGAAATATTCCAAAAGGGAGAAGAATTTTTATCAAGAGATGCCAGAACATTGCTCCAAGATTTGTTTCTTTCAATAATGAGTTCTTGCTTAATTTGTTTATTAAGTCTATTCATTTCAATTTTATCTGCATTAAATCTATTCAGCATCCATTGTCGTCTAAAAAAATTATGATTCACGATCAGCATACTGATATGTGTAGGTAGAGGTTTGATTTTGGGCAAAATAGTTCTTTTTGGGACACTTATTTCTGTGGCATTATTAATTACATTTTTAAAGTTATCGATCCTCGTATTTACTTCGTTTTTATTCATACATTCAGAATCGTATTCTGAAATGTTATTGTTAATATAATGTTTGAACTGCGCCCAGTTAGCTCTACTAAAATCGTATACAAGGTTCGTAGTGTGATAATTTGAGCCATAAAGGTTTACTTTAACAGGTAGGTGGTCAGAGGTTAACTCATTCAATGCAACAGGTTCCGAATGCTTCAGTGGTATATTGGTCAAGAAAAAGTCTAAAGTTGATGATTGGTGAGGCTAGAAGGCACATATGTAGGGTCACATGGGTACTCTATCCAAACTTTGTTGATTTCAATTTCCCAGAATATTTCCCCAGCAGTTAGCACGCAAACATCCCCACGATCGATGTCTGCTATTAAAATCACCCCCTAGAATGAAATTGCTATTAGTACGAGTTAGCTTTGAAATATCTGTAGCAAAGTTGTTCTTTTTAATGCCGTCACGACCAGCGGCCCCCAGGAAAATAACATGAGAATATTAGAACTGGCTCTTCAGTTGTTTCTAATTTAATACCGATGTTTTCAATCAATACAGTATTAACAATTGGGATTAAATTATGGCGTATAGTCTTTTTAACAATGATTGCTACACCTCCACCACTTGAATTTTCTCTATCGTTCCTGTAACAATAATATGAATTATTTCCAATCGAAACTTCTGATGATAAAATTGTCTCTGATAGTAAACAGATGTCTATATCGTGTCTAAATAAAAAATCAAATAATTCAGTTTTTTTGTTGCGTATGCCTCTCGTATTCCATATAATCATTTTTGTTGTTCTTGTTTGGTCCATTATGACGATAGAAATTTATGAGCAATACTTGACACCACTTCAAATTGGTCCAGTTTTGTTTTACAAGCTTTTAACTTTTGAATTAATTCAAGAGTTATATTTTTACTATCATCAAATGAAAACAAGTCATCATTAGTATTGTTATTTCTTAAATTTGACCAGTTATTATTTACAGGGATTGCTTCTGCATGAAGAGCTGGAAACTGCGATCTGTCAGAGTTTTGCGGCGCAGACGGAACATTAGTTTGACGGTTTGCATAATTACGTTGTCTAGGGGCTCCAGCATTTTAAGTAATGAAACGTTGTTTCATATCTATGTATTTTTTACGACTTGGGCAATCAGGTGAAGTAGATTTATGTGCTTGTCCACAGTTAGCACATTTAAGTATATCTGATCGACATTCAGCGGCTTTATGACCACCTGAGCAATTTGAGCAAAAAATGTTTACAGCACAAGAGACGACCCATGGCCGTACATCTGACAATTATAACATTGAGTTACCTTGTTCTTCCTGTTTCTGTGAAATTCCCTTTTAACTTTTAAATGGTCTATAGAAGAAGATTTTTGTCTAAGCTCTTTAAGAGTTGTGGATTGCCGTTTAAAATATACAACATAAAAAATGATTTGTGTATTCCCTTGGCCGGGCTTTTCTATCGTTTTGCAGGCTGTGCAATCTAATCCCATAGTACTTAATTTACCCTTAAGCTCAGATAAATTAACCTTATCAAGGCCAAAAAGTAGAGCTTTATATGGTCTGTCACTTTTGGTGGCAAAAGTGAAGAATTCTAATTGTTCTACTTTAAGCATTTCGCCTATATTTTCAACATCAGTTTGAGTTTGACAAAAAAGTTTCAAACCAATCGAAATTTTTCTGATTGCATATTCTGCAACTTTTGATTTTTTGCATGGTTCATGTAGTTTGTCAATACTACACTTAAGTATAGTAAGAGGTGGAATTATTTGCTTTGTTGTTTTAGCAACTAATATTTCATTATTGTCATCATCCAATGTTTGGAGTGGCTGATAGTAGTTATTGTTATTGTTTGTAGCGGTACTACCGCTAACAATATTTTTTGTTTTTCTCATTTTAGCTTGCAAATTGAAAGCATTAGCATCATATTCGCGACCACGTTTAATTGTTGTTTTTTTTTTTTAAATTTATGATAATGTTTACTTATTCTTGATTTAGTCAAAGCACAACTACTACGTCTTGATCACACGAGAGTACAGCATCAACTGATCCATCCGTAGTTAAACCAAGGTAAAGCGGTGTCAATTGTGCGGTATGTACGGATTTTTTTAAATCAAGTACAGAATGCTTGATTCAAATACGTATTATTCAAGTGCCAAATGCTTATCTTAAGCCACATTTAATCCCTGACCAGTATTTAAAATAACCCGAAAACTATAGTTAAATTTATCACCTTACGGCTATTTTATATGCTTACAAATTGTTAACTTAAAAAACAATAAAAAACTTTATGCATAGTACGTCATTAACAATTTTTTGAATTTCATTGCGTTGCTGCTGAGTTGAATATTTGTAGGAAGAAGGTTCCAGAGATGTATTGTGTAAACGAAAAATTGGTTAAAAAATGCGCTGTTTCTATATGTAAAGGTGATGATGCTATTATATCTTGCAGATGCAGTAAATGTTAGCTTTTTGTATAGGTAGCTGAGTTCCTTAGTAATAATAATTTTGTGTTGAAAAAGTTAATTCTTAAACTTCAGATAGTTATCAAAAGTTATTCCAAGGAATCGTCTGGAGGATGTTGTTACATTCGCAAGCCTGGGTGTAGCAAATATGTAACGTAAAACGTTATTAAACGTAGTGTTTAGCTTTCGATTGTCATTAGCATTACACCCGGCGAAAACTTCAGAAGAATAAGTAAGGTTTGGTATTAGGTATGTACTAGCTATCACCATTCTTATATTCGGTGTTGTGAACGGTTGACTATACCATAGAGCATACCATATACTCTGCCGCACGTTTGGTTAATGTGGTCAGATTAAAAGTGTTCAATTAAAAACGACACCCAGAATTCTAGCCGAGTTGACCAACCCAATTTTCTTTCCACCAAGATATATACCTACGTCATCAACGATTTTCATGCTCTTCTTGGAAATGATTAGCTATTTCGATTTTTATTGGATTTAAGTATAGGCCATTTGCCGTGGCCAAGTTATAAATCTTGTTGAGATCAATGTATAGCTGGACATCATCGGAATACATATGCATGTTTGAGTGCTTGATCTGAGAAGGTAGGTCGTTGGCATACATCGAGTATAGAAGTGGACAAAGTATCGACCCCTGAGGAACGCCTCTCGGCATGTACAAAGGGCTGGATACAGTTACATTGTTTGCTACAACTTGCCATCTGCCTGAAAGATATGACGCAACTAGTTTCGATGCGGTGTCAGAAAAATTCCACATTTTCTATAGTTTCATGATCAGCAGTTGGTGATCTACCGTATCGAAGGACTTTGAGTGGTCAAGTAAAACCAGAAAGATAATTTTACTTTCAACCATGGTCTTTCGAATATTTTCGCTTACTTCAGATAAGGCTGTAGTGCAGCTATGACCTCGTCTGAAACCAGATTGGCGATCGGGAAGGAGATTGTGGTCAAGAGTATACTTATAAATCTGGGTAAATATGAGACGCTCAAAAGCCTTTGACAGGTATGAAAGGATGGATATTGGGCTATATTCATTATCATTTTTGGGCACTGGTATAACTTTTGCAAGCTTCCAACCAGTTGAATTAGTGCTGGTAGAAATAATAGAGTTGAATATGTGGTAAATATAATGTATTATATATGGTAATATTAGTTTAACTGAGCATGGGTGAATATCGTCAAGACCAACTGCATTGGATTTTACAGCTCGGAACCCTTCAACAGTATCGCAAATGGTGAAGCATTGAAATTCAAATTTGTTTGCGAAAAACGAAAAGAGTTTTAGTTATAGAAGTCAAGTTGAACCGGTGGTTTAGGAATGTTTGAAAAAGTGAAATTTAGTTTATCAACATCTATAACCTTTGTAGCTATACTTCCTTGATAACTAACTATGCCTATATAGCGAATTTGTTTCTACGTTTGTTAAGTGTTCACTGCAGTGCGAAATTTTTCCCCATAGTAGGTTAATTTATCGTGTCTCATTTTTGATACAACAGCTCTTCTAGCCACTCTTGAAAATCATTTTTTAAATCGTTAGTTTTGTAGCGTTTCCCGCGCCAATATAATTTATCCCGAGGTTCAATTAATAATTTTGTTTCTGAAGTGAGCCATGGAGTTTTCCTGCCTTTAACTCTTTTGATTTTTAAAGCCACATGTTTGTTAAACAAATACAGAATTTCACGATTTCAAAAATTTACTTTCTCACTAGTTGAAGGTATAATTTTTCATTGCTAAGGTCTTCTTCCAGCGATATAAAATTTGTATTTTAAAATTCACGGTAAGTGAGTTCTTCAGTTTGTTGTACAACTTTAACATCGTAGTTCAGGAATATAAGATCGTGTTTTGAAAAAATCGGCACTGTTAACTGATCATAGTGGATTATTTTACGATTTTCAGCTACAAAGAAAAGATCTAGCAAGGTGGCGTTAGTAGCAGTGAAATGTATCTGTTTGAAGCTATTTACTGAGAATAAATTGGGAGCCATCATAGCAGAACGAATGCTCGATCCTAAGCTTGTGAACAGGATTGAATTGAAGTCGCCGGATATAATAATATTTGAATAGCTTACAGTTCGAGATTCCAATTCAGCAACAAGCGAATTAAATTTATTAAACTTGTTTGGTCTATATACGCATCTTAGCAACAGTTTGTCATGGCAGGAGTTTAGTTCGACTAATATAAACTCTACATAATTTTCCGCGTTAAAAGTGCATACAAGCTTACACGAGACATTGATTTTTATATAGATCGCCACTCCCCCAGTATTACCGTTACGATCCGATCTGTACAGTCTGTACCCATTTAATCTAACAAGATTATCATTGAGTGCATCGTTAAACCACGTTTCCGATATACATATAGCGTCATTAACAAGAACAGGGTCATCAGTGTTACGTTTTTATATCGACTAACCTCCTTAGGGTGTATGCAGTGTAAATTTCGTGCTACTTTGTCATGCGCAGTGCAGCTGTAAATATTTTGTGATTGTAAGGAGTTAGGTTTTCATTGACATATATTGGCTGATCACTCCCAATGTCGGCATGACGTAAAGTTAAAGTTGTTATCTGGACCCGTCTATATTTGGCAATGGACTTTAGTATAAAATTTTTTCGTTTTCTATTTTAACCAAATGCCATTGTCGACAACCGCAACACAATTGATTAATTTTGACATTTGTGGTCGCATCATATTTCTTAGTGGGCCGCAAATTTGTACTTTACGTTATCGTTCGTTTGCATTGTCGATCGACTTGTCATGCTGAAAATTGTTAGTGGGCCGCAAATCAGCTGTTTTTCGTTGAAAATGCAAGCGAGCGATAGCGGTCGACATCTTGTGCCAGGCTGTTAATCATAGGTTTATACGCTTCAACTTTTACTGCTGAACTTCTTTTCGATTCTCTCTTTTAAAGTTGCCAATTTGATCACATGCAGCAATCGGTTGCAACTCTTTTCAGTTCAAAACACCATCAATTTTATTTACATCGAATCAAAGAAAAAAAATAAATGAAAAAATTTTAATGCAGCCATCGTTGTGCATATACCTACGAATAAAAACACTAAAATTAACCGAGTTTTTAATTTAATTGGTTAATAATCGGTTCACCGATTAATAAAGTTTTTAAATATGAAGTGATTTTCGTAAATAAAAATGCATAAATTGCTTATTATTTGGAGTTTATTAGTAAAAAAAAAACAACACATAACAAACATAACAATTCCTGAACTAAGGGTTAATAAATCAGATCAAGTTAAACTCTCTTTTTGGTTTAAAATGTGTTTAAACCAACAAAACTATAAATCCGTAAACGCATAAGATTGGGCGTTTAAACTACCAATACAGACCATATCGTTGGCTTAATATGCAAACCTGCTAAATCCACTTTTTAAGTAAATTGAGATTTTGATGCCGTGTGGTAGAGAAAGATACGCCTCGTCGATGTGGCTTGTAGTTTTTCTTTAATTGAGTCTTGAAATGTAAAAAACCAACTATGCGCTGCATGTTATGCGCATAACGTTCATAAATGCAAATATTGGCAGCACTGCAGCTGTCAAATGTTCGTAAATGCAACACTAAAGCATATTATGAGCAAATAAGCGCAAAACACTAATCACAAAAATGGCTGATGCGTTATTTATCCTGTTTTATTTTACTCTTTTAATATTTTTAAGCCTCGAAAGTGAAGGAAAAACTGTGAAATTATTAATAACAACTAGGCTGGAAATGGAAAATGAATTTATAGCTGGGAGAAAGAAAAAAAGTGTTTTGTGGGGTCAAGTGTTAAATAAAATTAAAGAAATTGATCCAGAATTTAGTCATTCTAAGGAACAAATTACCAGAAAATTTTTAAACCTAAGAACAACATACAAAAGAATAAAACAAAGAAACAAAGAGTCTGGAAGGAGTGCCACAACATGGACGTTTTTTGACGACTTCGATGAAGTGTATGGCACAAGACATTCCATCGATCCACCGGCAAGTATTTTGGCGAGTTCATTGGAGGAAATTGTGGCTGAAAGTAATTTCGAAACCTGTGATGATTCACAAGTGTCTGAAGATGACTCTCCTGCTCCAAAAAGAAAAAAAGTGCTAATAATGAAATTTTAGAATATTTAAAAAAAGAAGCGCACATTGAACAGAAACGAAACGAAGAAATTCTTGAAATGGAAGAAAAAAAAAACTTGCTATAGAGCAAAAGCGTATAAGCGCAATGATAGAGTTGAAGGAGGTCATAGAAAATGCTTTTAAAAGAAATTAAAATTACTTTCTAAGTTCTTTTTTAATACGTATTGAATTTTTATGTTACATAGTTGTGTTTTTTTTTTTATTTTATTTAAAAGAAATGTGAATTTTACTTTTAAGTTATGGGACCTGACCTTGTTAATGAATCTACTTTTGTTTTGTTTTTTTATTTAGTTTTTAATATGAAATAAATTTTAATAAACTGAAATTAACTTGAAAATAATGTTGTTAAGTAATTTCTCATGGCAACACCATCTTCATCCTCACTTGCTGTCGATTCAATGTTTTGGTCACTATCAGGTTCGACTGTAGGTATACTTGAAGATACATACTCTGATTGGTGTCCATTATTAATAATAAAGTTGTGGAGAATTGTGCAAGCTAAGACAATTTGTGAAACATTTTCCAAACTCTCCGTATCCAAACGGTCTAAAATTCTAAACTTGTTTTTTAAAATACCAAATGCTTGCTCTACAATTACACGTGTAGAACTTAGGCAAAAGTTAAACTTTTTCTGTTCTCGAGTGAGATGACCATTGTCTCTGTATGGGGTAAGCAAAAACTTAGAAATTGGATAAGCAGAGTCTGCAAGTATTACAGCATTTTCTGCAAGTTTTATCTTGCCACTAATAATTGACTTATAAATGGGACTATTATTCCATACGTTAGCGTCATGACAGCTACCCGGATACCCTATATAAACGTCCAAGAACCGAAATTTACTATCGCATATAGCCTGAAATATAATTTATTTGGTAATGCTAATAATCATAAAATATGAATTACACTTACTTGCATATTAATTGAATAGAATCCTTTTCTATTATAATAGCTAATGGGATCTATTTTTGGTTTTGGTATTTTAAAGTGGGTACCGTCAAGACATCCTATAACAAAAGGGAAAGGAGTTTCTCTGCTGTTTTGGAATCTTTCCATAACAGTTTGCTGTTGCAAAGCTGATGGCCATGCTATTTCTTTTTTTAAGTGGCAAATGGCCCTTATAGTTTTGTAAAACATTTTGTGAACAGTACCCCTTGCAACATTAAAACGATCACTTAATTGTCGAAATGTTACACCACTATTACTTAATTTCCAGACTGTAATATACAGACATTGTTCCAGATGGATACCTAAACGTCCTCTCTCAAATCTGTGCCAAAATGGTTTTAGTTCATGTTTTAAAGCCTGACATTAAAAACACAAATTTATATTATTACCATCCATTCTTTTTATAAATTATTTTCTTCTTATAAAAGCATAAAATTATATTATAATCTTATTTTTTATAAATTTTAAATTGTTTTATTCTTTCTTACTTGAAATGTTGAACGAGTCATTCAAAAATGGTCAAAAAATACGTCCTCCGGATACCCTTTAATCAACGAAAAATAGACCAATACTTTCGGAATTCGTCTTCTTCTCTTTACTAATTGTTCTAACAATAAATTTCTTTTTTTCTTCCTTAAATATCTTCTTTTTTGTGCATTTAACAACGTTTTTTCATTTGTTTTGTCGTCCAGTTCAAAAATTAAATTTATTAATACTTTTTCCATTTCTGCAGTGTTTCTTCGTTCGAAAATGCAAACAAATAAATCAGCAAAAAAAAACATCAGCAACATATGATTAGCAGTGGCAGCGCAAAATAATCAAATTTTGCAGCGCTGTGATGCATTTACGAACAGGCCCTATATTTTTAGTTTTCTTTTCAAGCAGCACATAGGTACATAGGAAAATAAAAACTTTTTTGTCTCTCCTATAAAATGCGTTGAAACGGAGTTAGCAGGTTTGCATATTAAACTTAATTAGTAAATATACTGTGAGATCAAATTATTAGTTTAAGGAGATCTTATAAAACAACCTGTTAGAAAAATAAATTGATTTAAATGTTTAGGATTTAAGCAATTCTTTTCTTTAGGTTTGATAAAACTTAACTTGGAAAAAATTCTTTCACTTATCGTAGATGTTGGAAAATTCAAAAGCAATCCATAACACAGAATATATCAGTCCTAGTCCTTTTGCTGGATTTCTCTTAACATATTAAATCTTCCAATATGCCATTCCGTTCCGTTTTAATTTTCTTAAATTAATGTTCTGGTAATTCTGTTAAAATATTGTTTGTGCAACTATCAACTGTTTCTTCTTTTGTCAGGTCATCACCTGACTCATCCTGGCAAAGCTCAGCACTGATTATTCTACAAAAGTTTATTTCCGCAGTCCTTAGTTTTTGTACTATTTTTTTAAGAATGTATGTATGTATGTATTGTATTAAAAATTTTTTTCTAAACACATATGTGTTCAAACATTTTTGAAATTTTTTAGCGATTGCTTGTTTGGCGATGATTACGCGATCCTTCTCAGGGAATACGAATCGCTAACCATCGCCCACGGCGATGAATATGCGTGCGCACACAAGTAGCGGCCATCAATTTTTGAAATTTTTTGGCGTTTGCTTGTTTGGCGATGATTACGCGATCCTTCTCAGGGAATACGAATCGCTAACGCGATTCGCGTGGTTGACACATGCGAACGTTTTCGAGATTCGCCAGAGGATCGCATTTAGCTTCCACGCGATGCATCGCAGCGATGTTAGACAACTTGCCGGCGATTCGCGGGCGATGATTCGGCGATGGAAATTGTTTGCAAGGATACCTTTTGTTTATGAGACGAAACAAATACATTATTAAAAACACAAAAAATATGTTATAATACTAAAAAAAAATAAAAATTTTGTTACATCGGTTAATCGACTGAAATTAACCGGTTTAATCGCTAATTGAAAAAACCAATTTCAAATTAACCGATCAGTCAAGCGGTTAACCGAATTTGAGCTTCACTTTTCATAAGGACCCAGAATATATATACTTTATAGGGTGTCGGACCTTCGGTGAAGGGTATACAAAACAAACTTAATTATAAAAAGATTAATTTTTGGGCTTTCAGTATCTTGGTCATAACTCTATTATTTCTTAACCGATTTGTCAGATTTATATACCGACGTGTTAAAGAAGAAATTTGCCAGTAATTTTGGTTATAAAACTTAGACTCGGGAAGATCTATGGTTCCCGAAAATGGGTATTGTTAAAAAAAAATTAATATTTTGGTCATAACTTTTTCGTATCTCAACCGATTTTCCCGAGTTTTCCAGAAAATATTTTCTATTAAAAATTTCCGATTTTTTAATATATAAGGCGTAACCATAGGTCATACTACAGTCAAAAAATTCAGGTTTTTATACAATTTTTGATATTTTTTGTATGAGAGGTACCACGCCCACTTCTCCAATCCCGCCCACATTTTGAAGGATGGTGTGTATTTATAGCCTAAATGTTTGTACCTAATTTGAAAACTTTGGCTCTTGCCGTTCTCCATATACAGTGCGAACTCGATTACTGCAACTCTCGTTATGCGCAACAACTCGATTAACGCAACACCTGAATCAAATGCATTGTAGACTCAGTCAATGCAACTTTTTTAAAAAATGTACCTCTATAAACGCAACTATTTTTTTTAACTCTGTTTTTTTGTTGCTGGATAGTTTTTGATTTATTTTACCGTAATTTCTTGGAATAGTTTTCAAAAAAAAAAAGACAAACAGCACGCGTCTGTTGTTTTTTTTATCAGTTTGGTGAAAAGATTTTCGCGATCAGAACCATTATTAAAAACAACGCATAAAAATGGTGAAGGTGACAAAGTGCAGTAAATTAACAATTAAACAAAAGAGTGAAATTTTGAATAAACTTGATAAAAACTTATCGGTCAAAGCATTATGCCAGGAATACAATGTGCATAAATCAACAATAACTAGAATTAAGCAAAATAAATCAAAATTAATTAAATTTGTTACAAATGCTGAATCCGGCCCAGGAAAGCGTATAGTAATTAGAGCCTGTGAGTATCCAGTAATGGAAAAAGTTCTGTATAAATGGTTTTTAAAACAAAGAGAATTAAATTTGCCTGTTTCGTCTAATCTTAAAGTCAAAGGCTATTCAGCTACATAACAAAATTAATGAAAGTCGTGGTGATTTTCATGCAAGCAATGGATGGTGTTCAAATTTTAAAAAACGTCATGGTATTCGGATGCTTAAAATTTGTGGCGAAAAACTTTCAAATAAACCAACACTTATTGATCCATTTTTGGAAAAATTTCATGACAAAGTATTAGAGCTTAAATTAACACCGGAACAAATCTATAACGCCGATGAGTCTGGATTATTTCATAAAATTATGCCGAACAGAACACTGGTTAACTTTAATGAAACATCTGCTCCTGGTCGAAAAGTAAGCAAGGAGCGCATTACAATTTTAGCCTGCACCAACGCATCTGGTTTGCACAAGGTTAAAATATTTGTCATTGGTAAAGCATTAAATCCTAGAGCTTTCAAAGGTTTTGAAAACAATCCCGTAGTTTACAGGGCTAACAAAAATGCATGGATGACGTTGGCATTCTTTGTGCAATGGTTCCATGATACGTTTGTTCCTGAGGTTAGTAAACATTAAAAAATATGTAAGTGGCAAAATAGAAAGAGTGTTTTTTTAGGTAAGGTCATATCTTCAATCTAAAGGACTTCCAAAGATGGCGTTATTGCTGCTGGACAATGCACCCTGCCATCCTTAGGATGGCGAGTTAAAAAGTGATGACGGGTTAATAACAGTCATGTGTTTTCCACCAAATTGTACAGCTCTTATTCAGCCAATGGATCAAAATGTCATTAACATAACAAAGTTGTACTATAAGAAAAGCCTCTTAGCGCATTTAATTGGAAGTAAAGGCTCAAATATTGAAGAAAAAATTAAGGCTTTTACTTTACGTAATGCAGTTTGTCTCCTTTCAAATGCATGGGATCAATTGCCTTCCGATATGATTAAGAAGTGCTGGAAGAAGATTATGTATCCTAAAAACCACTGGACAGATGAAGATAATTTACCACTGAGTGTAATAAGAGCAGAAGTCGAAAGAGAAAATTCATTATTGTTATCTGTATCCGACTATTTTCAAGAAATTATGCCAGAGGAAACAATTTCTAATGACGAAATCAATGAATGGATATTTGAAAACGTTGATAACGGTTCGAACTATTGTTGTGAAAATCTAGATGAAGTGGAAGAAATCGATAATTCTGATGAAAATGTCGTTGAAATTCCAAAACTTTCCAGAATTACACATCAGACTGCTATTGATTCATATAACAATTGCATTCAATGGGCTGAAGAAAATGAAATGGATCTTAAAGATATTCTTGTGCTTCAAAATCATCGCGAATCTGCTGTGCAGAAAAATATATCAGCCAAAAAAACACAGTCAAAAATTTCTGATTTTTTTAAAAAGTGAATACATATGTTTTAGATGTTTTAAAAAACCATATGTATCTATATGTTTTGGTTTTAAGTTAGTATAGATTACATTGGATCTCTCAATATGTATAATAAGTATCAATATTAACAAATATGAATTTTTTAAGTTTTTTTTTACTACTAAATAAAAAGTATAAGCGAATAAATATACTAAATAAATAGTTTTTTTTAATAAATATTTGAACACATATTGGAAATACGTGAAAAATAGGAGGAAAAAGCATTAAAATTTTGTGACTCGGTTAACGCAACTACCGCGGTTATCGCAACTACCCGAATTTCTATTAGTTGCAGTAATCGAGTTTGTACTGTATACAGAAAAAAGTAATAAAAATACAACAACCACAAGGGATTTTTTTGGAAAAATTAGAGGCAGTCGTGGTTTTAACTCATATCTCAGCCATTTGTGAACCGATCTTGCTGAATTTCAATAGCAAACAATTCCGGACCATATGTGACATAAATGTGTAATTACCTGGCCTCCATCATATATGGGGTCTTCGGAAAATCCATTTCAACGGACAGGCGGACATCGTTAAATCAACTTCGCTCCTCATAAGGACCCAGAATATATATACTTTATAGGGTCTAACATCAATATTATAGAAATTACGAACGGAATGACAAACTTATATATACCCTATTCACCACCTGTGGTGAAGGGTATAAAAAACAATTGTCAATGCATAATTTTTCTCATTTAGATCATTTAGCAAAACAAAACGTGCAATAGAAATGTTAAAAACAGAGCTTTTGCACTTGCTCGACTTTGCATTTAAATATTTCAAAGTGTGTTATGAATAAATGTAAAATTTGTTTAATTTTATAAAAATATGTTAAAACAACATACTTTTATAGACCTTGAATTTTTTGGCTGCGGTTGTCATTTCTGTGGAATTGCCCATATGTAAACCGGTTAAATCGTTAATCAAAAATAGCCAATTTTAAATTAACCGATCAGTTCATCGGGTAGTTATTAATTGTTTAACCAATAGTACCAATACCCTAGTCAGTACTAGGGTATTCATTCGGTTAGCCGTTAATAGGTTAACCGATTAATTACTACCCGATTAACTGATCGGTTAATTTAAAATTGTCTATTTTCGATTAACGATTAAACCGGTTAATTTCAGTCGATTAACCGATGTTACATAATTTTTAGTTTTTTGTAATATTATAACAAATTGTTTGTGTTTTAATTTATTGTTTCGTCTCATATACATGTTTAGAAAATATTTTTTTATACAATATCAGCCCAATTATGAATAAAAATTCCCCGGTAGTTTGCTCCCTTCTCCCATTTTTCCTATGTTAATTCAATTGTAAAAGTGGGAAAAGGTAAAAATCTCCCGGGGAATTTTTAAACATAATTGGGCTGTATATTTCCTTCTAGCAAAACATTCTTAACAGAATTATCCGAAACAATTAGAAGTGTTAAAAATTTTTAAAAATTAAATCAGGACTCTAATGGCATAATGGAAGATTTTATATGTTAAGACAAATCCAGGAAAACGTCTGAGAAATTAGATATTCTTTAGTATGCCTGCTTCTGATTCCTCCAGCACCCACGATAAGAGAAAAAAAAATTTCCAAGTCAAGTGTTGTCAAAACTAAAGAAAATTATCGCTTTAATCCTAAACATTTAAACAAAATTTTTTTTTCAAAATTTATTAAATCAGATCTCTTTACACTATTGAAATAACTAATAAATAATAATAATCTAATATTTTAATTTAGTTATAAAATTCTGTTTAATAGGGAAATATTTGTCAATAAAATTATTTAACTACAGAAATCTTATTAAAAACGACGTTTTAAATTCTTGCGTTTTCGATTTCCAGAACACCCCTGATGATGTATAACTTTAAAATACATATCACATATTTATGAATAATTTTTTTGTTTGCTCGTTTTAGATCAAGAATTGTTATTTTTGTTTTTTTAATAATAAACTCCAAAAAATAAATAATTTATGCATTTTAAATTATTGAAATTACCTTATTTATTAAAAAACTTTATTAATCGGTTAACCGGTCAAAAACCAAACTATCCGATTATTAACCGATTAAGCCCCAACCTCGGTTAATTAATCGAGCGATTAACCGATTAAAGCAAAAGCGTGATTAAATGAATACCCTAGTACTGACCGACTACATGCATCTTCCCATTAATCTTTCATCTCTCTCCTAAAAACTCACAAGTTGGGCATCAAAAGTTGAAACGTGTAAATCTAGACTAAGTATCTGCGCTTTCGTCAACATCAATAGAAAAAAAATTAAGGTGAACGAACACAAACAGTTGCTTGGTTTCCATTCTGACGATTTTGTTCTCTCTTTTTTTAAAAACTATTTGTTTGAATTAACTCGTCTATTGTACAAAGTCACATTAAACAAGTAAAAGTACTATATTGAGCTGTGACGAATTTTTGATACCCTCCACCGACAGTTAGAATATTTCAGGAGTGGGCTGGTGGGTTTATGGGCTTATATGGATAACTATAAAACCAATTTAACACCAAAATTGTTCTTTTCTTTTGAGTTTTTCGAAAGTGACGTGTTTTCAACAGACGGACATGGATAAATCGACTTAGAATTACTCAAGGAGCCAGAATATAAAAAAGTTGCACACGGAATGGCAAACTTAGTATACCCTCATTCACCGCTAGTGTGGTGGAGGGTATAAAATGTTGGCAAAACTGTTTAACCAATTATGGTTTATATGAATACCAAGTTTTATTGTATATTTATAAGAGTATTTGCATTAAAATGGCTTCGATTTGTTTTTGATTATTTTGATGAAAATGCATATTTTTGCATATTTAGGTTTTAAATGCATATTTTGACATTTTCGAGTCATTTTTTCTTTAATTACCATATTATAAAAAAGTTCTTAAAAACATTTTTTAATGCACAAAAAACCTTCCAAAAAAATTTAAAATCAAAAAATAAATTTTCTAGGAGCTTTGCTTTAAATACAAGATTTCGACAAAAGATCATTCTATTTTGAACTGATGCAGCACCTTACATGGTTATGGCTTCCAATGGGTTTAAAATATTTTATCCAAAGCTGTTACAAGATACTTGCTTGGCACATGGGTTATACCGCGTTGCAGAGGAAATTAAAAGCCAATTCGATAATATTGCATTTTTGTTTCCCCTTTCGTAGCAGCCGGTAGTAACAAAATGGGGCCTGGCTAGACGCTTCAGAATTCTACTAAAAAACTTTGAGTAATTTAGGAATGTTTGAAGAGCTTCTTGATACCGATAATTATGTTAAATTTTAATAACATCAGAAGTCAATAAGCATTTGTATTTTCCAATTCCGGATATATTGGTGAGACAATAACTATTATGATTATCGTCTGGAAACTTCATCCAAAGATTTTAGAAAAACTATAGATATTATACAAATAAAACTGTTAAGCGAATAAGAGTTATAAGGCCCGGTTTTACTTGTACCAATATCAAAGCTTAAACAAAAACAACAACAATACAGTGAGCTTATCTTTTCTTGTCAACTCTAAATGTAGTTGTAAGTGGATAAACAGTTTTATGTGTGTAATATCTTTATTTTTCTATAATCTTCGGATAAAGTTTCCTGACGATCTGGCCTAAGCAACCAGCGGAATGCGCATAGAAATAGCTTATCCCATCAACAATAAATTTCAGTTTATCAATAGTATGAAATAGGAATTTAGCACATTTAAACGAAACCCTGTTAATTAATTTGAATCCCAAGAAAAACTTAATTAGTTATTTAAGTTTTTTAAAGATATTTGAACAACAATAGACTAAATTTTTTATATTTTTGTTTTTAGTAAAATTAAAAAACGATTTTTTATGCAAATTTTTAACTTTTTAATATTTTAATATTTTGGAATTTTAGTACATACATATTTTAAGCGCATATTTTCGAGTTTTTAATGCATGAAGATCCCATTCGTAATAATTAGCAATATATCAAAAAAAAAAAATGTTTTTTCAACTTAAAGATATTCATACCCAATTATTTCTATTCATTGGGGGACACATTCGGCTACCTGAAATGGCCATTAGAGGGACCCTCATTTATCCGTTGTGTGAAATATAGGCTGATATTTGCGACTTTAATTTTTCAACTGAATTCGAATTAGACGCCGTTGTTTTTTTTAATAAATAAAAAACAATTGTTTTTCATTTTGGAATCCTTAGTTAGAATAGTAATCTTTCGTTTAAGGTGAAAGATTTATCAGTACACTGAAAAAAAAATTGCTGAAAGAATTATGTCAAAATGGAAAAATCCTAACTTTATGTTTTAAATAACACAAAAATGACTAATGGTTTTTATGCAAAGCAACCTGGTTCTGATTTGGAACTTCAATATCTAAAATTCCTCGGTGCCGATTGTCGATAGAATTTTTTTTTTTGAACACAAATTGAGAAAATCTAAAAAAAACCGAAAAAAATGCCAAATTCTCAGTTTTTTTTTTGACATTTTGCTATAAATATCTCAGAAACTAAGCATTCTATCGTCAATTTGAGATATTGAAGTTCTTAACCAGTGTGCAAAGTTTTGAGCAAAATTTTTGAGCACTTTTTGTGCCATTTAAAAAACAAACGAGCAAACTTAAGCCATTTTTTGCTTTTCGAAAAAAATTTATGAAATCATGACACAATAAAATGATTTTAATATTGGAATTACACATTATCGACATTGAAAAAGCATTTTACATAATTTCATATAAAATGTGTAGATGTTTGTCAGCCGTCATCCAGAGTCAAAGGCTAACTTAATCAAAATGAGTTATATCTTGTTTGAAATGCTAATAAATTACGCATCGAAGAGTGGCTAATTGGCTTTAATAGGATAAAAAATGCCTTGGTTATAGTGGGCCAAAACTACCATCTTATGAAAATATTAGCGTATTTCACCAATTATTGTCATTTCGGAAGATATTTTGTGCCACAATTTATAGCTTTATTGTAGTCTACTTGATAACAAAAATTTGAAGCTACATATAATGCACCAAAATTGGGTACAAACTAATAATCTCATAATCTATTTAACGGATTTTCATAAGTAGAAGCTTTCTAGAGGGCTTGTAGAATTATCCTGTTTACTGCTTTATCAGTGGTTTTAAAACGCCACTGCATGATGGCTCTTATCCAGTATTTGCTAAAAAACTATACCAATTTTCCATTATTTGAAATCTTTCGAAATTGATATGTTTACAAAAAATTAAGAAACAACCGTTTTAAAAAAATTGTAGAACATTGTTAAGTCATTTCCTTCAACAACAGAAAAATAACGGTACATTTTCGGATAGGCCAAATATGAAAAAGTCGTAAAACAACTATTGTTTTCGAGGCCCTAAGGAACCCTTTTCAACAATAAAATAGTTCTTTTCCGCGAAAAGACGATTTTGATGTATTGTTTTGTGATATAATATTAATAAAGGCCGTTACACTCTAACCCGCAAAGTCTTACGTATTTTTCAAAAATGCTTCCCTGATCTAATTATTCTTTGAACATTTTTAAAAACAATAACAACTTATCACGACAGGGTTGCATTTTCGTAAATTACTAAAGACTTTGTGGGATAGTGTATAACGGCCTTAAATGAATATATTATTGAAAAAACCCTCCTCTAAACGGCAATACACAACGTTTAGCCGAACTTAAAAAATCCAGCTTTAGAATCTCGTCTAAATCCCATATAAAAGTATTTATATAGTTCAAACTACGTTCGTATATACATATATATTTCTTTAAATTAATTTTTTAAGAGAATCTCATTAATAAAATTGAAAAGTAATTTGCCGGATAATATATTCTGTTGACAGCACTGCTTGAAAACAAAACTAAAATTCTAAAAAGCTTATACGTAAAAACGGAGAGAAATTGAAATCTTATCAGATTCATCCGCAACCCAAGATTACGTTAACGTAAGAGTACCTCTTTATACATAAGCTTGGTAAGGAGAACGGAACAGCTGATCCGCAAAGTATACGTTTACGTAAGAGTAACAAGGCCTTAAAAGTCTTATAATTACAATAAAGGATGAGAAAAGGTAAATGGCAATTTGCAAAACTACATTAACCAAGATTTAACAAAACTAAAAATTAAATACATATTTGATAATTACATAATAAAGAATATATATATAAATAGTAAAAAATTAAAGAAAACAATAATATATATTTGTATATGAAAATTTATTTTAATGAAACAGCCCCTTGAGCCCCTTTATAATGCATTAGACAAGTAGTAAATTTAATACTATAGGGGCAATAAGTTCCAAAGACGAATTGAATAGGTATAAAATTGCCACGATGGCTGTAATGTTCGGTATTTAACAAGTACTCGAAACTGGAAACAGAAAGCTGTACATAAAGTTTATTCTAAATAACAACATAATAAGATGGTTTATGGGCACAAGGCCCTATTCCAGAAAAAACTTGTATGGGGCTATGTGAAATTAGGGACCGATTCGCCTCATTTTCAATTGGCAATTGGAACATATGTGCCAAATTTCTTCGAATTGTCTCTAAAATTGGGATCTGTACTTTTCGCGCAATGTTTTCATGGACAGCCAGCCAGCCGGACGGACATCGTTAATTCGACTTAGAAAGCCGATTGGTATACTTAAAGGTGGGGCTAGGACTAATATTTGAAACAAACATCAGCACAAATGCATAATACCCTCTCCTCTATTGGGGTGTGGGTATAAAAATAGAAGATACATGCAAGATTTAGTTAAAGAAAACAAAAAAAAAAAACTGTAATAGGCACAACGATCTTGTGACTGTCAAAGGATCTCAATTTTATCCAAAATGTCAAATATAAAATTATGATACAATTACATTTACGAATGTAAAAATACGTACAATTAAAATGCATTTGTAACCAAGTATACATGTGTCCGTGTGATTGTATGTGCGGTGATCCAATCCTACGCATATGGACGAAATAAATAACTAAACCATTTCGTTAAATTGCTTAAAAGTGTGAAAATCCAGATGTGCATTAATTATTGCCATACAAGCCTTGGGGCAATGTGGCGATATTTAAGTATCTGCTGAATCTGTGTTGGTTTGGTCGTAGATTGTATGTATGTTTGTATGTACAGTGCAAACACTGTATAAATGTCCAATAAGTCGTCGTCGTCTATAAAAACAAATGAAAAAAATACTCACTTCTCTGGGTTATGTTGTGCTCTGTAGTGTTATGTGTTCGATATAAAAGATAAATATAAAATTTATGCATCCATTTAGCATAAAGCTTGAACAAAGTAAGCCATTGCGGTCCTAATTTAATCGATACATCGTTGAAGCCGCTATCACAAAAATCTGTATCGCTATTTATTTCCGATACGTTTTTAAAATACAACTGTCTTTTTAGGTGTTTTTTATTTTCATCATCATCATCTTCGCCATCACCAACATCAGTTGCAATTTTGATGTTCAATGTCTGAGATTGAAACAGACACATCATATCGAAACGATGTGTTTCGCCACAAGCGCACATTATTGTGATTTTCGAAAGCATTGTGCTTTTCTCGTAAGCATGATATTCTGCTCATAAAATAAAAAAATAAAAGCAACAAAGTTGAAATTAGGTATTTAATAGATTTTTTTGTATGATATTAGAATATTTGTGATCAATGAACAAGTATATACATACATATGAATGAATTTTTAGCACTACATTTTGGTATCAAATTATTCAATACAGTTGTTTACAAAATGTAAAAAAAATATACCAAACATTCTTAACCAGGGGCTGGAATTATATGCCAATTTTTGTTTTTTAAGTTATAAGTTAATAATCGAAACTACAATTTTTATTAAAAGAAAAGGCAAAGATTTGTTTGTGCATTTCGTATACCAATGCATACAATTTTGCTATAATGTCATTGTTTTGGCTAAAATAAATCCTATTTGTATACCCACATTGCCGTCGACGACATCGTTGTCAATGATGTATGCACGACTTGTCCCCGGTCGTGTAGGTTTTCTAGAAGACAATTTACAGTTTCAGCGACGTTGTCTTCTATTTAGCTCTTTGTGGGACCGTATGAGCGACACTGTCTTATAAGTTGTCTTGTATAAATGGTATTGATGACAAAGTTTTCTTGGATGCTATTCAAACACTTGCTTGGTTTCTTAAAATTCTCATATTCTTTTTTTTTGAATTGTTGATTTAAATACCTACAAAAAATTTACAAATAAGTTTTAACTAGTAAAACCGAAAAATGCTGATGAATTTATTCGCGAGCTGAAAAATGGATTTCATGCAGTTAATACTTCACTTTCAACCTTAGGATTTCTTATAAGAGTCAAAAACATATAACAGAAATTAAAATTCCAACTATACTAAAAACTGTCTGAAATAGATAACCATATAATAATTTTTGTCGTGGACGTAAAAATAGATGACATTGTCATGCATGTAGTCGTTGACGACATAGTAGGCGACATTTGTGTCGTGCACGATTTTCGCGACACTTGTTCGAAAATGTCGTTGACGATTTGTTTCCGCTGTCCCTCACATATCGTGCAGGAATTAACATTGTCGTGCATCCTTCTAGAGGATGTCTTAAAGACGTGGCCAATTGGTGTATTATGCATTTGTGCTGGTATTTGTAATACCTTAAAACATTGGTCCTAGACCCACATTTAAGTATACCGATGCTAAGAATCAATTTTTGGTTCCAGGTCGCAGTTTTGGAGATAATTTAATGAAATTTGGCACATAGGTTCTTTTTGCCTTTTAAAAATGAGGCGAATCGGTCCATAATTTCACATAGCCCCCATACAAGCTTTTTTCCGGAATAGGGTCTTTGTGCCCATAAACCATCTTATTATGTTGGTATTTAGATCAAATTTGGTTCAAACTTATTTTTTTACAATCAAAATCAACTTACCAAATTTAATAGAAATCGGGCCATATTTGACCGTAGTTCCTATACAAATACTACTCCTGAAAATAGAGTGACAATGGCGACAATTACAATTTTACTATAGCTACTATTTCTTAATCAAAATTTGGACATGGTAGGTCCAAAATTAACCAGGGGTCGCATATAAACATATCATATGGAGATATCTTAATAATATTCTGCACAAAGAACATGATTTTGTTTAGGCGGTAAATAGGTTAATCTAGCAAAAATTGTTTTTATATACTGTGGCATACACATACTTTCTTATTTTTTTTTTTTTTTGTTTCTTTTTTTGCATTATTAAAATAACGAACAAGAACTTTAGGTAAATAACAAATCTGCTACACGATTTAGTTTTGAAAATATTTTATTGCGAACCTATAGTCCGAAACTATATCACGGCTTACTTTAGACTTCAATTGTTTTTCAAAATAAAAAATATATTTTACATTTAGCATTGAGCACTTAATTTTTAATATTTGAGTTTTTATAAAATATATATATGTAATAAGGCAATTCACAAAGTGTTCTAAAGTGCTAAATACTGAAGCATGATTGTAAGCTAAGTAGCACTGTTATATACATAATACGTATATGATAAATAAGTGTAAATGTCAAAATTAAAACTATGAAAATACATTTATTTTTTATTACGCAAATAAATTGATAATTAAAGAAAAATAAGACTTTTAATTGTAAAAAAACATAGGTATCAAATTCGTATTTAATTTTAACATATGAAAAATAAAACAAAAATTGTATGACAGTCATAAAATAATAGCAAATATGACACTATAGAACACTTTGTGAATTACCTTAATATATCCAAGATCTTAATATGTATATTAAAAATTTATAAAACTCAGATACAAAAATCAAGTAAATAGTGCTTTAATTCTACAATAGGAAAATCGAACGGTTATTATCCCACCGCATAATCCTAGCATAATTCTTCTCCTCTACTAATATTTAAACATCATCGAAATTTGGTGTATGTCCAGTAATTGCACAGTGGGCCGCGAGTGCTGTTTTTTGATCCAGTGGCTTGTAAGTTGCTTTTAAATCAGACTTATGTGATGTGAGTCTGGTTTTTAGATTCGTTTTAGTTGTGCCTACGTATGCCTTCTGACATATGTTGGTATTGTCACCCTTACAATTGATCTTGTACACTTCGTTTGGTTTTTCCTCAGTTTTCAATTTTGATTTTGTTTTGCTGAATAATTTATTAACAGTATTGTTACATTTAAAAGCTGACTGGAACTTGTCCTTATTATATATATTAGAATTTTTTCATTCGTTCAGAAAAATTCGGTATATAACTGATTGATTTTATCCTCTGATTCCCTAGTATTAGCTATGGGATATTTATTTCTTACACGTTTTATCAAATCTTCTATTGTCTTTTTAGGGAAGTCATTCATTCTTAAAGTTTCCTTGAGTTTGTATAAATTTTTCTTGTGAAACTGAATGTCACTTATATCTAAAACCCTGCTGATGAAATTGGTTGCCGTGTTTATAATAATTTGTTTTGGGTGCTTTGAATAGAAATTTATTAATCTACCCGACGACGATGGTTTCTTGTACCAATCCAGTTTTAGCAGATTTCCTTGTCTTATTATTATTGAGTCCAAGTACGGTAGTTTACTATCACATTACATTACAATTACTCAAGTTCATTTTAAGCATTTCTAGATAAACTATCATTTGCAGCAATTGTCTAAATGTCGGCAACTGGAATGGGTCAATGAAATATCAAGATAACTCCGATCCCATTACACAAATTAGAAATGCGTTCACTGCGGTAGATTGGCATTCAACCTTTAAAGAAACTCGGAGAGATCCTTTCGTTCTGTTAATTATACAATAGTTAGGAGCGCCGTTGACACGACCAAAGAAATAAAATAATTTAAAAAACAAAGTTAGTCAGCGTCCTGACTTGCAATTTTTGTTGCAGCAATTTTTTAATATTCTGCTTTAAAGTTTCATTAGTGTCCATATTCTTAAATTCTACTCTGAAAAAACAAACAAGCAGAAGCGGTGTCAATAGTACGGTAAGTACGGATTTCCTTAAACCAAGAACAGAATGCTTGATTTAAGTACGGTTTATTCAAGTGCGAAATACTTATCTTATCCATATTAAATCCTGAATTCGTACTTAAAATTATCCGAAACAGTATTGACTTAATTAAAAGTGAGATAAAATTAATCTTAAACTGTGCTTGATTCAAGAATTTCTAAGACGGTTAAATCTCGATTCGTACTTGAAATAATCCGAAAGTGAGATTAAATTGATTCTAATATAAACCCATACCCCACAGGGCAAGAGAATATCATTATTTTACATACTCGTTACACATGTTTACTTTACTTTCGTTGTATTCCGCCCTTTGTTTACTGAAGAATTCTCAATAATAAAACACCAGCCGCATGCCAATATGGTTTCCGTATTCATTCTAATTTAAAAATTTGATTTATTTAACTTAATAACTAAAACAAAAGAATATGGGAATTATTGCTTCTTATTTTACTTTTCAAACATGAGAATAATCTATATTCGGTAACAGAAAGTTATATAAATGTCGTATGGGAAGTGCCACGCCAACTTGTCCAATCTCGCCCACATTTCTTCGAAGTAACCGAGATGAAAACTTTGTCTCTTGCCGTTCTCCAGATATAAATAAAAAATAAGATAACAATAACAAGGGATTTTTAGGTAAAATTGGGCGTAGTCGTGTTTTTTGCGCATATCTTAGCCATTTGATGTCCGATTAGACTGAATTTCAATAGCACACAATTCCGGACAATATGTTATATAAAACTACAACTACCAAGTTCCCATCATATCTGGGGGCTTTGGAAAACCCATTTCAATAGACAGACAACCTGATTTGAACTTCCCTTGTCATTTACCTTCGGCGAAGGCTATAAAAATGATTTTTTGTCTAACAACACCCACTGTGTTATAAATATCTGCCTATAGCTTACACACAAAAAAATCAATGTAAAATCGTCGAAAACAAGGTTAATATTACCGTTTTCGGTAGTGATTTTGCTTCACTGTTACTTCATGTTAATTTAACATGATTTTACAATAACTTGCGAATAACATTTTTTTCTTTTAAAATATCTACAATTCATGTTAATTTAACATTGCAGTAAAGTTAGAGCTAAATGTCATTTATATTGAAATAACAATCCGAATCACGTTGAATGAAAGTTATTTTAAGTTGAAACAAAGTGAATTTCATGTAGAATCAAATTGGTTTGAGTGTGATATAACAGTGAGAAGAAGCTTCAGAGACAACATATGCATTTATTTAAGAATAATTCAAAACACTTACCCAGAAGCATCAGCAGAATGGGCCGATATGGTTTTCGTCATCATTCTAATTAAAAACTTGATGAACTATTTAACTAAATAGTTTTAACTAAAAGAATACGGGAATTTTCTTCTTTTTATAACATATTTTAAACATGAAAATAAAAAAAATGTATGTTTTTCTTTTTATGGTGTTGTTTTTTTTTTCTATACGAAACAAGTAAAACAGGTTTTTTTGGTTTCAATCTTGAACAATGTTATTTTAACATTTTTCATTTAAAATTAATTTGAAACAATGTCTATAGTCTATACTTTTGCAGAAATTTACTACGATTTTTAATCAACATTGCGCCATGTTAATTTACTATTGATATTTTTTCTGTGTATACGTGCATACACACAAACATACATATGTGCTTAAGCATGTATGCATGTTAATTTAACAAGATTAACTTTTGATTTTAATATAAAACAGTTTTTTATTGATCCAATATTAAACAATGTTATTTTAACAGTGACAAATATCAAATAAACGTGATTTAAGGTTATTTTAATATTTTTCATTTAAAATTAATATGAAATAATGATAAATTTAAATAAAAGGCATACTTTTGCAGAAATTTACTATGATTCTCAATCAACATTTCGCCAAGTTAATTTAACATTGGTATTTTTTTCTGTGGGTACATCAATCCCTAAATACATACATATATTTTTTATAGATCACACTATTAGTGGGGAGGACATTAGTTTCCGCCGACTAAATAATTTATCGGTATATTATACCTTTTACCTTCGGTGAAGGGTATACCAAACCGATGATAGTAAATGCCTAACGGCTTAACCTATGACTCAATCGCGTTCTCTCTTACCCTCCGTGTTTACAAATACGGTCGATCGTAATACCCTAACAAGCCAATGGAAAACCCAGTAATACAATTAAAAAGTTGTCAAAAGCCTCAAGTACAAATTGCTATTGATAGGTATACAACAGTGCTTAAACGGGCCCTAAGCAGCCCTACCTATTCAGCAGTTGTTTTGGCTCCAAAAGTTTTAAAAGATTGTACAACTGATAGAACAAGTTCCCAAAACCGTTTCTCAATTCTGGATGAGGAAGCCTCGGAAGCACCAAACGACATCAAATCGTCTAAGCCACCCCCGATATATCTTAGAACATTCTTCTTATGTAGCTGCAATAAACCGAGGTAGTATAAACGAGACAAAATACAGGTTAATCATGAAGATGATTTTCGTACAATTTTAACTAAATTTTGAAGCGCTTAATAAAATCTTTTATACATACCATCTGAAATAAAAAAGAGAAGAGCTTCAAAATAAAAAATTTAATAAAAAATAATAAAATAGAAAAAAAATCCCCAGCCACTATTTCCAGTGGAGTTTGAAACCGTCGACGTTAAGCTTAAAAAAAAACGAAACACATTTCATTTAGAATTTGAAATATATCCTGTGCCTATGTTCTGTAACTCTCGCGTCGAGAAACTTTTCAAATGAAGTGTGTGAAATGAAACAAAAATGCCATATATTGAAACAAACATCTGTTTTTCTCACTAAACTGTGTCTGTAACTTTTTTTGGCGAGTACTAGCTGTCACGTAATGAAATTACTCGCCTATTTACAGAAAAAGTGTGTCTGTAACATTTTTGTGAGAAAAGTCTCCACTTTGAACTGTCAAATAAACTCACGAATAAAAATGGGGCGAGAAAAATTTTAGCACTAAAAAATAATTAAAAATGAAAAATACAAAGAATAATAATAATAATATTTTGTTATTGGCACATTTTTTTATTGTTTAATTATTTTCTTTTAACATTATTATAAAATATACGAATGTTTTCAAAGCTCGTTTGCAAACAACAAACATTAGAGTCGCACTTTACATTATTTGGCATGGCCGACAGTTGTATTTTCGCCGCCGTCGTTGAAATTTTTTAATTTAAGCAAATTTTGGGCGCCGTCAACTATAAGTGTGACTGCCGTCCACCACGTTTGCAATGTCACATCGGCTTCGAGTGCAATGTTATGACATTTATAACGTAACGACGTAATCTTTTTTGATGGTTTTCGACAAAAGTTACAGACACACTTTTTTCTCACTTTTCGAGAAACGATGGAATGTTTTGTTTCACATCTTTTCGATGCGAGAAGTTTTCACTAAAATTACAGAACATGGGTACTGTATAGAAAAATCACGATAGAGTAGCCGCACAAAATAAATGGTCCCGTTCAATTTTTAAACTGCCAAGAATTTGGTCATACTTAGGCATACTGTTATCTACCCCCTGTTTGCGTCGTAGGTGGTAGGGCTATCGAACAATTAGTATTCGACCGGTTTTAGCCGGTTATTTTAGTTTTGCCCAAGTCGGATATTTTATAAACCGAATATTCGAATATCAAATAAGCCGGTTAGTTTGGTAAAATAAACCGGCTTTTTTAGTAATGTGCAATTTATATACGTTTTCCTTACTTTTTTATAACTGTACCAGAAATTAAAGTATTTTTCTAAATGAAAAACTTAAACTTTGTATGTATTTAGAATGTCAAAGCTAAGGGAAACAAAATTCAAAAAACATTATGAACGATGCAAATACAAAAAAGCGTGTGTTCTTGTAACAAAAACAAAAACATTTCAAAATACGCCAAAAAATGTTCACCTTAAAAACTAATTACAATTTGACATCTATTCCTAAAATGATAAGTTGCAAAGGCTCTTCAAAGTCACGACTTATTAATAACCTTTATTTAGTCCAAAAGCTTGGCATAAATACACGCCAAGTAAAACTTGACTCTTTTTCTTAAGAGACTGCCAATAGTACTTTACTAAAATATGCTGCCAAAAGTGTTGTGTTGCCGAGGACGGAATGTCCGTTAACGCACTAAAAACTCTGAAGTAGTTTAGCATATCTTCATGCTTAAAACTACAACATACCGGCGGAGGCAACGATATGAGAAAATTCATCAGTTTTATTTTTTAAAACACCAAGAACTTAAAACAAAATGGAAAGAATCAAACAGTGTCATGGAAGGTTTTAAATTGTGATCGACGAATTGGCAGATATTTCATTACTATTCGTTTCTTTAATGCCAAAAGAAACCAAAGCTTTTCAAAAAATCTAAATCTATTAAATATTTGACGTCTTACACATAACCACTAGTTTTCTTAAAGAACTGTTTGCGTTTGCAAAACGTTGGCTAGAGCAAATATATAATATTATTTAATAGTTTCATAACATTATACAGTTATCATCTTAGGAATAAAGTTTAGTAAATAAATAGAAATTATTAAAAAAAAAGCTTAAGTTTGATGAATTTTCTGGTTACTTTTTTTTTGGATTTTATCGTCAAATATTTGTTAGGTCTGAACATATTTTAAGTCATATCTATCTATTTTGTTGGTTCCTTGCCTTCGTGAACTGTTTTGTTTTTATTTAAATTAATTACTTATTACAAAAACTAATTTGATTTTTGTATTTTTATGTATTCGAATTTAAACCGGTTATTTTTAAAATACTTAACCGAAACCCGGTTTTTTGTAAAATAGCAGCTATACGTAATATTCGAAAACAGGTTTTTTAAAAAAGTCGAATAATCGATCTCCCTAGTAGGTGGTGAATTACATGGTACGGTTCTTTGCAATAAGTCTAAAAACGACTCCAACGTAAAATATAACAACTGTGTGGGTTATCACACTGATAACTGTAGAGGGTGCCCTATATACTCTGTCGTTAAGCGTATGGTTGGACGGAAACCTAATCCCCTTTAAATACAGGTAATAAATCAAGTAAACACAAATTAAATTCGGTTTCCGCAGCCTAGTAATAAGAGAACCTACGTCCTAAAACCAAACCATACGCCAATGCAAAGTGCTTCGCCAAGTAATGATGAAACTCCAGTTTCTAATTTTAGTCGTCTACAAAAAACCATGGAAACATTAGCGCAAACAGTAAATAATTTTACGAACACAATGAGTAATATGATGCAGGAAATTCTTAGAATGCAATCGATGTTATTGAAAGCTGTACTTAACAAGCTAGGAACTGTTTAAAAATTTGTTTTTGGAAGGCAAACGGCATCCGCCAATATAAAACATTAACTAGAATACTTTCTTTAAACTAAATAAATTGATATAACGATGGTTTCTGAAACTCATTTACCTCAAGTTATGATTCCAATGACCCTCGAGGTAGAGCTTGTGAAGGTTCTGCCATATTGATAAAAGCCCGAATCAAACACAACTTAATGTGGTTAAAAATGGTTAAAAATTGTTTTGTTAGAGGTGACCATATTCAACCATGTCTGCGTGTGGTATTAATAATATCAGTAATTAAATGCTGTGGAAGCTACCTCACATAGCAAAAAAATAAAATGTTTATTTTTAATTCGGTTTTACGCCTTGAATACTATCCTCAAAAATGGTAGGTTTCCTTAATTACCATGATACTAAAGACAGGTAAAGATCATACAAAAGTTGAGTCGTATAGGCCTATTACCTTAGTATGAAGTATGTATATCAAAGCTATTTGAGAAACTACTAGTGTCAATATTAACACCGATTTTAAATGACAACAGTTGTATCCAAAACCATTAATTCAGTTTTAGAAAAAAACATAGCACAAGAAACTTTTGCTTCTATGAGTTTGTTCAGTTGCGCTGTATTTTTTTTTTTTTTCGATGTCTCGATGGCAAACTTCTACTTTGCAACTAACTTAAAGCCAATCTAGTGCTACGGTATTCAATTTTGGGTTACTGCCTGGGCCTCTTATATCGATAAAATTCAAAGGCGCCAGAATAAACTTCTTCGAATAATCACAGCCGCTCCCAGGTATGTTAAAAACTCAAGTATCCACAAGGATCTCAATGTGCCATTTGTAAAAACTTTGATTACGAAATATGCAGTAAAATATTTAAAAATGCTGGAACTGCACCTAAATCCACTAGCTCGAAATATTTTAAATTAGACTGGCCACACTCGCTTAAAGAGAAGAGACACTGCAGCACTCAGTCAATCAGAGGAGCGATACACACCTACATATGTGAAACCGTGATGACGAAATTTTTTGACTGGCACTGGCAAGTCACAAAATATTGTATTATGGTAGGATTTTATTAATTATTGTTAGTTCATATTAAATATAAGAAGATTCAATAAATAAATACTGAGAGAAAAAAAAATAAGTTCCAAATGTAAGGTGCACTCAAAAAAAAAATCAATCCATCCGTACTCAAATCAATCCGGAGCGGTATCAATAGTACGGTGAGTACGGATATTCTTGAATCAAGTACAAAAAGATTGATTCAAGTACGGATTATTCAATCCCAAAATTCTCACTTTATCCATATTTGATCCCGAATTCGTACTTGAAGTAATCCGAAAACGAGATTGATTTAAGTAAAAGTAGGATCAAATTAATTTCGAAATGCGATTGATGCAAGCATTATAAAGTTGATTTAATCCCGTAACCGACTCAACACTAATACAATAGCAGCCAAGGCGCATTGACTAAAAGGTGAGGCAATTATACAACAACGCTGCTTCTGTGGTCGGATTGTCAAAAATATTGCTAGTATAAAAGGTTAAGCTTCGTTCAGACGGTGGTAGGATCTTACAATGTTGTCATTAAAATTGACTAAAAATGTCTTGCAACTATGTGAACATTGTACACTATTTTCATTTGGCAGATGTGTTAAATTAATGCATCTGACAATGGCATCATTGTTAGAAAAATGACAACATTGAAAGATGTGGCCATCGTCCGTACGAAGCTTTAGTTTACATAAACAATTTGTTTGCATACACACTTTGTTAAGTCGACCACCGAAAAAAAACACCATATGTTGACTTGACCCCACCTTCCAGTGAATTCGCCTTGATAGCAGCTTTAATAATGGTTAAAGAAAACATTAAGAGGTTGCAACATACGATCCACAAAATCGATGATTACTAGTAGTGCGAAGTTGTAATGAGGAAATATGAACATCTTTTTTATTTTCAGGAAATTTATATGAACGTTGTTTTGATAACAATCAAAGATAATTACATATAATTAATTTTAAAGTTTGCTTACTGTATTTTTAAAAATTACATATGTATGTACCTAATATTTATGACTAAAATAAGTATAAAAATTAATTTATACGAAATTATTTTCTTTACAATATGCATTTAAATATGAAATAAAAATGTTAATAAATGAGTAGGTGAGATGCAAAACTCGTTCGTTACACTATTTTCCAATTTTGGGAAAATGCAAAAAACATATACCGCCGGATATAATGGACCAAATTAGTTGAACTTTTTTGATTTTGAAGTGTTATGCCATTATTTATTAATAGCTCAACAGTTGAAAAATTGAAACGAACTGAAATATAGAAAAATAATAGATTTAATTTTGTAACCAACGAGTTTTGCTACGAATTTTCGAAAGAAACTAGTTTTGCTACGATCTGTATGAGATCGAACTAGTTTTGCAACGCACTTAAGCCCACCAGGAAAATTAATCATTGCACTTGGTATATTTTGAAAGTTATGTAAATTAATTAAAATTAGGCAAACAGTGCTAAAAAAATGTTACAACTGTTCTGTTGGTGGGAGATAAACTACCCCAACTAACATTTTTTACAAAATAAGTTTTTTATACAGTTGGAATCGGATGTGTAAATTCCCTTAAGTCCTATCTAATGTAGTTTTCGAGGTAGAAAAGTTAAAAACAATACCCAGTCCAACTTGCTTAGATACAAAGGGAATCAAGTGTACTTAGTTTTGTTTACCACTGGATTTGTACACAATCAGGAGAATGTGCTTAGGGGCAAAGAACATCAAGAATCGTTTTTTGTAAATTGTAAAGTGAGGTCTTTTGTTTTTAAAATAGATAAACTAAAACACTGCCATTTTGGTTCTATTTTTTTATTTAGTCAAATATTTCGACCAACTTTGTTAACCATTCTCAGGAAAATAAAATATATTTTTATTTAAACATGCGGATGCTCCTTCTGTTGTTACTTGTAAAATTTTGTATAACACATTTTGCAGAGAAAAGTAAGGTAACAAACAATTTGTGTAAGCCTTGTTATAATTTTCGGAAATAGCAGACCATTTGTGGTTGGACTTGGTGCTGTTGTGTCAAGGGATTGAACAGTATCAATACCAACTTGGGAGGTAAAGAACACCAAGTCCAACATAATAAGTAAACGTATGTTACCTTATATGACGTTATTTTATTAACGATATCATCGACATAAAAAAAACATATTAGAGTCATAAAAAATATTTGGGAAAGGCAAATTTTTAAATGTGGCTTGGTTTTGTTTATCTCCCTTGTTGTAAAAAATATGAAATTTTTAGACAAATAAATTAAAATCTTTTTCTTCAGTGTACTCGTCATTGTTTTTTTCCGTTCCATAATCAATAAATTTTTCTCTCCAAGAATATAAAATAGCAAGTCTTGATTTTCTCTCCAAATTTCCCAAAGTGAGTAGATAAAATTTTTCAAAAATCATTTTTCGGGTAAACCCCCTCATTGGTAGAGAGTATATATGGAACAATGTCATGCATTTTTTCCGAGTTCCTTTTCCTTTTTTCTATTAGCTTTCGCCTTGAAGGTTGGAATTTAAAATGTAGCTTACTTAGTGCTTTCACCACAGGAGCTACAACATACTCCCAGTCATATATTAGACCGTACATACAAAATTTTTTTTCAATATACGATTTATAAAAAACAAATATGCCAAAGCAAACTTGTTTTCAAATTTGCAGTTTAAAAGTCCCTAACTCGACTATATTTAATCAACGATATCTTGGTGCACCTCTAACACAAAGTTTAATACAGTGAACCAGCGAGTTTTGTTACACAAAATACATAGAGATAGTTTTGAAAATGTCTGTTGAGTGGAACGAACCAGTTTTGTTACCAACTGCAATTTTATGTCACAAAAAAACATAGAAAAGGACATGATTCGATACAATCTATATATTTATTCTCATAAGGTGCTAAAATATCTGTCTAGATCGGTTGTTATCTCATTTTTTTTAATTTTTGAAACGAACGAGTTTTGCAACTCACTTACTCAAATATTAAACGTTAAAAATGGATTTTTAAATTTTTTTCAAAACGTATCTTTTTGGGAAAAAGTGTATCTTTTTGGAAACTTAAATGTATCGTTCTCGAAATTTCACTGGCAACACTGAAAAAAATGCAAAGCTGAGAGATTAGACTTATAAGTTCTCTGATAATAATACGCTCACTCAGAGTGGCAATACCAACGAAAATTTCAATCTTTTTTGTACTTGATTTGATAATTTTATACTTATTTTGAGAAATTCCGGGATTGATTTTCGAAAATGGTCCCATTTGGATTGTTTTAAGTGCGTTTGGGATTGTTTTAAGTACGTTTAACTGTTTTTCGTACTCAATTTTTTGAGCACGCCTCGTGCTAAAAGTTAGCATAAAGTATTTTTCTTTCTGTGTGGAGCTAAAAATAATCGCCATCATTATTTCTGTGAAAACTTCTGCCTGGACAACATCTTAATTTTCTTGTTCAGTAAAATAAAAAATTTAATTTAACTTCATTTTTCAAATTTTATTGGGCAGAGCTTGTTATATTTACTCAAATATATATATTTTTATATACAAATTAATGTATACACCGTCGCAAGAATTAAAGAACGCTGTAACTGGCAAAACATAAAATGTTCACCAGAGCCAAAAAACCTGTATGAAAGAAGAAAAAAATGCATATCACAAAAACTTTACAACTTAGGAACATGATTTTAAAAACGTAATTTTATTTTTTCTAGCTTTATATATTGGGTGTAAACATTTCCTCTCAAGTCTATTATTTCCGGTGATTCTGCGGCTTACAGAATCCACAGACCTATAGAATGCTGTAACTACAATTATTTTTTTATGGAAACAAAATTTTAGAACTTTCAAACGCTTTAAGTGACACATTTGTTTTTTTTTTTAAGTAAAACTTAATAGCTGTTAGTTAAAGTGAATAAAGTGGGACAAATATTTTTTGAACAAAACATTTATTTAATAATGTAGAACTAAATTCATTTATTTAATAATTTATAACTACATATATATCGACAGGATAAGCCCTTTTTTCTAAAATATTCAGTCTTCTGTATCGGTTTTTGGTAGGCAATCTGCTACTTTATTGTTGTGGTGCAGGTCCAGAAATTCTATTCTATCGGTAATTTAGTGGTATATAAATCTTCATTTGGTTTAGCGTTATGCACATTTCCTTTTTCGGATAAAAATGATGCAAAAAAACGTATTTTCGATTTTTTTTGTCAGTTACAGCGTTCTTTAATTCTTGCGACGATATGTTTATTTGTTTGTTGGTACCTTTTAGCCGGCTAAGCCGCCAAACCGATTTTTATGAAACTTTTGCAATATATTACTGATGTTATGGAAGGATCTATAGGCTATACATTTTTGGAAATTTTAAGTGGGAGTGGCACCTCCCATACAAAAACAATATCAATTTCTGTATATCTGGAGAAGGGAAAGAGCTAAAGTTTCCAAATTTGGAACAAGCATCTTGGCTAACAATACAGAGCATCTGAAAAAATTGGGCGTGGCACAAAATAGATTTATTTATATCCTAAGAACAATGAGAGAAAATTTGTCCAAATTTGGAACACATAGCTGGGTTATCAATACACAGCATCTCTAGAAAACAGAAGGGATTGGATAAGTGGGCGTTGCACCTCCCATACAAAAACATTATAGATTTCTTTATATAATCCTGGTTATCACTACACAACATCCGACAAACTGTCGAAGAGATTAGAGAACTGGGCGTGGCACAAAAAAGATTAATGTATATCTGGAGAACAGTTTAAGAAAAATATTCCAAAGTTGGTACACATAGCTTGGTTATCAATACACAACCTCTCCTCTCCTCGCAGATTTTTGTTTGTATGAAAAGGCCAAACTTTCCAATGTTGGTATAAATAGCTTGATGGTGAACACGCAACATCAGTCAAAAAAAGGCACGCTTAAATAAGTGGGCGTGGCACAAAATATAATTAAAATTCAAGGTGCAAGCAAAATGGGTTGCTCACGTCGTATAAGTGCAACTATGCTTTTTTGCACAGTTGCAAGGGTAAAAAAAATTGAGGTGAATTCCTTTAGTAAGAGTATTCAAACTTGGTACAAATAACTTCAAGAACAATGCACGAGATCTGTATTGAAAAAAATTACATATTTTATTTTAATGAGGGTAGCGAAGCGCACTGGGCTAAGCTAGTTTTTAGTAAAAACAACTAAGAGTGTTATATTCGGCTATACGTTGACCATCGGTTCCGTATTATACAGATCAGTAGTGTATTTCAGATATTTGTTTTGAATGAATTACTTTAAAGTAAATAAATTTGAACTGGAATAGCATTTCAAAATTAGATGACTTTTCTCATTACTGGAACTTGTTCAATTGTTCTTTCTAGCTTTTGTACATACATTTAGGTCATAAATGAAAACTATTTTAATTTCTTCAGATATGCAATTATGCATTCAAAGCCTTATTCATAAGCAATATTTAAGGTTTAGAACGGGTTTATGAAACGAATTTTCTATGACAATTTGTTAAATGAACCTTTAAAATTCCTAAAATATTTTTTATGAATAAGGGGGTTAATGTTTAATTAAAAGTTAACAAATTTAGTTTTTTTTAAATAATTTGGTTATTCTTTTTTAGCAATTGATTCTAGTTTGAAGCGATGCATATATGAGAATTTTTTGTCAACGAGACGTATATTAGAATTTTTTATGAAATCAAATTATTAAAATGTTTTTACATTGTGAATATTTAAAAGTGGGAAAGATATTTCTTCCTTTTTGCTCACAAAATTTTTCCGGAAAATCCCGAGAAAAACTTTACTAATAGTCCAGTTAAAGCCAGAGTCGTAGTCATATTTTCCATATTTCATATATCTCATTTAAAAATGTTTTTAGCTATTTTTTTATCAAAAATATATTAAAATAAAATATCCGACAAAGTGCAATATGAAAGTTTCTTTAAATTGCCTCTCTTAATTAGTACCTAAAATGTAATTGGCTTAAAAAAAGTCAGTATATATAACGGTTTTTGATTAATTTGGGTTTTGATTAATTTTGGTCTTCGGTTATTAGGCTTCAGGGCAGGGTTATAAATTTTTTCGCTTAAAAGTGGTAAAAACCTTCTAAAGACAAAACTTTTTTTATACACTCCACCACTAGTGGTGAATGAGGGTAAGTCCGAGTTTAGACGAGCGAACATTTGGAAGGAAAACATCTGGAATTCTCTTTTGTTTTTTCATTCTCGGTCACACAGACGAACATGTTGCCGGAAACATTCTGTTTATATTGTTGTTTTTTTCTCAAAAAGCAAAGTAAATGTCAACAAAGAAAATGAGAACAAAGCGTGTCGCCGAGTACCGAACACAAAAACCATTCTCTCTTCCCCAACCGTAATTTGCTACCAAACAAAATGTTTCCCTTCCAAATGTTTCCCTGTCTAAATGGGCACTAAGCAAAGTTTGTGATTCCGTGTGAAACTTGTTTAATATTAATTTCAGACCTCATAAAGTAGATATCGTTAGCTAAAATGCAAAAAGGCGTAACTAACAAAAATATTATTTTACAGGAGAAGTAAAAAACTGTGTTAAGTGAAAACTAGAAACATGTCAAAATAACATGCATCATAAGTCGTCAAATGAAATGAAAACCAGAAACATGTCAAATTAACATGCATCATAAGTCGTCCATGGAATTCTTCTAATAATTTTCAAAGAAAACCATTTTGTTAGAAAAAAATTGTAATAACGTCGTTTTGCATTTATCAAATAAACTTACTTGTAGTTACGTGCCCTTGTTTTTTGTTAATAAAAGCGCAATTTTTGATGAAGACATGTAGTTTAATGGCGTTCATAATAATCAATCAAAAGCTCCATTTTGAATTTTTTGTTAGTTACGCCTGGCTTGTGGAATTTGTGGAGCGACACCAAAATTGATGAACAATCTAAATTACGTTCAACTGAGGCAGCCACAAAACCACTTGTATGAATAAGGATTGCGACACTTCATGCTTGGATACGAAGCTTCGGGTGTAAAATTCATATCGCCTACAGAATACCGATAAAAAATTGTCAAATTCCTGGAGAAAATAAAGAAATTGCTCAACAAACCAGAAGAAAAATTCAACTCGAACTAAGAGAACAAATGGGTATCTTGGTGGACATTCCAACCGCCAGAATATTTTTCGATCAGCCAACTCTACAGTAACTGGCGTTCAAGTGGAACTTATAAAAATGTTTGGCTTAATATTGCGAAAAATGGCATGTGGGTATGCAGTTTACGAAGAGGCTTTTCGCATATATGCCTTTGAAGCACAGAGTACACAGAGGCGTCACGAGGTAGTAAAGATTGTGTTTTTTGTGTATTTTTCCTCAAAAGCTGCCCATTTTGCATTTTTTGTTTTGATCACGCAATTTGTGTTGATAGTAGCAGCCTGTTTTAGCACATTGCCACTTCACTACCAAAAAACGTTCTCTTTCTTCGAAAGCTGCCCTCGCAAATGATTTAGGCATTTTGTATACGTCACTTTTTTCATCTCTGTATGCTTTGAGCTGGGAAGCGGCAAAAATATTTGTTTCCGAATACACTTGGTTTTTTATGCCGCCATCTGTACATACAATATTAATATTTATTTATTTATTTATAAAATTAACTTATAATTAGATAAAGAGCCATGGCTACTGAGGCTTTCAGCTCATTTATATTAAAATTATATAGTTATAATATGTTAGATAAACTTATATATATTACAATTTTTTAAGAATTTTATTATTGTTTTAATGTCATGAATACATGGGCTTGATAAAAGATCCAAAGGGTTATTATTCCTAAAAGTTTGTTGTCTGGTTTTGTGGTATTTAAGACAGCAGTTCAATATTCACAGATTGGAATATTTTGTAACTTAATAAGGGAGCCATGAGTCAATCGGGTATGTCCAAGACGGAGCAGATTTTATTGGAAAAGTTTCGATGCCAATAGGAATGATGTCAGAATAGGCCCTTGAGGCAAGAAATAATGATTTTCGCAGTTATAGGCTGAACCATACGAGAAAAGACTCGAGATTGCACACAATGGAAGACTTACTGCACGCTTTATTAGTTATGTCGGGTCCTTTTACTACATCTAAATCAAAAGGCAACTCGAAATACTTCAAAAAATACATCAAAATTGATGATGAGGTCAAGAAGCTTCTTTTAAATATAATTATGAGCTACCTGACAGGCTTAATTCTGAAAGCTCCGACTCTGAATAGTTCTTTTTTATTTTTTTGTAAACTGTAAAAAAATATAAATGGGAAAAATTTACTTGTGTAATAAAATAAAAATATTCATGGTAAATACGACCTTTAACCCTTAACGAAAATTCTTGTTGGACACCATTTTAATAGAAACCTCATTAGCTTTAAAATGAGATTTTGTTGATTGTCGTTGCATTAAAATTTAGAAAGATATAGCTACTAACGTTGTACTATTTATAAAAGATTTGGATGAATTTTTCACTTTTTATGACCTGGTAACTCCGGAACCATTTGGTCCAGCAATCCCAAAGTTTGTATTTGCATTAACCACGTAGAATACAATTTTTATACCTAATTCCGTCAAGTTTGGAGAGGGTCAGGTCGAAAATGTCTATTTTATTGTTTGGTTATATATGGAAATATCCATATACTTAAAAAAAACAAACAAATTTTTATATTTAATGAATTTTTTATATTTAAATATATGGGGGATTTCATGTCAAGTGACCCAATTTTGAAATCGATGTCTTCCGATTTGGATGAAATTTGCACCAAGATTAGTCCTATTGGATAGTAGTTTAGACACAAATTTTCAACAAGATCGGTCTAAAAGTTTCTGAGTTAGTGGGGGTCAAAATTTGACATTTTGGCCATACAGGTGTTCTTTCTTATCCATGTAACTTATTACCTATTGGTGTTAGCAAAATTTGTCCCAAGTAGCTTCGATAGCTATTTGATCCATCTTTTGAAAAAAATTTTTTTTGTTTTTTTAAAAAATTTTTTTTATTTTTTTTTTTTAAATTTAAAACTTTTTTTTATTTTTTTTTTTAGCGGGTATGTTTTTTTTTTTTTTTTTTTTGTTCAAAAGAAAGCTTATGTCTTTTCCTTTAAGGTAGTTTTGGTCCCTTTTTGGGATGCGAGCGGCTTATGTATAAAAAAAAATAATTTCTAACTCTAGACAAGGGTTTTTCAATTTTTAGCATATGCAGTGTTCTTTCTCATCCATTTAACTTATAAGCTATTAGTGTTAGCAGAATTTGTCCCAAGTAGCTTCGATAGCTTTTTGATCAATATTCTGAAAAATTTTTTTTTTGTTTTTTTAAAACTTTTTTTTTTAAATTTAAAATTTTTTTTTTAAATGTAAAATTTTTTTTTTATATTTTTTTTTATTCGGAATGTTTTTTTTTTTTTTTTTTTTTGTTCAAAAGAAAGCTTATGTCTTACCCTTTAAGGTAGTTTTGGTCCCTTTTTGGGATGCGAGCGGCTTATGTATAAAAAAAATAATTTCTAACTCTAGACAAGGGTTTTTCAATTTTTAGCATATGCAGTGTTCTTTCTCATCCATTTAACTTATAAGCTATTAGTGTTAGCAGAATTTGTCCCAAGTAGCTTCGATAGCTATTTGATCAATATTCTGAAAAATTTTTTTTTTGTTTTTTTAAAACTTTTTTTTTTAAATTTAAAATTTTTTTTTTAAATGTAAAATTTTTTTTTTATATTTTTTTTTATCCGGAATGTTTTTTTTTTTTTTTTTTTTTGTTCAAAAGAAAGCTTATGTCTTACCCTTTAAGGTAGTTTTGGTCGCTTTTTGGGATGCGAGTGGCTTATGTATAAAAAAAATTATTTCTAACTCTAGACGAGGGTTTTTAAATTTTTAGCATATGCACTATTTTGAATTTTTTCCTATTTGTGTTTAAGTGTTTCTAAAGCCTTAAAAATAAAACGTTTGCAAAGAAACTAGACAAATTAACCTTTCCGACGGTATGTTACAAACCCAATTACTATTTTATACCTTCGATACTATAATGCCCACAATATGTTAATCCCAGGAATAAAATCACTTTTTTTCTGTAGAAATGTTGACAAATTAAATTCTTTTTATTAATTTGTAATAATAATTAAATTAATATATAATTATAATAATAATTTCTAATAATAATAATAAAAATATAAAGATAAATAATTTAATAAAATAATTAGTATTGTGGTTATTTTGTTGAACTATTTATGGTTTTTAATCCAAATTTTTAATAATTTTAATTAGGCTTAAGATCATTAAATTTAATTTTCATTAATGAAAGATTATCAATAACAATTTTAATTAATTTTCATGTTGTAAAATTCCTTTCTTCATAAAAATAATTTAATGAAAATTAAATTTAATGAACTTAAGCCTAATTAAAATTATTAAAAATTTGGATTAAAAAAATTTAATAAAATTTATGTAGGAAAAATTAAAAAAAGAATTATTTGTCAACATTTCTACAGAAAAAAGTGATTTTATTCCTGGGATTAACATATCGTGGGCATTATAGTATCGAAGGTATAAAATAGTAATTGGGTTTGTAACATACCGTCGGAAAGGTTAATTTGTCTAGTTTCTTTGCAAACGTTTTATTTTTAAGGCTTTAGAAACACTTAAACACAAATAGGAAAAAATTCAAAATAGTGCATATGCTAAAAATTGAAAAACCCTTGTCTAGAGTTAGAAATTATTTTTTTTATACATAAGCCGCTCGCATCCCAAAAAGGCACCAAAACTACCTTAAAGGAAAAGACATAAGCTTTCTTTTGAACAAAAAAAAAAAAAAAAAAAAACATTCCGGATAAAAAAAAATATAAAAAAAAAATTTTACATTTAAAAAAAAAATTTTAAATTTAAAAAAAAAAGTTTTAAAAAAACAAAAAAAAAATTTTTCAGAATATTGATCAAATAGCTATCGAAGCTACTTGGGACAAATTCTGCTAACACTAATAGCTTATAAGTTAAATGGATGAGAAAGAACACTGCATATGCTAAAAATTGAAAAACCCTTGTCTAGAGTTAGAAATTATTTTTTTTATACATAAGCCGCTCGCATCCCAAAAAGGGACCAAAACTACCTTAAAGGGTAAGACATAAGCTTTCTTTTGAACAAAAAAAAAAAAAAAAAAAAACATTCCGGATAAAAAAAAATATAAAAAAAAAATTTTACATTTAAAAAAAAAATTTTAAATTTAAAAAAAAAAGTTTTAAAACAACAAAAAAAAAATTTTTCAGAATATTGATCAAAAAGCTATCGAAGCTACTTGGGACAAATTCTGCTAACACTAATAGCTTATAAGTTAAATGGATGAGAAAGAACACTGCATATGCTAAAAATTGAAAAACCCTTGTCTAGAGTTAGAAATTATTTTTTTTTATACATAAGCCGCTCGCATCCCAAAAAGGGACCAAAACTACCTTAAAGGAAAAGACATAAGCTTTCTTTTGAACAAAAAAAAAAAAAAAAAAACATACCCGCTAAAAAAAAAAATAAAAAAAAGTTTTAAATTTAAAAAAAAAAAATAAAAAAAATTTTTTAAAAAAACAAAAAAAATTTTTTTCAAAAGATGGATCAAATAGCTATCGAAGCTACTTGGGACAAATTTTGCTAACACCAATAGGTAATAAGTTACATGGATAAGAAAGAACACCTGTATGGCCAAAATGTCAAATTTTGACCCCCACTAACTCAGAAACTTTTAGACCGATCTTGTTGAAAATTTGTGTCTAAACTACTATCCAATAGGACTAACCTTGGTGCAAATTTCATCCAAATCGGAAGACATCGATTTCAAAATTGGGTCACTTGACATGAAATCCCCCATATATTAATTAAAAAAAATCATTCACATTTTTTTTTTGTTTTGTTTTTGAAGTTATTAACAACGCGCCGCTATGTTGGGTATTTCGGCCACTGTGTGTCGGTGGAGGGTATCAAAGATTCGGCACAGTCGCATATAATACTCTAACTTGTTTACAAGTAATATTTCTGAAATTGCTGCTTATTCGTCTTGGAGGCGCTTAGAAAACTGATGGTCATAATATCGTTAACTGTTAAGTACCATTCAGCACATGTATTGAAAACCAAAAGTATTTAATTTTTCTAAATGGTTTCTGTTGTTTTAACTGCGTGGGACAAATTGACGTCAGCGCCGTCGCTTTGCAAATAGTCCTTTAATAACTTCACGTCATTTTTACGACTTATTTTATTATACCATCTTGTTATACGCATACTCCTAAATTGTACACGACATAAAAATAGCAACAATGTTGAATTAGTATTCGGTATTGTGCTTCTCAGCACTAACAACATACAAATTTAAAAGATGCATTCATACCTCTTGTACGCATGGCTGCCAGATTTGACGTTTTATCGTCATTTTGACGACTTTTGGCGATTGGACGATTTATACCCTAAATTTGACGATTTTTCATATGACAATTTTTTTACCATTTCACAACTGTTTTTATTTTATAATAAAATTAACCAATTTTGTTAGCTTCTTAGATACTTTAATTTATTTGATTGCCAGTAATTTGCGTCCAAGCTGCTCACAGTACAAAATACGTTTTATTTTATTTAGCGCGATGCATTTTATGAAGTTCAATTTGCTCAGTTGGTACCGTTTTGTTAAATACATTTTTAACCATTCTTCTTACGTGCAAACTAGGTGTTCAATATCTCACGGCTTTACACGGAAGAAAATTATTTACAAAATATGGTTAGAACCAAAAAAATTTTGCATGATTCTTGTCCGAGCCAAAATAACTTATTCTAATATATGTGTGGCTTGGTTCAAGCAAAATGTTTCTTTATTTAAGAAAGTTTTACTAAATACGAACAAAATAAGTTAAAATCGAGAAATTATTTTAGATTTTGGATTTTCCTGTTTAAGGAAACGAAATTGATTACTTTAGAAAATAAACTTCTTTCCGTGTAGCTCATTTTTATACCCACACCACAATATTGGAGAGGGTATTATGCATTTGTGCTAGGTCCTAGGCCCACCTTTTAGAATACCGATCGCCTCAGAATCACTTTCTGAGTCGAATTAACGATGTCCGCCCGGCTGCCTGGCAGGCTGGCTTGGCTGTCCATGTAAACTTTTGCGCAAAGTACAGGTGCCAATTTTGGAGATAATTTGAAGAAATTTTGCACATAAGTTCTAATTGGCACAAGGACTAAGCCTTAAATGGGGTGATTCGGTCCATAATTTAAAATAGCCCCCATACAAGTTTCTTTCCGGAAAAGGGCCTTGTGCCCATAAACCATCTTATTATGTTGGTATTTAGATTAAATTTGGTCCAAACTTATTCTATTGCAATCAAAACCATCATACCAAGTTTTATTGGAATCGGTCCATTTTTGACCATAGCTCCCATACAAATACTACTCCAGAAAATAGCTTTTAATCCCATAACTTCCTTTTAAATATCTTAATGATATTTTGCAAAAAGAACTTTTACATGAATCTTAACCTCATAACATAGTTATGTTTGGGCGGGGTCCGAAATAAGGTACACTAGCAAAAATTGTTTTTTATATACTGTGCTGTAGGGCATCATATGATCGAGTTTTACCGACCATGCTTTCCTACTTGTTTTTACTTTTTTATTGGATGTCAATACTTTTGACGATTTTAAAGATTTTTTTCTCAAAATTTTACGATTTTCGACCAATTTTATCTGGCAGCTATCCTTGTACGGGTTTATGGAGCATCACAAATCTGACTTTTCTTGACTGCCCACTGGCTACTCGGCGATTTAACATTTGCATACAAAAAAAAAATTACCAACAGCATTGATGACTCAAAAACACTCGTTAATGCTTAGTTTGAAAACTATAAACATCAGAGCCTCTTAATAAACAACATTGTTGCCAATACTTTCATGGATATATAAATATGCATTTCAAGTTTGTATGTACTGGAAAAAGGTCGATGGTTTGTTGTTTAGGCTTGATTGTAACAAAAGTACGAGCATTAATGAACATAAAAATTATTTTAATGACTGGAATCGTTGAAGATGTCGGCCATTCGAAGTCGTTGGTGATCGATTCGTTGTGACTTTAAAGAAGCAAATACTTTTAGCGCTTTTTAAATTATTATTAGACATGAAGAAAATTACTACACAGAAAAAATTTTCACCAATATTTTTTCAATTAATTCAATAATGCGGTTTTAAACAATTTTTTTAATTGTTCCAATTAATTTGCCTTAATTGAAAACAAAAATTATAATGTTTGTGTGTATATTGGCAAATATGAAAACATACATACAAACTTCAAAATATTTTAAATTCTCAAACAATTTTTTAATTGTTTCAATTCAATTCAATTGAAAAAAATATTTTAATTTGTGTTTACGTTTTATATAGCCTCTATTACTGGTGGTCAAATTTCAATTAAACCTATTGATTGAAACTGAACAGCAAGAAAAGCTCAATCTTAAAATGCGTTAATTGATATGATCAATTTGTTTGCAGGCGGAAAATCAGTAAAGAATTTAATTAATAGTACAAATTTCTAACAAATACGTTAATTGAAGTTGGTTTTTCATTTTTTCTGTGTAGGGAGGTAACAATACTCCTTTTTTTCCTTAGCTAATCCCGCCATGCTCTACGCTTGTCTGCAGGAGACAGACCAGAGTCTCTGGCGGGAATCGAACCCGCAACCCCGGCACTGATAGACAAGCTCATTACCAGCTAGCACTCAACGATACGATACTCATAATAAAATATCGCCGATATCGATACCTATACCGATATGAATATTGAATTTGTATTCAAGTAACAGTTTACAAAACTCAAGTAGCGTAATTTTTTGTTATACAAAATTACAGTGTAAGGGATTATTCAAAATCTTGTAAGATTTTGAAAACAAAGAATTTAATTTGAATTCATGATCAAATTTACAAAAAATAAAAATTTTTTTTACAAAAATAACAGTGTAAGAAATTTACATTAATAAAAGTTTTGTATAAAAAAAAAACAAAGTTTTCTCAACTTTTGTGGAAATAGGTGATTTGGCAAATCCGTTTGAACCAGACCTGCAATGGAAAATTATCTCTCAGATGCGACAAAACTAATTTGAAAAGTTTGGGTATTACATGTTATTGCGGTCGTAAAGACGCGGATCTGCGTCTCTAAATATAAAAGGGTGTCCAAAATTTAAGTTTCATTTTCGATTTAAACAAAAACCCAAAAATTCTAAAGATGTCAAATCGCACGATCTTGGTGGCGAAATCACTCCTCCTCTACGAGAAATAATGCGGTTTTTTAACTAAGATTTATTGTTTCCTATTAAAATCTTACAAACTTTTGCTATTTTCAAAAAATGTTTCAATACAAAAAACGCGCTTTTCCTTCGTGTAACGTATCATATTAACTAGCCGGAATGTATTTAGAATTTGAGAATAAAAATTCCAGTTAGAAAAAAATGACAGCCAAATAAAAATACTTCAATTTTGGACACCTTCTATTCGAAGATCTAAGGTATCTTTCAACTGCTTCTTTAGCAGAATGAAAGCATACACTAAACCAAATATCATCGGTAATATTAACTAAAAAATTTAGTTAGCCCTCAACCAAAAAAATTGTTAAATCAACTCAATTTTTCCTCAAATATAATCAAAATTTATTCAACTACACAAATTTTCTTCAAATCAATACAATAGTTTTCGTTAAATAATTTTGTAGTTGAAATCTGTGTATATGAATAAAATTTTGTTAAAGAAACAGGTAAGATTTTGTTATACAGTAATTTTGACTTAGCTGCACAATCTCCTTTGCACGATTTTTTGTGCAGGTAAATCAAAAATGCAGCTATCTTAAATGTATTTAGCTGCCTTAATGTGCAGGTACGCAATTGTGGTTACCTGCATAAAAGTGCAGCTAAATTAAAGTGTTTGAAAGAGGAGTAACAACGTTTTTATTAATAAATTGATAATAACAATTGCGTTCAAACAACCTGTAGTCATTTCTTATGCATTTTTAGACGGAACGAGATATCCAAATTGGTAACAATAAAGAGTGTGACGGAAAATTTTCTGTAGTACAACGTTAAAAATTGCGCTGCAAGCTGTTAAAAATTAAAAACAGCAGTTTCAAAGTAGTGTCAACAGAATACGTAGTTGCAGTAGTCGTTGCCGTTGAAGCGCAAAAATAGAAATTTTGAACTTTGTTGCGCTATTTGTCAGCTTCAAATACTACTACAACTACTTTATTCTGTTCCAGGCCTAAGATTTGCTATTCCTTTCATATAATCATGGTAAAGTTGCTGTAACCACAACCCATATGCCTAAATGTAGGTACATGCAAATAACTTGACTTGTTTGCGATTTTTGTTTTTATAAACAGCTAAAATTGGATATTTCTTGAAATTAAAGACAAATTTCTTTTATGTAAATATTAAGAATTAATCAAAGTTTTATTTTAAGAATCCTTTTTACAGAAAGTTCTCGACTGTTCACAAGAATGTATTAAACGTATATAAAAAAAAATTAAATAAAAATGTAGTGTCAATTAAATAAAAAAAGAGTTGCCAAATCACTATATTCATATGCTATACATATTTGGGAATATAGTGAAACAAATGTTAAGTTATACCGATTTTGGAATTGACAAATAAAGTTGAATTAAAATTAACGTATTTCCAACAATATTTTTTCATGTGTGCAGCTAACTTTGATGTTTTATATGAAAATATTTTAAAGCTGCCCAAAAATATGAAAAATGTGCAGGTATACAAAATGCACGTAAAGAAGGATTTTGAAGAATAATTACAGAAAATATGTAATTTGGGCAGTTAAGTTAAAGTGCAGCTAAAGGTAAAGAAAGTGCACTTAAAAAAGGAATTTGTATGGGATTATAAAGAATAATGCCAAAAATTATCAATTTTGTGCAGTTAAGTCAAAAGTGCACGTAAATAAAAGGCAGTTAAGTCAAAACTACTGTATACACAAAAATTTTGCTAAAATAGTAGTAAACCTGTAGCAACACAATGTTTTGGGATTAACACATAAAAATCTTTGAATTAGCATCCTTAAAAAAAGTTAATTTGAATACTTAATCCGTTTATTCGACTAAATTTGGTTAATTTAATTTCTCAAGAGTATTATTATGAATATAAATTCGTTAAAATTTCGTTGAAGTAAAAATGAAAAATGAAAATACAAATACCTTTATATAAATAATTAAATGCAAAATAAAATGTTCACGGAGAACATAGGGCGTTAACGAATTCTATGCTTTTCTATTATATACTATTTCTATATCTGGTAAAGGCCGTTACACACTATCCCACAAAGTCTTACGTATTTTTCAAAAATGCTTCCCTGATCTAATTATTGTTTGAACATTTTGAAAACCCAAAAAAAACTTATCATGGCAGGGTTGCATTTTCGTAAATTACTAAAGACTTTGTGGGATAGTGTAAAACGGCCTTAAGTAGTTAAATCTCGTACCATGTAAGACGAGTAGCTTCGTGTTATTTTCGTAATGCCCGGATCCAGGAATTATGTGGTCGACCAAGCTGACGTTGACTTGTAGGATTCCAGTCTATGGCAGCTCTTGCAATATCAGTTGATGCAATATCAGATGATGGCAGCAATGTGCCTGATTCTTAAGGGTTTCATTGGATATACGGTCAGTAAATCATATCTTATTCATATATACTAAATTTATTAGTTCATTTGAATAATGATTCGTTAATTTAAATCAAAAAGATATTCGAAATAACTACTTTTATTAGTTAAAATATATTAAAATTCTTTAAACTTGATAATATTTAACTACCATAATTATTAATTTGACTAATTTTGTAATCAATTTAACTAAAAAGGTTAAAGTTAAATCGAAGAAATTTCTTCGTTATACATAACTATTTACGAAATGTTTCTGTTTTTACGAAAAACGTCTGTAGACTTGAATAAAAAATTTGTAGATTTGTAGAATAACCTATAATTCTTTTATTTCATATCCCATTTTGCAGTATTTAGGTAAATTTTTGGTGCAGTGTAGGATGGAAAGAGACTCATACTTCTCGGATTCTCTTATAATTTTGGGCTTATAAGAACTTCTACCCCCTGTAGGAGCGACCGTGATTTTAACACTTTCGGAATGCTGAGACATGTTAAGTAGCTAAATAAGACGTTTTTTCGATACGAGGGTCATGAATTGTAGATAAACCAATTGTTTATCTTCTAAAGCCTCAAATCTTTTATTTATAGCTAATGCTAAGTCAGCCGCTAATTTTGGCACTCTGAACTTCTCTCCATCTGTGTTGATTCATTTATTATATGAAACAATTTCAGTATTCTGTTTTGATTTTATGCTCTGCTTTTTAATGTGTTATTTGTCTTAGTTGCTATGCAAAAAATAAGCAAGAAAGTGAAATTATTTGTTCAAAAATATTCCAAAAAAATATAAAAAGTATTGTCGTATCGACAGCAAAATATCGCTGATACCGATTTATCAGAATCTGAAGTATCGTCGAAATATCGATATCGGTATTCGTTCCCTAGAAATAACATCATACACCTTATAAGAAGAAATTTTTGTTTGATTTTCGGGAGGGTGTGAAAATGATTTAAGCACTGAAGACTGGTTGATATTACATATTTAAAATACTTGTTTGTAAAAAAATCTTTCGTCACGAATACAGTGCATAACGGATATAAGAAAATCATAAAATTTCCCAAAATGGTTTTCTTAAGGTATGTTTTTCTCTTATTCAATTATTTATTTTGACTTTCTTAAAAAGGTTTATACTGATGTACAAATTTTTTGATCTTAATAATAAAATTATTTAGGAAATTCACAAAGCGTTCTATTGGGTCGTATTCATGTCACATGCATAAAATTATAGCGAATACAACCAGTATAATATAATTGAACTCTTTGTAAATTTTATAATTCTTTTTGATTCAATAGTCCAAGTTTAGACGAGGGATCATTTGGATGAAAAACATCTGTTTTTTCTTTCGTGGTCACACAGTTGAACATGTTGCCGGCAACATTCTGTTACTAGCTGCGTTCGTTTACCCCAAAATCTGTACAAATTTGTACAAGATTTTACTGAAATGCGTTCGCGTACACATTCATTTGTAAAATTTTCATATTACTCACCTATTGGATTTTACTGGGTTTTTACTGGAAAAGTAAACGAACGCACATAATATCGTTGTTTTTTTTTTTTTTTTTTTGTCAAAAAGCAAAGTAAATGTCAACAAAGAAAGTGTAAAAAAACGTGTCGCCGAGAACCAAATACAAAAAACATACTCTCTTCCCCCAAATGCTTCCTTATTTAAATGGTGACATAGTAAAACAGTAGCCCATGTAAAATGAAACAAAAAATGGTTTTTCTCACACAAGTAATTCTGTATATTTTAAATGCGAGAATTATCTGTCATTTAAATAATTTCTAGCAATTATTTGGAAGGATGAAGGAAAATAGAAAGAATTTAAATGATGAACGCAGAATTTAAATGATGAATACATATACATATATTTTTACAATGCGAGAAATACAGAAACGAGCTACAGGTTAACTTTTTGGATATTTTGTGTAAACAAATACAGCATTGACGTAGTTGCCTTATTGGTGCATGTCAATCTATGTATGTCTAGTATCAGTTTTTTTTTTCTTATGAGCGTATTGCTTGGTATTTATGCAATACTTTCTTACAAGCGGTTTTTTCTTACATGAGATGTTTTTATATCCGTTATCTACTGTTAAATACATAATAATAAGAAATCTTCTTTCTGTTTTACTACATAACTTTTGCAATCTCTGCTACACTTCAATTCGGGTGAGTGACTTAAAAAATGTTTAATTCCTCGGAGAAGTACAACTAACCGTCATCACTGGGCATGTTAATGTCCTCTTTGATTCCTGTGGAATTAAAGCAATTCCTGTAATTAGGTTAGGAATCATTTAACTCGTTATGGGTCTCACAAAACCCCTTAATGAACTAAGTTCGGTCTTAAATAGTTCGAACACTAATTACTAATTAGAGAAATCTCAAAATCTGAATTTGGTATTTAATGGGGTAATTTTATCGGCTTATGTTTGCTGAATGATTCATAACATCACACATTAACTGCATAATGACAGAACCGACGAAACGATAATTTTTAATTAAATTTATATCTCAACCACAATATGCGATTGTTCTACGATTGCCACAACAGCAGTCAGCAGACTCACAATATTATTACAGTAACAGAAACGTATTCCTCCGTTCAGTAACTTTTAATAAATGAACATTAAAATTCCAAACAACTTTATTTTTTATTAATACGATTTCCGTATGACGTGCTAAATTCCCAATTTTCCATATTTGATAAATACACTGAAATTTATTGTTGAGGGAAAGCTAGCTTCTATGCGCATTTCACTGGTTGCTTAGGCCAGCTCATCAGGAAACCTTTTCCTAAGATTTTAGAAAAGCTAGAAATATTATACGAATAAAACCCTAAAGCGAATAAGAATTTTAAACACTCAAAGTTTTACTCGTAAGTAACAATATCAAAGCTTAAACAAAACACCAACAATAAACAGTGAGTTTATCTTTTCTTACATCCCTCTACAATTGGTTGGGTTCTTTCCGACTCGAATTGTAGTTATAAGTGGGTAAAAAGAAAAAACAAAATTAAAAAACAAATTGTTTCATTCTATTGTCTTCGTAAGAAAACAACAAAAAAACCAATTTGCCAATTCAGTTTTCTGCACGGGCACATGCGAGTATATTATCAAAGTTATTTACGGGAATACAAAATTTATCATTAATACGATTTCCGTATGACGTGCTAAATTCCCAATTTTCCATATTTGATAAATACACTGAAATTTATTGTTGAGGGAAAGCTAGCTTCTATGCGCATTTCACTGGTTGCTTAGGCCAGCTCATCAGGAAACCTTTTCCTAAGATTTTAGAAAAGCTAGAAATATTATACGAATAAAACCCTAAAGCGAATAAGAATTTTAAACACTCAAAGTTTTACTCGTAAGTAACAATATCAAAGCTTAAACAAAACACCAACAATAAACAGTGAGTTTATCTTTTCTTACATCCCTCTACAATTGGTTGGGTTCTTTCCGACTCGAATTGTAGTTATAAGTGGGTAAAAAGAAAAAACAAAATTAAAAAACAAATTGTTTCATTCTATTGTCTTCGTAAGAAAACAACAAAAAAACCAATTTGCCAATTCAGTTTTCTGCACGGGCACATGCGAGTATATTATCAAAGTTATTTACGGGAATACAAAATTTATCATTAATACGATTTCCGTATGACGTGCTAAATTCCCAATTTTCCATATTTGATAAATACACTGAAATTTATTGTTGAGGGAAAGCTAGCTTCTATGCGCATTTCACTGGTTGCTTAGGCCAGCTCATCAGGAAACCTTTTCCTAAGATTTTAGAAAAGCTAGAAATATTATACGAATAAAACCCTAAAGCGAATAAGAATTTTAAACACTCAAAGTTTTACTCGTAAGTAACAATATCAAAGCTTAAACAAAACACCAACAATAAACAGTGAGTTTATCTTTTCTTACATCCCTCTACAATTGGTTGGGTTCTTTCCGACTCGAATTGTAGTTATAAGTGGGTAAAAAGAAAAAACAAAATTAAAAAACAAATTGTTTCATTCTATTGTCTTCGTAAGAAAACAACAAAAAACCAATTTGCCAATTCAGTTTTCTGCACGGGCACATGCGAGTATATTATCAAAGTTATTTACGGGAATACAAAATTTATCATTAATACGATTTCCGTATGACGTGCTAAATTCCCAATTTTCCATATTTGATAAATACACTGAAATTTATTGTTGAGGGAAAGCTAGCTTCTATGCGCATTTCACTGGTTGCTTAGGCCAGCTCATCAGGAAACCTTTTCCTAAGATTTTAGAAAAGCTAGAAATATTATACGAATAAAACCCTAAAGCGAATAAGAATTTTAAACACTCAAAGTTTTACTCGTAAGTAACAATATCAAAGCTTAAACAAAACACCAACAATAAACAGTGAGTTTATCTTTTCTTACATCCCTCTACAATTGGTTGGGTTCTTTCCGACTCGAATTGTAGTTATAAGTGGGTAAAAAGAAAAAACAAAATTAAAAAACAAATTGTTTCATTCTATTGTCTTCGTAAGAAAACAACAAAAAACCAATTTGCCAATTCAGTTTTCTGCACGGGCACATGCGAGTATATTATCAAAGTTATTTACGGGAATACAAAATTTATCATTAATACGATTTCCGTATGACGTGCTAAATTCCCAATTTTCCATATTTGATAAATACACTGAAATTTATTGTTGAGGGAAAGCTAGCTTCTATGCGCATTTCACTGGTTGCTTAGGCCAGCTCATCAGGAAACCTTTTCCTAAGATTTTAGAAAAGCTAGAAATATTATACGAATAAAACCCTAAAGCGAATAAGAATTTTAAACACTCAAAGTTTTACTCGTAAGTAACAATATCAAAGCTTAAACAAAACACCAACAATAAACAGTGAGTTTATCTTTTCTTACATCCCTCTACAATTGGTTGGGTTCTTTCCGACTCGAATTGTAGTTATAAGTGGGTAAAAAGAAAAAACAAAATTAAAAAACAAATTGTTTCATTCTATTGTCTTCGTAAGAAAACAACAAAAAACCAATTTGCCAATTCAGTTTTCTGCACGGGCACATGCGAGTATATTATCAAAGTTATTTACGGGAATACAAAATTTATCATTAATACGATTTCCGTATGACGTGCTAAATTCCCAATTTTCCATATTTGATAAATACACTGAAATTTATTGTTGAGGGAAAGCTAGCTTCTATGCGCATTTCACTGGTTGCTTAGGCCAGCTCATCAGGAAACCTTTTCCTAAGATTTTAGAAAAGCTAGAAATATTATACGAATAAAACCCTAAAGCGAATAAGAATTTTAAACACTCAAAGTTTTACTCGTAAGTAACAATATCAAAGCTTAAACAAAACACCAACAATAAACAGTGAGTTTATCTTTTCTTACATCCCTCTACAATTGGTTATTTTTTACTGACTCTAATATTTATTCAAAAAACTAAGTGCACATTCATACGGACTTTCAGTTGCACTTAATATTGTCCGTTTATTAAGTTAAAGCCTTCTGTACGTAAAATTAAATGAAAAAGTATTTTAATTTTTACTGTCAAAATGTAACCGCGAATTCCGTAAAAACATGAATTTTCAGTTATTTTATATTATTTAACTACCAAAAAATAAATTGTTAGTTATCTATAAAAAACCATTTGCTTGTTTGGTGCAAAAATTCCCATATTCTTTTTGTTAAAATTATTTAGTTGAATCCATCAAATTTGTAAAGCAAAATAATACCGAAAACCATATCGGTCATGCTGCTGGTGTCTTATAATTGAGAGTTCTTCTGTAAACAACGGGGTCAGTACAACAAAAGTAAAACAAACATGTGTAACGTAGTAAGTAAATAATAATATTCTCTCTCTCTCACTCATTAGAAAAACAAGCGGACAAGCGGTTTTACAGGAGTAAAACCTTTATTTTATAAAATTACCGAATTACATAAAATAACTGAATATTCCTTTCTTTTTACGGAATATGTAGTTAATTCTTTGATAGTTAAATTATATAAAATAACTGATAATTCATTTGTTTTTACGGAATATTGGGTTGCATTTTTGACAGTAAAAAATTAAATAAACTTTTCGTTAAAAATAAATAGACCGGGTTTTAAATAACTGAATTTTCATTTCTTTTATATTACAATTTCAGTTAATTTTACGTACAGAATATTGTGAGTGCAGCAGCCAAACGGCTTAGTATACCGATCTATTTTTATTTTCTTACAGACAGTAGTACAATCGCATAATAGCCCCTTTAATTATTGTTGTGTGGGTATAAAAGGAGAAAGATTTTACTAAATTTAAATATTTAGTTTTCTTTTTGAAAGAGTTGTTTTTATATCCATAACCCGAAAGATGGAGAAGGTTATGCGTTTGTGCTAAATCAATATGTTGTCGATTGAAAAAAGTGAGAATCGGTCCCTTATTTCACATATCCCCCATACGAAATTCTTGTCGGAAAAAAGTTTTGTGCCAGTGTTATCATGTGTTATTTTTTTCCCACAAAATTTATGTATTTTGAAAATTATCCCCCAAATTTAAAAGAAATTTTTTTATTTACGGCCAATTTTACCAAGTTCAGTTAAAATTAACTATCAGTTATAACTGTAAAAACATATTAGTGGTATTCACACCGAACTTGTTAATTTGTTACTCGGTACATTGTTAAAGTTACCAACTGTGAACGACCCCCTTTTTAAAACTTTGTTAGTCTGTTAACTTTCGTAGTAAAACAGCATTTAATTAACATACTTACTCTCAATGTACACGAAAATTGCCAAAACACAAATATTTTTTTAGAAATGTATTACAAATGACTTTTTTATTATATTTATTTAGAAACTGCAACAGCTGATTGTGAGTTACCAACTAACAACTATTTTATCAGGGGTGCCGTGTCGTTAATTTGTTAAATGTTAATCCGGTAGCGCGTTAAATATACAAAAACAAAATGCGTGTAAAAAAGTAACGATTAACGACTAACAAACTAACAAGCTCGGTGTGAATCCCACTATTGTGAACTAGTAGTTAAGGTAATTGGTAGTTAGTTTTACATAATGAGCACAAAATGCAGTATGAGTTATGAGAAACTTTTTATGAAATAAATACACACTTTAAAAATAATTCAGTTTGCTGAAAGTTTTTTTAATTGCGTTTTTACGTTACTTATACATTAAGGTGGGTCGAAAAAAAAGTTGTGCTAGTCGCCCTCTAGAATGAAAGATATGTAAATGTAGTTTCTAACACAGGTTTTTTATATGTAGCGCTGCCGTTTAAATTCCGATCTCACCATATCGCATATCGTTGTTCATGGCTTCAAACTGCCTGTTTGTAGAACGCGAGCACAAAAGTGACTCGTTTAAATTACATTTTAAACAAAAACAAATTTTGAAATTTTGTTTTTGTTTTAAATGTAAGTTGAACGAGTCACTTTTGCGCTCGCGTTCTACAAACAGGCAGTAACTTAAAATTCTAGATGGTATTTGTGATATCTCGGATCTATCCTCTGTATTGTCTATTCTGTTCACAAGCCAAGAAAATCTTCTAAAACTAGGTACCTCTAACTTATAATATACTCGACGCGCACCAATTTAATTTACAGTAATTCCATGCCATTGCAATATAACTACGGTGACCATATTTTTCAAACGAAAAAAAGGAAACTTCGAAATGTAGTAAAAATGATTAAAAGTATCCAGGTTATTCTATAGGTAATAGGATAATTCAAAGAATATGATATAAGCAAGTAGAACTTCTATTAATACATATACTTGAGTGACCCGGTAGGCTATCTGGTAGTGAGCTAGTCTATCAGCGCAGGGGATGCGGGCTCGATTCCCGTCAGAGACTCTGGTTTCTTTCCTGCAGACAAGCAAGCATAGAGCTTCGCGGGAATAGCTTAGGGAATTAAAATTAAAAAATAAAAATGAAAAAAAAACTTATTTTATTGTCTATGATGAAATCAATAAAATATACCTTGAAACTCATATAAAAACAAGTAAGAGTGGTATATTCGGCTATGCCGAATCTTATATACCCTTCACCATGATGAGATAAGAACAAAAAGTTATATACATAAATAACGTTCTTTAGATAGTAGAGTATCCAATTATTTGACTTTTGGTTTTATTCGAGTAAGAAATTAATCGATTTTTGAATTTTTAATTTGCTCGATTAATCGAGTAAGGTTTTTAAATTGTTCGAATTACTCGAATATTTCAAATAATTTTATCCAATGGCAAAAACAAATCTCTACATGAGTTGATACTACCAGGAAAGCCCTATTCTGAAAATCACTTTAACTCAAATCACGTGATTTCAAGTCACATGTGCCTACTAAAATCACACGTGTGATATTTAAGCGTCCCGTTTTTGTGTGATCTTCAATTGCAGAAAGCACACCGAGAAACACAACAACGGTATGACTTTTAAAACACCACAAAACCACACGTGTAATTTCAAAAGCACGTGATTTTAAATCACGTCATATCTCAAAAAATCAAAAATTTCCAGTTGCTTTAGCAAAAGTGTTCATTCATACCTTCTTTATATGTAAAAATAAAATCAGTATTATATCTCAAACTGAACCGAAGTTATAGCAAAATATATTTCATTAACCCTGTATCTAAAGGTTCGTTTTGAAAACTTTAATCGCATTTTGCCAAGTTTGATTTTTTTTTTAGATATGACTTTGTTGCAATAAAGGAGCAATATGTGCTATATAAATAGTTTTAAAACTTTTAAATTAAATAAATAATTAAAAAATCAAAAAATCCGGCTGCAAAAAATACAGTTTTTATACATTAAAAATACCGAAACAAGATTAAGGAAAACAAAATTAAATTTACACTAATTCGGTTTAGAGGTGTCTGTACACGTCAAGTATTTCTTATCAAGCGCTTTGGTAGCATTAATGAAAATGTGTTTGTATCTGTCACACTAATGATGCTGGATGGAAAATCAAAAAATTTCGATATGACAGCGAGTGAATTTGCTTGCTGGACAAGCATTTGAAACGTGTACTTGGCCCTTAACAGACTATAAAATTATCTGAAAGCCAAAGTTTAGTACAGTCATTTTTATTAGTAGGCGCGAGCCAATAATTTTTTCGGTTTATAATTTGCAATTTTGTTCCGCCTGCTTATCTTAATGAGGGCATTAAATATAGGCTTGAGCTCATGTTTTTTAAGGCAATTTTTTATTTACTTCTTATATTTTTGTCTTTTTTGTTCCGGCATATTTTGTGAGAGGTGCCAGTTAGTTATGAAAAACTTTTAAAACCAATTTATTATGGACATTCTTAGTTAACATTTTTTTAAAAATCAGCTTATTTTTTTATACTCTTAAGTTTTTAAAATTACTTTAATTTCAATTTCACTGATAACTTATTAAATTTTTGTTATCTCCTTTAATTTACACATTTTTTACGATAAATGTTAAACTATATAGGTACATATGAAAAATTTACTGTTAAAGTGCCAATTTTCTAGCGTATGGATTTTGACGTTTATAATGATATAAATAATTTGTCTCTCACACAACAAAATCTAAAAAGGTCCTGAAATATGCTCAAAAGTTTGTGTGATAAAAATAAATGTAATGTAATTAATCGATTAATTGACATAAATTGTTCGAGTTATTCGTTATTCGAAATTGGCTATTTTGACTATTCGACCAAATAATGGCGGAAAATTCCCTCGATTAATCGAACAACGATTAATCGAGTGGATACTCTATTAGATAGGTATAAATAAATATTAATTGAGCCACGCCAACTTTTCATTTCGCCATGCCGAAGAATATAAAAAAAAACAAAAAATTTATATATGTACCTAAGCCCGTTTCCTCTTTTGCCAAAGTTGATGTTTGAAATTCGTTTTATAATCTTAAATCGTTTTTTAGAACATAAATAAATTAAATAAAAAAAATGAAAAAAATTTCTTTTTGGGATTCGAACTGGCAATATCATCAGTCTCATGAGAGAACTTAACAACTCGGCTACGAATGCTTTTACTAAAGAAGCAGAGTTCAGTTTAATATCGAGTGAAAACAGACAATGTCGATTACTTTCATTACAGCGAATCTTTCATAAAAATGTCTGTAAAACTGTATTTAGCAGTGTCGTTGTCGCGTACTTTCATCGACATTTCGATATTTTTATCGAAATTGCGCGTTCAGACCCACTCAGGAGGAATCATAGATGAAAATATCAATTTGACAAAGTCGCTCAAAAAACGCCACCGGGTTGTAGTGAAGGGTATAAAAAAGACAACAAAAAAAAAACACATTACCAACACTGTATTACCATAGCCACTGTATGACCGTAGAAACCAAAATTGAATTGGTTCGTATGGTATGTTTATATCGTTTTGGTAATACAGTGTTGGAATGGTAATGTCACTTCTAATTGGACCTTTAAAGGAAAAAATTTGAGCCAGTCGTGGTTTTTTACTCATATCTCAGCCATTTGTGGTCCGATCTTGCTGAATTTCAACAGCAAACAATTCCGGACCATATGTGACATAAATGTATAATAACCTGGCCCCTATCATATATGGGGTCTTTGGAAAATCCATTTCAACGGACAAACGGACATCGTTAAATCAACTTCGCTCCTCATAAGGACCCAGAATATATATACTTTATAGGGTCTAACATCAATTAATCAATTGGGTGCCTCGGTAGGCTAGCTGCTAGCGAGCTAGTCTATCAGCACCGAGGTTGCGGGTTCGATTCCCGCCAGAGATTCTGGTTTCTTTCCTGCAGACAAGCATAGAGCTTCGCGGGATTAGCTTAGGAATCAAAAATGTTTAAATGGTGACCGGTGTGCAGAAAAAGTACCAAATGATTTAAATGGTATTAAAGCAGTATTTTGTGTATGTATAAAACGTTAATAACTTAATATTTATAATATAGATTTACAATAAACAAATTTGTATTTCAGCATATATACATATTTTTAGCAAACATATAGTAAATTTGCATACACCAAACAAGGTTTTGATACCATTTAAAGCCTTTTATATATTTCATATTTCCATTGTATGTGCATATACATTTGTTTATTTTATACATCTTAACATATGTATTTATGTATGTATATTTGAAAATATGTAAGTTGTTTTGTCGCAATTCCATAGCTATACTGAAAACAGTACCAAAAAAAAGAGCAAAAATACCCGCATTCAATGTAACATACAAGCCGCCCATCACTGTTTTACAAATGTCTCGTAACAACGGTATGAAATTCTATTTTATACAGAATGGTACGTTGCAACTAGGGTACATTACATTTCGGTAAGCTTTTGTATTGGTTTGCATATAACAAAAAGCGAACAGCTGATTGATACAGTACAGATACGGTACAGCAACGTTCGCATAACTGAGCCTTAAACGGTTTGTGGTATTCTCTTCTGTTTTCAGTTTTGTTTTGTGTTTTTTTTTTTTTTTTTTGAGCACCCAATTTCTCACCCAAACACTTCTTTTTTTTTAATGTGTTTCTTTTTAATTAAATATGTTGCGATTTCAGCTGCCAACAGCGTAGCGTGGCCATTTTGGCATTTTTGCAGCTAGATTTAGCATTTCTTTGTCTGATTTAGCTGCAAATTTTTCATTTAGCAGTTAGCATTTTTTTTAACATTTTTCTACTACATATTTAGCATTTTTTTAGCATTATTTAATTTAAGAATATTCAAGTATGTAATCTTTTTTTGAAAATCTACCACACTTTTTTGTTGAATGCACATACAAATCCCTACACTTTTGCTATATAAACTGTACAATCTTTTAAAAGATCTTTCATATCAAATTGTTTCAAAAATTGATCAGTTTGATCCATTAAATTCATGTTAAGCTTATTTTTTCCCTCAATTACGATTTTGAAAAATGTTTGAAAACGAAAAGAGATACCATAACTTTTGAAATAGAAAAACCAATTTTGAATTGCATGCCGAGATTTTATAGCCCAATTAATATGTCAACTTGGACAACGATTGCCAAAAAAAAATTTATAATTTAACAAAAACTAATTTTTTTTTGTGTAGAAAACAGTTTAAAGACTAATAAATGCAAATTAAGCGAACATTTTAAAGAAGAAATGATTGCATTCTCTGTAAAAGAAATTACAACTTTGGAACATCAGTGGCAGAAATTAAATTCATATGAATTATTAAGTAAGAACTCAACAGTTGATTTCTGGATAAATGTATATTGATATAAAAATGCATTAAATGAAAATCACAAGACATTTTTATACTGTCATTTGTAAAAAAAGCAAACTACAAGCTGTACTCACATTGTGTGGAAACACGTCTGCAATTTCTTGCAGCAAGTTCGTCGGGATAACTTCTAAAAATTACTTCTGGAAGCAGACTTCCGCAAGTTTCGGTTTGAGTGGAAACACTTCAGCAAATACTTGCAAAAGTTCTTCCGCAAGTGACTTGCTAGTGGACACACGGCTTAAGTATTTAATATAATTTTCAGAAATATTATAGTCTCGCTTGTTTTAAAAACATAAGTCAAAAAAGGTTTCTTCTTGTCCTCTTTAGAATAATTTTGCAGCCAAAAAGAATTGGAAAAGTTGGTGCAAATATTTATGGAATTATATTATTTAGAGTACAATTATTATACCCTCCACCACAATAGGTTGTTAAGAGGGTATACTAAGTTTGTCGTTTCGTGTGAAACTTTTTTGTAATTCATCTCAGACCCCATAAAGTTCTGGCTCCTTGAGTAATTCTAAGTGGTCTGTCTGTCTGTCCATCTGTTGAAAACACGCTCACTTTCGAAAAACTCAAAAACAATAATAATACTAGTAATAATAATAATAATAATAATAATAATGTTATCATAACAAAATTTGGCACGTCACAGTTTTTTAGGACTAGAAATGACACTGTAAAATTTTATGAAGATCGGTCTATAATTTACAATAGGCCCTATATAAACACTACTCCAGGAAAACAGTATAGTACGCCTAAAACCGTAATAAATAATGCTATCAGAATATAACTGAATACTTTACAGTTTTATAGGACTATAAAAAGCACTAATAAATTTCGTGATGATCGGTCCATAATTTACTATAGGCCCCATATAAAGTCCATTCTGGTATATTAATAAAATACGCCTAAAATCGTAGCAGATATATTTATGTATATTTGACTATTTCATTTTCAATATTTAAAACTGCAAAATTTATAACTCGTTACTGAAGCATTAAATTACGTAACCATGTTTTTATTCTAAACATAGTTGAGAACAGCGTTTAAAAACTGCAGTCAAAGTAGAAAAACTGCCATTTCTTCCACTTCTTTATTTGTCATTAGCCAAAAAAAAACTGTTGCTTATACTTCCGATTCATTAAATGTAAACAGTCGATGTCAAACCAATTCAAAAACTGAAAAGTTGTTAGCAAATTTTCGGTTTTTGTTCGAACGAGTTCAAAGGCTTATTGCCACGTGTAATAGTTTGTAAATTGTCGTGTCAATTTTGGATTTTATGTTACGTAAAAGAAATGTAATGTATTTCCGAACCCCTAGTTTCTGTTTTTGTACTGTATTTTAAGAATGTAAAATATTTTCTAAACATATACCTTTTTTATATGAGACGAAACAAATAATTAAAAACACAAAAAAATATGTTATAATACTACAAAAAAAATAAAAAAAAATTGTTACATCGGTTAATCGGTTAATCGACTGAAATTAACCGGTTTAATAGTTACTCGAAAATTGCCAATTTTAAATTAACCGATCAGTTAATCGGGTAGTAATTAATCGGTTAACCGATTAACGGTTAACCGAATGAATACTTTAGGGTTCCTAAATTCTCGAGGTTTTTTCATAAACGATATCGTTTACATGTTTCTTTTAAACCCAGGTAGTAGATATGCTTTATGCTATAATTGTTAGTTAATTGTTGCTTTAAGCAATAAAAGGTGCTTAATTAGAAAAAACTCACTGGTTTGTATTGCCTTAATCTATTCAGACATAAGAGGTCAAGAGAAATCACTTACCTTTCCGTTTGTTCCAAAATGTCGCCAAATCTTAAGGTAGCCATATGCTACACAATATTCTTGAGTTCTTTATTACCATAATTATTGGCGTGTTGCTCCACACTATTCAATAAGCAAGGAATAAAAAATAAGCAATATATGTGTAAAAGTGTACTAAACCAACGCATACATATGTGAATTGTACAATGTTGTCAACAAGTTACAAAATATTTTTTTCGCGCAATAAAAATCAAAACTTTTAATTGCACAATATTAATTATTGAACAATAATATTGAATGTGTGGGCACCTGTTAAGTATGTTGTTCACTGGTGGTTCGAAAAGTCCAAGATTTAAAAACAAAATTAATATGAAAAGAAAAACAATTTATTTTTAAAACTTGAGTACATTTCTTTCAACATTTAAAAATATGTATATAATTTTTTTCATCCAGCGAGCCCGAATAATTGCTCCTGAAGCTTCAAGTGTTGGATAGGGCTTAGATCTATCACCCAAAAATATAAGACTCAGATGAAGCAATTCTTTATAAATTTAAATAAAATTGCTCAAATCTTAACGTATTGGTAATGGATAACACTTACATCAATGTCACAACTTCTGAAACTGATTTCAGAATTTATTATAAATGATTTTTAAACAAAGCAAAAGCAAAACGTTTGATTTTCATTTGTTTGTTGGGTATGAGTAATAATATCAGAAACTAGGTACAAGGCTGAAAACCAGTTTAAATCAGGAACGGTAAGAGCAAAATCAAATATTGTGTTTCTAAATTATTTAGAATTAATTTATCTTTTGAGCCGCGTTGTTAGTTTTTTTGTCTTTTTCATAAAAATTTTTAGAGTTATTTACAAAATTTATGGAAAAATTACGAAAAATTGTAATGTAGGGTACCTAAATAAGCAAATTCAGTGCAAAAACTTTTGGTTTTTGCACACAAAAAGAAAACTTGGACATTTCGTTTTTAAATTATTACCTTAAAAGTGAAGAAAATCGTGGTTTTTGACAAAGTTGTGAAGAAAAATCAAAAAAAACCGGCAAACCCGATTTTTGGCAAGAATTCGACTTGAGCGACCTTTCGTAAAATCTGAATAAAATCTCAAAAATACTTTACCCTATAAGCTTTAAAATTATGCTTGAGCCCCAAAAAAAATTTTTTGGGACAAACTCACCCACATGTAAATACATTGCAGACAAAAGAGAGTAAGCATGCACAATTCAACTATGGAATGAATGCATACTTTTCATGGTATTCATGCAGATCTCTAAGTGCCGGTTCACACACGTCAAGTATGACTCGTCAAGTCTTGAGCTTTTAGGAGAGAAGGGAAAAGAGAATGCCATTTTTTTCTCCTCTCTCCTAGAAACTCAGGACTTGACGAGTCATACTTGACGTGTGTAAACCGGCACTAATATGTAACTATAACAATGACAATTATGGCGTTATTTTTATTTTGGTGGCACTTGGATGCTGGTAATAAAGCCATGTGGTTTTATTTCTCACTCCATTGAAAAACAATGTCATATGACTTTATTGCCTATGGCTTTTTAACACTGCACCGTTATATATATTGGGAAAATATAAACATCCGAAATCTGGCCTGAATCAATCTCCATTTTTGTCGATTTCAACTAGGGAGATCGGACGGTTATTATCCGACCGGTTTTAACCGGGTATTTTCGTTTTGCGCAGACGGTTTGTTTATTTTTCAAATATCAAATAAACCGGTTATTTTGGTCGGTTTTTTTAATTATGTGTAATTTCTGTGGTTTTCACGAATAATCGCGTAAGTTATAAAACCAAACTTTTCAGGAGAGCAAAAACAATTATTTTTTTCAATTGCGGCTTCTGTAGATGCTTTTTTAAACTTATTTCTTTACTATCCTCTTAACAGTGACTTTCTACGTATTATACATAGTTTTCATAAAAAAATCCTCGCAGGATCACAATCTGTAAAAGGATTAAAAATGCATATGTTTGATTGACTCATTAAGTGTGTGCAATATAACATCATATCTCCACATAAGTTCTTTTTTGTGAAAATAAATGTTATCATTTTAATCGCACATGACGACTTACGTTGTTATTTTTAGCACACAAGTTGGCGACATATTCAGAGTTTTTGATACTTATAGCACAATGTATGGACTTAAAATTACAAACAACCGCTCATCTGCTGTTGTTGCAACTAAAGAAGTCAACAATAAACGCACATGTACATATAAGTTGTTATTAATAGAAAAATTTTCACAAAATACTTTCATATTTTTTGCACGAATAACAACATAACATCACATATGCTTTTTATTTGAAAACATATTCAGCAATTTTACAATTTTTGGCGATGTATGTCGACATAAATCGTTATAATAGCAAAATATTTTATTAAACAGTTAACTTAAGTTGTTTTTAGCAGAAAAAAATTAATAATACTACATTATATTCTAAAAAGCTTTATACTTATAAAAACCTAATGCAAAATGTAGCGCTTTGACATCATTATCTCAATTTCGGTAAAAACCGACTTACGCGATTATTCGTGAAAACCACAGATTTATATACGTTTTCCTTACTTTTGTTGTGCATGTACCATTAGTTTAAGTATTTCTTAAATTGTAATATTGGCAAACTTAAACTTATGATGAAGAATGTCAAAACAAAATGTAACAAAAGTCAAAAAACATTATGAACGATGTAAATACTAATCGCTAATAAAAGTGTTCTTGTAAAAAAAAACTAAAAACAATTCAAGATATGTACTACATAAAACTGTTCAGTTAAAAAGGTAAATAGCAATTTGTGTGAAAGTATCATAAATATTAAATATATTTTTACACAGATATTATCTCTGGATATATTGCGAACGGGACTAAAAAGACAAAGTATGGGCTTTAAGTGCCTAAAGCTGGAGGTCCAGCTGTCAAAAAAGTAGAATCTGTGTAGTTTTACGTAGTAAGTTACATGCACAAAGGCGTAGATGCCTTGAGGTATAGGTATAATTGATACTTTTGTAAATTTTATTTTTACTTGTGCTGCTGCTGCATAAAAAGCGTTGCATGTAACTTTAAATGTAGAACGCAAGTAAGGTTAGAAAAGCATGCACTGCTTGGACGCGAAAACGCGTGGTATGGACCTCCAGCTTTAAAATGATAAGTTGCAAACGTACTTCGATGTCTCGACTTATTAATCACATTAAATTTGGCCAAGCCATCAATTTGCGCCAAATAAAACTTGAATCCGTTTGAAGTATTTCTAAAGATCCGGCAAGTAATTCTTTATTAAAAAACGCTGCCTAAAATGAATCTTGAATCTGCAATATTAGCCCGTTATGTTGTCGTTAAGGCACTAAAAAATCTGCAGTAGTTCTTTCATATCTTCATGCTAAAAACTATAACATTCTGGCGGAATCAACAATATAGAAAAAAATCACCAGTATTAAATATTTATTAAAACACCAAGAACTTAAAAACTAAATTGAAGAAATCAAACAATGTCTATGTTTCTATGGAAAATTCTGAAACAAAATGATTTGAAATATATAATCCTGGCTAAGAAGTATTGTTTGTAACGTCTCAAAAATATGGTTGAAGTCTACTTATAATCATATATTTTGTTGGTTCCTTACCTTTGTGAATTGTGTTGTTGTTAAAAAATAATTTAATTTTTGTGTTTCTATCTATTCGAATAAAAACCGGTTAACCGGTTAAAAACAAGTCGAATAATCATTTTCCCTTATTTCAACACTCTGTGCGACGCATCTTTATTGAAAAAATATTGGACCAGGCCAAAACTTACATATTATACCTAAAAAACTTAAATAATATTATTCGAAATGAAAAATAAAACAATTCATTTTATTTATATTTTACATTTTACTTTATTAAGTTTTCTAAAGAAATCGATTATTTATTTGTAAGACAATTTTAAATTGAAATAATTATGTATGTGTGTAGATATTTTCATAATTCTAAAAGGTAATTTGTGTATGTGTGTTTATTTATCAGAAAAGGAAGGGATTTGTGCAATTGAATCTAGTGTTTGTTTAGAAATTAAATAGTTACAGTAATTATTTATGTATGTATGCAGGTATAATAGGAATGTTCATATGCTTACATACATATATATTTAATTGTATAATTGAGGTATGATACTAAAAAGGAGGTAAAGACTTTACAATGCAACAGAATACAGGAATTAGAAATTGCGCATACATGCAATGCAACGAAAAGCACATGCAACTTTGGATTGATATATGGATGTTGTGCTAATCTCTTGTCAAGTCTTAACAAACTTTGGTATTATAAATATTGTTTAAGCGTATGATTGCACATTAACAATTGCATTTAGACGGGTTAGTAGCACCACTGTAACAACCACTGCTATCGCAGTCGCTCTGTTAACGATCGTGTTTCACCAATTGAATTGGAGTTCTGCTCTGTTGATTGGCCTCAGATACAGAGGCGGATGAGTAAAAACTTGCCTCGGCACCGTTGGAATCATCGTGAACATTAATTTCCTCGTCTTCCGAATCGGATCCATTAACCGAAACGGGCTTCGAGACGTCGTCGGTTTGTTGCAGGCGAGACTGTTTCTCATGGTCAGCTGCTGAGAGCGATGCAGCTACAGCGTACTGGCGAGCTAATCCTAAAGCGAATGCAGCCGCCGACGGCGTGTTTACTAACGAACGAAAAGCGCTGTGCTCTCCACCCATTGAGAGTACCGGAGACGTGGTTGCTGAGGACGAACTTATTGCAATCGCAGCCGCTAATTGATGGTGGGACTCATTTCCTAATGCTGCAAAAGAAGACGCAGACATTGGTATGGTAGACGAAGGAGACGTAGCGTGATTTTTAGATAGCTGATGATGTTGATGATAATGATTTAGAAGTAAGGCAGCGGCCGCAGACTGCGGGTCAGGACTATGGGGATGAATAGTTCCCATGTGAGCCGGCAGTGCATTTGTAGGAATTGATGGGCCGGCATTGTGTACATGTTGTAATGCAATGTCTGAAGTGGGTTGTTGTACAGAATGTGGTGATTGATGTTCAGATGTTGTTGTTGGAGGATCATTTGGACATGTCGACGCATTGCTATTGGTACTTGGCGTAGGTGATGAAGACGTAGGATTGCTGCACGTCTCCATGGATTGTTGTGAATAATGAGCACCAGATAAATTGTTTGATGGGCTGGAACGTCTTTTCAAAAGATTCATACGTTGATGTCGCCGCCATTTAGCCCTCCTATTTGAAAACCAAACCTATTTTTAAGATTAAAAAAACAGCACAAAGTTAGTGGCACTAAGGGTTATTATAAATTTATCCTTATAAGTCTAACGCAGATTAATCATTAAATGAATAAGTTTAAGCGTAAATTTTTGTTCTAAAACGGTGAATTTGTAAAAAAATATTTTCTCACCTGAACTCTTGCTTCGCTTAGGGAAGTACGGCTTGACAAACGCTCCCTTGTGCTTACGCATGGATAATGGCTCTTATCGAATTCCTTTTCCAGCTCTTCCAACTGTTCAGGAGTAAACGTTGTTCGATTACGTCGAAATTTTGGTTCGTCATCGTCATCTAGATAATCGGAATCAATATGACGTGTATCATCTGGAGATTCTAGAGTATCATGACTGCCAGAACTGGGAGAAATCGCGCGACTCGTGTTCGTGTTGCTGGTATTAATAGTTGCTGTAGAATGACTTACAGGTGGCATGGCCGTCAAAGTAGGTCCACCCATGGTTGGAGACCAAAAATGTGGTGTGCTAGAAGAAGCAGCAGCAGCTGCTGCGGCTGCTGGATGCCAAGTAAAACCTGCATATGGATGTGGAGGATATAAACCATAGGCTGCAGTACGGGCAAACTCACTTGCGACCCTTTCGGCAGCACGATTTCTTAGTATGCGATTGATTGAGGAGACTGATGGAGCTGTTGCATTTGTACAGACACCTGCAAAGTTTGAAATAAAACAGAACCAAAAAATGTAAAATAATAATTTCGTCTTAAAATCTCATTCCTGCATAAAAGCTTAAAATAGGTTAAGGCGATCATTAGCTAATCCCATCAATAAGAGTAAACCGCAAAACATTTGTAGACAACGATTAACATGCAAACACTCACAGTAACAAAACCAGCTCCCATATAAACTATCTACATTCATATGTTTATGTATTTGGGAACATGTTTGTATGTCTTTATGCCAGTAAAGATGCCAACTAATCAACCGCGATCAATCACAATGCAAAATGAACAAATAACAGATTAAAGACTCCGATAACCAAGAGCAGTCTGAGTACAAAGTGTGGGAACTACCACAACTCTTTTTTAAAAATTGCTCTTCTACTGGTTCAATACTTTTCTTTCATATGAAAAATATATGTACAAGCCAATCTACATATTCGTTTTTATATGTTTGTATTTATAATTTGAGGAAACTTACCTTCTGATATCAATCTTTCACGTATTTCCCAGGCAAATATTGTTGGATTTTCGCGTTTATATTGTTCAATTTTAGAAACAACGGTTGGCGTTGCTACTTTTGGCTTGGAGCCACCAATTAAGCCAGGTGGTCGTAAAGAACCTAAAATAACAAATAAAAAAATTACACTTTAAGACAAAGTTTCTGATAAGTTTGGATTATTTTAAACAAAAGTTAATTTTAGCAGCAAACTCTGACTTAAATCTCTTGAGAGCACCGTTTATTATCATTTCTCATTTAGTAATAACTTTATCGAAGTTTTTTCTTACAATCGATTTTTAAAAGGAAGAAATTGCCACGCGCCAAAGGTAAGTGCAAAATACACGGAAAGAATTTTATTATATCTCTATAGCGGTGTTGTTTAAAACAAGGAAAATCCCTACATGTAGGTTTTCTCTTCACTAAAATAGTTTCCTAGGGAAAATCGGACACATTTGTTTCTATTTTTATGTAGACAGTTTAAAACTAGTACATTTACGGCCACTTTTAACAAGTTCAGTTATAATTGTCATAAGCATATTGTTAACCGGAAGTAAAAGTAACGCTTAGTTTAATTGAACTTGGTGAAATTGGCTATTAGCCACATATTTTATGCGAACAGCAAATTTTACACTTCAAAAAGAGCAACATTCACATAAAGCTAGGCAACAAACATAGTCACCCTGCCTACTCAGTTTTCTAGATATTCTTTAAAAGGACTTTAATTTAAAATAAATAAAAAAAAACATGTTCAAAAATAGTTTTAACAAGTTAGAGTGCTATTTTCGGCTATACCGAATCTTTTATACCCTCCACCGATAGTAAGAATAATTCAGGATTGGGCTTTATTAATTACAATATTCGTTATGGTTTTACGCGTAGTAAAGTGTTTTCCAAGAGTGAGCTTTATATGGGGCCTTTGGTAAATTATGGACCGATTTTCACGAAATTTGATACTGTGATTTCTAGTCATATGGAACACTTGGATTTGAATTATTATCCTACTAAGCTGATGTTGCTGGATTTCAATCCCGAACTGCTTAGGATAACAAGAAGCAATTTGACACCAACATTCCCAACAAACACGAAGTCAAACCTTCGATATGAAATGAAATTGTTTGATTTGAACATTTGAATTCAAATTGATTATAATTTGAATATAAACATTTGACATACAATGTTTTATCTATTTGATGTCAAATTGTTATCAAATGATATACTCAAATCAAAAAATAACTTGGCAGCACTGAAGCAAAAATTTATGTAAACACTAAAAAATGACGATTAAAGTTAATGTGTTACACAATTAAAGAAAAGTTACATATTACGTGAAGTTAATTCGCCTTTAAAAACCTTAATTTCTTGTAAAAACATACAATTATTTATGAGTAAAAATTTAATTACAAAGTGAAAGAATGTGAATAAAAATAAAACGGGAAAGTGAAGAAAATAATTACCCTTATTGTGTTTGGCGTATCTAAAATACGCCTACAACTGTTTGGTAATAGATTAAAGAGAACGTGAACTCATTTCCTTTAATCTATTACCAAACAGTCGTAGGCGTATTTTAAATACGCCAAACACAATGAGGGTGAATAAGAAAATAAAAACAAAAAGGAGCCAAGTAGTTTTTCTTTACAAGAACTAGAGGACGGAAGGACCACTATTTCATCTTTTAGCTATTATGCCGAATGTTTATCTCACACTTTAATAAAATATATAATGAATTTAAGTTTAAATTAAAAAAAAAAAATGTTGTTGTTTTTTGTTTGGCTTATATATTTTTATTTATGTTCCACATTGCATTAAACTCCATATTTGAGAATAACGTTTGAAAGAAAGTTGATAATAAATGCATTATGTTGTTTGAAAATAATTTCCCCTTTTTGTTGATTTTCAAATCATTATTAAACGTTTATCGTTTGAAAAAAGATTTGATTTCAATTTAAAATCAAACCTCCGCGTTTGTTGGGATGTTACGTGAAGTGAAATCGCTGCTAAAAAACCTTAATTTCTTATGAAAAAATACAAATTATTTGTGAGTAAAAAATAATTACAAAGTATAAGAATGCGAATAATAATAAAACAGGAAAGTGAAGAAAACATAGGTTTGTTGTACGATCGCGGTTCTACGTCATGACAATCCTCAAAACCAAAATGAGTCAAGTATTTTGTCTTTCCAAGAATTAGAGGACGGAAAGAACACTATATTATCTTTTAGCAATAGCGCCGAATGTTTAGCTGAAAGTTTATTAAAATAAATAATGAATTTAAATTTAAAAAAATATTTTTCATTTATATATGTTCCACACTGTAACGAAATCCACATTTGGGAATAACGTTAAAAAGCAAGTTGAAAATAAAGGATTTTCTCAATTTTAAAATAATTACCCCTTTTTGTTGAGAATGCTTTGCTTTTCAAATCATTATTAAACGTTTATCGTTTGAGAAAAGGTTTGATTTCAAATCATTTTAAATTTTAAACTAAACCTCCGTGTTTGTTGGGTTGTTTTTTTTTAGGGTTTTTGGAAGTGAGCGTGTTTTCAACAGACGGACAGACATAGCGACATAGCTAAATCGGCTTAGAATTACTGAAGAAGCTAGAATAGAGGGTATAAAAAGTGGCAGGGTGTAATAAGTACTTAAAATTTTTCAAATAATCTTTGGAAAATAAAAATTTTAAAAAATTCAACACTGAAGAGAAGGGTTACTCAAAACACAAATTAAAATTCTATTAAATTCTTCAAATGTTAAATGTTAAGATTTAATTATAAATTTGAAATGAATAGTGCATCCTTGCAAGTTTAATTTAAATTTTCTTTGATAAAGTTTTATTGGTTAAGGTGTTATGATACTTCCTACTTTTGGTATTTTTTCTATATTGAGAACAGTGCAAATATATTTGCGTAGGAAAACTGGCTAAGTGTAAAAAGTATGATTATATCATAAAAAATCTTGAAATGTCAAACAAATATACGTGTGTTATCGATAAATAATCTAAGACTGTCAAAAAATATAAAAATTTTGAACTTAAAATTGACATTTTTGTATTTATTCTTTTATTATTAGGTGCGTTTGAGTACTTTTACAGTAAAATGCAGTAAATGAGAAAATTGTAAAATTTGCCCTCACAAAAAGCTGTTGTCCAAAAAAGTATGCGCACGCAAATTTTGTAAGAATTCGTAAATTAAAGGCAACAGCTGATGACAAATAATTGAAGGGTGGAAAAATGTTTACACTTTTGACTACTTAACTCGTTTTCTTATCGGTACTCGATTAAATACTTTTCATCGCACAAATATTTTTGGAAAATACAAACAAATTATTTTATGTAACATTTGTTTTTTTTTATTTTATTTGATGTTACTAATTTGTGGCGGGTTAATTTATTCAAAAGAACAGGAATAATTTTTTGCTATTGATTACTTAAGTACCCAAGTACTTAACACTTTTACAACTCTAAAAAATTAACATAATAACAAAAGTTTTAAATGTTGGTATTTAGCCAAATAAATAAATGCTTCACAAACAAGTTTAATTAATTAATAATTTTTCACGTTTTGTTTTTGTTTTTGTTTAATTTTAATATCAACTTTTCTTTTATTTAACAATTTTTTCACAATTTGTAAGCATTTTGTTTGTTACTTTTGTTTATTTACCTTTTGAAACATATGTTTTTTTGTTTTACTAAATTTCACTGCAAAAATTTCTGCAGTAAAAATTTGTAAATACTCAGACAAGAACTGTCACTTTTCGCTCTCAATTTGTGTTCTCATTAACTGCATTTTGTGTACTCGAACGCAATTTCGTAAAATGCAGTAAAGTTCAGTAAAAACTTTTGTGTTCTCGAACGCAGCTATTATATGTTAGCACTGTTGCCAATTTTTTTCGTTTTTGATCGAAAGTAGCGGCTTTTACTTTTTTTTTTGCAATTTTAGCTTTTTTTACCGGTTTTTGTGGGAACAAAAAGTGGGCAATATTGTTTGTTTTCTTTACATTTTATTTTGGAATCACAAACAATTTTTTTTTTAATACAACAAAATTTAATGCAAATAATGAAAAATATTACGAATTACATCGGGGTATATTCTTTAATTGAAAATTTATGATTTGGAATCCCATATAAAGGGCACCTGCTTCATTTCATTTATCAAAAACAAATCATCTTTTTTTTGTTTTAGTCAAAGAAAAAAATATACATGAGAAATGTCAATCAGAAAAAGGGTTGTTTACATATTGTATTTCTTGTTCTTTCTCGCATTTGTTGTTTCATTCAGTCAATCCTAAAAAAATACAATACAAAAAATAGCAAGTATCATAAGGGCTTTAGACTAAAGGAGCATATAGACGACATGTTTTTGTCATCTGACATGTCAAATTTTCAAGTCACATGTAATTGTGCATGTCTGTCAAAATCGCTGTTTTACATAAGCTTTATAATATTCGGTCACAAACGTACATGTAATTTGCTTCTGACATTGTCTCTGTTTTTTTCGCATTGTTATTGCAGAAACCAAAGTAGTGCTCGGTTTCAAAATAGCTTGCTGCCGCCATGAAAAGTTTTATTTGCGCCGTAAAATAGTTCAGCCATCTTAACATTTTTTTTCTTTTTATTCAAAGATACCAATTTAGGATTTTATAATAAAACGGTTTTTATATATATATATTCACATAAATTTTATTCAATGGTAAGATGATCAAACATATCTCGGTATTGTAAAAAATTAACTTCAGCCGGCTAATGATTCCGTCAATAGTAGACGCCGCTGCCGGTTTCTTCCCGGCATAGCTTTCTGATGTCAGATGGTTTGTCAGAAGAAAATAGAGCAAGCTCTAATTGAAATTTTGTCCGATGACTTTGCGTCTGACTTTTACAGAAGCAAAGTTAAAAAGGTAACACACGACATGTATTTTTTTTTGCAGTGGGAAATTTGACATGTCAGATGACAAAAACATGTCGTGTACGGGCGCCTTAACGGGCTACACGGGCACATCAACGGATGATTCCATTTCTATAAGAATGAAAATTGTTCTACTGTAGGAAAAAACATTTGCTCTCTGTTGGGGTACCTGCTAGGTACTTTTTATTTTTCAAGTTTTATGCAACCTTTAGCCGTATATTCTTTTTGTGATCAGTATACTTCTTTTCTAATCTGGAAATGGAGCCTTTATAGAATATTAAACCAGATATCCTCAGTTTGTTGAAGATTTAAGCTATGTTCACATTATGTGTATTTGCCATGTGGAATGTCACTTTTTTACACACATGTGTTTTCATGTGTGTTTCAAAATTTTAGTTTTATATGAGAAAAGGAAGAGGAAAAAAATTTCTAGCCGCTTTCATTCCAGATAATCGCTAATCCATTGTAAAAAATGTTAAAGAAAAAAATTCCTATTTCCGATTTTTCAAGTTAAAAACGAATGCACATTAGGCATATAACTGTTTACTTTTTTTTAGGGTTTTTGGAAGTGAGCGTGTTTTCAACAGACGGACAGACATAGCGACATAGCTAAATCGGCTTAGAATTACTGAAGAAGCTAGAATAGAGGGTATAAAAAGTGGCAGGGTGTAATAAGTACTTAAAATTTTTCAAATAATCTTTGGAAAATAAAAATTTTAAAAAATTCAACACTGAAGAGAAGGGTTACTCAAAACACAAATTAAAATTCTATTAAATTCTTCAAATGTTAAATGTTAAGATTTAATTATAAATTTGAAATGAATAGTGCATCCTTGCAAGTTTAATTTAAATTTTCTTTGATAAAGTTTTATTGGTTAAGGTGTTATGATACTTCCTACTTTTGGTATTTTTTCTATATTGGAGAACAGTGCAAATATATTTGCGTAGGAAAACTGGCTAAGTGTAAAAAGTATGATTATATCATAAAAAATCTTGAAATGTCAAACAAATATACGTGTGTTATCGATAAATAATCTAAGACTGTCAAAAAATATAAAAATTTTGAACTTAAAATTGACATTTTTGTATTTATTCTTTTATTATTAGGTGCGTTTGAGTACTTTTACAGTAAAATGCAGTAAATGAGAAAATTGTAAAATTTGCCCTCACAAGAAGCTGTTGTCCAAAAAAGTATGCGCACGCAAATTTTGTAAGAATTCGTAAATTAAAGGCAACAGCTGATGACAAATAATTGAAGGGTGGAAAAATGTTTACACTTTTGACTACTTAACTCGTTTTCTTATCGGTACTCGATTAAATACTTTTCATCGCACAAATATTTTTGGAAAATACAAACAAATTATTTTATGTAACATTTGTTTTTTTTTATTTTATTTGATGTTACTAATTTGTGGCGGGTTAATTTATTCAAAAGAACAGGAATAATTTTTTGCTATTGATTACTTAAGTACCCAAGTACTTAACACTTTTACAACTCTAAAAAATTAACATAATAACAAAAGTTTTAAATGTTGGTATTTAGCCAAATAAATAAATGCTTCACAAACAAGTTTAATTAATTAATAATTTTTCACGTTTTGTTTTTGTTTTTGTTTAATTTTAATATCAACTTTTCTTTTATTTAACAATTTTTTCACAATTTGTAAGCATTTTGTTTGTTACTTTTGTTTATTTACCTTTTGAAACATATGTTTTTTTGTTTTACTAAATTTCACTGCAAAAATTTCTGCAGTAAAAATTTGTAAATACTCAGACAAGAACTGTCACTTTTCGCTCTCAATTTGTGTTCTCATTAACTGCATTTTGTGTACTCGAACGCAATTTCGTAAAATGCAGTAAAGTTCAGTAAAAACTTTTGTGTTCTCGAACGCAGCTATTATATGTTAGCACTGTTGCCAATTTTTTTCGTTTTTGATCGAAAGTAGCGGCTTTTACTTTTTTTTTTGCAATTTTAGCTTTTTTTACCGGTTTTTGTGGGAACAAAAAGTGGGCAATATTGTTTGTTTTCTTTACATTTAATTTTTGAATCACAAACAATTTTTTTTTTAATACAACAAAATTTAATGCAAATAATGAAAAATATTACGAATTACATCGGGGTATATTCTTTAATTGAAAATTTATGATTTGGAATCCCATATAAAGGGCACCTGCTTCATTTCATTTATCAAAAACAAATCATCTTTTTTTTGTTTTAGTCAAAGAAAAAAATATACATGAGAAATGTCAATCAGAAAAAGGGTTGTTTACATATTGTATTTCTTGTTCTTTCTCGCATTTGTTGTTTCATTCAGTCAATCCTAAAAAAATACAATACAAAAAATAGCAAGTATCATAAGGGCTTTAGACTAAAGGAGCATATAGACGACATGTTTTTGTCATCTGACATGTCAAATTTTCAAGTCACATGTAATTGTGCATGTCTGTCAAAATCGCTGTTTTACATAAGCTTTATAATATTCGGTCACAAACGTACATGTAATTTGCTTCTGACATTGTCTCTGTTTTTTTCGCATTGTTATTGCAGAAACCAAAGTAGTGCTCGGTTTCAAAATAGCTTGCTGCCGCCATGAAAAGTTTTATTTGCGCCGTAAAATAGTTCAGCCATCTTAACATTTTTTTTCTTTTTATTCAAAGATACCAATTTAGGATTTTATAATAAAACGGTTTTTATATATATATATTCACATAAATTTTATTCAATGGTAAGATGATCAAACATATCTCGGTATTGTAAAAAATTAACTTCAGCCGGCTAATGATTCCGTCAATAGTAGACGCCGCTGCCGGTTTCTTCCCGGCATAGCTTTCTGATGTCAGATGGTTTGTCAGAAGAAAATAGAGCAAGCTCTAATTGAAATTTTGTCCGATGACTTTGCGTCTGACTTTTACAGAAGCAAAGTTAAAAAGGTAACACACGACATGTATTTTTTTTTGCAGTGGGAAATTTGACATGTCAGATGACAAAAACATGTCGTGTACGGGCGCCTTAACGGGCTACACGGGCACATCAACGGATGATTCCATTTCTATAAGAATGAAAATTGTTCTACTGTAGGAAAAAACATTTGCTCTCTGTTGGGGTACCTGCTAGGTACTTTTTATTTTTCAAGTTTTATGCAACCTTTAGCCGTATATTCTTTTTGTGATCAGTATACTTCTTTTCTAATCTGGAAATGGAGCCTTTATAGAATATTAAACCAGATATCCTCAGTTTGTTGAAGATTTAAGCTATGTTCACATTATGTGTATTTGCCATGTGGAATGTCACTTTTTTACACACATGTGTGTTTCAAAATTTTAGTTTTATATGAGAAAAGGAAGAGGAAAAAAATTTCTAGCCGCTTTCATTCCAGATAATCGCTAATCCATTGTAAAAAATGTTAAAGAAAAAAATTCCTATTTCCGATTTTTCAAGTTAAAAACGAATGCACATTAGGCATATAACTGTTTACTTTTTTTTTAAAAAAGAAAAAATGGCATAGCATAGTCGAATAGAGCATAAAAAAGTATGAAAACCCTTTATATATGTATTTTCTTTTCAAAATCGCATAAAAGTTTCCGCACCAAACGCAATTACTTTTTTTATAAGATCATATAGCCATTTGCTTTATTATTAAATTTAGAAATTTGAATAAATATTATTTGCGTAAAAATGTTTAAAAAAGTGATATTACTGTGACATGCAATACTTATATGAATTGATCCAAGCTTTTAAATACTTTTAAGAAATAAATATAAAAATAATTTATAACAATGCCAGGCACTTAGTTATGCTCGTTGGAATTCCAGAGCTATTCTGGTACTTTCCGGAATATCGAATGCAATTATGTTCTATTTTGGAATTTGTATGTGATACTTGGAGCAAAGTCTTGTTTTTTTTTTTGATTTTGAAAATTTTTTTTTCTTTCGTTCCGTATCAACAACTGAAGTCTAGCACTTACAACTGCTTCTAATCGTAATCATCTGCTCTTAAGGCAAAAAGTCTATGTAATACACCAAATAAATTATTTTTAATTTAACATTTCGAAAAACTACAGTTTTTGACTTAAGACCTTTTTGCCTAACGTTTAAGATATATACTTTAGGGGATCTTAAATTAATATCATACACCACTGCTGACTAAGGATAATTAATTCTCCTTCATGCTGAATTTATTAAACGCTGAATTTGTTTCAAAATTAATACTTCGTAATGTTGAGCTTTCCTTTCCTATTCGCCCTTCCAAAATTTATATTCCGCTAAAACTTCAATACAAATTTTATCATATCCGCAGAATGAGCTCTGAATTTAGCAATGTTTTATGATACTATTGGCATCGAAAATTGCCTCTTAATTGTCTTAAATGTTTTCGTATTTGTTATAAACTGGATACTAGATTAAGTTGTTTTAAGCATATTAGCTAGTATTAAATATAAGTTTCATTAAATAAAAAAGTAAGTAAATAAATAAATAATAATTTCCCGCTTTCCCAAAAAGTGCGGATAAAACACTCTACTTCTAATACAATTTATAGTTAAATAATAATTACAAATCAAGAAAACAAAACAAGAAATGTAATTATTTTACATATTGGAAAAAATAACTAGAAACATTATTCATAAAAAATATTTCTGTTTTATAAGTGTAAAAGCCGTCAAATATATTGTTTTTTTTTAAATGGCCTTTACAATAAACGACATTTGGATGTGTCAGAAGCTAAGAAGCCTTACTCCACAAAATAAAAAGTAGAGTAAATTAGTATTGTTTAAAAATTGATTTTAAATGCTACAAAAAGGAAGTTGCCAAACACGCGATGCTTAGTAATTCATATCAAAGCAATATTTAATGGCCTAATTTTGTTATGTATATTTTCATTTTATCTGGCTGGTAGCTTCTGAAAAAAATTAAATAAGATGAAAACCCTATACTGATTTTTCCTATTTTTTAATAGAAAATATTTAAACTATAAAGGAACAAAATAATTTATTAATTTCAAAGATTTTGTTATTCGTGCTTAATTCCCAATATTTATTCTTGAGAAAAACACTGAATTTATTGTTGATGGGATAAGCTGTTCCTATGCGCATTTCACTGGTTGCTTAGGCCAGATCGTCAGGAAACTTTATACAATAAGTAGTGTGACCAGATTTTAAAAAAATAAAAAGCTAAATCATGTTTAAAATAGAGCTAAAGAACAAAATTTGGAGCCAAAAAATAGAGCTAAATTTTTTTTTCTAATAAAAACTTTTAATTATTTCGATATATTTCATAGAATTAATAGTGTTTATGTAGGTTTATATTATATAAAAATATATTTTTGGTAGCGGTGCGGCGAATGTAGGTTTTGCGAATACGAGTACGAATAATCAAAATCAATTTTGGCAAATGCGAATACTTACATTATGCTCAAAAGTCATATGCAATTAAATTTGTTATTTATGTTTATTTATAACACAAATACTTTAAATTTTTAATTTTTTGAGATATGACTTTGTTGCAACAAAGGAGCGTTATGTACTGTAAATATGTATGTAAGTATATAGAAAGGATATACAAAGGAATATGGACATATTTTACATACTTTTGTACATATCGCTCATTTGCTGCAACATCGTCATAACTCAAAAAATACATTTCGCATTAACGTGTTTCAAGTTTTGTTTAGAAAAAATAACAACAAAATAAACCCTCTTTTTATACACAATATAAAGAAAACATAGCGAAGAATTTTGCATCACTAACTCTAAAATTAAACTTTTTTTAATCATGACTACGTTGCAGCAAATGAGCGGTATATTCATGCATACGTATTTTTAAAATTAAAAACTTATGTATACATAAATTTATAAGAAGAAAAGTTTAATACATTTTTGAAAAAAGCTGGAAAAAAGCTAAAAGCTAAATAAAATATTTCAAGCTAAACGTGGAAAAATAAAGCTAAATTTAGCTCGAAAAAGGCTAATATGTTCACGCTGCCAATAAGATTTTAGAAAAACTAAAGATATTAAACCAAATAAAACTGTTAATCGTATAAGAATTATAAGCAACAGTTCTACTTGTAACAATATCAAAGTTTAAATATCAACAATAAACAGTGGGTTTATCCCTTCTTACATTTCCCACTACAATTGATTGGAATTCTTCCAACATTTGTTGTAGTTGTAAGTAGGATACGAAAAAACAAAATGAAAACAAATTGCAAAAGCATGTTTCCAGTTAAGTTTTTTTTAGGTCGTGCACTTGCCAGTTTTTTATCAAAATAATTTTGCTTATAATTCTTATACGCTTAACAGTTTTTTTTTGCTTTAATATCTTTAGTTTTTCTAAAATCTTATTGGATAAAGTTTCCTGGCGATCTGGCCTAAGCAACCAGTGAAATGCGCATAGAAACAGCTTATCCCATCAACAATAAATTTCAGTGTTTTTATCAAGAATAATTGGGAATTAAGCACGAATAACAAAATCGTTTAAATTAAAAAATTTTTTATTCCCAAAAATTATTTTGATGAGGAACAAAATAATTTTCAAAGAGTTCACAGCTAATAAGATAGTAATATAACAAAATTGAGCAATTTTCGAAAAGTGGAGTTAGGCCTGTAGCTTCTGACATATCCATTTGAACTTCACAGTTATAAAAAACAAAAAAGCTGGAGGTCCACACCACGCGTTAACGCCTTAACGCATTGCATGATTTCTATACCTTACTTTCGTTTTAAGTTTCAAGTTACATGCAAACGCTTTTATGCAGCAGCAGCACAATTAAAAATAAAATTTAACTCTTTGAGCCACACTTTTATATATGCAACTTAATAACTAAAATAAGCGCAATTTTGCATTATTTAAAGTTTATTTATTTTAAAATTGTTGATAATTTTGATAAATTAAGTGGTTAGTTTTCTAACCACCATGACGGTTGGCATACAAATTTATTTTTGGTGAAAATCTGAAAAAACATGTTTTATTTGTTCGGATGCATAGAGAAACACCACAGGTTGCGTATTACTATGCAGTACGCACTAGATATAATATTTTTTAAAAAAAGCAAACAACCTGTGGCTGTTTTTTTAACTTGGGGAAATCCCGGCTTAAAAATATTTTTACACATTTACATTTACATATATTAATGTTGAATTTAAGAATTTATGGTCCAAAATTTCGCATAAATTTATCATCGATGATCTTAAAAAACACAATTTTTAAGCTCTTGAAAAGGTGGTTAGATAACTAACCACCAAACCTGAAAGAGTTAATTTGTTAGGATCAGCAGATTTATTCGAACGCTGTTTGTGACGCTTACAAAAGTAGAAAGAAAACCTACTCTTCGCATTCAACGCCTCAATGCAATAACTTGTTACTAGGGTGTTCAGTTGATCAATTCTTGTTCGATTAATCGAACAATTTTAGACGAATAATTTAAAATTGCTTATTTCGATTAAAGGATTAATCGAAGAATTTATACCAATTAATTAAAGTTTTAAGTCGAATAAAGAAACCAAATGTATGTGTCCGTTGGAGTTAAAAAAAACAGTCATGCTCAGTGAGTATTTAAGCTTATATTTTTTTTTACATTTTTACAACACAATTTAATAATTCATTTCACAAAAGGAAAAACGACAAAGGTATGTTAACTCAAAGATTTATATTATTTTATCGGATATGATCTAGAAATCGAAATAAAGTGAAATTGAAATCGAACGATAATATAAATTAAATGTTTTAGAAAAAGAACGAAGTTTTTCGAGGTTTTAAGTGCTGTTCTTGCAAAAATAATAGATACTTAAAAAATGAAGTAGATGAAATGGAATATTTTTATGAACTTTCATTACTGGGTCATTTTTAAAATTTGCTCGATTTTAAATCCACTTCATTTCGATTTCTAGAACTCGCCCGTGTTTTTTAACAAAATATTTCATGCGTGTATCCCTTTAGAATGAGTTTGGTCTAAAAATATTGTACTAAAGATAAATCTAATAATGCCAAATGTAACAGGTGTCCAAGAGTGAATTAACGTAAATGTTCTTCAACAACTTTAAGCCATATTCTGAAATCAATTCCAAATGGTATTAAAATCTCACAAATTTTAAAAAGATCTTGTTTTAAAAATTCATAAAAAAACGCTTTTATACATTTCATACTACTCCTTAAGCCAACAAAAACTGCGCCCATTAAAAAAATTAATTGAAAATCTCCAGCGATTTCAAGAACATGGCCGTTTCTAGAGTTTGCTACAAACCCTAAAAATGTGAAACCACGGTTTTGGTTTTTAAATATTAAAAACGGTCGGTTTCGGTTCGGTTTTGAAAATATCTCAATAAAACTACATATACACTCTTGTATGTAATAAATTTTTTTTATTTGTTTCAACCCAGCTATCATTTGGGTGATAATTTTTTGTAAAAATCACCTAAATGAGTATTCTCAGCTCACTTTTGATGACTACAAACTAATTTATCACTTAAGCGATTGAAAAAGCATTCATATATTATTCAATCATATGAAATTATTGAAAAAAGATTGACATATGATTCATACATATTCTTAAAAAGAAATCAGAAAATTATATCACAAATGATTCTTTAAGGTGATTCATCGGTAGGGTACCATTTGTTCACAGTGTATCATTAATTATCGGAAAATGAGCTCATATGCGTTTGTTTTTTCTTCGTGAAGCTGATTCCTCAAAGATTCAATTATGATAAATTTTTAATTATATTTGAGTCTTTTTGACTCTTCTGATTATAAAAGATTCTTTTGTAGGGAGGGAAACATACCCTACCTGCGACTCTTTTTGATAAGTCATTTATGATTGGTTTTTTTGTAAGTGTAACTGTAACTGTTTAATCAGTTTTTGGATCACCAAAACTACTTAAAAAAGAATCAACAAGGTGATTTTTGAAAAATAAAAACGATCTTTCAAATGCTAGCAGGGAATCAAGGTACTTTTATTAAAAAGAGAACATTTGTTTTTCTTAGTACTTATTTTAAATTTTAAGAATTTTTTCAAACACTGCCATTGTTTCAGTCTGTTATGTATAAACTTTTTTTATGTGAAGTACGAGTATTATGTAAATATAATTTGCAATTTCTTTACGGTTTTCGGTTTTTGGGCATTAAAAACCGTGGTTTCGATTTCGGTTAAAACCGAACAGCAATCCTTAGCCGTTTCTAATATAAAAATCACATTTGGCGTTTTTTTCTTAACAAAAAATATTAAGAAAATGAAATTTGCCGATTTTCGGAGTACATTAATTTGTGTTTTGCAACAAGCGTAATAAAAATTTTTTAAAATTAAAAAAATATTTACATCTTCCCATTGAAAAAAAAACTACCAATTTTGGTGAGAAATAACCAAAAACGGCAACTCTGATTATGAGTTGACAGCACTGTCGAAAATATCGTTGTGCTTCGTATTTTTTAACGAAAACAGTTTTGCTTGTAATGATGCAAATAATTTTAAAAAACTTATTGAAAATGTAAAAATTTGTATTTTTTTTTTTTTTTTTTTTTTTGTTTTTTATACCAAATACCACATTTTTAATTATTTTTGTAATTGTTTAGGCTCGTTTTCCTAATCGAACGAAACTCGTTTTAGGCAAAAAGGATTTGAATAAAAGTTCAGCCTTTTAACCAGGACAGTGGAGTCGTCCGAAAAAAGTACTAACTCCGACTCCGACTGCAAACGCTGAAATTTTTTAAGTGCGACTCCGACTCCGACTCCTACCATAATCTTGATGCTAAATGTATATGAGACTCAGTGATGTTAACTTTTATTTTTTCATTACCGTACGGCCTTCTAAAAATTACCGTTTTTGAGAAGAAATTACCGTACGCAAACATTAATGTGCTGTTTCCAAATGACAGGCGATTGATTATGTAGTAAAATTTATATGAAAATCACTCAGTCCATCGCCTGTCATTTGAAAACAGTACATAAGAGCAGTATTCATCAACCATTTACTTAAATTTTATAAGTGTTTTAAGAAAAAATTTGATTAGAAATTTATGATTAAAACACATTTGTAAGCAAAATTATTGTATTTTTATGAATATGGCAGTAAAATAATTTGAAGAAATATGTACGACATTGCAAAAAATGATGTAGAATGAGAAAAATCCCATCAAGTAAAAACAAAATCTATTGAGTAAAAGAGAATAGGTACGAATACAAAATCTGACAAGCGGTCGGTAAATGTTTTTTTTTTTCTAAACCATTTTAGAAACTTGTGTATTCTCATCACACCAGAGGTGTATTTTAACAGCATATGTTGAAGGTGGTAAAATTTTTATACAATTACAAAAACAACTAAAATCAACTCAGGAAATTTTCATGTTGTTTTTGTAAAATTGTAAAGCTGTAACCATCTGCTTTTTTGTTATTATTTTTGATTTTACTTATGCCATCCGTGTAAACATGAAATATACTTACAACAGACTTTTATTTTTTTCTTTTAAGCACGGAGAGAATTTTATATTATTTTTATTCTACAAAGTCGTAATACATTGTAAATATTACCGTGTAAACTAGCCTTTAATACGCTTAGCGTGTATATGTATGTGATAAATATTAAAAAAAAATAATGTTTTGTTTAATTCATTTAAGTATATACTTTAAAAAAGTTATGTACTTCAATAATTTTTGAATTGTTACAGTCACAAAAAAATGAATCCATCCGTACTTAACCAAGGCAAAGTTGTATCAATAGTACGGTAAGTACATAGTTTCTTAAATCAAGTACAGAATGCTTGATTCAAATACGGATTATTATCCGTGCTTAAAATAAAACGAAAACTATAGTAAAATTTATTAGCTCACGGCTATTTGATATGTTGATTTTTAAACAAACAAAAAGTTTAATATAAAATTAATAATAACTATACACGCATAATTTAAGTTTTATCGCTGTTACGAAAACATTTCCAAAAACATTATCTGCCTGTTCAACGATTTCGAACGTAGACGTTCGCATAGAATTTTATATGGAAAATATTTTTAAAACTGAGTGCTTTTCACGTGAATTTTCTATGCGAACGATAACGTTCGAAATCATTGAACTAGCAGTATGTTCCTAATTTTTTGTTTTAAATTTAAAATCACCTCTCAAACGGTAAAATTATTAAACATTCATACATATGTAAGCATGTATATGTGTATACTAAAAATCCAAATACTAATAATTACCGTTCTTTAAATAAAATTACCTTGCTACCTAAAAACAGGTAATTACAGTATGGAATGAGGGTATACTAAGTTTGTCATTCCATGTGAAACTTTTTTATTATGCTTCTAATATCCCTGGTTTCTTGAGTAATTCTAAGGGCCGTTTTCACGACTTACCTATAAAGTTCGAAATAGTAAACGGTACCTTTAGCACTAGTGAGGAATAAAGTTACCTTCAACTATTTTTCGTTTTCACAACTTCTGTATAAAATAAACTTAACATTTTTGAAAATGTGGCAATACTAAAGAAAATACCGATTATTTTTGCCAAAATAAAAATATAAACTGGCAACTACGTACTTTTTTTACATTTACAAAATATACGAATAATTGGAGTTGCCATATATAAAAAATATGTGAATATAATATGGAAATCTCAAATCCAAACCTTACGACAAAAGTTAAAGGTAGAACGTTCCTCTCTTTAGCTTATCCTTCACTTTTAGATTAAAGGGAACTTGTGAAAATTAAAAACTCATTATCTGTTCGATAACTTCCTACATTTAGCTATCGTTAAGTCGTGAAAACGGGCCTAAGTCGGTTTAGCCATGTCTGTCTGTCCGTCTGTTCAAAATACGCTCACTTTCGAAAAACTTAAAAAAAAGCTCAATCTTGGTGTCAAATTGCTTCTAGTTATCCTAAGCAATTTCGGAGTGAGCAATATCCGATCAGTATGATCATAGTTATCAATCAAAATGTAGAACCACCAACCAAAAAAATTTACAATTTTGTTACAAAAACTTTCGTAAAAGGTGCCATAATGTACTTCTAAACCCGCAATCACTATTGCTATCATATTTAAATGTGCTTTCGTAAAGATTGGTCCATAATTTACCATAGGCCCCATATAAAGCCTACTCCCAGAAAACAGCTTAGTACGCATAAAAACGAAATAAATATCGCTATCATAATAAAATTTGGTACGTCACAGTTTTATAAGACACTGCAAAATTTCGTGAAGATCGGTCCATAATTTACCCTAGGCCCCATATAAAGCTCACCCTCGGAAAACAGTTTAGTTCGTTAAAAACGTAATAACTAATGCTATTATAATGCAATTTGGCACTCTCACGCTATACAATTTCTAGAAGATCGGTCCATAATTTTCTATATAATGCCCCATATAATGCTCACTCTAGGAAATTATTTAAATACACCTTAAACCGTAGCAGCTATAGATATTGTAAAATTTGGTCCAATTTTGGTTCATATGGCTAGAAATAATACCTTAGATCCCATATTAAGCAGCTTTCTGGAAAGCATTTTAAGAGCTTAAACAAATTTCACTACTGTTTTGAAATTTGTTTCATTTAGATATTTAATAACGGAAATCACTGTACAGGATTTCGTGATGATCAGTCCATAATCTATTTTTTTAAAAAACCTCTTATTTCTGAAAAAAAAACTTAAGGCTTTTTATATAACTGTTAAATATTTAAATGAAAAAAAGTATATAGAATTCATTTTATTTAAAAATATATAAAAATGAAATATAAAAATGATTTTATTTTGAATATGCCCTCGCGAAAATTTTCAATATTTTGCTCTTTCTATTAATTGTGTTCCTAAAAATTAAAGCTCAAGCTATTCATTATTAACTTCTTCAATATCACTCAAATAGACTAAATTTGCCACAATAGCACATAATTGAGAAATACTCAATTGGTTACCACTTATTACATAAAAAGGTGCAAGATCTTTGACGTGTTAAAGAAAGTCGTTATCAAAATCGAACTTTTTTAACAAGCCTTTAAAAAGTGCAACATAAAACTTTAAAGAATAAACTCTAAGGTCTATTACATCGTCTTCAGACAACTTATATGAATCTAGTGCTAAAGATATTGCAGAACCTAAAAAAAATTGGGCTCTTTACGAAGAAGTTAACACAATTAAAATAATAAAGAACAGAGAAAATACAAGACCATTTAATAACATGAAAACATCACTTAATATTTGTATCCAATATACGGCAAATTTTAAATTACATATGTATTTATAAAAAACTTTATTTAAATATAAAGCTTTGCATCTCAAAAAACTTGCAAAAAAGGGAAAACTTGATAAATGACAAGGCTGCCATGGGATAATATAAATGTCCCTCCTGAAAATCATTTTAGTTCGGCATAAACTGTTACGAAACATGATATATTTTTCAAGTTAGTTTAAATTGCTAGGAAAAAAGCATAACACTTTCTGATTGTCGTGCAATTGATTTGAAGCGGAATCAATTTTTAAACTGACGTCCGTTTTATAAAGATTATTTAATAATTTATGGCTGTCATATATTCTAACTTTCGGTGGAGGGTGTCAAAGATTAGGAACATCCGAATATAGCACTCTAACTTTTTAATGCATTAGCTTTTAAATGGTTAAATATAGAATAAAAATGATTCTTACAGAAGCTTAATTTTGTGGAACTAACCATAATTCCGTTGTGTTCATGTATAACTTTAATTTAACATTAAAGTTAAGAAAACGCTGATTCGATTCAAGGAAATTTGTTTTATTAAAAAAAGGAATTACAAGTTTTTGAAAGAATTGGCGAGAAAACTGAAAATGTCCAGAAATTATATAAAGTTCTTTTGACTATAAAGGCAAGCATCCGTTGAAATGGAACGGGTTTGTTCATTTACAGGACTCTTCTTGATTTAAATTTTCAAAGATATATTTTGTTTCTGTGTAGTTCAATTTAAAAACCCTGAATTAAATTTGTGGAAATTTTTTTTTTTATTATTCGTTACGAAATTCAAAACTAATTGTGATAAAATTTCAAGATAGAGTACATTGAACATCTTCGCATGCCTATTGTTTTTGTTACTGATTAATTTACATACCAGTACTACCGTGATACTACTGAGACTTCGAAGAATTAGAATCATTACTGGCCATATTATATACAGACTCCTGAAGTGTAAAGATTAATGTTTGATTAAGATTGGCAGGCGCCGCAGTGGTGCAAACGGTAGAACGGCAAATGATTTTGATGATGAGAATGTGGTTGTTCTCGAAACTAGTAAATTCGAACTTTTTAATTAATTTCATGTTGTAAGTTCCTTCCTTCATTAAAAATAATTTAATAAAAATTAACTTTAATGAACTTCAGCCTAACGAAAACATCAAAAAGACCGCAAAAAAGTCCATCTTATTAAAAAAGAAGCTTTCAATTTCAACAATTTTTAATCTATTTATAAAGCTTTCTATTTTAAGATTGGTGATTCATGCATTTTTTGCAAGAAGGTTTTAGTTTGGAAGCTATGAAGCTTATACAGCATATTAAAGCTTGAAGGTTTTTTTTTATTAAATAATATACTATTTTTGATACCGTTATATCGATGATATTTTGAAAAAATAAGTTCTTAAATATATTCTTAAAGACTTTTAATTTATATATGTGTACTTTTTTAAATGAGGTCATAAAATTGGAAGATGTTACATAATGTATTTATTTTTCAACTTTTAACCTCAATAGCTTTCAAACTGAAAGCTTATTTAGTTCCATAAGTTTTGCCGATTTGTCCTAAATACTTAAACTTTTTTAATTTTGAATAAAAATATCGCTTACGGAAGAAATTAATTTTATATGGCGAGTTCCCACTTTGAAGCAATACATTTTTGACACAGAAAGCGCTTTGTTTAGCGCATATTATAATTGGTGCATGTGACGATCTGCTTTACACACTGGTTTTTTTGTTACCGTTATTCTTTAAAATGCTCTCTTACAAGCCTGCTTCGTAGTAGGGGAATGTCATGGCTCTTTAAATGTTATATCTTTTAATTGGTTAAGAATTCGTTCACTAACCTTACCGCATCTCTGTACGTCTTATTGTGTAGCGCATAAATGTGCACTTACTTTTAAACTTTAATAATAGTGCAACCTATTAAAATACGCTTTTTCTTTTCACAAATAATTTTTTTCATCAGTATTCTTAAAATGAACAACCGCTATTCTAAAGCTACGGTCACACTTATTAAATATTTGATCAAATAAGCGTAACCCCTTCTTTTGTTAATAGTTAGTGAGGTTTAAAATGGTCTTAATATTACAAAATAAACTAATTATACTACTAGACATAGCAAAAAACAGTTTTTTGTAAGATGTGGTATTTTAATCAAAATAAATATTGATATTAAGCGAAATGATTGTTTAGTTTAGTTGTTGGTCCCGTTTTTTTCGTCAAATATTTGATAAGTCTGACCGTACCTTAAGAATTTTTTTTAAATATTTTGTATGCCCAGAAACAGTTATGCATTTTTGTGTAGGCCAGTAGCTCGTTTCTGTATTTCTCGCATCGTAAAATTTCTTACATGAAGTGTGAAACAAAAAATTCCATCGTTTCTCGATTTATGAGATAAAAGTGTTTCTGTATTTGAATGCGAAAACAGGCACAACAAATTCTGTTTATACTGGAATATTTCCAGTAATTAAGTGTCAAATAAAAGCGAAACGTCAACAAAAGAAATAAATATAATAAAAACAGGGCTGCCAGATTTGACGAGTTATCGTCATCTTGACGATTTTTTGTTCCGATATTAACAAAGTGACGTTTTGATGATTTTTTCTAAAAAAGTGACGAAAGCAAAAACAAAATCAAAAATATTTTATAATTTTGTTGTTACTTTCTATAGAAATTCATCTTGAATTTTTAAATTTCAAAAACTTCTATTTTGTGGCGTTGAAAATTGAAAAAAAAAAAAAAATTATATGAATGTCTGTAGAAAGCAACAACAAATTTATAAATTATTTTTGATTTTATTTTCGCTTTTAATGAAATTGTTGGCGTTGCGTTTTACACTATAAGCCCCTTAGTCTTCGAAATAAGATAATTGTAAATATTCTTATATGTTTGTTTATTAGAAAAAAAAGATATCTTTAGAAACAAGGCTGCTTAAATTTTTATATTTATCCCTATTGTGAAAATTGTCCTCGAAATTGTTTGTTTCTTCCCTAAAAATGTATCGGCAAAAAATTTCGAGGGAAAGTAATGGACCGACTTGGCTTATTTTGAACATTAATACTTCTTATATACATATACAAAATATGATTGATATTTGATATTCTTATCTTATATGTACACTTTTGTGCCAAAACCATTATTCCGGCAAGAAAGAAATTTGTTTGTCTCCCAGTAAAAACTTTTTCAAAATGGATAGCTTCTTTCACTCGTTGTTAAGTAGCTTTCTTCCATAAGAACTTCGATAACTACTTTTTTCTGGATGTATTAAGATAAAAAAATGACTTACTTTTGAATTTGTTCTTTTTGGCACAACCCTTGTAAAATTCATTAGTTTTTCAGTAGAATTGTATGTAGTGCTTTTATGTGTTTCTGATTACTTAACATATTATTTTGTAGGCGAAGATTTTACTGGGTCGTTTATTTATGAACCGATTTTTTTAATTTTAACTACAAGGTATTCTACTAAGTCTATTTCAGGTAAAAAAGAAAAAGATTATAGGAATAGGTAAATTAAAGATTTATATCTCAATTATTAAATAATATATATATATTATATCTCAATTATTAAATAATAATAATTAATTATAATTATTTTTTAATAAAAGTCGAAACAAATTTGTTTAAAATTGATTTTAAATTGCACGATTCTTAAAACAAAAAAGACAATCTTTTTTATTTTTTCTCAGGAAATTGATGATTTTGACACAAATTTATCTGGCAGCACTGATTAAAACCAAAACAAGAAAAGGCTAACGAAAATTTAAGCTAACAAAATATAACAATTGTTTTTTGTTTATTTTCATCATATAAATTATGCATTTATCATTTATGTATATTCCTTCTATTTTTTTATTTATTTAAAAAAAATAGTATATAAACATATTTTAAATTCAAAATATCTACATTTTGTTTTTCTCGCCACCAATTTCAAATGTGACTTATTTTGACAGTTCTTGAAAGAAACTTTTCGCAAAATATTGTTATAGAAACACTTTTTCTCGCATCCTTCCAATAATTGCTGGAAAATTATTTAAATGACAGATAATTCTCGCAAAAAAAAGATACAGAAACACTTGTGTGCGAAAAACCATTTTTTGTTTCATTTCACACTATTTTTGTTGCAATTCACACGTTTCATGCGAAGAGTTTTACGATGTGAGATATACAGAAACGGGCTACAGGCACAGAGAACAAAAAAGATCAAGCTGATAAAACATTTTTTTGTTGTGCAAACAAGCTAAAATTAAAAAGTAAAAATTTCTAAAAACACAAATCATCATTTAAGAAAAAACTCATCAAATTATCAAAAAATCATCGTTCTGGCAACGCTGACTCATGTTTTACTGTCAAACTAATTATTTATTGCATGGTGGAATAAGTACAACAAGGTATAGTCATTAGAAATTTTATTCTCAATTTTAAAACCCATATAACGTCAAACAATGGAAAATAAGGAAACAAATTAAAACAAGCGTCAAAAATCAAATAAATAAATTTAACATAACATGGGTAAATAATGACAACTCTCCCTAATAAACCTACCTTGTACTTATTCTGCAATCATTTATTGAAGAAAAATAAATTATAAGCAGTTTGAGGCAATTAAAAAGTTTTTTCCTACTGTAAGATTTTCAAAATGTTAGATAGAGCCGTTTGCGTTTTAGGTAACGATATATTTGTGCAAAGTAAGTAATAAATTCTCTGAATCATGTTTTTCAAAATAACTACATATGTTCATATGTATATTAGTGGGTCCCAAAAAAACCTTTATTTTTATTTTCATGGGTGCTCAAGCATAATTTTAAAGCTTATAGGGTAAAGTATTTTGATGATTTGTTTTTAGATTTTTCGGAAGAGGCTTAGAGGTCGCATAGACTACATCGTAAGAACCCCAATAAATGTTTTTTAATCAAAACAAAACATTTGATTTTTATTTGTTTGTTGGGTTTGAGTAATAATATCATATACTGGGTACAAAACTTAAACCGGCATAACTCAGGAACGGTAAGAGAAAATTCAAAAATTGTAAGTTTTTTTCATTTTCATACAAATCTTGAGAGTTATAAGAGGTTATTTACTACATTTATGGAAATTTTACGAAAATGTGCACCCAAAAATAAAGCTTGGACATTTTTATCAAAGTTAATTTTTTGCGAATACAAAATTTATTATTAATAAGATTTCTGTATGACGTGCTAAATTCCCAATTTATTGTTGAGGGAAAGCTAGCTTCTATGCGCATTTCACTGGTTGCTTAGGCCAGATCGTCAGGAAACCTTTTCCAAAGATTTTAGAAAAGCTAAAAATATTATACAAATATAACCTTAACCCTCTATAACTCAACATCTTAAAATTACAAATTTTCAATTGATTCACATAGAGGTTAACATTAAAAAAATACATGTTTTTTAACATTTAAAAAAAATTTTTTTTAAAGGAGTTATTTCATAAAAACGGAGTGTGTCCTACAGGCAACAACGAGCAACAAGGGAAAGCAAAAGTAAAAAAGTTATGAAAAAGCTTAACGTAAAAATTTAAAGCATTTCATATTTATGTTAATTAGATCAGATAAGACGAGTGAAAACTCTTGAAATAGTTTCTTGTTTTCGAGTAGCATAAATCTACGATGCATATTCTACACACTATGAGTACATTTTACATATGTATTTTGGATAGATGCGTCGAATTCTTTTTCGCCCATTAAGGTCAGTGATCGACTTTATTCTGGCGGACTACTTGCAGAGGCAAGTGTTGCAGAGGTTTTCTATTCGCTTTTGCTTGGATTTAACCATATAAAAGTCGGCGCGTAAGGGTGGGTTAAGTTCTCATCCTACATAGAGATTCGCTAACTTCTAGGCGGAAGTTTCTCGATAACATAATGGACCTTGATTTATTTGCATTCTCTCTTATAAATCAATGAAAATTTAGACATTGTAACGTCTAAATAGTAATTCTCAACCAAAAAATAAAAAACAGCACTATAATAAATTTGCTGGAGGCTGTAAAAAATAGATTCCCTTTTCGCTCAATGTAGCCCACAAGACACAAACACTAAATTTCGTGTTTTACGCATATAAGTCAAAAATATTAAAAGCACTAGAGTAATGACTCATATTTGGACACTAACCTTACAGACTCTCACAAAAAAAACGAAGCAGCGGATATAAAAATATTTTTTTATTAATAATTTAATATAAAGCATTTTCACTTTTTTAAATTTTAAAAATTAAATTGGGATCGCAATATTTAAAACAATAAGAAACAACCATCTTATGCTTTTTGCACTTGAGGTAAAGAAAGCGTGTTTAGTATACACTGTATACTAAAGGTTACATTATTTGATAGGTCACAGTAACTATTACTATGGAAACTATTGAGAGATGACCAGTATGTTGCCTGTAGTATACTATACATTACAGAGGGTTAAAGCGAATAAGAATTATAAACATTAATTAAATTAGCACCAGTCAACAAATTAATAGTATCAATTAAACGTTTAATTCACTTGATTAAATTTTTCATTAAAACTGATTTTATTTTTGATTAATGCTTTAGTTGGTGAAAAATTTTGATAAATTTTTTCTGTGCATTAATTAAATATCGAACCGATTTTCCGCATGCAAACAAATTGATCATATGTATCAATTAACAAAACTAAATTCCCAATTTTTGTTTTTTTTATAGACACTGAAATTTATTGTTGAGGGAAAGCTAGCTTCTATGCGCATTGCTTAGGCCAGAGCATCAGAAAATCTTTTCCAAATATTTTAAAATTATACAAATAACACCTAAAAGCGAATAAGAATTATAAACCCTCAAAGTCTTACTTATAACAATATCAAAGCTTAAACAAAACACTAACAATAAACAGTGAGTTTATCTTTCCTTACATTCCCCTACAATTGGTTGGGTTTTTCCGACTCGAATTTTAGTTGTAAGTGGGTAAAAAGAAAAAACAAAATTAAAAAAAAAATTCGAGTCGGAAAGAACCCAACCAATTGTAGAGGGATGTAAGAAAAGATAAACTCACTGTTTATTGTTGGTGTTTTGTTTAAGCTTTGATATTGTTACTTACAAGTAAGACTTTGAGTGTTTAAAATTCTTATTCGCTTTAGGGTTTTATTTGTATAATATTTTTAGCTTTTCTAAAATCTTAGGAAAAGGTTTCCTGATGAGCTGGCCTAAGCAACCAGTGAAATGCGCATAGAAGCTAGCTTTCCCTCAACAATAAATTTCAGTGTATTTATCAAATATGGAAAATTGGGAATTTAGCACGTCATACAGAAATCGTATTAATGATAAATTTTGTATTCCCGTAAATAACTTTGATAATATACTCGCATGTGCCCGTGCAGAAAACTGAATTGGCAAATTGGTTTTTTTGTTGTTTTCTTACGAAGACAATAGAATGAAACAATTTGTTTTTTAATTTTGTTTTTTCTTTTTACCCACTTATAACTACAATTCGAGTCGGAAAGAACCCAACCAATTGTAGAGGGATGTAAGAAAAGATAAACTCACTGTTTATTGTTGGTGTTTTGTTTAAGCTTTGATATTGTTACTTACAAGTAAGACTTTGAGTGTTTAAAATTCTTATTCGCTTTAGGGTTTTATTTGTATAATATTTTTAGCTTTTCTAAAATCTTAGGAAAAGGTTTCCTGATGAGCTGGCCTAAGCAACCAGTGAAATGCGCATAGAAGCTAGCTTTCCCTCAACAATAAATTTCAGTGTATTTATCAAATATGGAAAATTGGGAATTTAGCACGTCATACAGAAATCGTATTAATGATAAATTTTGTATTCCCGTAAATAACTTTGATAATATACTCGCATGTGCCCGTGCAGAAAACTGAATTGGCAAATTGGTTTTTTTGTTGTTTTCTTACGAAGACAATAGAATGAAACAATTTGTTTTTTAATTTTGTTTTTTCTTTTTACCCACTTATAACTACAATTCGAGTCGGAAAGAACCCAACCAATTGTAGAGGGATGTAAGAAAAGATAAACTCACTGTTTATTGTTGGTGTTTTGTTTAAGCTTTGATATTGTTACTTACAAGTAAGACTTTGAGTGTTTAAAATTCTTATTCGCTTTAGGGTTTTATTTGTATAATATTTTTAGCTTTTCTAAAATCTTAGGAAAAGGTTTCCTGATGAGCTGGCCTAAGCAACCAGTGAAATGCGCATAGAAGCTAGCTTTCCCTCAACAATAAATTTCAGTGTATTTATCAAATATGGAAAATTGGGAATTTAGCACGTCATACAGAAATCGTATTAATGATAAATTTTGTATTCCCGTAAATAACTTTGATAATATACTCGCATGTGCCCGTGCAGAAAACTGAATTGGCAAATTGGTTTTTTTGTTGTTTTCTTACGAAGACAATAGAATGAAACAATTTGTTTTTTAATTTTGTTTTTTCTTTTTACCCACTTATAACTACAATTCGAGTCGGAAAGAACCCAACCAATTGTAGAGGGATGTAAGAAAAGATAAACTCACTGTTTATTGTTGGTGTTTCGTTTAAGCTTTGATATTGTTACTTACAAGTAAGACTTTGAGTGTTTAAAATTCTTATTCGCTTTAGGGTTTTATTTGTATAATATTTTTAGCTTTTCTAAAATCTTAGGAAAAGGTTTCCTGATGAGCTGGCCTAAGCAACCAGTGAAATGCGCATAGAAGCTAGCTTTCCCTCAACAATAAATTTCAGTGTATTTATCAAATATGGAAAATTGGGAATTTAGCACGTCATACAGAAATCGTATTAATGAAAAATTGCTTAATTTTATTGTTTTCGGTTTCTTTTTAATTATTTCCTTAAAAGTGAAGAAAATTCTGGTTTTTGACCAAACTCAAAAATGACCGGCAAACCCGATTTTTGGCAAAAACTTGACTGGAGCCACCTCTACACCACTTCCGAAGAATCTTAAAAATACTTAACCATACATGCTTTTAAATTATGCTTGAGTCCCAAAACTTTTTTATTTGGGACACTCTAATGTATATGTTTTTATTTTGTAATACATATTTCTCGAGGTGCACAAAAAGTTCTGTGCTTCAAATGCTCACACAATAATGCTACTACCAGCGACCAATACCACGCATTATTACAGTCAAGTTAAGAAAGCAAACATTTTGATTAATGAACTGCCGGCAGTCGCACCGTGGTCGCAATAGTAAATTGTACACAAAGCCCCTCCCGTATTCACTGTTTTGAGTGGTTGGTTGTTAAGGTTTATATGTATTTTGTTACTTCTTCTGTTTGCCACAAAATCCAACAATAGCTAGCGAATAATGAATGATTATAATCAGTATAATAATTAGTGTTTTTCATACGGGATTTCTCGGGACAAAAATGCCGGGATTCGGCACATATTTCGGGACGATAATCACGGGAAATTTGTGCGGCGATTCCCGGGATTTTTTATTTAATAATGGCAACTTTACTGCTGATATAAATCTTATTAAGTTATGCCCAAAAAAAAAAAATCTAAATCTAAATCCAATGAGTAAGGCAATTATTTATGTTGGATGCTCTAAAATTTCGCAATATTAAAAGAAGAGAAGTAAAAATGTACAAAACTTTTAACTTTTTCAGAAATCCAGATTTATTTTATAAAAAGGAAAAAAGTTGTTCCCACTTGATTTAGATGGATTAGATTCTAAAATGCAGTAAATACATTTTCTGTAAAAGATAATGCGATAGTGAAAAGTTACCATTTTTGGAAATTTTAAATGCAGCAATTAGTAAAGGAACCGCTTTTTCGATTCAAAGAAAATAATTTTCTTAATAATAGGGGTCACTGGGTTTGGAAGAAAGTGCTAAGATAACTATAAGTTTCCAGGTATTATATAACATTCGTTTGACTATTAATGAAAGGGGACATGTTTTCTCAGTGACAGGACCCTTCTTGATTAAAATTAGAATAAGCTGCCAAACGATTCTGTAAATAATAAATAAGGTACATACAGGGCTGCCAAATATATATGTGAGGAAATCGTCCATTTTCTGAGAAAAAATAAAAAATCGTGTGTTACGTTTTGAAAAATCGTCAAAAAAAAAATCGGACAAATTTAGTTTTTTTAAACCATTCGATTTTTGTAAAAAAAAAAAAATACCCTGGTAGCATTTTTAATCGTGTAAGAAATACTGGGAGTCTCATGAAGAGCGTCTTTAATCGCCGATAACCGCATTTTTTAATCGTAGAAGATTCCTCACCAGCTTTGCCAGAAAATTTGGAAGGAAAATCTTCATTTGGCAAAAAAAAAAATTTTATTTTGAAGAGAAAAATCTTCAAACTTTTATAACAAGGGCAAAAAGAGTAAAAATTATTAATTTTTTATAAATTATTATTGAAACTATTTAAATTGAAATAAATACAGAATTGCTGTATTTATACAAAATAAGATTGTAGGTTTGTGTTTTTAAATATATTTTCCATAACATTTTTTCTAAAAATACATAATAGTACAGCGAAAGGCGCTTCTTCAATCGTTTAAGACGTGGATAAAGATTGTCTAACGAGTCTTTCATGTCAAGAATCGTATAAGACTCATGTAGATATTATAATTGTTGAAAATAAGATTTATACAGAGAGTCGTAAAAGGTTCACTCGATGATGGTTTGGCGAAAGATAAACAAAGTGTAACATTGTTGGATTTTTACTCTGAAAATAATCATTTAAAGATTTTCTTAAGACTTGTATATTACAGCCGTACCTTAACAAAAGCGGCACGCGTTTTCTAAGTTTTAAATAGAGCGGCCTCAACGCTTTGCAATTGGAAAACCCGATTTTGACATTTAATAATATTAAATAATGGTAATTTAGCTATTTTTGGTCAATCTAGCGTTTTGATCTTTATTTTTATTTATAATTTGTCACACAAAATCGTCACTTTTAAGAAAAAAATCAGCAAATCGGCACTTTGCTAATTCCGGAACAAAAAATCGTCAAAATGACGATAAATCGTCAAATCTGGCAGCCCTGGGTACATACCAAAATTCTATTTTCAAAAAAACATTTTATAATATTTTATTTATTAATTTGATTACTTCAGTTTTATGTGAATGCATTTGGCTTCGTGAATATATTAAGAACTGAAATTTTTTATTTTTCTACTAACGATTAATGCATTGATAAACAAATTTAATAGATCTTATGCCGTTTTATATCAAGCGGGATTTCTCGGGAATTTCCGTGAATCTAAAAAATTAATACCCCTTTTTTGGGAAATGAAAAAGTCTGGGAAAAGAAAAACTCTAACAGTAATACAACTACTGCAACTTCACATTTACATTATTAGTACCCCGTCATGTGTGTTTACATATTTTTTTTTTTCTACATGCAGACTCGTAAATATTTACACACATAAGTACATATCGGAAGCTAAGAATACAAGAGACGCGTATTTGACCGAAAAAACAACAAACTTACGAATTCGCCGCCTTAACAAAAGTAACCAATAACTTGTGAACAAGTATCTCTTGCTTTGTATTTTGTACTTGAATTATGTGTGTGTAAAATTAAATGAATGAGAGTGTAGCTTGATAAATTGGTATGGAACGTGTGATACGCCACAGTATCGAAATTCAGATATGTACATGTGCAAATGAGTCCATGTGTGTGTATTTTACCGTATTTAATATTTTTTGCTAAAAGCGAAATGCTTATTTTTTATTGTTCGAAAACTTGTTGCCAGTCTTTAACACAAAATATGTACGTATATTGTTTATTGTAAACATATTTGTAGAGAAAAAATGTGCCTTTAAGTGAGTCGGTTGGCTTTAGTTTGTTAAGTAAGTGTAACTATAAACAAATAAATTTTCAATTTTGACAATTAAAATACACAATATTTTTATTAAACTTTTGCCACTTCCGTACAAAAGACAAGATAATTTCTTGTTTCCTTCTTCTGTTTAATTTTTCTCTGACCAATTTTATTTATTTGTGCCTTCTGTTTCTTCGTTGCTTCATTTTCTTGGGAAGTCAAACATGAGAGAGAGACGATTTCATACGAATACTTAGAATGATTAGTTGAAACTCAAGCCCACAATTATTATTGAATAGAGTTGACATGAGAAAAGAGCGAATGAGTTAATAACTTCTGTATACAATTTTCTTACAAATTTGAGTTGAAATTGAATAACTAAAAATTTTTAGTAGGTAGGTATATTTGCAAAAAAAAAATACTGAATGCAAATTTTAATATTGATAACAGTACCAATTTCAAAAATTACAATCCAATTACAGATTTTAGTTTAAAATGTAAGAAAAAGCAATTTCTATGTAGGAATTGTACATAAGAGCGACTCAAAAAAAGAGGTTTTGTTATCCCTCTGAAAATAAAGCTTGATATGTTTTTTAAACTCTGATTTAAGGAATTAGAGATTTACACGAGTTTTTTGTTTTTAAGTATTCTGTTCTGTTTATATTAGGGTATTCATTCGGTTAACCGTTAATCGGTTAACCGATTAATTACTACCCGATTAACTGATCGGTTAATTTAAAATTGGCTTTTTTCGATTAACGATTAAACCGGTTAATTTCAGTCGATTAACCGATTAACCGAAGTAACAAAATTTTAATTTTTTTGTAGTATTTTTACATATTTTTTGTGTTTTTAATTATTTGTTTTGTCTCATATACAAAAGGCATGGGTTTAGAAAAATATTTTTTTCTTCTAGCAATACATTCTTTAATTTAAATACAGTGCAAAATCAAAAATTAAGAAATTCGAAAATAAATTTCTTGCAGAATGTTCGATGCTGAGCTTTGCCAGGATGAGTCAGATGTAGAGCTGACTCTCGATTGTAACACAAACAATCTTTTAACAGCATTAACCAAAGCAATTAGAAGTGTTTAAAGTTTTAAAAATTAAAACTAGAATTTAATGTCGTAATGGAAGATTTTATAATGGGTGATTTTTTAAGCGTAGTTTTTTTTATATCTAATAAAACACTCAAATTTGCTTCATATGTTCAAAATTTTTATTGGTATCGATAAATTGGTCTTTGCCATTTACTTTTTAAAAATAACTTCGTGTAGATGTTGCCCGCGGCTCCGGTTCAAATAGTCCATTCGTAAGGTCCAATTTTGCACCACTTTTTCGAGCATTTCGGCCTGTATTCCATGAATAACACGTGTTATGTTCCCGAGCTGTGTAGCATGTGGCACCGCCTTGGACATTTCTCACAGAGCACGAATTTTGATAATAAATTTCAACGATTTGCAGTCGTTGCACGTTTGTGCGTTTCTCCATGATGAAATGGCAGAGTATACTGAACACTTTTCACTTTCACATATGTTGTTTGGACACAATTACCAACCAGTGCCGCCGGCCCGAAAAACTTAATTCCTAAAAAATTAACCCTTTATGTTTAGAGAAATACAGGAAAAGAACTGAGAAATTAGATAATCTGTATTATGGATTGCTTTCAATTTCAAGTTTTATCAAAACTAAAGAAAAGAATCGATTAAATCCTAAACTTTTGAACCAAATTATTTTTCTAAAAGTTTATTTTATAAGAAATACCTAAACTATTGAAAAATGTATTAATAAAATGATCTGACAGTTTTTTTCTTATTAACCCCACATTTCACCAAGTTCAGTTATAATTAACTATCAGTTATAGCTGCCAAAACATATTGTTAACTGGAAGTTAAAGTAATAGTTAGTTTTAACTGAACTTGGTGAAATTAGGGGTAAATGATACATATATATTTATGAATTACTTTTTTATTTGCTCGTTTAAGTGCAAGAATTGTTTTGTTTGTTATGTAATTTTTTTTTTGGTAATAAATTCCAAATAATAAATAATTTTTGCATTTTTTTTTATTGAAATTACTTAATTTATAACAAAACTTTATTAATCGGTTAACCGATCAATCCGATTAAACAAACCGATTAAACCGATTAAACAAAACCCTCGGTTAATTAATCGAGCGATTAACCGATTAAAGCAAAAGCCCGATTAATTGAATACCTCAGTTAGGAAATAGAATGTCATTTAAACGACCGCCTCTAGATAAATTGCAGCAATCGATTCTTTTGAAGTACTTTCGGTCTAATTTTTCGCATACGTTTGAACCACCACTTCTGTATTTAGTAAGTTTTAACTATTTTTGCACATTATTCGGTTGTTAATCGATACATATTCGTAAATGGCAAACCTTTCACTAATAAATAAATGACACTTCAGACGATATAAATTTAGCGGCTGACAGCCTTGTCAATTAATGTAAAACTAGGGAATGATAAATTTATACCAAAATCGATTTTTCGATCGACTTTGTTTATTTCGGTTTTTAAAATCGATTAATCGAACCTTAAAATCGATTTCAAACTCATTTAAGATAAATTTGCAAACTTATTCCTTATATCACAAAGGCGCAAAAGACTGGAGAAGTTCAACCAAGATTTTTACAGCGGGTAGACATGACTACTGTTTATAATTTTTCTGCAAAAAGTGAAAATGTGTAAATTTTGAAATGGCCTTAAGAGGAACAAGTGCGATATGTATGTACATTTTACATTCATATTAAAATTGTGTTCTTGTGTAGTCAATCAGGCCTGTCACATAAATGAGTTCCGATCGAAAATGATTTCGTTTCGTGTTCACATGAAACGAAATTCCTTTGATCGGAATTGATTTCTGTGACAAGCCTGAATGTATGGATAGTATTTCAAAGGTTTATGACAATAGTTCATGATCGGTAGCGACTGTTTCTTTTCTAAATTACTATTAAGTTAGTTTTAGAAAACAGACGTTTGCATGCAATTGATGTCGGAAAGATGCAGTTATTTTCTTGTAATTTCGTATTTGTTTTTTTCTTCGCTTATCACTAGATTAAAATATCGCTCACACACTGGTCTGTTTGAATATTAGCGTATTTCCACAGGAACGACATGGTTTAATTCACCTGCTGTGTTTCTATAATATGTTGATTTTCACAAAACTGACTTTCGGTGTTCAGTGACTTTAATTTTAAAGTTGAAAGTATACCAAGGGTACTAATAGGTAAATTCGTAAAACTTCAATTCATAACTTAGAAACTTCATAAACATACCACCTACACACGTACCCAGCAAAAACTTTACTTACCCAGAAACAATTATTGCTCAATTATTTTCAAACAAACGCTTGTTTGAAAATTTTTTTAATTTCTACAAATTTTTTTACTGATTCAATTAATATCTTTGTTTGATTTTTATTTAACCAACAAAAATGTTGACAACTATTCAAAAATATAATATACGCGTTATTGGTTTCAAGATTTTATAATTTTGTATGAAATATTTAACGCTCTTTAATGTTGTCGTTTTTTGGCATTTTTTTATTTGATCGTAAGCAACACTTTGTGTGAAAGAACACCACAAAAAGCTCTTACAGTCTATTTTTGTATTTTTGTAAAAAAAAAACAAAAACGAAACAATAATAGGTAAGAAAACGTTTCACTCTTTTTAAACAACAACAACATTATAAGAAACAAAATACATTTTTGGTTGGTTTCAAAGTTGGTCAAAAAGAATGAAACAAAATCCCGTATTCAATTTTTTAGGTTAATACATCAAATACAAAAATAGAATGATGAAAGGATACAGAAACAGTGAGTGGTGAAGAAAAACATTGTGTGTATAAACAAGACTTGGTTCAAAAATGATTCCAACAAAAAAATGTGTCTCAAAGCCAGCCGCCGCTCTGCTCTGCTCTTCCTTCATCGTCCTCTACAGTGCTTGCTAGTGTGCTCGTCATTGCTTGTGCAAAAATTTTTTTGATTGATTCAGCAAAATTATTTGTTTGAAAGTTATATGAATTTCAGTAAGCTTTTTGTTGGATTCATTTAAATTATTTGTTTGAAAAAATCAGGGCTTTTTTCAATAAACTAAATGCAAATAAATTGTTTGAATATGCAAATTTGTTTATAGGACCGATTTCAGACAAAAAATGTTTTGATTCTACGAATTTTTTGTTTGAATTGGAAAAATTATTTTTTCTGTGTACAATCCTACTTTTAATGACTTCCAGAATTCATTACTTTGTAGCTTTATTCACCACTTTTTGGATTATTAGTTATAGTTATATACAAAATCTTTTAAAGTTATATATTAAATAATAACTTTTTTATTATATCTTAAATATACATTACAAAAAAAATTTATGTTATTTTACGATTTTAAATAAATATTTAAGTCAATTTTCAGTATATTCCGTTAATATTTGTTAGACATTCGGTAATGCTATATAATTTTAACAATAATTTTGATGTTAAGTACATGAAAAATCCAAAAATAAATCAAATGTATGTAACTATATACATAAATGTGTTCCAAAATGACCTTCACAGTATATTTTTGTTATTAGAACACTAGTAGTTATATCGATCTAATGTAAACGATGTTTTTTGAACAACATAACATTTACATTACACACATTTGTATTACAGTGTTAGAGTTATAAATGATTTTGTGCAGCAAAACACTCTTTATTAAAAGTTTTCTTACATTTCGAAAAATGTATTAGTGTGTACACTTTCATGCATATAAGAGCAATTTTAATTAGTGTTTTAACCTTTTTGAATTAATTTGTAATATCTTATATTTGGCCTCTTTTTGTAACTATATATTTTTATAAAAATTTTAAGTAAAAAAAACATATTATTTTTTAGGTTATAATTGGCCAAATTATAAAAGATTACTTTTGGGACATCTCGAACAAACATAAGTACTTTTTCTAGTAGAAAAGTAAGTAGTCGTCTCGTCAAATTCTCATTATTTTTCTGCTTATTTTGTAAGCAAAGTGTTTGCTGGGTATGTACGCGAAAATCTCAAGTTATATTGTGCATGCCCATAATTTATCGATTTAATTAAGATTAAAATTAAAAATTGCCAAAATTTTGATAAAAATAAAATAATCGATTCTAAAAGCTCAATAATCGATTTCAGTACAAAATCGCATACGAAAATTCGATTAAAAAAATCGATTTTTTTTACCACAAAATCGATTTTCGGTTGGAATCGAAATCGATTTTCCATTCCCTAGTAAAACGTTGTTTAAAATTTTAGAAGTAGTGGTACACCATATAAATTTCAATGCTAAATCTTTTTTTACACCATCTTACACTTAGAAATTTTTTGAAAGTGTGTTCCTTTGAAAATACACATTATTAGTTAACTTTTTAAAATTGAGTTCGTAGTTTTCAAAAATATCGATCGAATCAAGTTTTTAGCTAACAAGATACTAAATTGCATTATTGAACAAACTTAACTCCTCTTACGAAGAATTAGACACAAATTTTCAACAAGATCGGTCGAAAAGTTTTTGATTTAGAGGGCGTCAAAATTTGACATTTCGGCCAAACATTTCTAGTTAAAGTTGGTATTTTTGAGGTGCAATTCAAATTTTAAGGTAAGTTGGTACTTCCATGACTTATTTACTTCTATTTCGAATTTTCGTATTATACTTTTTTTGTATTCTTCCCTTTTGTTTTTGTTATACAGTTATTTTCGCTTAATTGAGTTTCTAAAAATGCACGACTTTTGACGCAATTAAACGGGAACTCAATTAAGCAGTACTCGGTTAATTGAGTCGCCGACGCAATTAAAACGAAAATCGCTTAATTGAGCAAGATGTGCAATAAAGCGAAACACCCATGTGTTGATAGAAAATATAACTCATTTCTCTATTTATTTTCTATAACATTTATTTATAAAACAGAAACATGAAACATGACTTTCTTGCCGCAAAATAATTTTTGTGGAGCAAAAACACATTAATTAGAGGGAAACAATTAACCGAAACATTTGCTCTTGTTTTTCGCAATGTGGTCTTATTTTGCGAAATAATTAAGCGGGTGACGCAATTAAACGGAACTCAACTAAACGTGTATTTTTACATAGACAGTTATACTGAATGATTTCGTTCCATGATTTTTAGTGCAATAAAACGGGAAACTCAATTAAGCGGGGCTCAATTAACCGAAAACAACTGTAATTGAATATTTTGTTTTGATTGAATTTGTTGTTCTTATTAATTTTTTGAAATAAAAAGTAACAATGTAATTACATACATTATGTTTGTTCATAAATATGTATGTATGTACAAAGGTATTCAAAATTTTTTAATTTGGTAATAGTTTCAGCAAAAAACGTTCGATATATCGATATTTATTATTTAAAAAATATCGATTTAATTTTTCAATTTGTTGGGCAACAATGGCACAACTGCAATATCTGGTCCAGAATGTACTAATAAAGTGACCTCACAAGCACAGCTGTTTGCAGTGATGACGTTTGTCGTCATTTTTTTTGTTTATTTACTTTTTTTATAAGGCATTTTGACATTTGCCGTCTCAATTCTAGCAACAAAATGCCTGTTGTTTTTTCTATTGTTTCATTGTTGTAGTACTGAGGTCACTTTGTTAATACATTTTGATCTGGTCAAAACGACTCGTTTTCTTTTGTTCAACATTACAAATGTCTTATTTAGAGTTTTAATATATATAAATAATAGATTAAATAAAAATATTTTTGCTACAATTAAGCTCAAAAAGTATAATTTTAGTAATCAGTTGGTGCAATTTTAAAATTTCGTTTTTCCATCCCTTGTATCGGCACTGATTGTTGACTGTGGTCGCCGCGCCGAACAAGTGGCCGATAAAAATCGAAGCATGTACAAAAATTTGATTGCTCCTTATTGTGCAACAGAGTGTTCACATTATCGGCGCGGCGCAACAAGGTTAATTTTGACTGTCCACAGCCAGCAAAATTTCGGCACGAATTGTCGCATTTTGAAAATTTAAGGCTTTTTCTTAACTCTATTTTGTTTTTTTACAGTGTTTAACAATGAATATCAAATTGCTGAGCTTCCCACACTAAATAATTATAAAATAACACCGGGCAACATTTTTGAAGTCACCGAGAGCAAAAACCTGCTCGTGTGGAATTTTTCGAATTATTTATTGAAACTATAAAAATCACATGATACTGATACTGACATGATACTTGCCTTTTGGTAAATTTTTTTTTCTACATTTCTCGAATACAGCTAGAAAATGTGAAAAAATCATTTTTCAGTATTATAATGGTTTGATGTATTATGAATTATATAATAATGAACATTTCTTCTGAAGATTACTTTACTGAATTTTTCACTGTGCTTTTTTGAGAGGCGTAGTTTTTTCAGGTAAGTTTGTTTTACTTTTTTTTCTCCTAGTCTACAGCTACAATTGTGCCGAAGACAGAAAAACAAAATTCCAATTAGTTTCCGTGATATTATCGTGAGAATAACTGTTTGTTCTTTAAACAAATAAATTTTTAGGCAAAATGCACATGAGACTCCGAACAGCACCCAAACTAGAAAATCCTAAATGTCGTTTTGTTAGTTTCGATAAGTACATGCTTCAAGAAATTCCACACGAGAAGGTGTTTGCGTTTTGTGTTGCACTGTGTAAGCAAAACGAAAAAAATCTTTCCGAGTTTATTTAAATGTCTCATGCAATTAAGTTTTATTTTATAATTTATTGCCTAAAGATGGTTTTCGAATAGTCGGAATAGTTGCTTTAAAAATAAAACTGTTTTCGGTTCAGCATTAAAAAATAACCGGTTAACCGGTTTTAATTCGATTTAAAAAAACAAAAATAAACCAAATTAGTTTTTGAAATAAAAAGTTACATTTTATAAAAACAAAATACATAGATGACTTAAGGCAGAATTAGTCTTTACTTTCTGTTTCTGTTCTGTTCCGTGCCGTTCTGTTACGAAATTGTAATAGTTACTTTTTCTGCAGTAACTTATCAGCCATTTATGACAAATTTATTAGTTTTGTACGTCCATTGTTTTATTTCAATAACTTTATTGCACATGAATTTGAAGAAATTAAATTTTATGAATTCTTAAAATCAAAAAATAGTTTATTTCAATATAAATATGTATTTTTTATTATTTATTTTGCTGTCACTTACAATAACTTAACATGTTTTTGATTTTAACAAACTGAACCGTAACAGAACAGAAAAACTAATCAATTTCACAGGTTTTTTAATAACAAAAACAAATCAGCTGATTCGTAACAGAACAGAAAGTAAAGACTAACTGAGCCTTTAGAATTTTTCAAGAACTTTTGTTTTGAAAAATTATAGGAATTTAATAAATTTATTATTTGAGATATTCTTGCAATTTTATTTTAAACTAGCTGTCCGCCCCGCCCCGTCTTAGCTCGGAAGCTATTTAATAATGAGAAATGAAAAGGAGACCGTTTTTTAAAAATTTATTTATATTTTACCACAACTGTTGATTTCCGCCGGAATGTTGTAGTTTTTGGCATGAAGATATGTTAGAATTACTTAAGATTTTTGTATGTCTTAACGGGCATTCCGTCCTTGGCTACATAACGGGCTAATATTTCACCCAATGATTTTGTTGACGGCAACCTAGGCCGTGGTGTATTTAGCAAAAATGTTCACATTAGCTGCGTTCGTTTACACCAGAATTGGTACAAATTTGTACTGGATTTTACTGAAATGCGTTCGCGCACACATAAATTTGTAAGATTTTCATATTACTTACCTACTGGATTTTACTGGGATTTTACTGGAAAAGTAAACGAACGCACATAATGTTATTTTCATTTATTGTAAAAAGTAACGGATTTCTTAAAGTAAAACATACTTAGGCCCGTTTTCACAACTTACCGATAGCTAAAAGTAGACTTTAACCGGCCTTCTAAAAAGTGTTCTTAACTTTAAACTAAAGTGAGCGATAAAGTAAATTAAGGTTCATCCTACCTGGTAGGTTAAAGTAAAGTTGTAATAATGGAATACTTTTTATACGGCCGATATCTTTAGCTATCGGTAAGTTGTGAAAACGGGCCTTAATATGGTATTTTTGTAACTTGGCTTGCTCATGTATTTTTCTTCCTTAAAACATACATATTAATTACTGTACGTACATGGTAACTCTTACAGCCAGCGTTGCCATTTTGGTGCCTTTCGGGTATTTTTTGGTGCTTTTTTGCTTATGCAATACCCGAAATTTTGTTAAACACCCGTTTTTGAAAAGCGGGTAATTATAGTGCTTTTAACAATTTCTCACAGTGCTTTTAATCATTATGATATCGGAGACAATACAGCTATATATTTATGTATGCATACTCATTGTACTTGCTATATATATTTATGTACATATGCATGTAATATTTATACTTGTTATAAATATTTATGTACGTATTGTATTTTATTGCCAAATTTCATACTAAACTAAGATTTATCATTGATTTTAAGCACTCAAAAAGGTTTTGTCAGTCGTCGCTTGGCTGCTCTTAAATAAAGAAGTTTTTCGTATAAAAATTATATATTGTTGGTTTTATTTTGCACCTACTTGCAAAAATTATTATAAGATCAAACAATTTATTTTTGGCAGAGAATTTTTGTAAAGTATTATTTGGCGTCTTTTTAGAGGCACTTAGAGCGGAGCCAAGTTTTATTTAGCGAACATTAATGTCAAGCTTGTGGGCTAATTGAAGGTGATTTAAGTTTGAATTTTTCCAAATTGTAGCCGACTGAAGTTTGTTCCACATACGGCTAGTTCGGCCGAAACACGAATATTCTGTGTAATGTGTTGTGCGATACACTGAATAGTCAACAACGAGCGATCTGCTGGAAAGGCGAGTACTACGGAAGGCACCCGCGTCCCAGGGATGAGTTCGCTCGCCCATCTCTGCTAAACACTTACCATGGTAAAATCGATAAAACAACGATGCACATCCCACATTCCGACGATGCTAAAATGAGTCAATAGAGGTGGATACCTAGCTGTCATTGATGAGCTTCAACGCACTCCTTTGAACACGATCCAGAAGCTTCAAGATAGACCTTGAAGCAATTGTATTCCATATTTGATCGATCGTGAAGTGAGGGATCGAGTGCAGTAATTCTTGCACTGTTTGAGGAAACCAAGACACTTGAATTCATCTTTCTACACTTGAAAAGCATATCGGTTCCAACGAACACATTGAATTTCCATCCCTATAAGAACAAGAGTGTATGATTCTTCAATACAACCCCTGGATACAGATGACGCAAACTTCTTAAGCCGTCTGTGGGTCAACATACAATATTGGATCTTACGAGAGTTAAAATTGGCCCTATTCGTAAGACCCCACTCGGAGATCGTCGTAATGTCATGATTGAGTGTGTCGTTCCCGTTCCGCCTCATAGCTTCAACCTCAGTAAGGCTTGGTCTATGATTAAAGGAAAATTAATGACAAAAGTTGCTGTCATCTATCTATCTACATATAACAACGCGTATAAGCTTCTTTAACCTTCGTCAAATCTGACCCATTTTGAAATAAAAGTTAAATTTTTTCTAAGAGTGAGTGACATATATTTTTTATATTTTATGACTTTTATTTAATTTTAAATGCCAACAACTACGTTATGTTTTCAGAAAAAAATATTGGCGAAAAAAAATTTATAAAATTTTTTGCACTTAAGGTCTTTGGGTCATATTTGACCGGTAACAAAATTCTTGAATTTTCGTTAGAAATTTCCAGTTGTTATTTATTTTTTTCACCTCCTGTGACATGCGTTATTTTGAAGTTTACTAATAATGCAAGTAAATGTGTATTTGGTATTGATTGGACTGAAGTGGCTGAATTGTATAGATCAAATAATGAAAGTACAGACAGTTTGTGGGATGATGTGGAAGAAAAACCTATTTAGAGCAGTGTAATCCAAATCTTCATTTTCTGTGCACAATTGTGCTACAAAAACAATAATAAAAACTCACACCGACGCTTGTTCTCTTTTATTTCAGTTTGATTTCAGTCGTTAATTGAGTGTTAACGAGTGCACATGTGCGGATGCTTACTTTTTTTCAGCTTTGACTTAATTTCAAAATAAACCAGCAAACAAAATATGTGGTATGATGGAAGACAGAAATTTTTGTTTTGTCATTAAAAAACATATTTTGCTAATAAGAAATTGTTACAAAATCTTAAATTTAATTTATAATCCCTAAATACACTTAATTTGTTAAGTTTTAATTGTAAATTAAACTCGACCAATTAAATATGTGTGAAACAAATTGCCTGATTCTGTAAAAACTGAGGCATATTTTGTATATAATTTTATTAACTTTTTTAAAACTTCATTTCCATTTTGCTTTTAAAACTAAAATTTATTACATTTGCAATGCTTAGTTTTGTGTTTGCTGGGCAATATTATATTATCCAATACAGACGCATTTCATTTATTGAGAGTTTTGGTTAACTATGATTTAGAGCAATCTTGCCGTTAAGCAGATTAAAAAAGCTTTCGAGAGTACTAAGATTTGACAACAAGCAAACTCGCAGTGACCGCCAAAATTTTAGAGAAGTTTGAGCCGATACGTGAGCTATAAAATCTGTGGGTTGATTAGTTATGCCTGGAGTATACAACCATATACAGGCAAATAAATAGGAACTTTTCTTACAAATAAACAAATGTACGCATGTAGTTCCTGATTTGACAGTTGGTTTGAAATGTCACAGTATGACTACAGACAATTGTTTTACATCGTACTAATTGAGACAAAAATTGCTAGAGAATCAAAACTTTATTAGGAACTATACGTAAAAACAAGATTGAATTGCCACGAGAGCTTTTGGCAACGTCGACTTGTCTTAGAAAATTTAGGTCTTGCCGCGCCCTATATCAAGCAGCCAAAAACATTACCCAAAGACTAATTTTCACGAAAAATTGCAAAAACTGGATGCATCAAGTAGCTGAGCAGGAACAGCACCCATCATCTTCAACCAAAACCTAGGAAAAAATATGTTTACCAATCAAAAATAAGTCTTCGACAATTATGTCACAAAAAATATACAACTACTTTATGTTAAATGTACTTTTGTATTTGCAATAAATGTTAACAATAAATACAGTTTCAATATACTGAATAAATCTAGAAATAAAATATCAACTTTTAAAACATACTTAATTGAAAAAAAGTGAGTTTTTATATAAAATTTTCTATTTGGGTCAAAATTGACCCGAAGACCGTTAACGTCAGCATATTGGAAGACCTTTTGAAGGTTAAAGCTTATAAGCAATAAAGCGGTGCTGGTGAGTACCCATTGTATCTTTGAAGATACAACCATTGGAAAAAGCTTTATGGCGAACCCAATTTTTTTTAGGTTATTGCAGCCAAATTTAAAAATTTATGCCGGTTTAATAAAATTCTTAAATTTGGCCACTGCAGTGCCGAGGATGCTCCTAGATGGGTCAAATGTATGACCAACCCCACTTTATTTTTCATCTAAATCATTTATTACTAACATACCTACCCGCTATCTCCGTTCCTTAAGGGGGCTCCAATACAAAATGTTCAATGCAGACTAGAAATATATTAAAGAAAAAGTCCCACAAATGCCCAGGAGTCGCCCCTAGTAAGATTAAATATATGACCAACCTCAATTAGTTTTTTGTCCTTAACATTTTCTTGAGACATACTTGCCCCTTATCTCCGCTTTTTAGGGGGCTCCCATAAAAATATTGCGTTTTATGAAATTCTTAAATTAATTAACTCGACTTTTGTGAATAAAATCAAAAGTTGGTAACAGATTTTAATCATTTATGTTTTGTTTGCAGATTTGTTTTTTATATGTCTGCAAAAAATTAGAAGCCTAGGTGCATTTTTTAATTTTTTATGTATTTTTAAAAAAACAAAATTTCAAAATTTTGATACAAAAATTAATTAAAAAAAAAATATATATATGTTTTAAAAACGAGTGCTCTTATTATTTTTTTTGTAATTTCAATAAACTAAACCGTTTTTGAGTTACGCGAATATATGTTGTGCAACCTTCTCCATTTTCGAAATCACGGTATATCTCGAAAGCCAGAGCCAATCTAAAAAACGGCGGGCACCACTGAACTCAGCGTACCCGAATTATGTTAAAACGCTATGTGCCCGGCTTCTCTGTTTTTTCAACTAGCATAGTGTTTTTGAAAGTTGATATTTTTTGTCTAATTTTATGAATTTATTTTTAAGCGTATTTTTTTGGAAAGTATTCGCATGTGTACATACTAGAGTATTCACTCGATTAATCGAAGAATTTTTCCGCCATTATTTAATCGAATAACTTAAATATCCAATTTCGAATAACGAATAACTCGAACAAATTATGTCAATAAATCGAATAAAATTAATTTCTTAGAAATGTCTACTTTTGTAATTTAAAAATATTTTGTTTACATTTTAAACCTTAAAACTAAATCAAAAATATGTTACGTTTTGCATTTATTTTCAATACTCATACTTTTAAACATATTTAAATCCATTTTAGAATCAAAAACTGAGGAACAAAAAACGAAAATTTGTTTACAACTTTTCGCTTTTTGAGTTGGTTTGACAGCGACTGCTTACATTTTATGAATCAGAAGTAAAAGCAAAAGTTTTTTTTTTGCCAATGACAAATGAAGAAGTGGAAGAAACGTCAATTTTTTACTGTGACTGCAGTTTTTTAAACGCGGACTATACACGTCAAATTCGTCAAAAAAAAATTCATCAGCAGTTATAAATGTGTAAACCCGACTGTCAATTTTATTTTCACCGCGTATCTTCTAATCGGCTTGATGTTGACATTCAAGATATCATTAGATTAGATCCTAAGTGTCCTTGTTTGGAGGCGAAGTGTCTGATTTTTGTAGTGAAATTGTAAAACGTTAAAAAATAAATTAACCAAACCTATAGAGGATTGTTTTAAAAATAAAGGAAATTAAAAGGGATTACAAAAAAATACAAATAAGTTATCAGCCTTGTTCTGGACACCGAATAGGTACATACGGGTGTAATTGGAATCAAACGAATTTAAAAAAAAGATCTTATTTTAAAAGTTTATAAAGTTCGTACCTTTACCATAACTTCTCTTAAATTCGGGAAAACTGCAGTGATTTTTAAAAAAATTTAACGGAGAATCTCCTTCGATTTCAATTTCACTCGATTTTAAGAAATAATAAATTGTTTTAAAATGTTTTTCATAACTGGCTGGCACCTCTCTTTTTCTGTTTATTAATAAAATAAAAGTATACGTTCAAATAGAGATGTTTGTTTTTCCCATTGGATACAATTATTTAAATTGTTCTTGTTATTCGAGTAATTCGAACAATTTAAAGCCTTTATTCGATTAAAATTTTAAAATTCAAAAATCGATTAATTCCTTACTCGAACAAAACTAAAAGTCCAATAATAGGATACTCTAGTACATACATATAACATTCACTTTTCATAGCCACATAATACCTCAACATTTGAAAGTTAAATATCTCGATGTATATCTTGATTAACGTTAATAAAGGTGTTATGATACTTGCTATTTTTTGTATTGGATTTTTTTAGGATTGACTGAATGAAACAAAAAATGCGAGAAAGAACAAGAAATACAATATGAAAACAAACCCTTTTTTCTGATTGATCAAACAAAAAATGTAAACAAAACAAGCAATATTGCCCACGTTTTGTTTCCACAAAAACACGTCAAAAAAAACCTAAAAATCGCAAAAAAAAGTTTAAAACCGCTACTTTCGATCAAAAACTAAAAAAATTGGCAACAGTGCTAAAATTTAATCCGGAAATGTCAATTTTAAGTTAAAAATTTTTATATTTTTTTTGACAGTCTTAGATTATTTATCGATAACACACGTATATTTGTTTGACATTTAAAGATTTTTTATGATATAATCTTACTCTTTACACTTAGTCAGTTTTCTTATGCAAATATATTTGCACTGTTCTCCAATATTGAAAAAATACAAAAAATAGCAAGTATCATAACACCTTAAGGAAAGGTTGTATAAATACAAAATTAGCTCGAATGAAATTAAAATCTACTCATATGAATTGGATAATTGGAAGAACTTCTGCCTCTAGTCTGGATTTAATATTTCTTAACAACTCTATGTTAAAGAAAATGTGGTGCTATGGTATTCAGTTATCGGGCATTGCCTCCAACATAGAGAAAATATTAAGGCTCCAAAACAAAATTCTTCGAATCATCACAGCTGTTCCCTGGTAAGTTAAAAACTCGAATATTCACAAGTATCTCAATGTGGCATTAGTTTAAACTAAGATATTTAAAAAAGATCGAATTGCATCCGAATCCACTAGCTCGAAATATTTTAAATCATTTCGGTCACAATCGCTTAAGGAGGAGAAATACTGCAGGACTCAGCTGATGAGAAGAGCGGTAACCACTTACGTATGGCACTTGTTCAACAACAGTGTACTAACTCAAAATTTTTATTTTTTCACTTTTTGAAAAAAATCGACAAATAGTATTCATATCTAATCGCTGCACAGTGGATAATATAAAGTATTTATATCTCATAATTGATTTTTGCAAATGTTTAAAATTAACCATAAAACAAATTCTATTCTAAAGCAAAGATGTCAAGCAATTATTATTTGCAGAAATTATAGTTTTAATGTCAACAGAAGTATTAGAAAATGGCGACAGAACACACTTCTTTCGACTTTAAAGATTTAGGGAGATAAAATTACACCATTTTCATTTGAATTAAATAATGGTTTTCGGTTTCCCTACGCAACTTAGACTAGGATTTTAACTGTTGGCGCCGTTTGCCGCCTGGCTATTTTGAACTTGAAATTAAAGTTTAACTTACTATCTTTAAACAAATAGCATGCAAAAATGTTTAGCAATTCAGAAATTAAAAAACAAAATTTTAAATCTAAATAGCTTTTTTATCTTAGTAGTTTTGCGTTTTTTATTAAACAAGAAAATAATTTACGTGATTTGTCAAGCAAAATCTCTTTAAAATAGATTTAAACGATTCTGTTTTTCACAAAAAACAACGGATGTAAAAATGAATAGTTTTAAGTGCTCAATGCGCACTTTAATGCTTGCCTTCATTGCAAGTGGCAAGAATCCTTCAAGTAAGTTTTTACAAAAAAATTACCAGTTTTTAGAAGCATACATACAACTAATATTAAAAACATTTAAAAAATCGGTAATACCAGATTTTAACTGACTGTTTAGAGATTTCGGACGGCAACGTACGCATAGAAAATTATATTAAAAAAAAACAAAATTGTTAAATTTGTTTTTGTTTTAAATGTGATTTTATATGCGAACGTTAACGTTCGAAATCGATGAACAGGCTGTAAAATTCGTTGGCTGAAGGCAGAACTGTTAAAGTATTTCTTGAAAGAAATGAAGATTGTTTAACTACAAAATGTTACGTTATTTTGCTACCTTTAACTCTTTACACAAACGAGGAAGACCATGCAGCTCTATCAGACAACATCGAAATCAACAACAAAACGTAAAAATACTTCCTTATGTAAGGATAATGGAGTATATTATTTTTATTATGCGTGTACCCATGGACTGCGGTCAATTCGCGAAGTAGATGAAGAAAAAATTATTGAACTATTGAGGCCTTTGTCAAAACCCAAAAAGAAAGAGGTTCTTAAAACTCTGGAAGAGTCTGAAATTACTCAAGCATTTGATGAATTGAGTTTAATTAAGCAAAAGCTTAAGACATATATTTAATATATCAAACCAAAGCTGCTATCCACCCCCAGCATCAATAGAAATTACAAAAACGTATGATAAAGTAAAATCTTTGCAAGATCTACTTGATCACACAACAGGATTGTAATGATAGAGTATGTGGAAATTAAAAATCTTCAAAGATTAAGTTTAGGATTAACTTAAATGGGGGCAGGCGCGGATCCAGCTTGAGCCTTAAGGGGGAGGGAATTTTTTATGATACAAAAAGTAAAAAATCTGTTTTTAAAAGTTTATTAAAAACAATATGTACGTGTATATATTAAAAAAATAAGGTTAAATAAGATAAAGGATCAGTTCAATATAAATTAAAATTAATTTATCTTTTTAAATAAGCAATTATGATTTCCTTGTGAGGCAAATTTAGATAGTACAGTCTATTTTTTGTCATTGTTGATCTGAGCCATGTCCTATTCGACGAAGGGTAGGGAATAACCTCTCGCTCGTAGCATTACTAACGAGCATTGAAACGAAAATTTGAAATATTTCTACAACGTTATCTGGTAGATTTTCAGATATTTTCCATGTTTGTTGCCAATGCAACAGTTCATGCTAAAGTTTAGATGTTAGTAGGTGTTTATCTCTTTTATCAAACATAATCAGCTCATCAGCTAGTTGTGGTTTTAAAAGTTTTGTATCTGTATATGACTTGATTACACTTTGAGGTAGAAGTTTAGATATGTTTAATACATTTAGGTTATCTATTGGGAAAGGTGTTTTGAGATCTTCTAAAATTAATTCAATGAGAGGAATGTAACCAACAACTCGGTAGTAATCTTCAAAATTTTGGATGCGATTATTTCGTTCAAATCTTGTCTTTTCGATTGGAACCTCGATTTGAACGCAAATAACTTTAACTTTTCAAAAATCGCTTTAATTGTTCTTCGTCTTTATTTCTTTTCTCTTCAAGGCACATGAATAAAGTTTTGATAAGGCTTGATCCTTTTTGAAGATCTTTATCGTGCTTTTGTAAAATTATACTAAGCGGCTGTGTTACAACAAGTATCACACTTATGTGTAGTTTATAGAAAACGAGCGCCTTACTCGTCCGTTCAACTTACATTTAAAACAAAAACAAATTTCGAAATTTTGTTTTAAATGTAAGTTGAACGGACGAGTAAGGCGCTCGTGTTCTATAAACCACACATTAATATGTATATTCCGCAAAGAAATTCAAAAGTACTAATTGAGTTCTTTAATATAAGGCCTTTGATGAAGTATCTCTACCTTTCCACTCAGATATTTTTTCCAAAGCTTCTACAATACGATGTGCACTTGTTGCAAAGTGTAAAATTGAGTCGTGACGGTCCACCCATCTTGTCTCGCATAATGTAGAGAGTTTGGCTCCAAAATACTTTGCTAAATCTGTGTTTCGCTTGGGATGATTAAATATAAAAAATTTTGTCGTATCTTTAACAATGATAAAACTTTTTGTATTAATGGCACTTTATTGCTTTAAAAAATTGAGTTGTTTGATTTATGGGAATAGCAAGGCGTTTGTTTCGCATTTGTCGCGGTTTGCACAATTTTTTAACAGCTCCATTTTCTGCTGACATCAGAGAACACCCATCTGTTCCAACTCCTACACAAATTTTTAAGAACTATTGATGATAGTGCCTTCGCATCAATTGACACATAAACGTCATTATCAATATCCTTTGAAGCCTCTTCAAATGCGCTTACAACAAAGCCAATAAATTCTTCCCTAACAACTTTTTGTTGTATGTTGAAATATCTTAAAGATAAGGAAATCTTGCTTTTCCCCGACAAATCCGCGCTTTCGTCAAAAATTATTGAATAGAGTTTTGAATCATACATATTTCAAATTCAAAGATGACTATGATGAAAATGTGAAACCGTTGTATTCAAATATATATAATAATAATTATCATAACAAATATATACATAAATATTACATATACTAAGGCTCATTAATAATTCAACCGCACGCATTTTCAAGTCAAACGTTTACTCTTTGGATATAGATGGCACCTGTTGGGATTGAATGTAGAATAATAAGTATTTGAATACAGTAAACTAGATGTTTCATTGGAAATATCTAATAAACAACTATTAGGATTAAGATTTGGATACTTTTGAAAATTTCATTAGAGATTCAATAAAAAACAAAAAAAAAAACTTGCAGGGATTTCCAAAAATTTTGTACATTTAAAAAAAATATTATTATTGGGAATTCTTGTATTATTGAAATAAACAAAACATATTTTTATAATTTAGGGGAGGAAATTTCCTTATTTCTCCCACCTGAATCCGCGCCTGAATGGGGGTGTGATGGTTCGTCAGCAAAAAGTGAATATAAACAACAATATCCCGAGTAATCTTACATAATTTCAATTAAACTTGTAAAAAAAACACGCTATACAGTTTGGCAAGCTCCAGCATAATTAATTTATTTCATTGTAAATAATAATTATCAAATTATTTTGTACCAAGAACTTATTCAAATAAGCCCCAAAAAAATAAAAATCTAAAGTTCATACTTCAGTAGCATTTTTGTAAAGTATCTTAAATTTTTTTATTTATTTGCAACATTTGGCCCTTGTAAATTTTCAGGCTTGAAAGTCTTCGGGCCGAAGGTTGTCAATTTCTAAAAAAAAATCTAAGCTAAAAAGCTATTAAAAAATGTCAGTTGTTAATACAATTTAAGCTAATGAAAAAAATACATAAAAACTCCTTTTTTACTTGTCTTAACATATAACTTTTATACAAAAACTCAAAAAAAAATATAAAATGTGTTTTTAACCGTTTATAACTTTTTTCTATTATTAGATGTTTAAGATTGAAGCACAACAAGAAGAAAAACATATTCCAATAAACTGGAAATAAACTTGAGTTCAAATGTATTTTTGAATGCTATTCAAGTTTCAAAATATTTTACTTATATATACTTGTTTACAAATTTCCATTTTACTGCAGCATGCTATTAAAATAAAGTGTAACAAAAGTATATCTCAACCCTTGCAACTTGAAATTCGAAATTAAATACTCTTGATTTCCAGCCAAATTGCTTATTGGGATATTATTTTCTGTTTAAAAAGTAAAATTGAACTGTTGCTTCTCATTTAGTTTTTATTTCTAGTTTATATTTTAAGTTCAATATGTACATAAGATTTTTAAGTAAAAATCATATCGGACATTATGCTGTTGCTTTATCATTCTGTAAGGTGTAAAACGGGTAAGTAAATCAATCATATTAATTTCTTATTTCAAATTCCTTTTTTGTTTTTTTTCAAGCACGAATTCGAGATAAAATCAATTTTATAATACTTGAATTAAGCGCATTTTGAGATTGATTCAATCTTAGTTTAACTTAATTCAATCTCATTTTCAAGTACGAATTCGGGATTGAATATGTTTAAGTTAAGTATTTCGCGATTGAAAATCCGAACTTGAATCAATCTTTCTGTACTTGATTCAAGAAAATTCATATTCACCGTACCATTAATACCGTTTCGGATTGATTTGAGTAATGATGGATTTTTCTTTTGAGTGCAGTAAACAAAAATATAGAATAGAATTTTTAAACCCTATATAATTTTATACATATGTGGTGGTAATTTAAAAAAATATACCCAGCTAGCAAAATAGCCCGACGTCTTCCAGATATCTGAGAGAAACGTTGATAAAAAAAAGTCGGAATCGTATAAGAATTCTGTCAGATTTCTGACTCAAAAGCGTATTCAGTGGATGACACGAATTCTTACAGACATGTTGTGCGAAATTCTGGTTTTTTTTTTTTGCTGACTTTTCTGAAAGATATCTGACAGAAATCTAATGAAATAGGCATGAAAAATGTTGATGAGTTAGCCGAGATTCTTACTGTTTTTAACTGATAGCTGAAAGAATTCCTTTTATTGCAAAGTATTTGAAAGTATATAATTATACATTTTACACGTACGTACCTTTTTTTTAATCTTTTAATCTTGAAACAATAAAATACAATTAAAATTATTTTCAACATAATGACAATTGTCATTATTTTCACAAAAATAAAACAAAATAATAATAATAAGTCTCGTTAAAGACATCTGTAAGAATTCCGTCGGAATTCTATTAGACATATCTCTACATAAATTTCCCCCAATATATCCATTCGAAATCGTTCAGAAATCGTCCAGACAGTAAGTATGTTCAATGTCTGACAGAAATCTGGCTGGGATTATAATAAAAAAAAAAATATTTAGTGTTTGTGGGTAAAGAAAAATGTTGTTAAATATTTAAACAAAATGCCTTTGTCGACAACTACAACACAAGTGACTGGTTATGACTTTTGTGGTCGCAAAATATTTCTTAGTGGGCCGCAAATTTGTATGAAAACTGTTACGTTATCGGTCGCTTGCTTTGTCGATCGACTTGTCGCTCTGAAAATATTAGAGGGCCGCAAATAAGCTGTTTGTCGTTAAAAAAAGGCAGCGAACGATAGCGGTCGTCATCGGGGGCCAAGCTGTAAGATTTAATTTTTAGATATTTAGAAAAAAATTTCCAAAGAAAATTTGTAATTTCGTAATAACTGTAATCAATTTGGTCACTTAAAAAAACAGTTAAATACAAGGCTAAAAAAAACAAAGTGTCAGAGAACGTTTTAATTCCTTTACTACGAAATGCTTACAGCCCAACACAAACAAGAGCAGCAATCGTTTTAAATTTTTCAGAAATTTTAACGCTAAATTGTATTTTGTATGTAGTAAACCGAAAAACAGCGGCGGAAACGCTCTGATTTTGACAGGGCGTATTGAATTATTTGTTTACGTATGTTTGTCAATAAATTTGTTTACGTATGTTTTTGTTTAACAGTAATGGCAATTTACGCCTTAATAAATTTTTTCAGCCGTATTCATAAAAAAATCTTAATTCAGGTTTTAGAAACATTTTAGTTAAAAAAGATTTTAAGCCTAAAAAAGCTTTTTTTAAATTCATATTTATAAACAGCATTTTAACTAATAAACGCTTTACCATATTTTTTAATTGGATGCTGGCAACACTACCTCTTTTATTTGTCACTTGAATCATAACGATGCAAATTAGTGGTTATTAATTTATACTCGTACTCGTATCTAAAATTTTTTTGTCGTGTGCGAGAAAAAAAATTGCTTTTTATATGAATAATTGTACGATAGTTTCTCTTTATTTAAAAAATAAAAAAAAAATAAAAAATTATTTAGCAAAGTGCAATTTAGATGATGATTTTATTTCCGATAAAAAAGTATTCAAATAACGAATTTTTTTTTTTGTTCTGATCGTTTACACATCACTAGTTCATTCTGTAAAATTAATAATTTTTTCAGATTAAATTTGTGATATTGAAAAATATATTAATAATTACACTATGCTAGTTGCAAAATTAGACAAGCCCCATGGCACATGGCGTTTTAGCATAATTCGGGTACGCTGAATCCAATGGTGCCCATCGTTTTTTTAGGTAAGCTCTTGTTTTCGAGATATACCGTTATTTCGAAAATTAATAAGGTTGCACAACATCTATTCGCGTAACTCAAAAACGGTTTAGTTTATTGAAATTACCGAAATTTCGCAATAAAATTTCCATTAAGAAAAGTAAGTTTTTCAATATGAAGAGTTGTTTTATACATACAAAATTTTCTTTTTGAAAAAAAATAATTTTTTTATCAAAATTTCGAAATTTTTGTTTTTTAAAAATTCGTAAAAAATGCAGCTAGGCTTCTAATTTTTTCAGACATAGAAAAAACGAAGCTGCAAACAAAACAAGCCATAAATGATTAAAATCTGTGACCAAGTTTTGATTTTATCAACAAAAGTCGAAAAGTTTTAATTAATTTAAGAATTTCATAAAACGCAATATTTGTTTGGGAGGCCCCCTAAAAAGTGGTGATAAGGGGCAAGTATGTCTCAAGAAAATGTTACGGACAAAAAACTAATTGAGGTTGGTCTTACATTTTATCTTACTAGGGGCAACTCCTGGGCATTTATGGGACTTTTTTTCAATATATTTCTAGTCTGCATTGAACATTTTGTGTGATTGAGGGTAGGTATGTTAGAAATAAATGATTTAGATGAAGAATAAAGTAGGGTTGGTCATACATTTGGCCCATCTAGTGGCATCTTAGGCACTGCAGGGGCCAAATTTAAGAATTCTACTAAGCCGAAATAACGGTATATCTCGAAAACAAGAGCTTACCTAAAAAAACGGTGGGCACCATTGAATTCAGCTAAAACGCCATGTGCCCGGCTTGTCTAAAAAAAGTGTCAATTTCGAGCACAGTGTTATTAATGTATAAATACATAATAATATATTGAATTAAAATTTCTCACAAAGCAAAAATGTCATTTTAAAATAGCTTTAAACAAGGGTCGTTTATTTACACAAGGTTTAAAATAGGGTTTTTAAGGTAATACATATTCGCTCATGAGTACAATTTTAACGATTAATGCTTAAAACAGGCTTGAAATGATGTTTAAAATGTCTATGAATACACCTGATTATATCTAAGAATTTCGTGCATGTGAAGTTCGACAACAATCCAGCCAGCAAAATTGTCCAACGTCTTTCATATATCAGAGAGAAACGCCGACAATAAAAGCCAGAAACTTATACGTATCTATTAGATATCTGACCAAAAAATGTATTAAAAAGTTGACACGAATTCGGGCAGACAAATAGTAGGAAATTTTGGGTTTTTACTGGCATTTCTGATAGATAACGACAGAAATCTAATGAAAATGGCATGGAAATTTCTGATGTGTTACCCAACATTCTTATTGTTAGCTGAAAGAATTTATTTTAATTAATTTTATTGCAAAATAAAATCACATATCAAAGTTCTTGCTCCCGACTTGTTTTTATTTCAACAAGTGTATCATTCTAAAGTGGATTATATGCTTGTTGGTCAAGTATATATGATTTATCACGTATAGACTTTATTAATAAAGATCATCGAATTAAAATGAACATTTTTTCGCACATACATATGTCCTCCATTCAATACAAAAAGTTCTGCAGGTTTTTTATGTATATAAATACATCGTCACCTAAAATCCAAAAGGGCGCAATAAATTTTTTTTAAAGCAAACAAGGCGGCCGTTTTATTTTCGAATTCATGTTGTTTTCTAAGTTGGAATTTTGTATTTTACAAAAAGTAATATCCCAGCAAACACAGAAATACTCCATATGTATTGCCAAACGTATTGCCTGGATGAAAAATAGTATTGCGGCAATAATCGATTTCGTATTGCGGAAGATACTTCGTGTCGATTCTTCTAGATGATAAACTAGCAATATTGCCAGATAACCACTTATAAGAAAATAGGAAAATATCGCCAAAATATCATTAGGATGATAAAAATATTAATTTAAATATAACCACACATTTTTATTTTTAATTAAATTGTTTATTATATAAAATATAGTTAAAAAAAACAATTTTTTAATAAAATAAAGTAATTTTATATAAATAGCCAAAATTGATTAAGAATAGAGAACATTATCATTATTTACCCCATGTACGACACTTAAGTTAAATCTTTCTTCGTTTTCCATAAAAATTTCGTCCATAAACTTAGCTGCTTTTCTCTTGCTTAGTCTCTAATATCTGTAATATTTGTTTTCGTGAAGATTATGCCCTTTTTATATATAGTTTTTGATAAACATAAGTATGTACATAAAATGTAAATGGATGTATGTATATAAATAATATAAATTTTTTTCTGGACAGGCCAATTCACATAATTTTGTTTCTATAACTTGAATTCTTGAACTTCTTTATCTTGAATTTTCCTATAACTCAAAGTAAAATATTTGCACCACGCGTGGCCACACTTCCACAATTCGAATTTTTTTCCAAAAATTGTTTGCCATCTTAAATTTTTGTTTTATTTAAAACTAATTAGCATTTAAAATATGACATTTATCTTTAGGTAAATAAAATTTGATAAATATAAATTCAATAATTCTAAGTTTTTCAAATTTTGCATGTAAACACTTATCAAAACACACAATATTTCATTAAATGAAATCTTTAAAAGTAAATAACATGAATACCGTACGAATTTAATTTTTTGTTGTGCATTTATGACAAAATTCTCTAACTTGAAGTTTCTGTAAGTCGAACTATTTTCTCGGGATAATGGAGTTTCGAGTTATAGAAGTTCAACTGTACTTTGATTATTTTCTTCGAGATGAAAATTTTGGGATATTGCTAAACTTAGGTGATATCTTATATTTGTTTTCAGAGTTATTTGTGGTAACTTTTAAACACACCTAACACATTTGTCCAAAAAAATTTAGTTTCTTAACTACAGGTAGATAACCTGGCGACCTAACTGCAATTTTTTATAAAACAAATATAAAAGATGAATACTTCCTCTTGCCACAACGTACGCCACAAATATTGAAGAAGTCGAACCCGTTCAGTTACACGCCGAAAGAATAAAAATTTCAAAAGAAATTAAAGCATTTTAGGCTTAAGTATAATTTTTTACGATTTCACATACTATGCAGTTTCGTAATATCGTTGAACAGATTTTATAATATTTCCTAATCTTATTATTCAAAGTAATACGCAAAAAACGTTATGTCAATAATCGGATTTTAGGCCTCTGCTCGACGACCATTGCAATGTCAGCTTAAACAGATAAAATAGCTATTAACGAAAAGAAAATCAAAGATGTGAACAAGGTTAAACAATATAAATAAATTGATTGATTCTTATAATCATTAAATTTTTGAAATGTAAATTTTATAATTGTATGCTCGGTAAAATTCGAAAACCGAATATGAAAATAAAGAAGAAGAAGATAATTATTAAAATGCATAAATAACCAAAATACAAGTTCGCTAATGTAATAAGCGAATCTTCTATTTATGTATATAAATTGTTCTTTGATTCTTAATGCTACTAAAGCGATGCAAATAGAAGCTTACTTTATGTACCATATTTGAGTATTGCTAAGAAACTAATGTAAAAAGTGCCATCATAGACAACTTCACATAAAAGTCTCTTGATACTTTACGAGATAAGAACTTATAACCTGCATTTGTTAATAACTAACAACACTGTTTTAATTGATTATCTCACTAGTTCCCTCTCTGCACTTAACGATTCATATGTATCTTAGTACTTTTATTTAAAAAAAACAGTGCAGTTACGGCATATTGGTTTTAGAAAAAGCGGTCCCAAAAGGCCGCTACTAAGACCCCTTTCAGACTCGCCAAGTTAGTTGCGCAAGTTACTTGCCGACAACAACAAAGTCTGTACAAAATTTTTTTTTCTTTACCCCGACCTTACCGCTAACGTCAACAAACCAAGAATTGCGCAAGAGTCTTGCCGAGTGTGAAAGGGGTCTAACATAAGGGAAAAACTAATAATGTTTCTTAAGTTTTTTAATTGAGTCACATCCGCATTGGTTTTCTACACTGAATTCTAAATTTAGGCTTAAAAAATATAGTTTTAAATTTATAAAGCTTCTTCTAAAAAAATAAGAAGTGTAGTAAAGGCCTTTTGGATTTTAGGTGACGACATAAAGTTTTTTTTAAGTGTTTTATATTAAATAAGTATGTAAACGTTTATTTGTTAGCTTCGGGAGCAAGAGCATCTTCTATAAAAATGTGCAGCCTTGTCAGTTTTAATATTAAAAAAAAGTCAAAACTAGTAAAAAGGGGGAACATATAAGAAAAAAAGATGAAAAGCGCAAAAGAAAAAATTAAAATTTGTAGAAAAATTTTGAAAATGTGAAGTTTTGCTTCACATTTCACATTTACATTACATTACATTTGCACTCAAAAAAGGTACAAACCTAAAGAAATTGAATATAAAAAAGAATATTAAAATTTTAAAATAAATGACTTAAGCTTCGTACAGACGATGGTCAGATCTTACAATGTTGTCATTAAAATGGACTAAAAATGTCTTGCAACTGTGTGAACATTGTACGCTATTTTCATTTGGCAGATGTGTTAAATTAATGCATCTGACAATGGCACCATTGTCATAAAAATGACAACATTGTAAGATCTGACCATCGTCTGTACGAAGCTTTATGGCCGATTTCACCAATTTATTTAAATATCAATTAATGTTTCAAATTCGTTTTGCATGTCAAATAAAAATAAACTTATGCAAGGCGAATTCATCCCAGGTAATCTCGGTACTACAATAAGTACAACTCGTACAAAAACCACAAGCAATTTGTTTTTGTAAAATCATTGTACAATGTCAAAGACAGAAATAAAACAAAACAGAAACAAAGATAATAAAAGAGAATAAACAAAATTTTGACATCCAACAGTGATTTTAGCTAATATCAGCAGGGCTTTTAAGACCACCTGTAATAAATTCGCCTTGAACTTATGTGAAAAACTATATTTAAATATGAATTGATATTTAAATAGAATTGGTGAAATAGGTCATTAATAAATTTTAAATTTATTTAACTTAGGAGAAAACAAAAACTTATTGTATGTAATAAGATTAAAATTCATTAAAAGAGAGAATAAACATTTTATAAAAAAATATATCTGTTACATAATTGTCTCAGTTGGACCAAAAAACGATTTTAATGAAATTGAATTGCGGCCCGTTATTGTAATGTACCCTGTCTTGCCATGATCAGAACACATAGTAATAAAAAAATAAATTTTTTTGTAATACGGTATACAACTATTGCGAGCGTACGCTAAAAGAACACAACACGTACGTTAAGACAAGAACGTTCCGTTATCCATACACGACGGTGGGTGTACAGTTTTTTTTACACTTGAAGGCAATCTGCGATTGCAGCAACATCAGCTTTATTGTTTTAAACCGTATACGTTTTAAAGAAAATCGATTATTGGTTTAGAAAAAAATCATTAAGCTTTATGTTTTTTTGACTAAGGAATTTGAGTTAGGAAACGCTGCGCAAAAGAAGGTCTTTGATTCCGAAAGTCAAAGACAAGGAAAGCGTCACAAAAAATGGAAAAAGCGTCAAAAATACCTTTTTTAAAAACGAAAGGGTAACGAGGCAGAAAAGCGTCATAAAATATCCCAAAAGCGTAAAAATGCCCAGACTAAAAGGGCATCTGTTTTTTTCTATTAACTTCTAAACTAATAAAACGATTTACGTAAAATTTTTACATTTTGACTAGCCGGCGCTTAACATAGACTTTAAATATATTTAAAATTCCAAAGTGGTCGATTTAACATCCATAAAGGGATCTGTAGAACGGTAACAAATAAAGTATCAAAATTTGGTTATCAATACAGAATATCTGTAAAAAACTGCGCTGGATTGGAGAAGTGGGCGTGGCATTTTCCATGCAAGGACAGTATAAATTTCTGCATATTTACAAAAAGGTTGCAGTAAAAATATCCTAATTTTGTAAAAAAAACCTTCGTTATCAAATCACAAGATCTATTGAAAAATGTTGCTTGTTATTTTGCAATGGGAGTGGCGAAGAGCACTGTGTTAAGCTAGTAATTAATATATCGTCGGCTTAAATGCATACCTGCTAAATCCACTTTTCAAGTAAATTGAGAGTTTGATGCCGTGTGGAGAGAAAGATGCGCCTCGTCGACTAGCATGTAGTTTTTCTTTAATTTGAGTCTTGAAGTTTGTTAAACCAATAGTATTTTTGGTTTTCTCTCAAGCTCCATATATGAAGTATAAAAAGTTGTTTGCCTTTCCTGTAAAATTTACTGAAAGAGAGTTAGCAGATTTGCATATTAAGCCGACGATATGTACATTTATAAATAAGTTTATTAATTTTTATTTTTTTAATAATTTAACTTGTTTAAGAACTTTTTACAATTCTAATAAAGATTATAAATTTTAGTCTTCTGTTTTCCCTATATATTGCTTGTTTTTCTTTTATTGTCCAAAAAAGGCTCCTCCAATAAAATTTAAATTAAAGAAATTTTTTGTTTAAATGATTTTAATAAATTGCACTTTTTGGCTAATTATACATATAAGAAAATAAGATTATAAGATTTTCATATTAAATGTATAATTTAAAGTACAAATTTGTACTAAAATTGTTATTGTAATTTAAAATTAATATGCGAAATCGTTAAAACAGTGATTAATCCATTATCGTGATTAGCGGAAAATTTTGTAATAGTAAGCGCGATTTTTTATAATTATGTATGATTATATGCAAACTCATACTTAAAACCAAAACCAACACAACTGTTTTACATTAAAATGTAAATAGGCGATAATTTTTTTCGGACTAATAAAGTATTTTGTAAAACTGGATTTTAAAATTTGTACACAAATTTTCGCCAACTTTTTTTTTCAATTTAACCATTACATAATCAAAAATAAAATCAGTTTTAATTAAAAATGTTTTCTTATATTATCAACATTACTGCAGAAAATGTTGTTAATATCAAAAAATATCAATGTGATACATACCATTCATTGATTTCTTTACTGGTGCAAATTTAATTAATATCACAAATTTGTAATTGAAATCAATTTTTATTTCTTTCTGTATGGGCGAAGGGATAAAAGAGCTTTTCAGCTTAAATAAAACGAAACCCTTTTCAAAATAAACAAAGCTTTATTCAAATTAAATGAAACTTTATTCAAAATAAACGAAACTTTATTCAAATACAGTTGCACATTTTTCAAAATAAATTAAACCATTTTAAAAATGTTGTTGTAATTTTTGCTAAAGTAGGCGAAAGAGCTCATGTTGTTGTGCCAACCGTTAGGGGAAGGAACGTGACTCTAATTGCTCCTATAAATACTGCTGGCGCTAAAGTTATTTCTCTTTCCATTGTGAATTCGGCCCGTTTCCAAGTATTTCTTAGGGAGCTCTTAGATAAAATTAAAAGCAACCCAGAGCTACAAAACTCATAAAAATAGTGAGTGTAGATTAACATTTTTAGAACCTTATCATGATACAAAGAAACCAAGGTAGCGCATTCAGCTTTTAAAAATGAAATGTTTCTGCGCATCTATGTGAAATCAGCGTATAAGTACAGCTAAACGATAGAAACACAAGTAGACAAACATGTGTATAATATGCTGATGTGACGTCATATTAAACAGTTGAATTTTGTCTGTTTTTTTCTGACCAAGTTTTAAATTTTTTTTAAAAAAAGTAAGAAAAAGTTCAATAAGAAATCCCCAAAAATACCCAAATAAAAATTTTTTATTTTGTTTGAAGCGACTTATTTTTTTAAGCAAAACAGTATGCTGTTTTTGAAGACGAATGAGCCAATTTTTAAGAATTTGGAGCTTGTTCTTGGTTTTAGCCATTCTTAAAATCATTCATTCTTTTTCCAAAACTTTTTTACACTGTTTTTCATATTTACTTATTTTTGGGAAATTTGAAAATTGTCTTTCAAAAATCAAAAAATTGTATGTGTTGTCAACGGTTTTAGATTATTTTTTTAAATTCTTCTTTCTAAAAACACTCACTCAAGAATAATGGCATCTTATTAAGTACCACTTAATAAAAATGGTAATTCTTTTCACCGTATATGTTGTTGATAAGGGTAAGACAAAAGTTTTGCTCCTTTTTTCATATTTTATATACGAACCAAAGAAAAATAAGCGTAAATAATAAAAGAAGGGAAAATATATTAAAAATGTGTAAAATCCCCGAATTTTCTTTTAAATCCCCAATGTGCAGCCCTGTAACAAACTCATAAAAACTACTTGTGCATAAAACAAAGTACATTTGAATGAAGTTTCGTTTTTTTTTATTAACGTTTTGTTTACTTTGAAAAGGGTTTCGTATAATTTCAAAAAGGTTTTATTTAAACTGAAAATTCTATATAAGCCCTTCGACCGCAAAATTCATGCCTGACGTTCAAATCTAGTTTTACATCAAGACGTACATTATAACTGCTGATAATATTCATTAAATACCGAAGTTACAGAGTTATTGATTAAATAGTTTGTTTTTTTTTAATTTCAACACAGTATTGAACCCAAAGAAAAAAATTATTTAAACTAATTGGATTCTAAATGATATTCGTATTCAACCTTCTACATTTTCGAAATAACGGTTAAGCTTGAAAACAAAAGCTAACCTCACGGTTATCACCACCGGCTTGTCTGTTTTTTGCAACAAGCACAGTTACTTATTGTTCAAAATTACAATATTAAAATTATATCTTAAGATTATTTCTTTAAGGTTGCGAAGGAAAAAAATCATATCTTACAAAAGAAGAAAACACCTCCTTCAAAGTTTCAGGATTTTTAGAGAACAGTTTGAGGTATTATACACAGAGAAAACAGATTCGTGATCACAACCGAATTTGGCGCCAATCGAATTTCGTCGGTTGCATGTACTATCACACAATTCGGTTCCAATAACTGAAAATATCGTTGCTTAGCATAATAGGTTTAATAGCAACATTTGAATTTTAGTACACTATCAGTCGTAACAACAGATATTGTTAGTTGTTAGTATGATTATTAGAAACAAAATTGTGCTTATACCTGAATATATGATAGCTACAACTGAATTAACACATAATTTGTGTTCATAACAAGAGATTTGATTGTCGTTATCAATATATATTTTTTTAACCGGTCAAATGTAGCCCATAAGGGGCAAGGACTTGTCCAAAGGTAACCCCAATGAATGGAAAAATGGCTTGTTTTACAGTACGATGTCCTAGGGCCCATCCAGCTTGCATTACAAAGGAGAAGTCTTAAAACTACTCCATGGTATACTCCAGAGGATTAGCTTTGAAATCGTTTCAAAACGAAAACATGTCGTTAAAAAACGAAGACATGTCGTTTCACTGCAAACTCTTCTTAATAATGACATGGTCCATACTTGCATTACATTGGACCAGCCCAGGATCAAAATGGATCAAGTAGTCCAATATAATTTGCAGGGTATAAAAAAAAATAATACATACATACATACATATGTACGTGCATATGTTCATACCTATAAGAATATGTAAATTACTTACCCCTATTTATTAAGTTTTTGCACATTTTAAATTTTTGACCGCAAAGATATTTTTTAAATATAAAATTAAAAATTATTTTAATTTATCAAATATTTTGACAGAAAATTTAGTAAGCAATTGGGGCTGTTAACTATTTTTTGGTTGTGAATTCCGAATAATTATATTTTCATTTGTTGTACTCGAATTGAAACTATTCCAACAATTAATAATTAGCAGCAATAAATGAATTAACATTTATATTACAAAATTTATTGACGAAAGCAAATTAATAATTGCAATGACCAATATTCAGTATTGCCCTGTATTTAATTCGGTTGTGATTCTAGCCATTTGTACTAATTTTTAGAACTAAATTAAATTAGTTATCATAACTAATAAAAGAATTGAAGGAATCATATTTCAGTTAGAACAACGTCTTAATAGTCAAGAGAATTAAAAATCAGTTAGAACTATACATTTTTAATAGTTGCAATAATAAATCATGTTACTTAATCAATATTTTATTACTGCAACGTTTCCCAACCAATTTGTTTTCTGTGTGTATCTTAAAGCCCATCTGGTGTAACATTATTTAACTATGGGGCACTGCCTCGGCCTCTAACATCGAAAAAATTCATAGGCGCCAAAATAAACTTCTTCGAATAATCACAGCCGCTCCCTGGTATGTTAAAAACACAAACATTCATAAGGATCTCAATGTGCCAATGGTAAAAACTATGATTACAAAATATGGAGTAAAATATTTAAAAAGGCTTAAACAACACCCAAATCCACTAGCTCGAAATATTTTAAAACATGGCGGCCACACTCGCTTAAGAATAAGAGACACTGCAGCACTTACCCAATAAGATGAGCGATAAGCACCTATACATGTGAACAGAACCCGTGATGAAGTAAATTTTTGTCTGGCACTGGCAGGACATAAATAAAGTATTAGGATAAGATTTGATTAAAATTTGTTAGTTCATATTTAATACAGTAGTTTTGACTTAACTGCCTCTTGTTTAAGTGCACTTCTGACTTAACTGCACAAAATTAATATTTTTTGTCATTATTGTTTAAAATACCATATAAATACGTTTTTAAGTGCACTTTCTATACCTGCACATTTAAGATAAATGCACAAAGTTTTAGGCATTTTAAAATTATTTTGTATACCTGCACATTTTTGTCATATTTTTGAGCAGTTTTAAAATATTTTCATATAAAACATCATAGTTAGCTGCACATATAAATAATATGGTGTCCACAAATATCTAATTTAAGCTGTTTATAAAAAATAAAAATCGCAAACAAGTTAAGTTGGCATCATTTCAATTCATTAATTTTGTTTATTGTTACCAATTTGGCTATCTTGTTCATTAAAAAATTCATAACAAATGACTACAGGTTGTTTGAACGTCATTGTTATTACCAATTTATTAATAAAAACGTTGATACTTCTCTTTCAAACACTTTACTTTAGCTACACTTTTATGCAGGTAACCACAATTGCGCACCTGGACATTAAGGCAGCTAAATACATTTAAGATAGCTGCATTTTTGATTTCTCTGCACAAAAAATCGTGAAAAGGAGATTGTACAGCTAAGTCAAAATTACATGAAGATTCAATAAATAACTAATGAGAAAAAAAATTGAGTTAAAAGAACAATTTTGCAGCATTTTTAAAGTTTTTAGTGCATATTTTACCTTTTTGAGGCATATTTTGATACATGTTCAATTTTTTTAGATGCCTGCAAGAGCTTTCGCAACATATAAAAACAAAAAATTTGCATTGCGATATTTTGGTTTTTCTGTTTTAAATATCTATCTGTATACCCAAAGTGTTGCTTCAATTTTGCCATCTACATTTAATTTTATTATAGATACATTTTATTTTAAACTGTAAAATTTTATATATGAACTAGCTGTTTGGTCCCGGCGATGCTCGGGATTTTCCAAGTAAAAATAAAAAATTAAATACTGGAGATTTTTGTTAATAACTTGACCCCAGCGCTATCTACCGGCTCAACATTTTATCAGGAAAATTCTTTTTGAATCACTTCACATTTTCCCAAAGCTTCCATCTATAAATAGCTTTAACTTTCTTTTAAATGTTAACATTAATAAACAATTTAGCGACCGTGGCTAAAATCCCTTGAAGACAAAAATCTCATATGAATGTCAATATCTTGATAATATTCGGTACAAATATAACTTTGTTTTAGTGAGTCGATGATTGCCCATCGGTCTCAAATAGGGTAAAATCTGGAAAACTCGTCTGTTAATACAATGTTGGTTGGGTTTTGCCGGTTATAAATTTAAATTATTTTTATTGAATGAAACTGTTATTAAATTGTTGAATATTTGGTTTTCAAATTTGAATTTTTTTTTTTTTTTTGCATATTTTTGGAGTACATATAATTAAAAAATTTTCAGGTCATATTTTCAAGTTTTTACTGCATTAATGCAAATAACACTTGTTTTTTAGGGCATATTTCTGGTTTCCATGGTCATAACTTTTGAAAAAAAAATTATAAATTTTTTTTCGTTCATATATAGGACAAAAGGAACCTTCTCACCAAATTTTATTAAAATCGAATGGGGTCGGGTCCCACTCTTGGTCGATTTGACATGGAATTACCCATATAACTAAATATTACAAAAAATTTGGCATACCACTATAAACATTGTAGCAAATATTGTACAAGTAATAAATATCACATTTTTCGGTGATTTGGGTTCAAACGTGATTTCTATTTTTATTTTGAAACACAATGTTTTCAATTGTTATATGAAATCAGTTTTAAATTGCAAGAATGTGAAGATTTATACAATAGCAAAATGTCTTGGACAATTTCAATTGCACGTTCCACGCAGAGGTGCTTCGCAGAACTTCCTAAATAGCTGATGGTTTTCTGACCCAATGTGTAAAAATATATTCATTTGCTTTTGTAAAGCTGAACAACGATTTTTGTAGGGTGGCGAAAGTATTTTTGTTGAAAGTATGATCAGAAAACAAGCTTACAAATAGAAAATAGTTGCAATCGATATTCCAGAATAAGTATAAAAGACAAAAGCAAGAATTCCAACGAGCACAACTGAGTGCTGGCGTTGTTATAAATTTATTATAGGGAAAATATTAATTTTTTACAAGTATTTAAAAGCTTGGACCAATTCATACAAGTATTCCATGTCGCACTTATATCACTTTTTTTTAGACATTTTTACACAAATAATATTTATGGAAATTTCTAAATTTAATGATAAAGCAAATGGCCTTATGATCCTTTTAAAATAAAGTAATGGTTTTGGTGCGAAAACTTTTATGCGATTTCGAAAAGAAAATATAATGGGGGTTCATACTTGTTTATGCTCTATTTCACTATGCTATACATTTATATGCATAATGTATACGTATGTGTACACGTACAAACAGAATATCTAGTAAGATAAATACCCATATACATGCATATGCGGGATGGTTTTAATTAAAAATACCGCCCCAATGCTTAGTTTCCATTTCCACCATACATTATTTACTTGTAGTTTTTTAATGTTTGTTAGTGGTGACCATTTTGAGCAATAATTAACACAATTTATATTAAAACTTACCCAAGAGCTTTGATACCGCACCCTGTTGTGTCAACATATGTTGCGCTATATCGTACCCCCGCAAACCACTGAAACGTGAAAGTTCCAGTATTCGTTGCTGGGATACCAGGGCACTCAGGGTGGTTGGTGATGGCTGCGTGTTGGCTCCGCCCGCAAATAATGCAGCACCTGGTGGCATTTGTCCGGAAGCAACTAAACCCACTGAAAATACAAACAGCATTGAACTAATTAGTTTGCATCTACGTACATAAAATTATTTTGTTTATTGTAAAATTTATTAACTTATTTTTAATTAAGAGGGGTTTGGTGGTTTTTGAATGCATATAGCTTAGATTATTGTATCGATCTTGAATCAATCCAAAGATCGAAAGCATCAAAATTTTAAATTATTTACGAGTCAGTTTTTACCAAAAAGTGAATAAATAAAAATTTGAGTTAACACCCTCTTTATGATCAAGTGCGGTATGTATTTTATATAAAAATCAATAGTTTATGTTTTTATTTTAAAAGCTGACATCTGCAACATTTAAGAATCTAGAACTTTCTCTAATCTGAATACTTTACAAATAACAATTAAGAGTGCTATATTAGGCTGTGCCGATTCTTTAATAACCGCCACCGAGAGTTCGAATATTTCAGGAGTGAACTTTACATGGCCTCTATGCAATATAAGCCAATCTTTATAAAACCTGACCTCATAGTACTATAATTATTTATTTTATTTTAAAAATATATCATAATTTGCTTTAGAAAAACAATAAGGTGGATAAAAGGGATTTTCAGGAGGTAATTTTATATTGGAGCTGCCGTAAATTATAGATCGTTCATCACAAAATTTGGAAGAGTGGTTTTAAGTATTAAAAAGCCTAAATTAGGCAAAATTTAAACAAAGTAATATAATTTATTAAATTTTATGTTTCCTAAATTGCTTTTCAGATGGCCGCCTTTTATTGGACCTATAGTAAATGATTGACCGAGTATCACAAAATTACATGGTGTCAAGGCTAAATTGGACCAAATTTGTTCACCATATCTTTATTTGTTACGGGTTTAGTCGTATTTAAATGGTTTTTCAGAGTGGATTTAATATGGGGCATATAATAAATTATGGACCGATCTTCTCGAAATTTGGCGAAATGGTTTCTTACGAAACTATCAGGGGTTTGCTGGAATTAGAAAACGTAAAACGCAAGAATTTGGAAGTTGATTTCAATACACTTTTAATCTAATTTTTGTTATAAAATTCTGTTTAATAGAAAAATATTTGTCATACAATTCTTTTATTACAGAAATCTTATTAAGAAACGACTTTTAAAATTCTTGCGTTTTACGTTTTCGATTTCCAGCACACCCCTGTATGACAGACTAAACTTACTCCTAGACCATTATTCGTTACGGGCATAGGCGTACCAAAATGTTTCCGACAGTGGGCTTATGGGGCCTCTGGTAAGTAATGGACCGATCTCCCCGAAATTTTGTGCTTTGATTTCCAGTATATGATACTATGATGAACCAAATTTTACTGCAAGAGCATTATTCTCTATGTATTATATATATATGTCCTTAATTTATTTAAATACAATATAGATACAGCGATGTAACATAAAAATATTTAAATAAATTGTTCACGAAGAACATAGGGGAACGGGGTCTTTCACAGAGGTTGAAAGCTCTCTGTCTGCTATCCACTTGGGGATAGCAAGAAGCGATTCCTTTGTCTGAAATTTCCAAGCATCTCACAACTTCCGGTCTTAGACCAAGTGTTCCCTGGAAATGTTATTCAGGCACCCGTCTGATGACAGCTAAAGTGAGAAGGCGTACAGCACTAATTACAGAAAAAATTACGGATTTTAACTTTTGTTTCGAAAAAGAAAAATTCAAACGTACTAACCCGTTTTCACGACTTAACGATAGCTAAATGTAGGAATTTATCGAACAGATAATGAGTTTTTAATTATCACAAGTTCCCTTTAATCTAAAAGTGAAGGATAAGCTAAAGAGAGGAACGTTATACCTTTAACTTTTGTCGTAATAGCCTTTTCACACTTGTCAACATTTAACATTTAACATCAATTTGCGAAGATGTTGGAATTTTCCCATAAGAAATACATAGGGCTAAAAATCAATATTTTTCAACATCTTTACAGAATGTTACTATCTCATTTTGTTCCCTTTTACATTTTTCGATTCTTTTAGTGTCATCACTAGAAAAGTGGCAATAAATTATATTATTATTGTGGCATTACTGACAAAATGGAAGTTGCTCTGCAAGCAGCGTTACCATTTCTCAAGTTTTTCTATTTTTGCACGCCTTATTTTGCTTAATTTTGCTTAAATTATTAAACAAAACGATTGAGAAATACATTTTGGTGTTATCTTTTAGAATGTTGCCACTTTTGTAGAAAAAAAGTATTTAAAAAAAATAAAAGTTTTTTTTTCAGAAATGGTGACATTTTTTATTAATGGTAGATGTTAGATGTTTCAAGTGTGAACGCGTTTTTCACATTTTCAACATCTTCCATGCGTTCCTCCGAAATGTATGCAAGTGTACAAAGGGTATAAGGTTTAGATTTGAGATTGCCATATTATATTCACATATTTTTTATATATGGCAACTCCAATTATACGTATATTTTGTAATACCCTTTGTACACTTGCATATATTTCGGAGAAACGCATGGAAGATGTTGAAAATGTGAAATACGCGTTCACACTTGAAACATCTAACATCAACTATCAATAAAAAATGTCACCATTTCTGAAAAAAAAAACTTTTATTTTTTTTAAATACTTTTTTTCTGCAAAAAAAGATCCAAAATTTTAAAACAAAACACAAAAATGTATTGATAATTAATTTTGTTAATAATATAAAAAAAATTAAGTAAAATAAGGCTTGCAAAAAAGGAAGGAAATGAGAAATGGTAACGCTGCTTTCAACCCAAATGCCATTTTGTCAGTGATGCCACAATAATAAAAGAATTTATTGCAACTTTTCTAGTGATTACACTAATAGCCTTTTAACACTTGTCAACATTTAACATTTAACATCAATTTGCGAAGATGTTGGAATTTTCCCATAAGAAATAGTTACATAGGGCTACATTTGTTATCATTTAACATCTAACATTAATTTGCGAAGATGTTGAAATTTTCCCATAAGAAATACATAGGGTTAAAAATCAAAATTTGTTAACATCTTTACAGAATGTTACTATCTCATTTTGTTCCCGTTTACATTTTTCGATTCTTTTAGTGTCATCACTAGAAAAGTGGCAATAAATTCTGTAATTATTGTGGCATCACTGACAAAATGGAAGTTGCTTTGAAAGCAGCGTTACCATTTCTCAAGTTTTTCCTTTTTTGCAAGCCCTATAAAATAATCGGAGGATGTAGAATGGAATAAAATGAGATAGGAACATTTTGTAAAGAAGTTAAAAAATTTTGATTTTTAACCGTATGTATTTCTTATGGGAAAATTTCAACATCTTCGCAAATTAATTTTAGATGTTAAATGTTGACAAGTGTGAAAATGCTATAAATGTAAAAAAAGTACGTAGTTGCCAGTTCGTATTTTTATATTGGCAAAAATAATCGGTATTTTCTTTAGTATTGCCAGATTTTCAAAAATGTTAAGTTTATTTTTCGTGAAAACGAAAATAGTGGAAAGTAACTTTTTTCCTCACTAGAGCTAAAGATACCGTTAACTATTTCGATCTTTATAGTTTAGTCGTGAAAACGTGCCTAAGTTATTTTTAATAACAAAAAAAAAATATATCAAAAAGTAATTTCAATTTTTGGGAATACAAAATTTTAATTTCAAAAGATTTTGTTATTCGTGCTTAATTCCCAGTTTTTATTAATGATAAAAACACTTGAAATTTATTGTTGATGGGATAAGCTATTCCTATGCGCATTTCACTGGTTGCTTAGGCCAGATCATCAGGAAACTTCATCCATAAAGATTTTAGAAAAACTAAAGATATTAAACCAAATAAAACTGTTAAGCGTATAAGACTTATAGCAACAGTTCTACTTGTAATAAATAATATCAAAGTTTAAACAAAACACATCAACAATAAACAGTGGGTTTATCTCATCTTACATTCCCCACTACAATTAGTTGAAATTCTCTCAATATTAATTGTAGTTGTAAGTAGGTTAAGAAAAACAAAATAAAAACAACAACAACTTACAAAAGATGTTGTCAATTAAGTGTTTTTTTAGGCAGTAGTAATTCCAATTTTAATTTCAATTTTTGGGAATACAATCAATAATAAAAACTGGGAATTAAGCACGAATAACAAAATCTTTTGAAAAAAAAAAAATATATTTTAAATAAACGGAAATTCATTCGTTTTTTTAATTTGTTTTTTAAAAAACATGCCTAAAAAGTTAAAATGTAATTTTCATACTAAAACGACTATATTTTGGTTTAATTTTAACAAAACGAAAAACTTTTAAAATAATCAGGTATGTATGTGATGGAAAACGATTTTGAAAAAAATACGATTTGAAAACGATAATGTCGTTTTCAGTATCTTTTAAATTTGATTTCCAATAAATTTCCTCTGTTTTCTTGTATATATTCTTTTAAATTCTTTATTATATATGTTAATTGAACTGTACTTTGAACAAAAAATTAAGACTTTACTTCAGAAATGCATTTAAAACTCGGTCGAAATTCATCACACCTGCTAAAAACGATAATTTTGAAAACGATCGTTTTTCATCACATACCTGAATATACAAACAGTTAATGTAAAACTTTTTTGAGTGTACTTGTTGAGTCTGGGCTTTATTTGGACTGATCTTCCCGAAAATTAGTGGTATCATTCTGATTCTGATGCACCCAATTTTATTACAGTAGAATAATTTGTTACGTTTTTAGGCATGCTATGGTAAATTATAATTTACCCCTATGGTAAATTATAAGCCGCACTTCTCGAAACTTAATATGATGTCTAGTCATAAAAAAAGAATTATATCAAAATTGAATCTCAGTCTTATCAATTTTTCCATCAATTTTTGATAAGTTTTGTAACAAAAAAAAATATTTTTTAGGGAGGTTAGTCCAAATTTGGATTAATAAGTAGTTTCCCATTTTACCGCTTTTTTTTTTTATTTATTTTGTTTAAGTCTATGGATTTAAATCCGTACAGACTATAATTAAATTACAAACAATTTTATAATTTTATATATTTAAAAACAAGATAATACTACGTTTAATGACACTGGCACTTAAAGAAAAGTCAACTAAATTATACATTTCATTAAAATCTTTATAAATTCTCCGAAAAGGATCAGAATTTGCATAGTTTGTTTGAAAGGTCTGAAGATATAATGGTATGTAATTTCGGGTTGATCGCTGAGGAACGTTGAGTTTAACATTATTAAGCAGGAATTCAGAACTAATGTTACCATTAAGCAAATTAACTAAAAACGCAATGTTAAGCATTTTTCTTCGGCTTACTAGTGATGGTAATTTAACGCGTGCAAGTCTGACAGAGTAAGATGGAAGTACGTCAGAAGGATTCCAAGTTGAGTTTCCCAAGCAGAACAATAAAAATTGTTTTTGGACAGATTCTATTCGGTTTATGTGAACATCATAAACAGGATCCCAGATAATAGAGCCATATTCGATGATAGGTCTTACCAAGGATGTATATAACAGCTTTGTAATCATAGGATCAGTGAACTCCTTAGCCCAACGTTTTATAAAGGCAAGTACACCACGAGCTTTATTTATTGTTGATGTAATGTGTTTTATAAAATCTAATTTTGGATCAAGTAAAACACCAAGATCCAAAATCTCTTTAACTAATTCAAGTTGGCAGTCACCCAAAGTATAGATACCCAGAGGATTCCATTTTCTACAAAAGCGCATATGTTTACATTTTGTTAAATTGAGATTCATAATGTTGATATTGCACCAGTTATAAAAATTATCTAAATCATGTTGAAGATTGAGCATTTCCGATGATTTTTTGTAGCTTAAAAAGATTTTTACATCATCGGCATACATTAACACATTACAATTGTGTATTGCACTCGGCAGATCATTTATAAAAAGTGAAAATAAGATTGGACCAAGGTGGCTTCCTTGCGGTACTCCAGAATTGACGATGATGCTCCTTGATGTTGTATTATTAAAACGAACACTTTGTTTCCTATAAGTAAGGTATGACTCAAGCCAGCGAAGACTGTTGTTAGTAAAACCCATTATTGATAGTTTTTTAAGAAGAAGGCTATGGTTAACTTTATCCTTGTACAGGATTTCAATCCCAAACTGCTTAGAAGAACTCGAATGAGTTTGAAATCAAAATTATTTTTTTCTGTTAAGTCGTTCGAAATGAGCGTTATTTCAACAGAGGGACATGCCAAAGACATAGCTAAATCGACGTGAGTTATTCAAGAGCCTACAATATATTTATACTTCAGGTTTCTTAGATGAATATTATAAAAGTTTAATTTGGAATGACAAACTTATGTGCTGTCTTCACAACACAAGTGATTGAACGTATAGTAAAATTTATACGAAAAGCACTCAGATTTTTTAGTGTTTTCCATATAAATTTTATTTCGACTTCAGCGACCTCTGACGTCTAGGCCTCTTTCGAAAAATCTAGATTTGTGTTTGTCCTTAAAACTAGAACTGAAACAAAAACTATGAAAAGAAAAAATAAATTTTCCATAAATTTCAAATAAAACTAAATACATATGTATTTTAAGTTAGTACTAGGGTAGCCAGATTTTAAATTCGGAAAAATAGTACATTGTATACAAAAAAAAACAGTGCAAACATAAAACACACATTACATTTTTGTTTAGACGAAAACATAAATTTTTATTAAAATTATTAAATATTTTAAACTTTTGATTCAATAAGCAACAACAATAATATAAAGAAGTACACTGTAAAAGTAAAATGTCAAAGAAAAGAATACATTTTATGGGGTGAATACACATTTTGCGTTTTAAGGCCCAACTATAATATACATAAGCTGGCTTAAGCTACTGTCAAAAATTAACAAAAAAAGTATTAAAAAAAACAAAAATAAAATCAAAAAATATTTTATTCCGTACGGAAAGTGCGATCTGTTTCGCGCCTTGCTTAAGCAAATGCCAGTTTCATAAAATTAACCAAAAAGTTTTCTTAAGTTTAAAATGCTCGACACATATTAATCAAATGTATCCGCACAATTGCTTAAGCCAACTTTAGCATACTACAGTTGGGCCTTCAAAAGTAAACACCACAAAGGAAGCATTTGGCCATAGTTTCATGTTCCAATGTATCTTAAAAATGTTTAAATATATTGGTTTGTATGTTACTTTGAACTTGTATGTAATAAAATTTTTGCAAACATATGAAGAGAGGAAAACAATAACAGTCAAAAAATATTTTACAGCTAAATCGACTTTAAAATAATGCTAAAAAAATCCTAAACTGCCAAAAAATAATGATTAAACTTAAATTGTATTATTTTTTTGTTATTTTAGTAAAAATACCTTTATATATGATTTATTTTACATAATTCTTTCCTATACACTCACATCATATCAATAGAACAAACTGATTAAAAAATTACAATAAAATATTTAGTAAACATAAAAAGTCTTAAAACTATAAAAGAAATATATTTCAGTCTTTATATACGTACATAAAAAGTTTTTAAACAAAAGGTACCATACCATAACAAAAAATCAAAGGAACTTGACCTATAATTGGCTTTTATTTAGTATTTCAATAAAATTTATAATATGTTTAATAAAAAATTTCATTTTATAAATTAAATACGTCATCAAATTAATATTCTTCTTCAACTTCTGAAGAATCGATCGAGATATCATTATAATATATGTTCTTATCGCATTTTTAAATGAGATCGTACATTTTTTTAAAACTACCGCAACATTTTAAACCACACCTAATATAAAGTAGCGAATTCATAGTCTTCAACGTCATTCTATTTCGAGTTTTCGATTTTAAGAGATTTATACTACTAAAAACCTATTTTAACTTCCGCGTTGCTAAATGGCAAAACCAAGAACTTCATTGCAAAAGAATCTAATTTACTGAATTGATTTTCATTTAATGCATTTTTATATCCATATACATTTATCCAGAACTCAACTGTTGAGTTCTTATTTAACAATTTATATGAATTTAGTTTCTGCCACTGATGTTCCAAAGTTGTAATTTCTTCTACAGTGAAATCAATTAGGTGCGTTTGAGTACTTGTACAGTAAAATGCAGTAAATGAGAAAATTGTAAAATTTGCTCTCACAAAAAGCTGTTGTCCAAAAAAGTACGCGAGCGCAAATTTTGTAAAAATTCGTAAAATTAAGGCAACAGCTGATGACAAATAATTAAAGTGTTGAAAAATGTTAACACTTTTGCCTACTTACTCGATTGAATACTTTTTATAACACAAACATTTTTGGAAAATACAAACAAATTATTTTATGTAATCTTTCATATTTGTTTTTTTTTTATTTTATTTTATGTTACTAATTTGTGGCGGGTTAATTTATTTAAAAGAACATGAATAATTTTTTGCTATTGATTACTTAAGTACCCAAGTACTAAGCACTTTTACAACTCTAAAAAATGAACATAACAAAAAAAAGTTTCAAATGTTGGTTTTTAGCCAAATAAATGCTTCACAAACAAGTTTAATAAATTAATATTTATTCACATTGGCGCATATTCATAAATCATTACCAAGTGTAAACTTTTTTAAGTACCTATTTAAGCTATTCACATATGATTACTTGCAGCATAAAAAGTTTACACTTAATTATAGGTAAAGCTGGGGCCAGATTCTGGCATTCGTGATCGAGTACTTTCTCGATTCGAAAGCAATTTAATATCTAATTATTTCAGTCAACACTGAACGAATTGGAAATATTTTTTCGTTATTGTAAAGCATTCATTTGAGTTTCACAATACTGAAAAAATAATTTTGATTCGTTCAGTATTGACTGAAATAAAATTGCTTTCGAATCGAGAAAGTACTCGATCACGAATGCGAGAATTAGGCCCCTGTATTTAAATGCCAACTAACTAATACATTCAAAGAGCAGCTGATTGATAACATTTTAAAATTTATTTCAAAAGTACAACATTTTTGAAGTGGCTATAAAAAATAAATGGAAAGAATTATAAGAGATATTCAAATAATAACAGATAAAAACATGACAAAAAACAGTTAAGACGTATTAAACACGCTGCAATTATGATTTGTGTTTGAAATGAATTTCTGCTGCACCAAAAAAAAAATCCATAAAAAAATAAACTAGAGATGTGTTCTTAGTCGATAAAATTCTTGTGAATATTTTTATTATTATTTTAATTGACTTATATACTATTATAACCAAAAAACAACTTTTTTAGAATTTGCGTTAATTTTTTAAAGAACAAAAAATGAGATTTTAACAGTTTTATAAGCTTTTTAATTAATTACAGAATATATCGTTCAAAATATTATCGACTTTTAATTTTCTCTAAATGCCAATATGCATGGTTGCATTTCTTCTATCAGCTGAGAGCTGTTACTACGTTAGTTATGAATTGTGAATAAGATCTATAACTATCTATGAACTATTTTTTAGTTTCTGTTTTGTTAGTTACAACTTTAGTTATGATTTCTGAATATGCGCCATTTTGTTTTTGTTTAATTTTTATTTCCACTTTTCTTTTATTTAACAACTTTTTCACAATTTGTAAGCATTTTGTTTGTTAACCTTTTGAAACATATGTTTTTTTGTTTTACTAAATTTTACTGCAAAAATTTCTGCAGTAAAAATTTGTAAATACTCAGACAAGAACTGTCACTTTTCGCTCTCAATTTGTGTTCTCATTTACAAAAAAATTTCCTTTTTTATATTCTCACCAAATATTTTTGACATTCACTCTAACCTTTTACCAAAACAAAATAAATAGTATTTTTCAATAAAAAGGGATAGCTAGCATAACTCTATCTCATGATGCGGTCACCTTTATGAATTCGCCTTGCTTTAAACTGTTTTCTACACAAAAAAAGTAATTTGTTACATTACAAAAATTTTTTGGCAATCGTTGTCATTGTCATTGAGCTATAAAATCTCGGCATGTAATTCATATTTGATTTTCTATTTCAAAAGTTATGATATCTCTTTTCGTTTCCAAAAAATTTTCAAAATCGTAATTGAGGGGAAAAATCAGTTAAATCATTCAGTTTTAAAACAATTTGATATGAAAGATCTTTTAAAAGATTATACAGTTTCTATAGCAAAAGAGTAGGAATTTGTATGTGCATTCAACAAAAAAGTGTGTTAGATTTTCAAACAAAGATATCTTGAATATTCTTAAATTAAATAATGCTAAGTATGTAGTTGAAAAATGCTAACTGCCAAATGAAAAATGTGCAGCTAAATCATACACAAAAAAATGCCAAAATGGCCACGATAATAACTAGGGATGCGATTTCCATGCAAATGCATGTTTTTTGTCGATAGTCTAAGATCGATGTCGACCAATTATCTTTTCGATTTATTAAATTTGCATTAAAATGGCATCGATTTGTTTTTGCATATTGTTGCATGTTTTGGTGAAAATGCATATTTTTGCATATTTTGGTTTTCAATGCACATTTTAACATTTTTTAGTGATATATTTTTTTTTAATTTCAAAATTATAAGAAAAAGTTCCTCAAAAAAATTTCCAAGTTGTATAAAAAAAAAAAATCTTCCTTAAAAAATGTTTAAACCAATTAAATAATTTTTTTGGAGCTCTGTTTAAAATACAAGATTTTCAAGATCTCGTCAAAAGATCCTTCAATTTTTAAGCAGCATCTTCCATCGTTACGGCTGTCAATTGGCCTAAAGCAATTAATCCAAAACATGTTACTTGCTTGGCCCATGGGTTACACCGAGTTGTAAAGAAAATTAGAAGCCTATTCGATAATATTGATTTATGTATTAGTTTCATACGGGAAAAAAAATATTTTTAAAGACTCCTTCACCGGAGCCAGTATTAACAAGAAGGGCAATCTGGCTAGATGCTTTAGAATACTATTCAAAAAACTTTGAGAAATTTAAGAATGTTATTGCAGAACTTGTTGCTACCGATGCTTATGCGATTGAATAATTAAAAGAAATATTAAATTTGAATAACAACAAAAGTCAATTAGCATTTGTATTTTCCAACTTCGGATATATTGGTGAAACTAAAACTTAATTGGATGGACTTAGTTCACTTAAAAGTCAACTCAAATAATTTGATATGGCAGAAAGTAAAATTAACAATATGGAAGGAAAAATAGCCAGACAAATAAAAAAAAATTCAAAAATTTCAACTATATTTGATCTTAAATCAAATGTGAGATCTGAATTAGAAAATTAATATTCTCCAAATGAATTTTCATCCTTCAAGTATGGGAGTGTGTAAGGCAAATTGGTTAAAGCGTTCCTTAGTAAGACTTGTCATCTTTAAAACTGACGAGTATAAGGTAAAGTGTTCCCACTATCCTTAGTAATTCACTCCAAGTCGACTCGTAGGTCAGCGTGCTGATCCCATTGCTACGGCAGTGGCCTCCTCGTGGTACTCCCTGGGGACCACCTCTGTTGAGGTGGAAGCTAATTCGAGCGACGGTCTTCAGCATATCCGAATGGTCATTTAAAAAAAAAAAATGACGTCTCGGGAAGTAGGCATATTTGCTAAGTTTGCTATTGACTTTCACCAAGCCAGGCTGGTGGCTTAGCTGGCATCCCCAGCGCCAGCCTAGGAGAGCTATAGGCCAATCACTTATTCTCCCCGAAGTTAAAATGATTACTGAAACCTATGCAAATGTATTGCGGCCCTATGTTCCACAGGGAATTAAAGGATTACATATATATATATAAGTATTCTTCAACTTCGGTTAACGTTGAGAGATCATTTTCCATGTAGAATAGAATAAAAACATCAAAGAAACGCTTTTTTATTGAAAATGTTCCAGTTTTTAGTGCATATTTTTTATTTTTTCAATGCATATTTTGGAGTTTTTAGTGCATATTTTCGATTTTTTATTAGTGCATGATAACAATGCTGTAAGCCATATATGAATGGCGAACATTGAAAGACACGAAGAGAGGAAAACTTAAATCAAAAATATTAACACATTGTTAGTACAATTATCTTTAAAAAAAATCTTTTATTTATCTACGCCAATTTCACCAAGTGGAAATGCCATATAGAGGCAAAATTAACTCAAATGAAACTAAAAGCCATTCAAATTCATTGGCTTATTGGTAGAAACTCTGTCCTTAGTCTCGACTGCAAACTTCTTCTTTACAACTCCATCTTAAAGCCAATCTGGTGCTATGGTATTCAGTTATGGGGCACTGCCTCGGCCTCTAATATAGAAAAAATTCAAAGGCGCCAAAATAAAATTCTTCGAATAATCACAGCTGCCCCTTGGTATGTAAAAAACTCAAATATTCACAAGGATCTCAATGTTCCATTAGTCAAAACTATGATTACAAAATATGCGGTAAAATATTTAAAAAGGCTTGAACAACACCCAAATCCACTAGCTCGAAATATCTTAAATCATGGCGGCCACACTCGCTTAAGAAGAAGAGACACTGCAGCACTTATCCAATTAGATGAGCGATAAACACCTAGATAAGTGAACAGAACCCGTGATGAAGAAAATTTTTGTCTGGCACTGGCAGGACATAAAATAACGTATTAGGTTAAGATTTGATTAATTATTGTTAGTTCATATTTAATATATGAAGATTCAATAAATAAATATTGAAAAAAAAAAAAAAAAAAAAAAAAAAAAAAAAAAATTTCACCAAGTTCAGCTTTTACAACTATTACTTTAACTGCCGGTTATAGTGATAGTTAAATTCCTCTAAATGAACTTGGTGAAATTGGCCATTAATCTTTAAACTCAAAAAAAACTTAGTTTGGTTTATTAAATTAATAAAACAAAAACTACTTTCTATTTTATCTTAAAAGATTTCTGTTTGTAAAACAAAATTAAGAAAGCTTTACAAATAAAAGTTAACGGTCAAATTCACCAAATTTAGTTATAACTGAACTACTACTTTAACTTCCAGTAAACAAGATATTTTTGTCAGTTATAACCGATATTGAATTATAACTGAACTTGGTGAAATAAAAAAATTTATATAAAAAAAAAAAATAAATTTTAAATTTCTTATTTAGCTTTTGTTTTTCTCAGGACTATTGAGATATTGAGACTATTGAGAGATTCAAACGGTAGTCATAAAATCTAATGTCTTAAAAACATAACACGAAAAATATGACTGCTGTAAACAGTCCGTAGTGTGCGGTTTCAAGTCACGGTCGCAAATGTTAAGCGTTTTACGATTGTCAGAGCATGCATGTTTCTTAAAATCTTTGTTTATTTGTAGCCTGAACCAAAAAAAAAAAAAAAACAGTACATTTGCGTACATGTACTGCTAAAAACAGTACGTATGGCACCCCTTGTTAGTACTAAAAGCCGAATTTCTTCGCTTCATTGCCGTTAGTAAAAAATAGGTATACTTATGCAGCACAAAAAGCTACAAAACAATAATTTTCATTTTCAATCCAATACTTTGAACTTCTAGGTTCTTTCATGAACGTTCACAAAAATTTACATTTTTCTATAAAACATATGCCAGAACAGTGGCGAAAATACAAAAAAAAAAAAATCAATCGGGTATACTCTCAGAAAACTTCATGCAAACCTTCATTGTCGTTTTTCTCCAATACGACTTTATGGCATATGTGCCAAACCAATAATGAGCTGACGATATGTGGTAAGTTTATCATGAAAAACACATGAACAAATATTTGAATACAAAATTAATTTTTTTATTTTATTGTTATTAACAATAAAATTATTTCAAAATGATTGAACGTAAGCACAACTCATTAAAAATACTTCCATCGTATTCAACAGTAATTAACTTCTAATTGACAGCTTGCGTTATTTAAAAAGTTTAATATATATAATTAAACACTTGTTATTTGTCTACAAATTAAATTTATTTAAGTTTTTTTTAGCTACTACTACATCTAAGCCAGAGACGTCCAAAAATTAAATTGTGGTTGTATTGCTTCATATTAGTATTAGTGAATAGAGAGAGTTTACCCAGCAAACACAAATTCATGTCAAACTAAAAAAGCAATTATTAAAATAGTTTCAATCGCGATGCCATAAAAATTAAAGTTTGTTATTTTCCATCTTTTTTTTTGCTTGCAAAATAAGAATTATAATTTGTAATTATAATTTTGCAATGGTAAATTAATTTTAATATTTGACTTTTATTTTTTTTTTATTATCAAAAACAGGAAGTAATTTTTAATTTGTTTGCTCTATGAATCATTTCAAAATAAGAGGAAATATGTTTTAAGAAGGCATTTTGATAACATTCATAGTAGTATAAAGGAATTTAAAGTGAAAGAAAAAATAAATTTTTTACAGAAATTAAAAGGCTATAGGTTTTATTTTAAAGAAACTCTTTCCTTGTACCGCAATATAATTGCCTGGCATTGTATTCAGCTAGAATCATATGTAGAATCTGCCACTAACGAAAAGCTTAAAAATTGCGAACATTTTTCTTTTTTCAGATGAAAGCACTGACATTAATGACATTTGTCAACTCGTTATTTGTATGCCGTTAATAAAAAACTGCTGTCTATTACAGACTAGAAAATTAGCTGGCGTTTGTACGGAATGTCATGTGTGGAAGAAATAAAGGGTTTATAGGGCAATTAAAAAGACACGGCTTTGAATTTATTAGTTTTCATTGTATTATTCTTCAGGTAGCTCTTTCATTGAAATTTATATCTGAGCACCCTGCCATGAAAACTGCGGAGCGAATAATTAATAGAATTCGCGGCGGGGACCACTTTTTAAGAATAAAAGTGCTGTCTTTATGATCTGAGAAAATATGAAAGAATATCTGTTAAAAAATATGAAGAATTTTTTTTAGAACTTTAAAACCAAATTCTTTTACACCTGTCTTGCTATATTTTGCTGTGAAAATAGGTCTTTTATCGAATCTTCTATTTTAATGCTTTTATTACAATTACGTATGAGCATAACATTTTTTAAATGTGCCGAACTGATTTTGTTTCTTTGTTTTAAGCAAAGAAATTTTAAATCAGAAAAAATTTGTTCACACAGATAAGTGGAAGGAAGAAAAGAAAAGCATTTATACGAAATTTTTTTTAATATGGGATATTCAGCTTTATTAAGGTTTTTCCAAAATTTTATAGTCTCCATTTCGTCTGGAGCTTCTATTTCACTACGAAGTATTATCAGTTCTGATTGGACTTCAAACTCAAATTTCGAAATATCACAATCGAAAGGGTTTCTAAAAATATCCAGCAACGGTTGTATTATTTCAAAATCTTTGAACCGATCTAGCATATTATTAAAAATTTGTTCAATAATTAACATATGCTCATGTTTTTTTACGTAATTTTCCTTGACATAGACAACTGATGTTTTTGGAAAATTAGAAAAATCTTCGGACTGGATTTCAGCGAGAAGTAAAAACAATTTAGTTTTAAAGTTAAAAAGAGTTTGCCATAAATCATTTAAGGTTTTTTCTTTTCCTTGAAGTTCCAAGTTTAATTTATTTAAATGTGCTGTTGTATCCGCTAAGAATGCAAGATCTAAAATAAAGTCTTCATCTTTTATTAACAGATATTCTTCCATATTTTCTAATTCTAGAAAATCTAAAACTTCGTTTCGAAGGGTAAATAGTCTGTTTAAACAGTCACCACGGCTTAGCCATCGAACTTCTGTAAACATTTTCAAATCATAATGAACAGCGCCTTTATTCTTTAAAAAATTTACAAATTTTCTATGGGTTAGGGAGTGGTGACCGCCGCGAATTTTATTAATTATTCGCTCAGCAGTTTTCATGGCAGGGTGGTCAGATATAAATTTCGATGCAAGAGCTACCTGATGAATAATACAATGAAAACTAATAAATTCAAAGCCGTGCCTTTTCAATTGCCCTATGAAACCTTCATTTCTTCCACACATAACATTTGCACCATCTGTACAAACGCCAGCTAATTTTTTAGAGTCTACAATAGAAAGAAGTTTTTTATTAACGACATCGAACAGCAAATTGCCTGTTACGTTTGCGTTAAAAGTTTCAAGAGAATACATTGTTTCAAAAATATTGTACTCTGTATCTACGCATCGAATACATATAACAAGTTGACAAAGGTCATTAATGTCAGTGCTTTCATCTAAAGAAAAAGAAAAATACTCGCAATTTTTAAGCTTTTCGTTAATGGCAAATTCTACATATGCTCCTAACTGAATACAATGCCGTGCAACAGTATTGCGGGACAAGGGAAGAGTTTCTATAAAAGCATCACTATAATTAAGAGTTTGCATAGTCTTGAGGAGTATATCTTTAATAAACATTCCATCAGAAAATGGTCGACCATGTCTTATAATATTTAAACTAATAAGGCGTGCTGCCTCCTGTTTTAATTTATGATTATCTAGCTTGTCTGTATTGCTTTCTATTTCAAGCAACCAGCCTTTTAATTTCTGTAAAAAATTTTTTTGGTGGGTTTTAAAAAGGTCTTCTTTTTCTATTACATTAAATTTATTAATATAACTGTGAAAGTTATCAAAATGCCTTTTTAAAACATCTTGCCTCTTATTTTTAAATGTTTTAAAACATAAGAGGCATTGTATATTGCCAAAAGCATTCCCAATCATAAAATATCTTTTAAATTGCATCATTCTATTTTTTCTATATTTATGTATGAAATGTTTACTGGGCAAGTTTTCTTTAGTAAATACATCAAAATATGTAAGCATCCGCCGCATGTGAACTCGTCGCTTGATTATCGACGACTGAATTGTGTATTCTCGTTGACTAAATGAAAGAGCGTAAGAATGCGTGTGAAGAATGTGTGTGAATTAATTTCCACAATTGTGGTATGGGCTGGACACCAATGATCTAAGCAATCACACAAACACATTCCAATATTTCCAATAACCAAGTTTTTTTATATGTACAATACATACATATATGTATACACAAATCCATCTGATTATATATGATTAAACTTTTTGGAACTCATTAAATAAAAAATAATAATTCAACAGTAAGTTCAAAAATTCCAAAAGAATAAAGCGCTATGATAGCAGAATAATTTTTTTGCTTTTATATCATGTGAAGAATTAAGAAAAAACTTTTTTCTGATTCCGAATATTGTGAACCGAACAATTAAAGTATGGTGATCACAAACTTAATACATAGATGTATATTAGGGTGAAGCTATAAAACATTTTTAGTTTTGGTTTTTCTGTATTATGAATTAATGCTCCATAGACTGAAGTATATAAAGAATAAATCTAAGCTCCCTCTGCAAGGCCTTGAGGTGGCGCAAAGCACTTTAATTTGTAAAACTATATCACACATGACAATATAAGCAATTTGGATTAATTTAAATAATACAAACTGTTACTGTCTTATATTCACACATAAAACATATTTAATAAAAAATTGTATTTATAACGAAAACAAAAATCAAAATTTTGCCCATTATTAAGATTCTTGTTTTTAAAAAAATTGCGATTTCGTCTCAAACAATGGTTTATCTTGTCTTGTTATCAAGGAAACTTCTGCAAACAAAGAAAATTATTTCCCGAGTGAATCAAATTTTAAATTTCAGTATTGATTTTAATGTTTTTATAATAAAGCAATAACGCCATTTTCATACCCTATTGATCTACTTTTATAATTATTTTAAAACTGTTGTATTTTCAAAATCTGGATTTATGTTAGAAATGTTACAAATCATAAATGTCGAGAACTAATTTTAAGTCGAACACTGAGAATGTAGCACAAAATTATAGACATTTAATTTATAAAAATAGAAACGGAAGTTAAAAATTTATTTATATTAAAATAGATCAAGTTTGATTTGAACAATATTTTTGAAAGAAACCCTGAAGAAGGCACTCAAAGAAGTGCCGAAATATTGGTTAAAATAAACGTTTAAAGTTTTATATAAAATTAAAAAAGGCTTCAAGCTTGATAATGTAGTTAGTATACATGTGTAGTATACATGTCATGCAATTTAAACCAGTGCTTTTGAAAAGCACTAATGGTACTTAAAAAAAAGCGCACAATTATGCGCTACGCAATAAGACATACAGAGATGCAGTAAAGTAAGTGAACAAACTCATTTGAAGTGACACGGCATTCCCTTACTACGAAGCAGGTTTGTAAGGGAGAATACTAAACAATAACTGCAACTTTTAAAATTTGACCTAAGATGTTTTGTCAAAATGGCACAGAAATGTTTTGACAGCTAAAAATATAAATCATTGATAGAATTAAATTTTATATCTATGTATGTATGTACATATATATGAATTTAGAAATTAGACTTATATTAAATAATGAGAAAAAAGCGGCTAAATCTAAATTGCAATAAAAAAATTAAGATACTATCTGGAATATTACTTTATAATTAATAGAGATCCTGAGATATATTTAAATCTTACAAGATTAAAAAATACCATCTTTTACATGTACAAATACCCAAAAATTACCTCTGAAGTAAGGAAAGTCGCAATTATACCCATTGTGCTTTATCTTTTTTTTAATTTCTAAATATATGAACATGTAGTTTAAAATAATGTATGTAATACCTTATAAGAAAACCACATAGACTAATTTTTCAAATAACATTTTATTAAGAAAAGCTTTTATGGTTCTTTATTACATTTTTAGTCGTCATGATCAGATTCCATGACGTCATCAGGGTCATTTAGGAAGTGGTTTAAGCCGCTCATGGTTAATTGGTGGTATTTAGTAAATAAGATACTGGATGTTCTTGAATTTCTCAAACTTTATTGGTTTAATGCTGATTTTTGGAGGAAGTTGTAGGATTATCTGCAAACTTGTCGAAGTTTTCTTGCTCATTCAAAAGATCATCTTTGTATTAGAGGTTCCAAGGGTCATCCTTCTCAAAGTGTAACCGTCGTCCATGTGAAAAATTAATTTTAATATTTTCTTAGCGCAAAAGGGGTTTAAGTGTTCAGATACACCTTGTGCTCCAAGCGAAAGAAGTATTTTAATGACAAGTGCAAGAATTGGTCGGCATATCGCGCTACCGGATGCGAATCCGACATTCACCTCTTGTGCTCTACACGTCACTTATTAATTTCATACACAGAATGAAAAACACCCCGTATAAATTAAGTTTTTCTTATACTAACTTTATGTACGAGTCGTACTCAAAAATTCAAGTACGAAAGATTGAATTTTTCGTTGGTAGTGCCACTCTGAGAATAATATTACAAAGCGAGCGTTTTAATCTTATATAACTTATTAAAGTATGTTGTAGACACTACAACAACACCACACAAGTAGCTAAAAAACGATTTGCTTGTTGTGTTTAGAAACAACAAAAACACGTTATTTTCATATTTAAAAAGTAAAATTGAAAGCAAGATCTAATTTAGTTGATATTTTAAGTTAAATATGTACATTAAGTTTTAAAAGTAAAAACCATTTTGGGAATTATTCTGTATGCTGTTAAACGGGTAAGTAAATCAATCGTAATGAAATTCTCCACTTTATTCCACTTTTGGTTTATTTCAAGTACGAATTCGGGATTGAATCAACTTTATAGTACTTGAATCAAGCGCATTTTGAGATTGATTCAAACTTAGTTTTACTTAAATCAATCTCATTTTCGGATTATTTATTTAAGTATTTTGCGATTGAAAATCCATACTTGATTCAATCATTCTGTTCTTGATTCACGAAAATTCGCTTCGAATTGATTTGAGCACAGATGGATTGATTTTTCTTTTGAGTGTTTGTAAAGTCAATTTTAGTAAAAAAAAAGACCCTTAACCCTCAAATACCTGAAATTTAAATATGTAGTTTCATATTTATTTGTCTTTTCGCATCAAAGTTCTGACTAGAATGATTCCTTCTTCCACACTATCTCAATCATTCAATTCAATTGGTACCGTTATACTGAGAATTGTATACTCATTAAAATTTTTTGCATCGTAACAGTGTGAAATAAATAGGTTTTCTTTAATACTTATTTATTCTCATGACCGTCTGTAGGCGGTCTTGGGTGTTTGAGGGTTAAGCCCCTTGTGGTTTAAGCCCCTGAAATATTCTACGTGGGTTCACAACTTATCACATACGTTTTGATTAAAATTAAAAAACTCTATCCTCCTTCCCATAACCTATTTACTATTTAACCTGAGTGCTGGTCCTAACCAAAAAAAAAAAAAAAACTTGCTAATGACTAAATTAATTTGTTAATGGGTAAACCTGTTAAAATGGCTAAATTGACAACAATGTTTGTATGCAAATATTGACATGTTTGAATGCATATCCGCATGAGCTGCCGTTGTTGCAAAAATACATAAATTTTTTCAACAAAAGCTTTGATTATATCAACACTGAGTTTTCGGAACTCGATAATATTTTCTTTAAAACCATTTTTGGAACTGGCTCTCATTTAAATAAGGTCAAACCCTTTTGCTTCAAATTTTTTAATATACATACCACACTTGTTTATAAAGAGGGAATAAACTCACCTTTATGATCGAGTGCGGTATGTGGCTTATTAATTGATCTTGTCGAAGGAATTCGTTATTTGTATGATTTATCTTATATTTTTAAGAGGAAATGATGATTTAGATAAAGGAGATTTTCGAAAGATATGAAATACATATTTATATATGCATACGAATATGGACGAAAAGTTATTTATAATGAATGTTGGAATGCCAAAGTGGATCTTAATAGGCAGTTAAGTCCCACGACGTGCAAATAACAAAAAAATTACATTGATTTTGCGAAGAAAATTGTGCAAAATATTATCTATACCCAGTGTTGCCAAAACTTGAAGACAAAAAATGGCTAAATTTACGGAAATTTTGCCTAAGAAATGGCTAAAAATTGGCTTAAAATTGGCTTAAAAATGGCTTAAATCGTTTTGTAATACAAACACATTAAAATTCAATAACGAAACAAAAATAATTCATTTAAAATTTTTTACAATGAAATTGAAAATTGAGATCAATTTGTAACATAAGAATAAACGTAAATTAAATATTTTAGAATTTAAAAAATTAAATCGAATTCGATTACGTTATTGTTCATCTCCTATAGGTTTTAATATATTGAAGGTGAATCATAATCATGACAACATTTACCCAACCTTTTGAATCCAAACCTACAATATAAACTTTTTTAAATATTTTATTGTTTTGGTAAAAATATTTACAAATAGAAACTGGGGATTATCTCCTTTCGTAGGTTATTTTATATTATATTCAACATTTATTATTTTTCGAATTTATTCTATGAGTTACATTTCAGTTATGGAATAGAACTATTACAAAAAAGCTTTAAAAAATACATAACTGAAATGTAACTCAGAAAATAAATTCGAAAAATAAAAAATGTTGAATAAAAATATTTACCTAATTGATATCGAATCAACAGTTGCTAAATGTAACCTTTTTCTCAAATTACTTTTAACAATGTTTACTTCTCTCCACTTCAACATTAGACGGTGGATGTGAGAGAGCCTTTATAGTAATTTTTGAAATTTCTGAAAGTTTGTTGTTGCCGGCTGCATATTTATATTGAAATACTTGCGACCAGAAAGAAACAGTGTTGTTTGTGTTGCTTCAATATTGGTATACTGCTCCTTTATTTTGAAAGATGTCTCATCATCATCACGATTTATAGCGATTTTCAAAATTTTTAAATGTTGTGAGTTAAATTAAATGCGTTTTAATTGTCAAATTTTTTTTTTTTACTTTAAGCAATTTTATAAGTTTTTATAAGAAAATAAAAATTATTACTTAAAAAGAAAAACGGCAAAAAAAATGTTGCAGCTAAACAATTTGATAAATGGCTAATGGCTAAACTCATCTTTAAATGGCTAAAGAAGGTGAAAAATGGCTAAATTGGCAACACTGTTTATACCCCTGATAGACATATCCCAATAAAAAATCGAGCTTCCAACGAAGCAGGTTTGTAAGGGAGTAATGTAAGAGTTTCGCTTATCATCTTTTACGGAAGGCATGAATTTTATATGGTGAGTTCCCACTTTGAAGCAATACATTACATTATATGTACAATACATGCTGCCCAAAACATTTTTGTTAAAGTTTTTAAAATTTTGTATTATTAAGGAAATTTTTATTTAATTTAATAAAAATGATTTTTTCACCGAGTTTTTTTTAAAACTTTTTTACTATCTTATCTCGACTTAAGATGTTTTGTCAAAATGCCACAGATTGTATTTAAACAATTTTTTATTAACATTTCATATGTATGTAGTCGTTTTTCTAATTAGTTTTTATAAATTTTTATTTTGTAATAAAATCTTATTTAGCCATTTTTGGCCACTATTTTTCGTTCGAATTTTGGCAATTTTTGTTCGCATCACATAACACATGGTAACGTTTTTCAAAACGATACATATAAGAGGCCGAGGCAGTGCCCCATAACTGAATACCGTAGCAACAGATTGGCTTTAGGATAGATTTTTAGAGTAGAAGTTAACAATCCAGACTAAGGACGAAATTTCTTTCAGTAAGCCAATTAATTTAAAATACTTTTCGTTTCATTATACCCTCCACCACAATTAGTTGTGAAGAGGGTATACTAAGTTTGTCATTTCGTGTGAAACTATTTTATTATTCATCTCAGACCCCATAAAGTATATATATTCTGGCTGCTTGAGTAATTCTAAGTCGATTTAGCCATGTCCGTCTGTTGAAAACACGCAGTTTGGGATTGAATTTCAGCAAAATCGGTTCAGTAGGACCAGAGCTATGAATCAAAATGTGGAACCACCACCTTCAAAAACTTGATAATTTTGTTACAAAAACTAACATAAATGATGCAAAAATGCACGGAATGACATAAGATTTTGCACAAGTCCGTTTTATTCGACTAGAAATTACACTGTAAAATTTCGCGAAGGTCGGTCCATAATTTACCCTAAGCCCCATATAAACACTACTCCCGGAAAACAGTTTAGTACGCCTAAAACCGTAAAAAATAATGCAATCATAACAAATTTTGGCTCGTCACAATTTTATAGGACTATAAATGATACTGTGAAATTTCGTGAAGATCGGTACATAATTTACCTTAGGCCCCATATATGCCCTACTCCCGGAAAACAGTTAAGTCTTCTAAAACCATAATTAATAACAAATCGTCACAGTTTAAGATAATAATAATAAAAAGACATCATACAGATATTACTCCTTAAACATTCGAACTGTCGGTGGAGGGTATCAAAGATTCGGCACAGCCGAATATAGCACTCTAACTTGTTTAAGTTAATTTTGTCTAGATATATAACGAGATATTTAACATGCGAATGTTGAGGCATTATTTGATTATTGATTTTAAGAGTGGGGCACTGTTTCAAAACATTTCTAGTTGAAATTATATTCCGCTAAGAAAAGCTGTATCTTCAGAAAATGTTGAAGTTTGGCTGTAGATGTTTGTTTCCTATCCAAAGTAACCCAAGATTTTGCCTTGTAGGACTCCAGCGTCAATTGGGTGAGGAGAGCTTAAAAACCGCCTTCTTAAGTTATAAATTTCCGACCGACTAATTAGCTTTTAACAGCTTGAATGTGTTTGCTGGTAAGTTTAGCATTATTTTATGCAGTACGCCTTCATGCCAGATTTTAGCAATAGCTTTAGAAATATCGCTTAAATGTTCGAAGCAATATTTTCTTTCTTCAATGGCTTTTCTTATGGCGTTTACTATATGATGGGGATGTTTAATTGTGCTGTGTTTTCTTCTAAAACCGAATTGATGGTTCATTTAAAATCGGGGTTAATTGGACACTAACAGTTTCTCAAATTGTTTTGGTAATTGAGAACTTGAGCTAATAGGCCTATATGACTCAACTTTTGTGTGCTTCCTTCCTGGTTTTGTTGTCATGGTAACTAAGGCGTAAACTTTTATTAAAAATTAAAAGAATTATTTTCTTTGCTATGCGAGATAGCTTTAAAAGCATTTTGTTACCGATCTTAACAATACCAGGGAATTTCTTGGTCTTTGAACCACAAATAGATGTTTAAATTTGTTTTATTTCCAATCTTAGGGGAATAGCTGCTTTAGCATCAACAGGTGGTAGCTCGACTGCTATATCGTGAATATATTTGGGGTTAATACTTTCTTAAAATGTGAAACAAACATATTTCCTTTTTTGATATCATTTCCTGACCAACATACTTTCAAGTTTTTTAATGGAGGTTTAGAGGTAACTGGTCTCTTAAGATTTCTTGCTGCACGCCATAATGAGAAGTCTGATTGTGAAGTTGCATCAAGTTTCTTAAAATATTTTTTCAGAGATTCAGAGATATTTCCTGAGACTGACTTAATTTTCGTAGACTTTGGGTGCACTATTTTTCGAACTTTTTTAATCAAGAGCCGTTAGACATCTTTAGAATATATTTTACTATTTTTTATTCGTGTAGTGATTATGCTAAAATGTTGAACAGCTAGTTTAAGATAATTGTCAAGATAACCCATAGATAGATCTACATTCTCCAGTGTACTAAGCGGAACACTTTCCATGCAATTGGGTACTGAGATTTTTTTTATATTTTAACCATCTTTTAAATGTATCATTATGAATCGCTTATAAATCTTGAAAGTAAGAAAGTCTTAAAATGTGAAACCACAACAAAAATTTGATTGTTGGGCTGACGCACAATACTTTGATGTAGAACAAAATTGTGCAAACATAGAAGGAGTTGACCCAGACTAATAATATTTTGCATGGAGGTATATATGATAATAATAATCGTAAACTTAAGGTACTTAATTTTTTATAAATTCTAGCAAGGCTTTTTCAATGATACAAACAATTTAAATATTTCATAATTAAAATATTTCATACAAAAATATAAAAAACAAGTACAATCTGGTGTTCCGGAAAAAGCACAAAAAACTACACTTAAACTCAAAATGGGGTTAATTTTTTTCTTTACTTCAATAGTTAGAGCAACGGAGCATATATTCTTTAAAAAAACTGGAAAAACGGTGCACTCAGTTTTTTTAAATTTAAAGTAAATATTGACGATTTTCATATTTTTTTCAAAAACAACCTGCATTTTTTTACGGCTATATTAATGTCTAATAACGGTAGAGATTTTCTTGAAGTTAATTTCTTTAGAACGTTAATTTTTAAACATAGTACAAAGAAAATATGATAATTTTATCGTACAGAAAAATATTTATAGCTTTTAATTCAAATTATAAAAAAATAATAAATACGTTTTGGGGCTCTAAAAAAGATCATATATCTCTAAGTTAGAACTAAAATGTTGTTAGTTTCTCTTTTGATTCAGAGAAAATTGAAAAAAGTATTCACTCAGTTTTTTTATTTTTTTGTTTTAGTTACGGCAACACTTTATTAAGATTCATCCGGAGCATTACTAATACATACTTAAAATAAAGTGTGGGCTTATATCAAAAAAGAATGTCTTTTTTACCAAATACTAACTTAAAAATTGTGGTACTTCTTTAAAATAAATTTGTAACGATTTTTTTCCTAGTACATGAATTAAGTTTAATTTTTCTTGTAAAATATTTTTAAAATTAGGACAAGTTTAGCGACCTCTAGCAGCGGCGAAATGCATTTAACATAAGATACGAATACAGTACAGTAATTTTTTTAAACATTGGAACAACATTGTTTCACCTTATTTTTGTATATAGAACAAAGTACAGTGTGACGTCGCCTAGTAACCAGACGGAGAAACATTTCTATTGGGGTCCATTATACATAGTAACAATTGAAGGTGTTTGATCGGAAGTAAGCTCTAAGGAAGCTTCAACATGAACATTGTGATGTTTTTAACCACGCCAAAATCTATGACATCTGGAATTTTTTTTTTTTTTTTATCTGTAGGCCTATATGTTGGTTATCCCCTCGCGACCTCAATCCATTTTATAAATTGTATTAAATAAAACAAGACACTCTGGTGTTGTAAGTCGTGACCCCCAGAAGGTATGTTTAGCGTTGTAATCGCCAGCAGCCAGGACACAGGTTCCTAATGATTTATAATATTGGCTTTCTGATATTAAAAATCTGGGAAGCGAGTATAAATCTGAAGTTACTACTTCGATTCAACTCTTCAACGCAAATGTTCGTTGCTTGAAGATAATCTTCACAATGATCACACATTAAGTTTCGTTTGATTCGGGCTTTTATCAAAATGCCAGAACCTCCACAAGCTCTATCTCGAGGATCCTCGGTATCAAATAAAATATATCCATTAATTTTAAACGTATTTCTGGAGGTCAGATGAGTTTCGGAAACCATCATTACATCAATTTGTTTATTTTTAAGAAAATATTCTATTTCATTTTTATGTTGGCGGATGCCGTTTGCGTTCCAATAAGAAATTTTTAAACAGTTCATGACTTGTTTTGTACAGCTTGCAAAAACATCGATTGCATTCTTAAAATTTCATTCGTCATGCTACCTATTGTGTTCGTAAATATTTTTAACTGTTTGCACTAATGCTTCCATAGTTTTCTCTAGTCGGCTGAAATTAGAAATGGGAATTTCGTCATTATTTGGTAAAGCTCCTTTCACTGGCATATGATTCGATTTTAAACCGCTAGCGTAGGAGGCTATTTTCTTACTAGGCTGCGGCGCCTGAATGTCATTAGTGTTTAACTGCATTTGAGGAGGATTAGTTTTCGGTCCAACCGACTGCTTGACGACAGTGTATACAGGGCGTCCTCTATAATTCGCAGTGTGATTACCGCCACAGTACGACGCAATCAAAGGATACATAACAGTATGCCGGGCTCTAACTCAAAATGTTTTATTTTGAAGCTCTTCTTCCTTATTATCTCAATTGTTCACTTACTTTTTGCTTAAGACAGACTTTGGTTAACATTGAATCTACAAATATGTACATATGCATAGGAATGATTCTATACACCACCAAACAAGCAGGAAAAAGAAGAAAAAATAATTCCGACATTCTATCTGTAAAATATTTTAATAAGAAAATAAATATAAGTATGTACATTAGTGTGTCCAAAAAAAAAATTTTTGAGTTTTCTTCATAATTTTGTCAAAAACCACGATTTTCTTCACCTTCAAGGAAATAGTTAAAAAAAATTCCCAAACTTTATTTAAGTGTGCAAATACTATAAGTTTTTGCAATGCATTTGCTTAATTAGGCACCCCACATTAAATTTTTTCGTAATATTTCCATAAACTTTGTAAATAACGCTTTATAACTTTTAAAATTTGTATGAAAATTACATAAACTAACAATGCAGTTTGAAAGATCAATTAATTCTAAATAATCTAGAACCAAATATTTTTGAATTTGCTCTTATCGTTTTCGAGTTATACCGGTTTTCAGCTTTGTACCCAGTTTATGATATTATTATTTATACCCAACAAACAATTAATAATCAAACGTTTTGCCTTTGCTTTGCTTTAAAATCATTTATTTGGGTTCTTACGATGTAGTTCTATGCCCTGCAATAAATTCTAAAAATAGTATTTAAGACTGGAGCTTGCAAAGGTTAATTAAAGTGCTTAGCAACGTTGTACAGAAACCACTTCTTAAGGCGACCGTACACGACATGTTTTTGTCATCTGACATGTCAAATTTCCCACTGCAAAATACATACATGTCGTGTGTTACCTTTTTAACTTTGCTTCTGTAAAAGTCAGACGCAAAGTCATCTGACAAAATTTCAATTAGAGCGTGCTCTATTTTCTTCTGACAAACCATCTGACATCAGAAAGCTATGCCGGGAAGAAACCGGCAGCGGCGTCCACTATTATCGGAATCATTAGCCGTCTGAAGTTAATTTTTTACAATACCGAGATATGTTTGATCATCTTACCATTGAATATAATTTATGTGAATATATATATAAAAACCGTTTTATTATAAAATCCTAAATTGGTATCTTTGAATTAAAAGAAAAAAATGTTAAGATGGCTGAACTATTTTACGGCGCAAATAAAACTTTTCATGGCGGCAGCAAGTTATTTTGAAACCGAGCACTACTTTGGTTTCTGCAATAACAATGCGAAAAAAACAGAGACAATGTCAGAAGCAAATTACATGTACGTTTGTGACCGAATATTATAAAGCTTATGTAAAACAGCGATTTTGACAGACATGCACAATTACATGTGACTTGAAAATTTGACATGTCAGATGACAAAAACATGTCGTCTATATGCGCCTTTAGCAATTATTTCGGTGTGTTTCGAGTCATTGTGTTGCTGAAGCGTTGCGAGACCTTAATTTTCAGCACTTAATTACAAAATTTATGCTTCCTCCGAAGAAGTAATGTAAGAGAGAATTCGCAGTATAGCGCTTACACTTCTTATAATATAAAAGAAGATTTTTGTTTGAAATTCCTCGCAACGAAATTTGCCTTTTCCACGCGTTAAAAACTTATAAGATTTACGTTAATAAAGTAAGTAAAAAAATTAAGCGTTGATACAATTGTTATTTCCAAAATCTTTAAAAAAATTTCAAACAATTTTAAAATTAGTTTGTTAATATTCTTTAAAATGGGACTTCCCAGGAAAACCCCTAAATTATTGTTTTCATATCAGTAATCGAAAGTCTTTGTCGGTTCAATATCGTCGTGCCGGAGTTATCTTTTGTATACCACAAAATCAAAAAAAAAAAAAATGAGATAAGACCGTTTCCTGTGGTAAATTTAACAGATCTATTGATCTGCGCTATCCTCATGTCTCTATCTCTTATGGTTAATAAGATATGACGAAGCCATTTTGTCGTATATCCACTTTTGCGAAAAATTGAATGCGTTATAATATCGTATGTATCATAATTGTGGTATATTTACGACAAAAAGCGTATGAAAACTTTTAATCAAAAAATCTTGCGTTTTTTGTTATATGTGAACAAGTATATCAGACATGTTACAAAAACTAGACTATCTAATTAATTAATATTTATAACTGATATTTTAACATATTTCGTTTTATATGTAAAGAGATTTTTTGGATATTGATGGAATTATTGCCATATTGCTTAAATTAATTTTATTGTTAAGCAATTAAAGATTAATTATTCAGGGTGGTCCAACCATAATGCACGATGTTAATTGTAAATAAAACAAAAAGTTTTCAGAGAATATTCTTTATATTTTTTATTATTATAGAAGTATCTATGACAATTATGTGTGGAACAAAATATCGGCCAAATGCTAGCCACGGCTTCGGTAGCATACCTCTGTCCGATGGTCCATATTTTCAATGGCTCTGAGACATAATTCAGGTTCAATGTCCTTAATGTGCCTAATTATCTAATCATTTAGCTCTTGAATTGTTCTTGGTTTGTTGACGTACACTTTTTATTTTAAATATTACTAAAGAAAGAAGGCAAACGGTGTTAAATCACATGATCGTGACGGCTAATTAACAAGGCTATTGAATTTCTCGCGCAAAAGAGCCATTGTTTCGTTGGCCGTGTGACACATTCTGTTGGAACTACTTATTATTCAGGTCCATATCCTCAAATTCTGGCAACAAGAATTCCCAGTAACTGCTTGGCATACCTCATTTTCGAAGAAGTACGGCCCGATTATGCCGCCTGGTCATCAACCGCACCAAGCATGCATGCACAGGCGTTTTCAGATTTCCTACAGATCCGGTTTGCTAAAATTTGCGCACAATTCTCCCGATTGTGGACACATTTGATCGATTATGCTGACCAAAAAAATAAAGATGTGTACAAAATGTATTTTTGATTTGAACGCCCATTTTCGTAAAAGGCTTCAAATTTCTTAACGCGCTACTCAATGCTTTACCTCTCCATGATGGAATTTGACACTGATACAAAGAAATGTCAAATTAAGTTGAAGAAAAATTTAACGTTACGGCGTGACTCACAATTAACATCGTTCATACATAAGAAAATTCGATAATATGTATGTAATATAATAATATTTGTCACTAGCATAAATTTTCGTTTCGAAAATTATTATAATTTAATTTTCGATATTGGTGAAACACGTGAATGTAGTTTTCAATTACCTTATTTTGACTTATTCCCACAAACTAAAAAATATTTCGCAAAAAGTGGCGTATTCGACAAAATTGAAAAAAAATTTCGGACGTGACAATGGCTATAACTTAAAAATTTTTTTCCACGACTTTGGATATTTTTACATAAATCGATAAAGAACTTAAAACAGAATAGCTGACAAAAATATTGCATGACTTCTTCACGTACATTTTTGTGTATAAAATTTTGAACCTTAAGATTCGATTTCCCAAAAAAAAAAATTTTGTGATATACGGCAAGATAACTTCGGCACGACAAAATGTCAGTGGAAAGAGATAGTTCGATCAACTTATAGCTTAAAATTAACTGCCTGTTTAACGATTTCGAACGTCAACGTTCGAACAGAAAATTACATTAAAAACATAAACAAATTTTCGAATTTTCTATGCGAACGTTAACGTTCGAAATCGATGAGCCTGTTCATCAAAATTTGCTTTGAACAAACAATTACAGTAGTTCTTGCTTAAGTGCGCATCGAAAATGTTCATTTTTCTACTTATTTAAACGGGAAATCATTTAACCGATAACCCGGATAAATTCGCAATCAACGCACTTAGAAAAACTTCGCTTAATAAACTCAATATTCATTTAAAAGTACTTTTTTAGTTATAAGGGAAAATAAAATTTATTATACCTAGTTCTCGTACGATATTATACAAAATATTAAAACTAAAACTAATTCTTACATACATAAATCCATATGCACATCAATATTTATTAAAAATATAATTATGTTTTGTATGTAATGTGTATTTATAGTTTTATTATTTTCAAGTATTAAAAAATTGTCGAGCTTTAGGTCTTTTTTAAAACTCTAAATGTTTATTCGAACCAATATTTCGGCAAATGTTAACACCGTGTTAATATTATTAAAACCATTTATTATGTCTTTCTTCCATGGTTTCAATTTCATTGGTGCATTTATTTTGTTGCACAAAGTATCTACGGATAAAACTAATGGCACTTGGTTGGTGCTTCAATTATTTTCTCTTCATCATCGGAAGATTTCGATAACTCTTTAAAATTATTCTCTATGATTTTCGAAATTCAGGCGAAATTTACTTTATTTAATTCAACAGCCGTTTTAAATATTTGTTATGCCTAACTTTATAAATGCCTTGTCGGATATTTAAAAAAAACGCAAGTTTTTTGGTTACGCATTTAAGCGTTCAAATTTATGTAATTTGGGACAAAAATAATGAATCATTAAAACGGGGAACGCATTTAAGCGAGGTCATTTAATCGGTATTTTGTTCATGTAATTATGTGAAAATGTTTGTTGCCAGCACATTTTGCTCATTTAAGAGGGGATATCATATAAGCGGGGTGCATTTAAGCGGGAACTACTGTACTAGTTCTATAATGTTTGTGGAGTAGTTTGGGAACTATTCTGCATATCCACAAAAATGTTCGGCTTCTGGTTCTAAAATTACCTTAACCGCGAATAAGATTTTTCTTGAAATCCATTTCCCTTTTCACTAAAAAATGTGTAGGGAAAATAAAAATTTGAAGGCAATAAACTGTGTTCTTTTTATTAAAAATAGGCATGAATGTATGTCGATAAAAACTTGCTTGATAACAACTCTTGTTAATTAGTGGCTGCAGTTAAAAGTAAATAACAAATTACCTTTTCAAAATTATAAGTTTCAAAGCTTTCTTTACATATATTAAAAAAAGTTTAAGTTCTCAAACCCAATCAAACTAGAGCTGCAAAACAATCGATAGTATTTTGTTTCTCCGATAAATAGTAATAGTATTTACTATCGATAGTTTTATTTTTGGCGGACTGTCGAATGGTTTTAATCACTATCGATCCTAATAAATATGTAACTACAAAGTTGATAAGATGAAGTCAACGAAACATTTTTAACAACTCAATCGACGCAAGTTTTTAGCAGTGCATAAGCTTAAGTTGCCATAACCTTAAATTCGAGTTAATGGCACCTTTGAGATCTTTACCTTCAAAAGTTCACATGGGTAAGGTTTCTATTATTTTGTACCATTTTTCAGGAAGTTATAGTAAAATGAATCTTTGCGCATCTTTTTTCAATGTTCAATAATATTTGTAATAAAAATTCAAGTTTACTTCCGAGCCGTGACATTAGGAATGTTTATGAATAAAAACTTTGTAAGAAATATAACCGTAGATAAGTTATGGTTATATTAGATAATTTCAAGATTTAAAGTGAATATTTTGACGTCGAAGGTAAAAAACCTGACGACCTTGCTGCCATATATGCGTTTCTATATCTATATAAACTACAGATGACAGTTAAATTTAAAGTGAATATGCTGGTCTTTTTAACCTGAAAAACGTTTTCTTTAAATGAAGTGTTAAAACTTGTTGATCGTTAACCACCTTTATTCACTACCCTGTCCATAGAAGTGGAATATAAAAACATTTCGATACTATCGATATTTTTTAAGCTAACTATCGAAACAATCGATTGAGTGGACTATCAATAGTTTTGCACATTTTCTATTAATATGAAGGTTATAGATTTGATTATCACCAGAGACTCTGGTCTGTTTTACTACAACAGACTAATGGTCTAAGTTACTATTGATCGGTTACTTATGTTAGAATATATTTTGTATTTATAACTTTAGTTTATCGGTTACTCACTGTTTATTACCTTTAATGTTTTTTTTTTTCTAGTTTGATACTCTATAATATAAGTTGTATGAAGAGTTTTTCTATGGTTTGATACTCTACAATAAATGTTTCGTTAAGAATTTAGTTCAATCTATTCTTATGATGCACTTCATATACTATATATTTGTACCTTATACAGCTGTTACAATAAAATATCTATTTTAATAACCATATTATATGGTATATTTAATTTTTTGATTACACTAAGTAAAATTAATATATAGTATAAACTTGAAGTCGACTATACCAATAGAATATTAAATGATATTGAAAAAAGGAAATCATATTACAAAATCAATTAAGATTATCTTAAAAGTGGATAGCATAGGGGTTTTTAATATTTAATTCGGAAATACCTATTATATCTGCTTATAATTATCACTTAAGAATTTGAAGATAATATATTTTCTATCATTATTATCACTTATATTGTTTCTAGTTTACATTATAGTTTTACATTATCATACTATACCATTACAATCCATAGAATATCATACAATTTAAATAGTTAAATCCGCAAATATGAAAACAAGGACAATAAGTGACTTAGTTAAATATGATTTTTTACATTAATTCCTAAAAAATCGTTTTGATACCTACATCACAATAGTAGTTAGTATTTTTAGTATTCCGATCGACTCAGAATTACTTTATGAGTCGATCTTACGATGTTCGTCCTTGTGCGCAAGTACATGTATCAGTTTTGCAGATAATTTGATTAAATTAGGTACATAGGTCTTAATTATCACAAGGCCTATGAAAATGCTGAGAATTCGTCCATAATTTCACATGGTCCACTAAATTTTTTATTGTGTTGGTATACTTCGAAAATAGCTATAATTGCCACAACTTTCTTAAAACTGTTGGCATTGATATACAATTTGGCGAGAATATTGTGCTGGTAGGTCCAAAATAGACCATATGTCCCATAAAAACTGCCATCCTTAAATATTTAAAAGCAAACAAATCTCATATAAATCCAAATATCTAAATAATAATTTATAACACTGTGCTTGTCGCAAATGTTAGCAAGATGGGCGCCCTACTGCTAAAATTAATTCGAGTACGCTGAATTCAATATTAATAGCCATTTTTCAAAGTTAACGCTCGTATTCGCGATTAAAGTTTTCCATACTAAACAACGATAATACTAATACAATAATACTAATCCAACGATATTTTTATACTTTTGGGATAATTATTCAACAAAAATCGATACAACCAAATTTTTTCGATTTTTAACTATCAGGGGTGTCATGGAAATCGAAAACGTAAAACGAAAAAATTTGGAAGTTCTTTTTATTAAACTTTTAATCTAAGTTTTACAATTTTTGCTAAAAGATTCTATTTAATAGATCATTATTTGTAAAATATTTGTCATAAAATTTTTTTATTACAGAAATCTTATTGAAAAACGACTCTTTAAATTCTTTCGTTTTATGTTTTCGATTTCCATGACACCCCTGTATATTAAATATTTTTCTGAGCCCTGTTGAATTGACGTCATATTTGTACGACAAAATGTAAAAAAAATTAAATGAAGAAATCAAATTTGTAAAAAGGGTTTTTATATATGCAAGTAATAAAGTAGTACTTTATTCAGAAAAAAATTGCAACAATCGACGATAAGGATTTACCGTTATAAGCAAAAATATGCGCTGGCGTGACGTTAAAAAAACAGATGTGGATTTTGACTTGCATTAGAAAACTGAATTAGACTGAATTGAGCAAGACGTTTTGTATAAGACCATTTTTAGCACGCTTTGGACTTATATATGTAGATTTATTTTTCAAGCTATCAAATTTAAAAATTTTTGCACGTTTAAAGGTACATATGGGCTTTGTTTGATGTAACGTTAGAATGCAAATAAGGTTGTATTTTAGGACCATGTAGTTCAACCGTTAACCCCTTTTGTTACTAAATGTAGAGCTAGTTGTGCTTTATACCAAAATATAAAAAAGTAAACTATGTTACATATAAAATTTTTTGAGAAAAAATTTAAATTTCTTCTGGCTTTACGTTACAAAAAGTAGACTTTTCGCTGGAACTGTCCATAAACAAAATAACATCGCATTGTAGTTTTTTTGTTTATTTGTACATTGAAAATAATTCATGTTACAAAAGTGTCATATATAATACGAAAAACCGTATACTCAAGCATTATTTATTTAACGGAAGTAACGAATTCGTTCGTAGTCCTATTGTTAGTATATTTTACAAAATTCTGTTTTACAAAAAAAAACTTTTGTTGAATGCCGCAAATGTCTGTTATTTTTAACGAAATTAAATAAATTTTTTTTTTCAATTTGATTTCTTAAAATACATAAAAAACTTTTGCACTTTACGAAACAACTTTGTTTAGAAAATTTTTTAATAACATAATGCATGATTTTAAATAAAATATACGTAACAGCGGACGGGACATATAATTTTTGGGCCTTGCATCTTTCAAAGAAAACTTATATTTGTAATAAGCAAAGCTTTACAAAAACTTCCATTTATTACATAAAAGGTAACAGAAACTATTTTTTGTAATTTAATGCGTTTTACACAAAAGAAAAATAAAAAAGTTTCCAGAATTTATCAGCATCTTGTTTTTTTTGCATTATCAATTAAATGTTTATGACGAAATATCGTATCAAAACAATTTCTAAGAATAGAATCCCAAACCATTAAATTTTAAAGATCGCTTTCATTTAAACAATAATCTCTCTTTGAATGAATTGAGCATAATCTGTAAAAATTAGGATACCATGAAAAATCCTTATTTTATTCATCATTTTTTTCACTATCTACTGCTTTACTGTTACTTTCTTTACATAGCATTTTACCAACATTCAAAAACTTTTCAAATTGTACTTAGATTGGCAAGTCAGTGCAAATCAGAAAAATCAGGTTTAGGCAATATCCGTTGACACCATACATCATCATCCTTGACCCACTGTATCAATTCACTCTTTAATATTTTAAAGACTACACAAATGTAAAAAATAAAAGTATGCCTTTGAATTGAGGTAAACGACAAGTTGCATTTTAAAGTATTAAATGTAAATCAACATCAAAGTAATAACAGCACATTTCATAAAAAAAATTCCAAAAAATTTTCTTAAAAACTATTACAAAAAAAAAACAGTTATGGAGCTAGATGAAAAATAAACCGCCTGATCTAGCCGGAAAATGGCTAAATTGGCAACCTTGCCTGTGCTTCTTATTGAAAATAAAGGGCCACAAATCATGCGAAGCACAAAAAGTTTATAAAACGAAGGATTTGAAGATAAAAAGAACATCCTTGGAATACTTCTTCGATTATCATTTCTACAACTAAAGCATTTTGCACATTTTACGCAAGAATTACGTGGTGCGAAATTACGAACGGTGTCGTATAATATACGACAGTTTTCGTACATTTTAGGCATTAATTCTTTGGAGTATACAGTCTTTGGAAAAGCGAATATGTATTTCTTAATTTTTTTTTTCATTATTATTAAACATTTGAGTTTATTAGTAGAAATTAATTTTTGTTTTTCCAAAAGTCATGTTTATTTTTTTTTGTTAGAATCATTGAGGCTGGTAACGTTGACTTTCAGTTTGTTGACACAATGATTTTTAAAGTTTAAATTTGTTAATAAAAACCCGCACCTTTTTAAGTATTTTTTATATAAAACCGATACAATTATTTATGGTAAAGTAACTTTCGATACCAATTTTTAAATTATATTCACTTGAAATTTTTTAGAAGGCAGCCGTCGGAAAAACGAATTGTATAAACTTACCATTGGGATGTAATGGTGGCATCGGTCCGACGCTACCTGCTGTTGGATTATTAAGCGTTGGAAGTCTTGGAGGATCCATTTTCCAGTGTGATGCTATATTAAAACTGGTTGGTGCAATAGATCCAAATTCTCGATTGATTCCCGGTTCAATCAACATGACAATTTTTAATTGCTTTTTAGAAAGCACAATTTTATGTTTTTGTTGTTTCTTATACTTTATTTCTAATTAAAATTAGGTATTTTTCTTTTCTTTAATATTTGCTAGGTAGGGTTTCCTTTTAACTCGATAATTTTTTTATTATTTTAATTAATAAACAGTACCGAAGCATTCGGTCGTTTCATTAGTAATCAAGTTTAGTTTATTTTCAATCATCATTATCATTTATTTATGCATATTAGATAATATTTTAGCGATGTTATATTTAAAACACTTTAGTCAGCCCAAACGCGTTTTGTAAAATATTCTCTTGATTCACTCGATATGGACTACAACGCCATTAGGTTTTGATTTAATTTAAACAATTATATTGGTTTTTATTTTTTTGCTTTGTTTTCTGTGTAATACTCGGTTTATTTTTTGGCACTAGTTCTTGTTTCTCTGTATTATTTCTCTTTAATCTCATTGAAGCGCAATCACGATCCAAACACGAAACCAACAGTTATCAAACTGAGACATTTACTCCGTTTGAGTTTAACAGAAGTCACTTGTGATTACTGCTTATGTGAGCCGCTTCGTTAACTTGTTCCTGATACAAACAACAAAAAATTATAAAGTCAGACATGCTGATGTTCGCTCATGTGTTTGTTGTACCCGTTTAACTACTTTTTCACGTTTGAGTGGATCGAAATGCTTATTCACTCATTTCGTAAACATCACTACTTTGCACACAGCACTCACTTACACACACAACATCCACCACCACCAAAATCCATAAGAAAACCCGATTTTTCTGAAATTTTTTATTATTTTCTCTCTGTTTTCGACTTTTGTACTTTTGTTATTGTTGTACACTTTCTCTTTAACAAACATACCTACTCAATCGCTGCCTAAGTGGCATTCAATAATGGCGGCCATAGCAGCAGTATTTCACTCCCCCCTTACTGGGTTAAACAAAGTTGTTGTTGCTGTTGGTGGTGTCTATTAATACGTTTATTAGGTATGTTGTCACGCGGACAATAGAGACAAAAAGTTGCTACACATTCGACATCTGTCTCTCTTTCTCCTTCTGCTTAAGGTTAACTGCAGAATAAGTTAAGAAAATAAAAGCCCTTCCCACAAACGGCAGAAATTTTCGTTGAAATAGTCTCGTCGAGTAGGCAGTGCTAGAAGCACTTGCTTGCGCCTTTGAATGTCAACAATTTCATAATGTGTACCTCAATACAGCCAAACAAACACTTCTTAATAATTGCTTGTACAACAACAGCAATAATATTAAAATTGTATTGGTTCAGTATATATTGTATTTTTTAGCACCATCGCACAGTGGGAAACAAATATGAATTTCCAGGCGAATAAAATTAAACAGTTTTAAATTATATGTAATTAGATTTTAAAGCAATTAAAAGCTTTAAGGCTTTCTCGACATTTAACTTTTATATTTTTATTTAACATCATGTCAGTTGTTCACCCATCTTCTTTGCATCGAACTAAGGAAATAAATATTTTATTTGAATAAGTGCTTTTAAATATGTTGGGTGCTTGGCCATACAAGCACGAAAAAAGTATACATTTAAGGGCCTACTTTTGAGTTAAGTATTTAGACGGAACTCATAAGGAACATAATATTATTAAAAAAGGGCTTTGACAGATTTGCGATCAGCGCGACAGCGTTGTCATTTGTACTAGGTAAAATTTTTTTTTTATTTTATAAATTCTATACAAAACTTATTAAAAAGCGATCAACGATTTATAATAATTATTCCAAATTAATAATGCAAATATTTTCATCATTGTTGTTATCATCTGGTCATAAATTTTGAATTCTGACGTTTTATAAACATCGTTGCTATTAATTTGGCAATTGCCTTTGCCAGGAAGTTGGTAAGTTTCACAACAAGAATTTCCCGTTCTAATCCATTTTTAATTTGAAATAATGCATTAACAACATTTAACGCAACAGTACCTATTCAATCGAAAAAAATTAATAACCGCAATAGACCTTGGTTTAATGAAGAAATAAAACGTCTGATAACAGCTCGAGACTACACGGAAAAAATTCTCCCACATTTTTCACCAACTAAAGCTTTAATCAAAAATATAATCAGTTTTAATTAAAATTTTAATCAACTGAATTAAACATTTAATCAAGTGAATTAAACGTTTAATTAACACTATTAACTGGTTTAATTGATACTATTAATTTGTTTACTGGTGCAAATTTAATAAATTTTTTAATTAATATCACAAATCTTTTAATTGAAATCAATTTTTATTTTTTTCTGTGTATGCATTTACTAGGTGAAAGCGCTTTAAAACATCTTATCTGCATAATACATATCGTGAAGCTACAAAAACAGTAACAAGAGCAATACGAATAGCAAAATTCAATTATTATGCTGAGAAATTCACAAATTCGGTTTCTACAAAGACTACTTTGAGTGCAATTAAGGAAATTGGCTAGCATGCTTGATCCAAATGAAATAAATCAAAATTTTGTTAATATACCTATGAGACAAGCAAATCATTCATATTATGTCAACCATCGTAATGAAGATATGCCGCAAATAAAATTTAATTTTGAGTGCGTTAACCAGTTCGATGTTTTTAAAAGCTGCTGTTCTATCAAGTCGAATGCAACAGGTATTGATGGCATTCATCCCAACTTCATAAAAATTATTCTTCAACCTCTATTACCATTTATAACGTACATTTCAAACACCAAAATTACAAAAAGCACTTACACGCTAAGATGGAAGAAAGCCAAAATTCTACCAATTCCAAAATCTGCCACTGAATACAGGCCAATTGTTATTTTACCATATCTCTCAAAGGCATTTGAAAAACTTTTACGAATGCAGATAGTTCAATATATAAACAATAACAATCTACTTACTGAAAAACAATCTGGGTTCCGAGCTAACCATAGCTGCATTACTGCTCTGACTGATGTATCCGAAGATATTAGAAAGGAAGTGAATGCTGGCTATTAAGTAATGCTTATATTGTTAGACCATTCTAAGGCATTTGATACGGTGGACCATACAATATTAGCTCAAAAACTTGAGAAAATTATGAATTTTTCTGTAACTTCGGTTAAATTGATATTGTCATACCTTGAAGGTCGAATGCAGTATGTTGAAACTAATAAGTTTGACATCTTCACAGTTTCTGTCAGTTATTAGGGGGGCTCCTTAGGGTTCCATTCTCGGACCGTTACTGTTCTCAATTTATGCAAATGATTTACCTGATAAGTTACACCATTGTCTTATTAGATTGTATGCTGACGACGTACAACATAAGTACAAAAAAACAAATCATGGAGGCATGTACTGCTAAGTTGAATGAAGACCTCAAACGTGTTGCACATTGGGCAGATATAAATGGTTTAAGTTTAAATCCTTCAAAATCGAAATGTATTATAATACGAAGGAGAACCCAGAAAATAGATCAACGTCCTAAAATCTGTATCAATGACCAACAAATTGAAATAGTTGATAAGGCAAAAAATCTTGGTCTCATTTTTAACAACACACTCACTTGGTCAGATCATGTAAAATTTGCTTGTGGCAGAACTTACTCAATACTTAGAACACTATGGCAATTCGAGTACTAATTGCGAAAACATATCTGATACCAGTCTTTACCTATGGATGTGAGATCTTTGCAAGTTGTGATTCAAATAGCAAACATAAGTTGAAGGTAGCTTTTAACAACACTACGAGATATGTTTATGGCATAAAAAATTCTGTCAGTGATGGCAATTATATCAATACCAATATTACTCCGTTTTCGAAAAAAATATACGGGGTGCTATTTGAAGACTTGTTAAAAATACGAACCCTTGTTTATTTGCATAAAATTATAACCACTCGTGAACCAAATCATCTCTATAATCGTTTAAATTTTAGTCGCCTCGGAAGGAACAAGAATCTTATTCAATTTAGGCACCACACGCTAGTTTCGGAATGGCAATTTTTTATAACTGCAATACGTCTCTGGAACAATCTTCCCCCAACAATAAAAGAAACCAGCAGCGCCCTGCATTTCAAGCAAAAGCTATTTAGATTTTATTCATAAATAACTATCGTTTTCATTACCATAACAAACTTTGTTAATTATCGCTCTCAATATTTATCTATTTATTTTTTTTTGTATTTCACTATTCTTTTTTTCACTTTTGTTATATTTTATAATACCATATTAATTGTTAAAATAATACACCTGTTTTATGTTATTAATTTGTATATTTTTATGATATTGATAAATATTTTTGATCATAACTTCATTAGATTTCTACTCACTAAAACCAATGTTTTGTTGTAGAAGTTCCAAAGAAATGAAAATAAAATAAATAAATAAATAGTGGTTACGTATCTTTATCTTGAACTGATTAATTGAACTAAGAACACGTTCAACTTCTGCATTTGAGTATGAAAGTGACAAAATTTTAAACGCGATATTTAACATTTAACTCAGTCCAAAACTCAAATGTTGAATTAATATTGTTCCATTGCATGAGGTGAATTATTCGCCAACTTTACAAACTTTAAAAATTGTTCTGCTAATGGCATGATATCTTTTATGAAATTTTTTATATTTAAAAGTTTATTTTTTGTAAAACTTAAAAGTTAGATGGCAATCTGGCCCGAATCTCTTCAACTTATTTATTTGTGAATTTACAAGTTTTTTCTATCTCTTTCTTTGCTTTATTGCTTAAATTTTTTCTCACACTGAAACAAAAAGTTGTGTTGAACTTGCTTTGGTGCCACCAAAAACGCACCGAGTTGACAACGCTTTTAATTGCACCGTATGAACGTCAATGCGTTGTTTAATTGTGTTGTCTTTCAAATTAAATGTTTGAAAATAAAACAGGATGAAAATAGTTAAATAAAAGTTTGTAAAATTTTTAATTTTCTAATCCATACATGCTATGTATGTTCCAATCAAAACCAAATATGAACTTTACGTTTGCGACAGAATTATTGGTTAAAATAAAACTTGTTTAAAAAATGCACCAGAATACTTCTAATTTTTGTATTTTCTTTAGGTACCATAAAACATTTTATTTTTAATAATTTTTAAAATACTCGTTTTCATATTGACAACCTGCCGTTGGTATATTGACAACATTTAGCTGACACTTTGACAACACACTGTTCTTAGTCTGTTAAGGAATTTCTTTAATATTTTTTTTAAATAAAATTTGAATAATTCATAAAAAAATTGTATCGTTTCTATTAAGCTTTTCTTCTTCTGCACCCTTAAGAGACATCGTAGTGATTGCTTTCATTTTCATTTAGCCATAACTCTGCATTATATGTCATTCAACAAATTAAAAAAACTTATCAAAGTTATTTTTGGAAATAAACAATTTATTATTAATAAGATTTCTCTATGACGTGCTAAATTCCAAATTTCTATTTTTGATAAATACACTAAAATTTATTGTTGAGGAAAAGCTAGTTTCTATGCGCATTTCACTGGTTGCTTAGGCCAGATCATCAGGAAACCTTTTGCCAAAGATTTTAGAAAAGCTAAAAATTGTATATACAAATAAAACTGTTAAGCGAATAAGAATTATTAACACTCAACGTTTTACTTGTAACAATATCAAACCTTAAACAAAACACCAACAATAAACAGTGAGTTTATCTTTTCTTTCAATTGTTTTTAACAAAAATTTGCAGGACAATAGTGTGTAATTGTGTTTCTTTTTTCAGGATAATTATTTTTTCCTAAATTCAACGCATACACATTAGTGTAGTACAGCTCCGTTTAGACCTTTTTTCTAAGCACCGGAAGCTTCTTAATGTCACATTGGTAACATGCATCATATTAAACGTATGCATCTATACATTTAGACAAATTCTTCATTACAAAATTATTACAGAATTTATTAAATTTTTTGGACCATTGCAGGCAAACCTGCATTAATTCTCTTAATTTCTACAAAGAGATATCTAAGCGTGTTCGTACCTAACAATAATCTTATGTATCCGGTAACACTATTTTGTCAATTTCAACGTTAATGTTGCCTACATGAATTAATTATCGAAAATCTGTGGTGTAAAGTACATTACACTTTAACCCGTAGGTAAGAAATACGTTTTAAAATTATTATATTTATACACAGCATAAGAGCTTGAAAATACTAAAAAATTAACAAATCACATTAGGCATACAATTTTTGCAAAAAGGAAAAATAAAAATAAAAAGTATGAAGACCCAGTATATTTTTTTCGAAATCGCATAAAAGTTTTCGCACCAAACACAATTACTTTGTTTTAAAAAGATCATATGGCCATTTACTTTATCATTAAATTTAGAAATTTTAATAAATTTTATTTGTGTAAAAATGTTTAGAAAAGTGATATGAATGCGACATGCAATATTTATATGAATTAGTCCAAGCTTTTAAATACTTGTAAAAAATTAATATTTTCAACAAATAGAAACTGGGAATTATCTCCTTTCGTAGGTTACTTTATATTATATTCAACATTTTTTATTTTTCGAATTTATTCTATGAGTTACATTTCAGTTATGTATTTTATAAAGCTTTATAAAATACATACATAAAATACAAATAAAAAAATACAAATAAAAAATTTGGAATTAATATTTTCCCTATAATAAATTTATAACAATGCCAGCACTCAGTAATGCTCATTGGAATTCTTGCTTTTGTCTTTTATACTTATTCTGCACAGAAAAAATGAAAAACCAACTTCAATTAACTTATTTGTTAGAAATTTGTACTATTAATTAAATTCTTTACTGATTTTCCGCCTGCAAACAAATTGATCATATCAATTAACGCATTTGTAAGTTTGAACTTTTCTTGCTGTTCTGTTTCAAGCAAGGCTATATAAAACGTAAATATGAATCAAAATATTTTTTAATTGAAACAATTAAAAAATTGTTTGAGAATTTAAAATATTTTAAAGTTTGTGTGTATGTTTTCATATTTGCAATTATACACACAAACATTATAATTTTTGTTTTCAATTAAGGCAAATTAATTGGAACAATTAAAAAAATTTTTTAAAACAGCATTATTGAATTAATTGAAAAAATGTTGGTGAAAATTTTTTCTGTGTGGAATATTGATTGCAATTATTTTCTATTTGTAAATTTGTTTTCTGATCATACTTTCAACAAAAATACTTTCGCCACCCTACAAAAATCGTTGTTGACCTTTACAAAAGCAAATGAACATGTTCTCACACATTGGGTCAAAAAACTATCAGTTATTCAGGAAGTTCTGCGAAGCAACCTCTCCGAAGAACGTGCAATTCAAATCGGCAAGACATTTTGCTATTGTGGTACATAATCATGACATACTTAAAAATTAAAAATTTTTTGAAAATATTTGTGTTTCAAAAAAAAAAAATATATTTAAAAAAAAAACTGTGTGTTTTTTTAGAAATCATGTTGGGTGCGGAACGTTTTTTAACCCAAATCACCTAAAAAAAAAGTGATATTCATTACTTGTACAATATTTGCCACCATGGTATGCCAAATTTTTCGTAATATTTTGTTAAATGCCTAATGCACATATTCCAAATTATTGTATATTATTCACTTACCCTTTGGATAATCACATAAAGATTAAAAATTTAAAATACAAAGGGTTTTTTGAGTTCGTCGTCGTCATTAAAATTTTCTTCAAAACGAAAATCTTCGTCGAATTCCGAAACATTCAACAAAATGTTTTCATCACAGTTAATGAAATTTATTTTTTTATTCTTATGTTTTATAAGTTGTTGAACTATTGACAACACTTCATTGGCGTTTTAATACCATTGGTTGACAATTATTTAACGAAACTCTGTGTAGCTCTGTGTAACGTTGCTATAAAATATGTTTGTGTTGAATTTAATCTAAATACTAGGGGGCGGCGAATATAGGTTTAGCGAATACAGTATGTAAAAAATTCATGGCCCAAAAAATATTTTATTTATGTTTATTTATAATACATTCAAATATACTCTATATACTGACATATGCTGTATTTATTAATATATAAAATACCCAGCGATGAAAGGAATGACTAAAGATGTGGAATCGTGGAACAGCTGATCTGCAACGTATTCGTTTACGTAAGAGTACCTAGACCAAAAAAAAAAAAAATAGAACAACTTCACAAAACATATGTAACTAACCCAGAGAGAAGCGAACTGACACCAAAGCAGTCCCGTGATAGGTCTTTGGTGGTAAAGACCGGTTCTAGTTGTAACAACTATGACTTTTACATGGGGTTGTCATTGGAGGGGGTCAATTGACACTATTTGACCAGCCACACATCTACTCTAAATGGACGTGTTAAGTGTCAGTTACTAAAATGTAGTTTTATTTCAATACAATGTAGTAATTTTTTTTAATAAAACAAGTCCTAGAATTAAATTCAAGAACCAAATTTTAGAAAGTCCCAAAAACTGTGTTACACCACCGGTGAATACTGTACTGTAATTCATTACTTTTTCTACCTTTTTGTTCTTCAGAAACCAGTTAAATGATTAGATCTCCTCTCACTGGTCTTGAGTTCTTTCTTTTTGAACTTGTTCTATTTTCACAAATCCCAGGACCAGTCTGTTGGACCAATTGACACCAATTTCCCGCAGGTTAAGAACAAAAAAAATTAAAACTGAACGTCTTCGTTTCTCCCTTCATAAAGACGGGAGTAGCAATTGTGTAATATATATATTAGAAGTCTTTTAAAAATAATTTATACCTTCTAAAAGATATATTTTTAAAGGCATAATATCAAGAAATTAATCTTTTAGCAAGGCCTACAAAAAGCCCTGTCACCTGCGCACAGTGCTCTTAACAATAGGCAAAACTAAAAAAAATTAAAGCGCATAGAATAATTATGTAATATACCATTTTGTAAAGATAACAAAGAACATTAAATAGATTTGTAAGTAGAATTTTCACTTTTTGTTTACAGTGAAGGGCACCAAATTCAAGCAATTTTTAAGCTAAACTTTTTAATAAAAAAAATCACTTTTACCGGTTTTACTAAAAAAAATGCCAAAAATTAATTTCTTAATATATTATGGTGTTTTCTTTTCTACAAAAAAAATACCACATTTTAAAAGGTGCATTTATAAAATGCCTTGCCTTACATGTAATAATGCAATTTTTTATTTGACGAGAACAAAACACAAAATTGGATCGCCCTGTTTTTAACAGCTGACAAAAAGTTTGTTCTTCAATATATAAAAAAATATGTACATAAATCAAAAAGGATGTTCTTCAAAATATAAAAAAAATACACATAAACTCAAATTTGATAATATATTAATATTAAATAAATAAATAAATCAACAAAATTAATGACCAAATTCCAATTTCTTTAGTTTGGTTTTCATAAAATATGTAAACAAGAAAATACCTTTGCCAGATTGTGAATTTATTAACACCAAGTTTTTACGATTTCTTGATTTGACGTTTTTTTTTCAAAAACAATTTTTTAACACCGAATCCATTTAAATTTTATTTCACTGACAACCTACCATTAATAATGTTATGCTTTCTTTTGTTTTTACTATAAAATAATAGACAAAATTACTATTAAAACTTAAAAATTTTACTGTCCTGATTAGAGGCGATTTTTTTTCCAACTTCGTCTGGTAACCCTATATATAAACAGAAGCCATCTTTTTACAGGGCATTATCAACACTCTCGATTTATACGGGGCGTAAAGTGCAATGCCTTATGCCATTTAAGGGTGCATTTTTTTTAGAATAAAACACGCTGCCCTCTTAGAGAGCAAAGCATTTTTAAGAAACGAACACCAAATGGCATTTTTTTAAATAAAATGTGAAATTTTTTGTAGAAAAGAAAACACCATTAGTACTATTGTTAACTAATAAACGTACAAAAAGGGAAAATATTGTTGGTAAATAATATTGCTGAGAAAAGTTTTTGTGTTATCGTAAACTTTAAGATTTGTTTATTTAAACTCAACGAAATTGCTCAAGTTTGGTTGACTTTAATTAACTTATTTTTCACAGTACATTATTTTTTATTCAATATTTTAGTACTTTTTCAAGTGAATTGACAGAATCTACAAAGAAGACCTAGAATTTTTTGCTGAAAATGTAAAAATTGCGTTCATTTCTTGAATCTTATTTCCTAAGTTATAAAAAAATTAAAAAGAGGTATGTTTATGATAATACCAAAATTGGAAAATATTAGATTATAAATCTTTTGTTTCTTCATTACTACAAAAAATTAACTCAAGTTTTACGTACACTGAAAGAAAAATGCTTCATATATTTAATGAAAAAATTTCATTAGTTAAATGAAAATTTTCATTGTCTAAATAGATTTTCATAGTTATAATGAAGTATTTTTGTTAAAATCGCTTGATTGGATTTCGTAATTACGTTAAAAATTTTCATTGGATATATGAAAACTAAAGTTTTTCCAAGTTAAACAAAAAATTTTAATTGGGAACATAAAAAACAATATACAAACATAACTATATTCATAAATTAATACAAAATTATAGTTTCCTTATAAAAATGTTAAATTAAAAATTAAAAACTTAAGATTTAATTATTTAATGCTCTATATCTAATGTAATATGCCGTTAAATTTATGAAATCAACATTTTTTTTATAAAAGCAACAGATTTCAGCAATTGAAAAAAAAACCAAAAAAAATATTTTTATCATTCAAATAACTCTATAGTCTCAATAATTAAAAGTATAAAAATATTTCGAAAAAGTATGCCTTCATAAATTTAAATTTTAATTATGACAATGAAAAATGTTATTATAGTAATGAAACAAAAACTTTCAATCCATTAATACGTATGTTTTTAGTTTTCTTTAATATGTACATACTGGGGATGCCAATCGGGACTGGTTTTCGCAAATCCCGGGACTCGGGATTTTACGGGATATAGGGATTCGGGATTTTTGATAATTAAGAGATAAATGCTTTTTAAAAAGGGTGGTTAAATTTCAAGGGCCGATGATGATTTTGAATAAAACACAAACTATTTAGGAAATTATTGTAATTTTATTTTATTATCATATATTGGTATTACTCAATTATGTATGGAACAAAATATCGGCCAAATGGGCGCCGCGACCACGGCGGCACACCTCCATCCGATGGTCCAAATTTTCGATGACCCTGAGGCATAATGGAGGTTCTATGCCGTTAATGTGCCGAATTATCTCATCCTTTAGCTCTTGAATTGTTGCTGGCTTATCGACGTACACCTTTTCTTTCAAATAACCCCAAAGAAAAAAGTCCAACGGTGTCAAATCACATGATCTTGGCGGCCAATTGACATCGCCATCGTGAGATAACACGGCCATTGAATTTGTTGCGCAAAAGAGCCATTGTTTCGTTAGCTGTGTGGCAAGTGGCACCGTCCTGCTGAAACCACATATCGTCCACATCCATATCTTCCAATTCGGGCCATAAAAAGTTCGTTATCATCTCACGATAGCGAACACCATTCACAGTAACTGCCTGACCGGCCTCATTTTGGAAAAAATACGGCCCGTTGATGCCGCCAGCCCATAAACCGCACCAAACAGTCACTCTTTGTGGGTGCATTGGTTTTTCGACAATCACTCTTGGATTATTATTCGCCCAAATGCGGAAATTCTGCTAATCGACAAATCCACTGAGGTGAAAATGTGCCTCATCACTGAAGATGATTTTCTTCGAAATTTATCATCCATTTTCATAATAAGTCTGGATAACTTTAACACGTTGTTGGATTGTGTATCTCTCCATGGTTCAAATTGAGTAAGTCTGAAATAGAGAAATGTCAAATAAAATTCGGAAAAAAACTTGGCGTTTAGGTGTGGTTCACATTCAACATCGGCCCTTACAATTTAACCACCCTTTAGATATTTATTTAAAAAAAAAAAACGTCTTTAAAAGAAGTTTACAAACGAAGGTTTTATAATTAATTTATTATTTTAAAGTTAAATATTACTTAAATTTGTAAAAATTTTAAATTGTGACTTTTCTTATTTAATGACTATTAAATTAAATTAAAAATATGATAAAAAAAACCACGTACGATTTTAAACAATGTATACTTGATTCAATAAAAAAATAATTACCATAAAAGCTATATTTGATTCAGTTACCTCAGTTCATTCGAGCTAAATAAAAAAATATTTAATATTCTAATTGAACAACGCAACATAGTAGTTGATTTATTTGTAAGATTCTATTAAAATTTTATTAACTGAAATTTGAATTCGAAATTAACTAACAAAATCAATTTATAAAGTAAATCATTAAAATCCTTTTTTAAAAAAATCGCATTTTTATAACCACCACCACTTGCGGTAGGAATAATGTAGTGTTTTAAAAGAATTAATCAAAAAAATATTAAAGATCAATATTGTGTTCCCTATCCTCTCATGAGAAATGTCAAACATAATCAGCACATCCGCTTGTTGTGGTTTTAAAAGTTTTGTATCTGTATATGACTTGATTACACTTTAAGGGAGAAGTTTAGGTATGTTCAATACATTTAGGTTATCTATTGGGAAAGGTGTTTTGAGATCTTGTAAAATAACAACTGTTCAACATTTTGAATGTGATTATTTCGTTCAAATCTTGTCTTTTCGATTGGAAGCTCGATTCGAACGCAAATAACCTTAACTTTTTCAAAAATCGCTTTAAATTGTTCTTCGTCTTTATTTCTTTTCTCTTCAAGGCACATGAATAAAGTTTTGATAAGGCTTGATCCTTTTTAAAGATCTATGAATATCATACTTTTGTAAAATGATACTAAGCGGCTGTGTTATAATAAGTATCACACTTAATATGTATATTCCGCAAATAAATTCAAAAGTACTGATTGAGTTCCCTAATATAAGGCTTTTGATGAAGTATCTCTACCTTTCCACTCAGATATTTTTTCCAAAGCTTCTACTATACGATGTACACTTGTTGCAAAGTGTAAAATTGAGTCGTGACGGTCCACCCATCTTGTCTCGCATAATGTAGAGAGTTTGGCTCCCAAATACTTTGCTAAAACTGCGTTTCGCTTGGGATGATAACACTACGTGACAGTTTTCTGAACAAATGATTCGTAATGTAAAATTGTAAAATTGTCCGCTGAATCCGAATATGAAGTCAGAATTGTCAAAAGTAGAACAGTTTTTGAGATACTTACATAAAGATTAGTTGTCAGATTCATTTGGTCACGAATTTGTTGAAAATTTGTGACGTAGTGTTATATTTAAAAATTTTTGTCGTTTCTTTAACAAATGATACAACTGTACTAATGGCATAGCAAGGCGTTTGTTTTGCATTTGTCGTGGTTTCCTGAATTTTTTTACAGCTCCATTTTTTGCTGACATCAGAGGACACCCATCTGTTCCAACTCCTACACAATGTTTTAGGTCATTACCAAAATTTGTCAAGGCTTTAAGAACTATTGACGATAGTGCCTTCGCATCAATTGACACATCAACGTCATAATCAATATCCTTTGAAGGCTCTTCAAATCCGTGCTGGAATTTCTAAAAATTTTGTATTATCGAAATAAACCAAACATATTTTTATAATTTAGGGGGGTGGGGGGGGGATTTCCTTATTTACCCCCCGGCCCCCTGAATCCGAGCCTGCTCTCAATGAACCAAAAATTACAACAGAACTAAGAGGCATTATTTACGAAAAAGTTAAAATATTAAATGCAGGTAAAAGTAAGTTTTTGAGAAAAAGGATATGAAACAAAATTTACAGCAAAACTTAAGCTCATTATTTTTGAAATTTTAAGTGGATTCTAATCATAATTTTAGCTAAAATTAAGTTTAAAAAAATGGATATATGGAAGGAAGGCATGAGAAATTTCACAGAAAATGCTACTTTTTGCCACATTCTGTTATAAATTGTGACAAAAAATTAACATTTACTACATAACCGTACATTTGTGGTTTTCGACATACTTCCTTTTATTTTTTTTAAAAAGTGCATGAGTTATTGTGGATCAAACTTAAGATTTGAGGAAACTTTTAATTTTTTTTGCAAATTATTATCACTTTTGAACATCTTTTGTGCCATAATCAGTAAAAAGAATGTAAATTTTATAAATTTATAGTATAGCCCATTCGATTACAAAAATTTTAAGATATAATAAACCAAAATCGGATAATAACTAAAAATTCTTTAATAAAAAAACAAAAATACTTCATTCAACTTAGATTTTTGCGCATTTTTATAGAAACGTATGCACTGAATGAAACCAACTTTACAACAAATACAGCCATAATTTATTTTTTTCAAAGGATTGTGGTAGGCAGGCATGACCTTGCGCGGTATGCAGCAAAATTTACAACAGCGCTTGAATGTAAAATTTTACAGCCAGGCACCAACTTTCGATGCATTCTGATAGCAAATGTAACTTAAAATTAAACTTTTTATTTCAGGCTCTATGTGAGGTAGGCATATCTTTGCACTGATTTTTCTCAAATTTAAAATTTTTCTTAGCTTATACATAAAGTATTAGTATAGGCCATTTCATCTTTCTACGAAAACTGCTCTAGTTTGGCTTATATACTTTGGGACAGAGCACTTTGCTGCGGTTCTTTCAATATTTACCGCTGGGCATGTATATTTTTTTCCATACATACATATGTACTTAGTTTAAAAATACATAAGTATATTTAAAAATATAACAATGTAGGAGATGAGACTCTATGAAAAATATAAAGGTAATAGAGTTTTAATCAGACGGTGAAATGTCCTAGTTGACTTCAAATATTTTTAATATTTTTCCTTATTAATTTATTATCTAACAAGGGCAAGAACAAACGGAGTAAGCGTTATATTCGCCCTCTGATAGGATAATTTATTAAGTTTTATATTTTTAAGTTATAACTGAGCTTAAAAATTTTTATTCATTCATTTCCTCAATTCTTGCAACGCAAAATGAAAGTATACTACTAGTAGAGCAAATCTGCCAAAGGGTTTCGAAAAGTTAGCTCGGGTTCCCGAAATATGGGCCCCTAAAGTTTTTGAATTTTTTTAAAAGGCGTTTGGTATAAGTCAAAAAAAAAATATACTAAATGTACTTCTGAGCTAAAAAATAATTTCAGATGTCTGCAGTAGAATCGTATGGCGATTCTTTTCTTAGAATTTATTAACCCTCTAATACTAATTTTAAGGGGTTATTTTTGTCTTCCTTACAAATGTATACTAAAACGGCACTTTAGTGGATTAAAATGTTCCACGAATATTTTCTGCATCGAATTTCACTAGGAGTTTTCTAAGACCAAAAGTTCGTGCAATGTATGTAAAACGGTTTTTCGAAAAATTTCAAGACCCGGAATTTCGAAAATCCGTTTTACATACATTGCACGAACTTTTGGTCTTAGAAGACCCCAAGTGAAATTTGATGTAGAAAATATTCGTAAAACATGTTAACCCTCTAAAGTGCCTTCTTAGTGTGGAGGTTAAAAAAGGACAAAAGTTACCCCTTAAAATGAGTGTTAGAGGGTTAATATATTCTAAGAAAAGAATCGCCATACGATTCTACTGAAGACATCTGAAATTATTTTTTAAGCTCAGAAGTACATTTAGTATATTTTTTTTGACTTATACCAAACGCCTTTTAAAAAAATTCAAAAACTTTAAGGGGCCCATATTTCGGGAACCCGAACTAACTTTTCAAAACCCTTTGGCAGATTTGCTCTACTAGTAGTATACTTACATTTCGCGTTGCAAGTGTTGAGGTTGGCGGCGATGAAACGAATTTTGTTGCACAGTGTTATTTATCTGTAACAACGTTACCGTTATGCGACTAATGTTGCATTTTGCCCCTTTATTGACAGTCTTGCCACTTTCTTTGCCCCTTTTTTCGAAATCCCCTCTTGTATCATTTTGTCTTTTTCTTTGCCCCTTTTTTTTAAATCCCCTCTTGTATCATTTTGTCTTTTTCTTTGCCCCTTTTTTTAAATCCCTTCTTGTATCATTTTGTCTTTTTTTTTGCCCCTTTTTGAACAAAGTTTTTTTATATTGGCAATCAATGAACGCAGAATACCTACCAGCTTTTATATGTTTTTATTTTACCACATACATAGTAGTGCATCCGCTAAGCAGATTTTTTCTAAAATAAAAAATGTTTAACAAATAGGCTGAAAGTAGATATGTAGAAACGTCTCAGTCTATGGTATCCATTTTAAGTTTGTTTCAATATGACTTGGAAGATTGGATTTCAAGTGATGAACTTATTAATAAATACACAAACAATTTTTACAAATTATACCATTAATCAAAAATAAAAGCAGTTTTAATTAACAATTTAATCAAGTGAATTAAACGTTTAATCAAGTGAATTAAATGTTTAATTGTTACTATTAATTTGTTTTGGCTCTATGCACCCACAAATAATAATAATAATAATAGTTAATTTGTTTACTGGTGCAAATTTTTTAATTGAAATCAATTTTGTATTCTTTTCTGTGTACATTTTCAAAAAAATAGATATATAATAACCAAGGCCCGGATTTTTATGAATATTTGTTTGTTTGATTACCATATTTTAAATATTGTTGCGAATCAATAAATTTGCAGTAAAATGGCATCGATTTGTTAGTGCATATTTTGCTTTGAATGTATATTTTTTGCACATTTTGCTGATATTGCATATTTTTGTTGCATATTTTGAAAAACAAAATTTATTTTTTTAGCTATACTTCGATGATATTTATTTATTGATTTCTTATGGGAAAAAAATTTTGTAAAGCACCTTCACGTTTTGCCGAAAATAAAGAGAAGTATACCGATTTCTGTTTTACTTTAAAGCCTATAATAACCAGGTGGGGAACGTGATTGAAAGCAATTATGTATTATCAGGGCTGTGGAGTCGGAGCTGAGGTTTTTGTACTGGAGTCGGAGTCGAAATACAAACAAAAACTCGCGACTCCGACTACAAAATTTTGTTTTTAATACACTTTTAATCTAATTCTTATTATTTTTGTTATAAAATTCTGTTTAATAGAGAAATATCCCAGCACACCCCTGCACATTAAAGCTCAATGCAGGATGTGTACACTCATAAAGTTATTTCCGTAAATTCAAACGAAAAATCATTTTAAACAACTGAAAACAAATGATTTTTTTAATTATTTTAAAATGTTGATTTTTTAAATAGATAATTTTGTACAAATAAATATTTTTTCAGTTCTTACATATAAGAATGAAAATACCGACTTGAAATTTTTACAGAATCGTTTTCTTGCCATATTAAACCTTTTAAGAGGTACTGCCTTAAAAAGTTTAAATTCAAACAAGGACCAGTCTTAAAAAATTTCAGCAGTTGGATTCGGAGTTATTTTTCAATGCTTTTTTATTATTCTGAAAACTTTAACCAATTCAAAGATGTGGTGGAAGGATTCAATAACGGTGGTGCAGTATCAATAACAATGTTTGTGTCTTAATATTATGGGTACTATTGTCAAATTAGAGAAATCTAAGCCATAGAAAAAGCAAATTAAGTGTGGAGGGTAACTTTAGTAAACAAATTCGTTTCAAGCTTGATAAAGTTAAAAAAAAAATAAGGATTAAGATCAATAAACAAACTGCTGGCATATTTAATTTGAATTTTTACGAAAACAGCGTAGTGAAAATGAATAAACCACAAAGAAACTATCATCATTTTATCATGCAATTATCACTTCGGTTTTATTTACTTTAAAAAAAAAACAGGAAGAAAACTTTACTTTTAACAATATTTTAACAAATTTATGTTCTAAATTCATTTTATATGTAGGTTCAAATATCTATCTAACTATGTAGTGACTTAATTTACATGATTTGGTTTTTCTTTATTTTTTGTGTTTTACTTTATTTTAGCTTTTACTTTTGTAGTTATTTTGCATTTCTTACGTTTATGAGACTGATTTTTGCGGTTTTCTGTTATTTTTGCTTTTTCCTGTTATTTGTATGCGCATAGAACGTGATTTTAACTGCACTGAAAGAAAAATGCTTCATATATTTAATGAATCGTTTTCGTGTCCAAGTTAACCAAAAAATTTTAATTGGGAACATAAAAAACAATATACAAACATAAATTTATTTTTAAATTAATACAAAATTATAGTTTCCTTAAAAAAATTTTTAATTGTTATTTAAAAAATGTAAGATTTAATTATTTCATACATCTAATGTAATATGCCATAAAAATATTCATAAATTTATGAAATCACAATTTTTTTTATAAAAGCAACATGTTGCAATAATTGAAAAAAAAGTTATTTTTAAAATTCAAATAACTCTATAGTCTCAATAATTAGAAATTTTAAAAATATTTCGAATAAGCATGCTTTCATAAATTTAAATTTTCATTATGACAATGAAAAATGTCATTATAGAAATAAAACAAAAACTGTCAATCCATAAATACGTATGTTTTTAGTTTTCTTTAATATGTACATACCTACCTACATATAGTATGTAATAAAGGCGACCGTACACGACATGTTTTTGTCATCTGATATGTCAAATTTTCCACTGCAAAACACATACATGTCGTGTGTTACCTTTTTAACTTTGCTTCTGTAAAAGTCAGACGCAAAGTCATCTGACAAAATTTCAATTAGAGCTTGCTCTATTTTCTTCTGACAAACCATCTGACATCAGAAAGCTATGCCGGGAAGAAACCGGCAGCGGCGTAATCATTAGCCGGCTGAATTTAATTTTTTACAATACCGAGATATGTTTGATCATCTTACCATTGAATAGAATTTATGTGAATATATATATATAAAAACCGTTTTATTATAAAATCCTAAATTGGTATCTTTGAATTAAAAGAAAAAAATGTTAAGATGGCTGAACTATTTTACGGCGCAAATAAAACTTTTCATGGCGGCAGCAAGCTATTTTGAAACCGAGCACTACTTTGGTTTCTGCAATAACAATGCGAAAAAAAAAACAGAGACAATGTCAAAAGCAAATTACATGTACGTTTGTGACCGAATATTATAAAGCTTATGTAAAACAGCGATTTTGACAGACATGCACAATTACATGTGACTTGAAAATTTGACATGTCAGATGACAAAAACATGTCGTCTATATGCGCCTTAAGTAATGAACAAACAAATGTTCTCCTTTAAAAAAAACAAACCCTTATCTTTAACGGTTGTCAACGAAATGATGTAAACGAAAAAACGTGTTCTCTCTTTATGTGGTCTTTTTTTATTATGCGTTAGCAAAAAAAATCAACGTTGTTATTGTTGTTATGGCCAATTTAATATCATATTTACGCTCTTAATTGAGTAATGGCAAAAAACATAGTTTTTTTTATTCAAAAACTACACTGCCCCGGTAGGCTAGCTGGTATTGAGCTAGTCTATCAGCGCCGAGGTTGCGGGATCGATTCCTGCTAGAGACTCTGGTTCCTGCAGACAAGCATACAGCTTCGCGGGATTAGTTTAGGGAATAATTTAAAAAAAGAACAAAAAATTGAAAAAAAAAATAAAATAACAAAAAAAAAAATAAATAAAGGCCTAACCATAATGTGCTTAAGTTGAATTAAGCAAATATGCGAACACACGTAAAACATATGAAGCAAACCATATTGAACTTACGGAAACTTTTTGTAAAGTTTTATGAAACTGTCATTTGCTTAAGCAAAGTGCGAAACTGATCGCACATTCCGTACGGAATAAAATGTTTTTTGATTTTGTTTTTTTAATAAATTTGAGAGACTTTTTGGAAATTTTTGACAGTTGGTTAAGCACGGCTATGCATATTATGGTTGGGCCTTAAAATAAACAAAAATAAAATAAAATTTTTTTTTTTACTTTTTTGAAAGTATTCATCCAATGATTAATATTCATAGATCTAATGTAATGTTTCATTATATATATTTTAATGAAACAGGTTTCATTGATCCAATTAAGCGTTGCATAGGTTCCTTTTTAATGCAATTTTTCATGGGATTAATGTCAAAATTCATTGGTATTGTGAAGAAAATTCTTTCAGTGTGCATAATAGTATGGGCCCTAGTGAAAAGTCTTTCGGTGTCACTCATGATTAATAAATTATAATTAAACAAACAAAACTTAACCGTGTTTTAAGTTTTTATCGAAAAATAAAAAGTTTTGAGTAAATCGGCACTTTGAAACTTTGGAAGCCAAAATTGTCAAAACGCCTATAAATAGGCTACATTGCAAGCCTGCATGGGTTCCAAATAGAGTACTCTTTTGAAAATATGTCTTATTATGAATTACTATGTATATTTTTTTATTTTATAGCGAAATTTTGGTACAATTTAGTCGATTTGGTACATTTTTTCCATTAAGATGGAATAATTTAAGTATTGTCAGATCCCAACAGTAGTTTATACTGCTACGTTAATCTGTGTATTTTAATCAATAATTAAAATAAATTGATTAATTAAGCAATTCTAGCAAGTATGTAATTGAAAAGCATTGAACTATTGTACTGAGTAAAACAACCTTAATTTTGTTGCTTTCAAACATATTATTTTAAATTTATAATTAAACAAAAAATATTTTTAAATATTATAATTTCAACATTTTTTTATTTTTCGAATTTATTCTATGAGTTACATTTCAGTTATGTATTTTATAAAGCTTTTTTGTAATACGAAAGGAGATAATTCCCAGTTTCTATTTATTATAATTTCAAATATATATTTGCTATGATTAACCGTAACATGTTTAGAAACAACCATAATATGGTTATGGCTTTTGGATGGCAATAATATTGTGAAAGTAACCATAATATGTTTAAGTGTATGGTAGTAGCTTTATTCTATAAAGACATTATATTGATAAATTCAACCATATTTTAAACTGCAAGCGAGGTAAACAATTTATTGCTAAATAGAAACAAAATATTATTAATCGTGAAAAAAGTAATGTTAAAAACAACAATAGTTTGTTTGTTGCCATTGCGGTACCGTATTTCAACCATGTTTTTCTATGCGTGTAGAATTGGCATTTTCTAAAATAAAACAATCAAACTAAATATGTATGAAAAAATAAAAAGTTTTAAAAACCGTATGGTTGTTTAAAATTAACTGGTTTTCTGATACTGCTCTTTAATGTGTGTAGTTGCGTGTGTGCTGATGATTGTAACATTTGAACCGATTTTATTAAGTGTATTAAACGTTTAATTGACAATATGAATTTGCACCAAAAAAAAATTAATAATATCAATAAAACGTTTAATTCACTTGATTAAATTTTTAATTAAAACTGATTTTATTTCTGATTAATGCTTTTACTGGTGCAAAATTTTTTCTGTGAATATTTCCGTATGACTTCCTAAATTCTCATTTTTGTTTTTTTTTTTTTTTTGTTTTTAATAAATACACTAAAATTTATTGTTGAGGCAAAATTTTTATTTTTTCTGTACATAAGGACGAAACCAATTAAAACTGGTACTAAACTTGTTGCCTACTGTATTTTGCATATTGTGCATTAATCTATTATATTAGTCAAACTTTTTAAATGTTACATTTGTGATTAACGTTATATGTACAGTGCTATAAAAGGACTCGTTCTTGTTGCACTGTGTACCAAATAAATAAATAAAATAAATCTGTCCGTATTTTGACATAGCCTGCATACAAACTTATTTTCCGAATAGTCTTTGTGGCCAATTAACATACAATTTTGCTTGTATATGGATTGAATTCGGTTTAAACATACTTTATTGCTACCTTAATTATCTCACTCCATATATCTGGTGAAATATGGACTTATTGTAATGATCATAGCTCCTATAAGAATACCACAAGCGAAAATATTGTTAATGTTGGAATTTATATAAAATTTGGCTACCATATTTTTTAAAATTGCTTCTATATGATGGTATTGACCATATAGATTTTAATATCAGAATAATGTTGTGTCATACGTTTACTCTTTATAAATCTTAACCTGAAAATATTATTTTGAGATGTTGAAAACATGATTGCCCCATGGCTACATGAAAGTGTTCACATTCGGCAGAGCCAAACAAAGCACTGTTACTTGTTTTAATAGCAGTGTTGCCACCAACGAAATGGTAAATTACACATGGATCATGCCAAAATTACACATGAAAATACGAATTACACATGCTATCTTTTTACGCATGTCACAGAAACAAATTTTGATCAAAAGTGGAATTAAAACCATATTTGGCTTCTTCAGAAAACGTAAACCAATTTCAATTTCTGTTTGCAAACAAATATCGTCACCTAAAATGCAAAAGGGCTTAACAACTCTTTTTATTTTTTTAGAGGAGAAGCAAAAAACTTTACAAAATCAATAACAACAAGGTGTAATTGGCGTTTGAATTTCTTTAATAAAGTCGCAATTTTTGATCTAAAATTGTTTGTGAACATAAAGTTAATTAAAACGAACAAAACTCAATCAAAAACCATTATTTCGAATTTTGTTTTGTTGGTTAGCCCTTTTGCATTTTAGGTGACGATATGTTACTTGCATTTCATTTGGGTATGATAAAGGATCTGATGCATCCCTTAAATAGCGTCGACGCAATTTTTCAACGGAATGTTAATTTAGTTCCTCTATCGCTGCAGCATTGGATATGCCGGACATTTTTATATTTTTTACTTATCCAACACAAAAATATTTTTCAAATGTCTCTTTATTAGCTTTTTGTTAACAACAATCGTATCGTTGCTATATTTAATACAAAAAAATAATATTATAAAAAATATAAAATATATAAAATAATAAAACAAAAATAAATATCTGCAAAGTAGGAAAAAATTTGTCTCCAAATTTGTCTAATAATATTCTGCCTTCAAATTACTATGAAGCTAAAATTTTTCAAAATGTAAGAGTGCATGTTGTCGCGAAAATATTCTTGAAACTCCTTAAGTTTTATCTTCCGAGCATTACTTTAAATAAAACAAGATCTAATATTACAAAGTCAATCTTCCAAATATGTTTAAAGGTTCAGACAGGCCTTCAACGTTACCAAATGTATTAGGTGGCACGAGCATTTTATCAAAATAATAACTGGCTTTTCGTCTTTTAGGAACTTAACTTCTGAATTATACTGTCCGAACTCAACATTAGGTGTATCTGATGCAAATCCAGCTAGATTTTCAAAAGGAATCCCTTTTTCTAAATTGTGTTTTTAAGAAGCTCAAACATTTTTTTTGCAGTCGATGATCCACTCTCTTTGAAATAAAAAAAAGAATAATATACCCAGGATGTTTCGTCGTTATAATAAATTGTGGCAAAAGCTATCTAAATGCCAAATGGTTACTAGTTAATGATCCAAACATTTTTAGTTCAGCTCTTTTAACGCTTCCATTCTTTTAATTAAAATTTTAAGTTTTGCCAAGAATAATAAAACTTTTTACTTCTTGTGAAAAAATAATAACAAAAATCAGTGCAACACAACGTTAAAATATTAAATTACACATGAATTACACATGCAGTCAATTACACATAGGCTACACATGAAAAAATATATTACACATGATATGTGTAATTACACATGAGGTGGCAACACTGTTTAATAGGCATGATTAATGATGCGTAGTTTTGTTTTAGAGAATTGTGCACTTGATACGTAATTTAAATTTTAGTTACTACTTCGTTTGCGGATTAAACCTCAAGGGCTATAAGCTCCTATATGCCAGAGGAGCAGGTAAAATTAGATCTTGTATTTTGGCTAAAAGCACGTTGGATGTCTTCATTCTTTCTGATTTCAGTGATGAAGACACAACTTCAGCGGCCCTAGAGATGGGCGACAGGTCGATTTGGATCGTCTCGGGCTATATGGCGCATGACCAGGATGATGAGCCACCCAATAGGCTTGTTCGTGGCCTGGTCACCAAAGCTGGCTCCATGGGTACCCCGGTGGTTATCTGTGCTGATGCTAATGCACACCACATCACGTGGGGCAGCTCTAACACCAACACTAGAGGTGAGTCGCTATTTTCTTTTATCTGTAACAGTAATTTAGAAATAGCAAACATAGGCGCTGAACCCACGTTCATTGTAGCTAATAGGGAGGAGGTTCTCGATGTGACATTGGTCAGCTCGGAACACTTGGGGGTGTGTACTTTTGTGAATAGGAGAAGGACGAAGTGGGAATATCAGGCTAGTCTACTCGCTGACTCTCTGGGCTCAGTCCCTGTCATTAATGGCATTACGGAGACTGAAATGGCAGTGGAATTCCTATCGGGGGCACTGCGTCGGGCAACGGCACTGGCCTGCAGGCCGGTGGTTAGGAGGAAGGGGGGCAGGCCACAATGGTGGAGCCCTGAGATTGCACAGTCTCGTAGAGACTGTCGTAGGTTGTTCAATATGGCTAAACGTCTGGGGAACTGGGCGAAATATAAGTCGGCATTGAATAGGTTCAAGAATTTGGTGAGATCGGCGAAACGGAATGCCTGGAGAAACTTCTGCAGTGGAGTGGAAGGCTCTTCTGAGACAAACCGATTGCGCAAAATAATGGCTTCTTGCCCGGCTGTCCCTAGCTACATTCAGAAAGCTGATGGTAGCTGGACTACGAATAGTCAGGAGACGCTGGAGGTCTTAATTGACACACACTTTCCTGGCAATTCCCTTCCAACACCACGGAAGATCAATTGCTTATCGGAGCCTGGACCCATGTCCCTGTGCTATGATAGGCTCAATTGGGCGATAAGGAGCTTTGACTCCTTTAAGGCTCCTGGTCCGGACGGTATTATTCCGGCCGACCTTAAAAAGAATGCGGGGCTTCTGATTCCTTGGCTGTCCGCTATTTACACGAAATGTATTAGATTCTCGTACGTTCCCGACAGATGGACTAGATGTAGGGTTGTTTTCATTCCAAAGGGAGGTAAAGCATCCCACACCAGGCCTAAGGACTACAGGCCAATCAGCCTGTCGTCATTTCTTCTCAAGACCCTTGAAAGGGTCATTGACATTCATCTGAGGATGTCTATTCCTAGACATCTGCTCTCTTCATCACAGCATGCCTACACCAGGGGCAAATCTGTGGAGACGGCGCTTCACTCACTGGTAGGCTACATTGAGAAATCCCTTGAATTTCGAGAATACTCACTTGTGGCATTTCTGGACAATGAGGGCGCTTTCAACAATGTCAGACCCAACTCCATCTTGGAGTCGATGGGGGAGGTGGGTGTTGACGATGTAATTTGTAGATTTATTGGCAATCTACTTGACAGTAGGATCATTGAATCCACGATGGGTGCTGCCAATGTTTGCAGATATGTGCACGGGGGCACCCCGCAGGGTGGAGTTCTGTCACCTCTACTATGGAACCTGACGATGAACACTTTGTTGAGTCGGTTCGACGGACTGGGGATAAAAACCGTCGCGTATGCGGATGACGTGGCGGTGGCGGTCATGGGTAAGCACCTGGACACACTGTCCCGTTGTATGGAATCTGCATTGCAGATTCTAAGCTCTTGGAGCACCTCCTGTGGACTTGGCGTCAATCCACAGAAGACTGAGTTGGTACTCTTCACCAGGAAGTACAAGGTTGGCAACTTTAAACTTCCTAGGCTAAATGGCACGGAGCTGACGCTCTCGAACAGTGCCAAATATTTGGCGTAATTCTCGATAGCAAACTATCATGGGAACTCAACGTTCGTACGAGGGTTGATAGGGCCATTGTGGCCTTATACACCTGCAAGAGATCCTTGGGCAGAAGTTGGGGCCTTGGCCCCAGGGGCGTCGAATGGATCTTTGAGGCGGTGGTAAAACCGATCCTCTTCTATGGGGTCATAGTGTGGTGGCCTGTGATGGGAAGGTGACGGTACTGCAGGATGCTTGAGAAAGTATATAGGGTGCCTGCGCTGATGATCACGGGATCACTCCGCTCGACACCGACGAAGGCGCTGTTTACTATGCTGAACTGGCTGCCGGTTGACATCATGGCCGAACAACAGGCCCTGACTTCCGCTATTAGACTGGGGGCGGTGGGCCTATGGTCTTCGCGGAACTATGGTCATGCCAGGGTCTTGCTTGGTGCATCATATGACCTGGTGGGGCTGGACTATTGCACTCCGGAACCCTTTTTCGGTGCTCTGTTCACAGTTCATCATGGAAATGATGATGAGCTGCTCGATAATACGCGATCTCTGGAACCGATCCTACGGGTCTACACCGATGGTTCCAGGATGGGCGATAGAGTGGGTGGAGGTTTCTTCATCGAGGAGTGGGACATTAGGGTCTCTTTTAGGCTGCCGGATGGCAGCAGTGTGCTGCAGGCGGAAATCTCTGCCATAAAGCGGGCGGCAAACTGGCTGAGGTACTATCGTATATCGAGGGATATATGTATATTTACGGACAGCAAGGCTGCCATTGCAGCTCTGGCTGGTGTCTTTACGACATCTATGTTAACAGTGGAATGCCGGATGTCTCTAAATGAGATCGCGAAACATTCCAGTGTAACGCTGACATGGGTACCAGGGCACAGTGGATGCCTGGGTAACCAAACTGCGGACGGTCTAGCCAAACGAGGCTGTCTCTTGGATGACATGTTCATCGACGGCCTGGTTGGCACTTCAATGGCCCGCTGCAGGACTCTCATCAGAATGGAGTCGTACAGAAGGGCTCAGGGCAGATGGCAGGGGGAGCATACCTGCTTGATGGCCAGGACTCTGTGGCCTGGCTATGACGCGTTGAGAACGCGTGTACTACTCGGTCTCGGTAGGGACCGGATGAGAACGGTGATATCGGTCATTACGGGTCACTGGGTGATAGGGACTCATGCTAGGAGGATGGGTCTTGCGTATAATGACTACTGTAGGAGTTGTCATGATGAGGAGGAGGAGGAGACGGTGTTTCACTTTCTCTGCCAATGCCCCGGTCTGGGGAGCATTAGGTTTAGGCATTTTGGGAGACCAGAATTGCCATGTCTGGACGATTTGTCCAATGTGGGACTGAGATCGATCTCCCTGTTCTGCAGGGAGTCGGGGTGGTTCGAGGCTGCAGTGACCTCGGGGGAATAGTCTGGTGGGTACTGGCTGACTCCTGTCACTGGCTAGGGGTATCACAAAGGGACCGCTATAAGGACCCAAGTGAGTCGTCGTCGTGACGGCTGCCCATTTAACCTAACCTAACCTACTACTTCGTAGTTATCGATTTGAGAAGTTAAAAATTTCGTAAACTTAAGGCTATAGTACACTGCATCTAAAAAGCCACATACACATGGCAGTCTGACGTTACGAGATTGTTTAGCATATTGGTTACAGTTTTCGAATGAGAAGAAGTGGTTACATGCAATAAAATTTTGGTAGTACACGATATGTAATTTTGCCCCAAAATTAAAATGTGACCCATGAGGCCGAAGCTTACACATTTGCAAATGTAGCACATGTAAATGACTACGTGAATGTTACTAGTACACATATTTATTATTTTTTATTTTAAGTTTTTATTTAATAAGTTATCAAATTTTTTAATTTAAGTCACATAAGAATTTTGTAGAAAAAAAACATCGCACATTATTCCATATGTTTCTCTATTGCTGTTAGGTTATATTCACCTTTTTATTAAATTTAATTTACACCATATTTTAATTGAAAATATTGGGCTACTTATTGCATAATATAGGGCAAAATAGAATAAATATGGGGAAAAACATTTACATTAATATTGCACGTGGATTATGAGCTTTTATTGTTGTTAGAAAAACACAAATTTTTTTACAACAAAATATATGTTGCTATTGCGTTGTACATGCTGTAGAACTAGATTTACCTAAATCCGTGTTTTTTCAAGATAAGTGCTTTCTACAAGTAAAGAGTGGACACTACCGATTATTTGTTATTGTTTCGGAAAAATTTTAAAGAAAAAATAAAATATCGTGCACAATTATCAAAATGTCGAAAAACAATTGGGCTGCTGTTGCTCTTTTGGCTACATATATTTTGGAAGAAGAGGACCGCACACATCGCAAAGGCGAAAACCCAAGAAGGGTGCGTAGTGTATGGGCGAAAAACTGGTTGAAAAAGCGCAATGCGGATGGGTACTGTGCTAAGTTAATGTACGAATTGCGTGCTAAAGATTCGTGCGTATGACTGCAGATCAATTTGAATTCTTACTGAATTTGGTGACGCCACACATACAGAAACAGGACACTAACATGCGATTAAGCATTTCACCAGAAAATCGGTTGACATTGGCGTTGCGCTATCTTACAACAGGCGAAAATTTTACTTCTTTGCAGTACATTTTCCGTATTCCTCAGGCGACTATTTCACGAATTATTCCAGAAGAACTTTATGCAATTTACAGTGTACTTGTCCAAGAGTATTTTTAAGTGAGTTTTTGATTTGCAAATGCACAAAACTTTTGTTGATATTTTTGTTGTTGAGTTACATACAAGTTGGCATTTTCCTAATTAATCTTAGGGAGCATAACTCAAATGATCTAATAAAGAGTTTAATTTCGTTAATTGGTGAAAATTCGTTTTATGTAGCCGCAATAAAGCGAGGTAGCATAAATAAAACGTAAATTCAAATGAATCATGAAAATGATTTTCGCAAAATTATTAACAAATTTGAGGCACTTAAAAAAATCACAATTGAGGAGCCGCACAAAAAAAATGAACCTGTTCAGTGCTTAAACTGCCAAGAATTTGGCCATACAAAGGCATACTGCTACTTACCCCCTGTTTGCGTAGTATGTGGTGAACTACACGGTACAGTTTCTTGCGATAAGTCTAAAACCGACCCCAACGTAAAAAAATGTAGCAACTGTGGCGGTAATCAAACTGCCAATTATAGAGGATGCCCTGTATATAATATCGTCAAGCAGACGGTTTGACCGAAAACAAATGCAATTCAAGCCCCCCAGTCTAGTAATAACAGAACCTCTTACGCTTACGTCCTAAAATCAAACCATGAGCCAATGCAAGGTGCCTCGCCAAGTAATGATGAAACTCCAGTTTCAAATTTAAGTCGTTTAGAAAAAACCATGGAAGCATTAGTGCATACAGTAAATAATTTTACGAACACAATGGGTAATATGATGCAGGAAATTCTTAGAATGCAATCAATGTTATTGCAAGCTGTACTTAACAAGCGATGAACTGTATAAAAATTTGTTTTTGGAACGCAAACGGCATCCGCCAACATAAAAATGAATTAGAATACTTTCTAAAAAATAAACAAATTGATGTCATGATGGTTTCTGAAACTCATTTGACCTCAAAAAATACGTTTAAAATAAATGGTTATATACTATATGATACAAAGGACCCTCGAGATAGAGCTTGTGGAGGTTCTGCCATTTTAATAAAAACCAGAGTCAACACTACCTAATGGGTGGTCATCGTATAGTTTATCTTCAAGCAACAAACATTTGCGTTGAAGAATTAAATAGAAACGTAGTAATCTCATCGTTATACTAACCACCTAGATATTCAATATCAGAAGGCCAATATTATAAATATTTTAAATCATAAGGACCCTGTTTCCTGGCCGCTGGCGATTATAACGCTAAACATACCTTCTGGGGATCCCGACATATAACACCAAAGGGTCGTGTTCTATTTAATACTATTACTAAAATGGATTTGAATGTTATAGCGAGCGGACAACACACATATTGGCCTACTGATCAGCAAAAAATACCAGATGTCATCGATTTTGGCGTGGTTAAAAGCATCCCCTTAGAAACGATTTTTGTTGAAGCTTCCTTAGAATTATCTTCCGACCACACACCAACAATTGTTACTTTAATGAACCCCAACAGAATTGTATCTCCAACTGGTTACTTAGCGACGCCAGCTACACAAATCAATTGGCTAAAATATAAAAAATATCTCAGCACCCATTGCACAGAAAATATTCCGCTTAGTACACCGGAATACGTAGATCGTGCTATTCTTAATTTTGACAGTTTTCTGAAGCTAGCTGTGCAACATTCCAGTATTACCCAAAAAAAAAACTAAAAATATTAAAATTTATTCCACAGATGTTGAGCGTCTCCTGTCTGAAAAAAGAAGAGCTCGAAGAGAGTGGCAATTGCACAGATCCCCTCAACTTAAGAGTTTGTTAAAAGAGTGTACAAAAAGGCTAAGAAAGTTACTACAGACACAGAAAACGGATTCTCTGCAAAAATATCTTAAGGAACTTGATGCAACTCCGCAATCAGACTACTCATTATGGCGTGCAGCTAAAAATCTAAAAAGGCCAGTTGTCTCTAAGCCACCATTAAGAAACTTGAACGGAAGTTGGGCAAGAAATGATAACGAAAAGGGAAATCTGTTTGTTAATCATTTAAAAAACGTATTTACCCCAAATATATCTCACGATACTGCGGTCGAGTTACCACCTGTTCCTGCTAGAGCAGCTGTTCCCCTAAGATTTGAGATAAGAGAAATCGAAAAGGCTGTTTGTGAATTAAACCCCAAAAAAGCCCCTTGTTTTGATAAGATCAGCAACAAAATGCTCCCAGCAGAGCAAAGAAAATTATTCTATTAATTTTCAATGCTATCTTACGTCTTCAATACTATCCTCAAAAGTGGAAGGTTTCCTTAGTCACCATGATACCTAAACCAGGAGGGGATCACACAAAAGTTGAGTCATATAGGCCTATAAGCTTACTTTCTAATATATCAAAGCTGTTTGAGAGGCTGTTAGTGTCAAAATTAACTCCAATCTTAAGTGAAAATAGATGTATTCCTAATCACCAATTCGGCTTTAGGAGAGAACACAGCACAATTAAACAAACCCATCGTATAGTAAACGCCATAAGAAAAGCCTTTGAAGAAAGAAAATATTGTTCCGCACTCTTCATCGATGTTTCTCAAGCTTTTGATAAAGTCTGCCATGAAGGCTTATTACATAAATTGAAGCAAAATTTACCAGCAAACACACACAAGCTGCTAGAAAGCTACATAGTCGGTCGTCAATTTATTATTAAAGAAGGAAATTTCTTAAGTTCACCTCAGCCCATTAGAGCTGGAGTCCCACAAGGCAGCATCCTGGGCCCTCTATTATACTTAATTTATACTTCGGACATGCCAACAAGCAACTACACCCAAACTTCAACATTTGCAGATGATACAGCTTTTCTAAGCGTCCACGAAAACCGTTATGAAGCATCTCGTTACTTACAGCATCATATAGTTCAACTAGAAATATGGTTAAGACAATGGAGGATTATGGTCAATAAGCAAAAATGCGTGCATATAACATTCACCTTGCGCCGGGAATCTTGCCCCCATATTACAAACAATAATCAAATAATTCCTCAACATTCGCATGTAAAATATCTCGGTATACATATGGATCGGCGATTAACGTGGAAATGCCATATAGAGGCAAAATTAACTCAAATGAAACTAAAAGCCATTCAAATTCATTTGCTTATTGGTAGAAACTCTGTCCTTAGTCTCGACTGCAAACTTCTTCTTTACAACTCCATCTTAAAGCCAATCTGGTGCTATGGTATCCAGTTATGGGGCACTGCCTCGGCCTCTAATATAGAAAAAATTCAAAGGCGCCAAAATAAACTTCTTCGAATAATCACAGCTGCCCCTTGGTATGTTAAAAATTCAAATATTCACCAGGATCTTAATGTTCCTTTAGTAAAAACTATGATTACGAAATATGCAGTAAAATACAAAAGGCTCGAATCGCATCCGAACCCACTAGCTCGAAATATTTTATATGATAGCGGCCACACTCGCTTAAGAAGAAGAGACACTGCAGCACTTATCCAATTAGATGAGCGATAAACACCTAGATAAGTGAACAGAACCCGTGATGAAGAAAATTTTTGTCTGGTACTGGCAGGACATAAAATAAAGTATTAGGTTAAGATTTGATTAATTATTGTTAGTTCATATTTAATGTATGAAGATTCAATAAATAATATTGCAAAAAAAGAAAAAAAAATGTTCCTAATTGCATTGGCGCTGTAGACGGGAAGCACGCTGTGCCCCGCCCAACTCTGGAAGTGTATTTTTCAATTACAAAGGTTTGTAATTAAAGTATGGCGTAGGTTAGCAAAATGTATAAATGTATTTTTACATATAGGTACGCACAGCATTGTGCTGATGGGAATTGCGGATGCGGATTAGAAATTATTATAAATCGATATCTGTCGCAATGGGCGACAATCAGATGTTGGTGTCTTCAATCGCTGTTCTCCACCGAAAGCATTACCACGCAGAAGAAAGCCCGTTCCCTATTTCCTTGTAGCAGACGATGCATTCGCCCTTAGAAAAAATATAATGAAGCCATATGCTCAGCGCGGATTGACAACGATTCAGCAGGTCTTTAACTTTCAATTAAGTCATACACGCCGAATATTCGAAAACGTTTTCGGAATTATGTCGTCACGTTTCCGTGTGCTACGTAAACCAATATATTTGGATGCTGAAAAGACCAAAAACGTAGTTCTCGCCGTATGCGCACTTCACAATTTTTTAGTTACTTCCAACAAAGCTAAATACGCTCCAAGCAATTCGTTCGACCAAAACGACGACGAGGGAAATTTAGTTAACCGTGGTGAATGGCGCTCAGAAAACCAGATTGATAGTACATGGTTTTCTTTTCAAAACCAACGAAATTGCACAGATGATGCAAAAGAAATCCAAATAGAATTTGCCACTTATTTCGTCGATGAAGGCGACGTTGCATGGCAATATAATCACATATGATACATATGTTGTAACCACTAGTTCTTCATAAATTCACATCTTTTCAATAAATAAAACGTTTCATTATAATTTTAAAAAATATGTTTTATTTTTCATTTACATACATACATATGTATGTTTAGGTACATTACTTAAATTAAATTAACTCTCATAAAAAGGAGTAAAACTTCTATAATGGCTATACCTTGTCTATTAAACCATGACTAAAAATAACTTATTTTCTAATAAAAAATTCAACTCAAGCAAAGAAGCTTTTACTTTCTAAGCAACAAAAAATTAAAAAATTGAATTGTGTGTTAAAATAAAAACTTTCTTGTCGACGTTGTGGGCCTGGCAATGTAATGTTTTTTTGTTGGTTTATGTCGGCTTCAATTAAAAGTTTGTGTTTCAGTTTGTGTTAATGTGTCGATGTTGTATAGCTCCTTTTCATTATTGCCAATTGAAGGTAATTCTGATGGATGCAAATGCGTTTTCATTTTGAACCTGTGATTTGTGTATTGGTTCCTGACTTGCCTCCATAAAGTCCATCATAAAGCGTGATATTTTGTAGCGTAATAAGTTGAATTCGTATCAGATGAATGCAACGCGGCCACGGCACTATTAAGCAGCCAGATTGCATTTGAACTACAAGAACCGCCGGATAGTGAGGTTGCCGACCGAAACCCGAAAAACACAAAAACGGTGTATTTACAGAACACCACAACAAAATCACACGTGTGATTTTAAAAGCACAGCCCTGATAGCAGCTCTTTTCTTACATTAGACAAAAAAAGTAAAAGTTGTACCCCCTAAAAATTGACTTTCACATTTCTTATGATGATTCCCAAAATGTTTGGGCTCTAATCTCCCGTGAGCTAAGCCTCGTTAAAAAAGGGTATTTTGCAAGAGCCAAAGTTTTAAAATTAGGTACAAACATTAAGGTTATAAATACACACCATCCCACAAAATGTGGGCGGGTTTGGAGAAGTGGGCGTGGCATCCCATACAAAAATATTAAAAATTTTATAAAAACCTGAATTTTGATGACTGTAATATGACCTATGGTTTCAAAAGATCGGAAATTTTTAATAGAAAATATTTTCTGAAAAAATCGGTTCAGATACGAAAAAGTTATGACCAAAATATTATTTTTTTTTGAAAAATACCCATTTTCGGGAACCATAGATCTTCCCGAGTCCAAGTTTTATAACCAAAATAACTGGCAAATTTCTTCTTTAACACGTCTATAAATCTGTCAAATCGGTTAAGAAATAGCGGAGTTATAACCAAAAAACTGAAATCCCAAAAATTACTCTTTTTTATAATTAAGTTTGTTTTTTATACCCTTCACCGAAGGTCCTACACCCTATAAAGTATATATAATCTGGGTCCTTATGAAAAGTGAAGTTCAAATCCGGTTGTCGTCTCTTCTGTATCTTGATGCGCATGCAGTACCCCATAATTGGATGCCTATGTCCATATTTGACTTGTATAAGAGAATTTTGTTGTCTTAAGATAAGTTTGAGTTTCGACCTAGGAGCTAATGTAGTTGAGCAGCTTTAAGTTTCATAGCCGTTATTTTCGCTTCAATATGACGTGACCACGTCAATCGTCTATCTATATAAATTCCTAAGTATTTTACATAATTTTCTACCGGAACCCTGGCGTTATTTATTTTGACTGCTGGGCACGTTTGTCTTCTGAGAGTGAAAGTTAAGTGAGCACATTTAGCCGGATTAACCTTTACTATCCATTTGTTCAACCAGGCGATGCGAGTTTTGGGTCATGGTTAACGCTAATAAATGCTGTGTCATCTGCAAATGTAGAGGTATGCTTGGTTTGTTTGCATATCCGCTGTGTATATTATATGTTGCCTTGGGGACACCGGCAGTAATTTTTTTTGAGGGGGGAGTAGTTATCTTGCGACCTTACTATGAATGTTCTGCCTGTTGGATAGCTCTCCAGAAGCTTGTGAGTGTTTTGAGGAAGCACTCGTGTTATTTTGATGAGTACCACATCATGCCAAACTTTGTCAAATGCTTGGGAAATGTCTATAAACAGGGCTGAACAGTGTTGCTTTTTCTCAAACGCCGATCTAATTAGGGTGACAATTCTATGCAGTTGTTCTATTGTATCATGTTTCGCTCTGAGTCCGAACTGGTGATCCGGGATGATATCGTGTTCATTTAGATGAGGAGTTATACTTGAAACCAATATTTTTTCGAAGCTTCGATAGGATTGATAATAAGCTAATCGGTCTGTTGGACTCAACCTGGCTAACATCTTTTCCTGGCTTGGGAATCATAACAATTATACCCCTCTTCCATGAGGACAGGAAGTATCCGACTCGTAATATCGCGTTAAAAATGACCAGCAAGATTCTTGAAGCAGACGATGATAAGTTTCTTATCATTGACCCTGTGATGCGGTCAGGTCTGGGAGATTTTCTAATACTCACTTTTTCTATTGCAGATTTTACTTGAGTTATGTTAAATTTTATTGGATGGTTTACCTTTTCAGGAATGATTGGACGACAGGAACAAGTATGTGCATCATGTGGCGTGAAAACTTTCTCAAGGTGGCTCGCGAAGGCGTTTAATTTTGCATTTGTGTTTTGGCCCAAGTGCGGTTTTCCAGTCTTAATGGAGATTCTTGGGTTATAGGGCATTTCATATGCCGTACAGCCTTCCATAAGCTATAACTCGAGTTTTTGTGGCATCTAGGCTGTTTAAATAGCCTTCTACTGCAGACTCATGGTTCTGTCTCAATTTGTTGCGAAGAGTTGTCAGGAATAATTGTAGTTGTTAATTTTAAATACTTTGATAATTTTTTTTATTATACATACTTGATTTTACCTAAAAATTAATAATAAAAAATCTGAATAACCTTGAAATTTTTTTTTTGATATTTTGGGGAAGCAATTAATAATTTTGTCATTTCTTGGTAAATAACATTTCAGCTAGGGGCACAGAAGAGAAACGATTTAATACTTACCAATAAATATTGTTAAAAAAAATATCCCCAAAAAAATGTTGGCCATAAAATCAAATGAACGAGATTCCTAAGCAAGATAAACCTGTTGGAGTTAAACAACTAGTTTTTAATGATGTCTTGTTTAATGTGCCTTGATTGCAATTATATTATTTTTTTAAGTACACACTGGACCACAGTTGGGGGTAGTGCGCTAAATATTTTTTAAATCAGCAGTGCACTATCACTAAATAAAACTGCAAAAAAATTAGTTTGCAGTAGTGCTGGGATACTATCGATATTTAGCGATAGTTCAGATTTCACTATCGATACTATCGACTGAATGTTTGTTCTTGTGCAGGAAATCTTTAACTAGTTTTTTATCAGGCTACAGTTCGTTGTTTTTATCACTTTATTCAACGAATGAGACGTATGTATGTACGCACGTTATTTTAGATGACAGTTTTTGAAAAATTGATAAGCACCTATCTGAAAGAACCGAAGTAGCAGGGACTATAAGATATTTTATTGCAACTTCAGATAATTTTCTAAATGGGTTTTGATTGATGCATTGGATTTACATTTTTTTTTTATAAAATAACAAAAATATTTGACATTTCAGTCCCTATGTAAACATGTACAAATTTCGACTTAAAGCCCTTTAATTACCAGTAAAAATTCATAGCTAAGCAATACATACCACCTGCCATTCTTGTTGTTTTTATTCATTGCTGTAATTCAGCGCGAATTAATTATAGCAAGTAGAAACTTGCGGCAAAAAATGTGTATAGCCGCTGTTACATATTTTCATAGCTGGTTTGCACTTTTTTTACCAGCTTTAGTGATGATTGTTATTTTTTTAACTACCACTAATAAAATTTAGTGATATTGCAAATTTTTTCACTATCACTAAACGCAGATTGAATGCAAAAATCTGCACACATTTCAAATAGTGCAAAATTTGGACTTGCAATCAAAAAAGTTGGCAACATTTAAGAAAATAAGCAAAACAGGGATGGCTAAGTTGTTTCAATTGTACTTTTTTGTTGATACTTTTTAAACTAAGATTTATAATACCTTTTTGTGGTGTTTTTTTTATGAACAAAAATAAAATTAATTTCAACTAAAAAAATATTTTAGTACAATTAGGGTAAAAAAGTAAAATTTTTAAAGGTTGTTGGTACAATTTTAAAAATTCTCAACCCCATCCCTGAAACAAAACCATAACAAGAGAAAAAAAAACTAAAAAACTTTGTTTACATTTTATAGTTTGCTCTTTCTAACATTTACTGTTTCTTTCTATCAATTCTATATCAATTAATGAATAAAAAATGTAGTGTCATAAAGCCCTAAGCAAAGAACATTAAACAAAATGAAATTTTGTCAATCGCGGTTTTTGATTTTAAATTTAGTGCAACATTTTTAGTTGCACTCAAATAAGTAAAGAAAAAAAAGTTGCAATAAGCTGATGATTTCTTTTTTTTATATCAAAAAAAATTTTTTTTTTTTTTTTTGAGTGCAAAATTTTTTAACATCACTATCACTACGGTGACCATTCGTCCTTTTTTTAAAAGGACAGTCCTTTTTTTGATACGATGTCCTTTAAGATTTTTTTCAAAAAAGAGGACAGTAGATTGTCCTTTTTTTGTGAATTTTCCTTTTGTTAGAATATAAATTCTTTCTTTAAACTCAAAAACTATAAGTATATGTATTACTATGTAGTAGTTATGCTTCTTAATATCATTTTGCTTGAATTATCGTATTACCTATCCAATAACCTTGATACTATTAATCATTTTTACTAAATTTCGAAATGTCATTTTTTTCGTTGAAAAAATATGGTTACCGTAACTATCACTCATGTTTAGTGAGGCTGCAAATTTTTGCACTATCACTAGTGTGAGTTGAAACTGCAAAATGAGTGCAATGGACAACATTTTTTCACAATTTTTTTAATTGACTTTTTAAAAATTTTTGTTATGAAGGGGTTTCCTGCAAAAATATATGCTTTTTGTGGTTATAAAATGGGTTTTGAGTGATGTCTAGATTAATGTTATAAAAAAGTACGATTGGCAGTTAAGGGTTAATTTTTGACTAAAATCTCAAGCGGTGGTCAACAGCTTTAATAGAAATGAAAATCGGACAAAAATGGTGAAGTTTTCATTTAAATCGATTTGAAAAGCATCAAAATACTGGCATAGACATCTCCCTATCTCCATTCTGTGACTAGATTTTTTTTGTGCAGAATTAAAGAATTCTTAAATATCTGTTATATTTGGTAATTTATTGAACAAAAAAAATTTACCGAACTTATTATTTATAAAAAATACAATTTTTTGACCCTTTTTTGACGCGGTTAAGCTCACGGGGATTATCGCTAGAGACAAAATATTTTGGGAACCATCATTCAACATGTCAAAGTTAGTTTTAAGGAGGTTTTGAGATATATATTTGTGTATGTACTTATTATTGTATTTCATTTTTTATTTATATTTGAACGTGGTCAAAGATATCAATATAATGATAATTCAGTGATGAGGATGAAATTCCACGTTCAATAACTACCAAGTCAATACTTGATTGACTTAAAATGGCAACTAAGTTGGGAGAACATTTTTTGAAATGCGATAACGTTAACGGAAAAGCTTTGAAATTTCAATCAGACCTACAATCGTGTATAGCAAGATAAAGGAGCTCCACAAAGAGGTTTTCAAAGTAGAATCAAAACTGTTTATCACAGAATTTGCTGTTAAAAGAACTAAACCAATGCATGAAGCAGTTTGTGATAGCCAGTTTCAAGTTAACAACGTAGTAAGCACGATAACACAATTTTTTTACACGGTATCCTCTGGAACTCACCCACTGTGTAAAACAGGATTAAGTGTACATAAAAAAGAGAAATTGGAATTGAAGGGGAACAATTTATTTATTTGGTTCAGCAGCATCAGTGCAGTTTTAATGTTAGATGTTCTGAATATGTAGACCGCATAGAAGGCCCAAGCATTTTAAACAGTTTTGTTAGAAACTCAAATAAATGCAAATTTTACAATTGAAATAAATTTTCAAAAATAAAATGAATGCAGAAATGAAAAAAACAAAATTCAAAAATTACGAAAATTTTTAGTAAAAAAGGAATTGAAAATTGCGCAACTAAATTGTGTGAACATAAAAGCAAGTTTAAAAGAAAATGAAAAACGGACTTACGCAACTTACTTGCCAAGTCTGAAAGGGGTCTTTTATGCGTAGGTATACCCTGATGATATAAATACTTAAACAATGGCCTATACTTCTGTCTGTATAAATCAGGGTTGTCCGATTTTTCCATCGTCGTCGCCAAAATCTGATCTGTATCTAATACTGCATTAGCACATGAAAGTACTTTCATGCAATTTCTTTATACGTATTCTAAATAAAAACTGCAATGATTTTAAAATAAAATCACCATTTTCATTGTTTAGGGTTTATTTTATTCGTTATATACCTAGCTTTTCGATAAATTTTAAAAATGTCAATTTTTTCTTTTGAATTTTTGAAAACAACAAATAGCATTAACTTAAAGAGTGTCACTATTATCGGAATATCTTCTAAACTGTTGGAAATATAAATAATTATTGTATAGATGGCTAAAAGGAAATTCAATTCCAAGTCATTCGCTGGTAATTCAATCCAAATATTTCAAATCGTTCTTAAGTCATGATGAAATTTAATAGCATAATCGACTTATTTCGGGCGAAATATTAATCATGCCCACAATAATGAATAATACATTAAATTAACAATTGTCTTATGACTTTGATATACACCTACGGTGACTATATTTTATAATCAAAATACAGAACAGAAAAACTTTATGTTATACAAATAGATCATATCGAACAGGTTTTTTATTTCGTTAGTGTCGAAAAGAGTTTCTATGAGCCTTAAGTGCTACATATTCGAATAAATGTGGAAAACGATTTTGGGAACACAACAATTTGAAGCCGACGAGATCGTTTTCAGTATCTTAAAAATTAATTTCTAATACAATTGAACTATATTTTAAACTAAAAATTGAGATAATAATTGAGGAATTTATTAAAATTTATTAAAATCGCTCGAAACTTATCAGCTTGAATCGATCGAGATTCAGCACACACCTGAATATTCTTAAAAATATTTCCAAAAACTAAGAAAAGTTTCCAGTAAGAATAAAAGTCAGATAAATTTGGAATGCATTTCTTTAAATTTTATTAAATACAGTATTAATAAAGAACATTAAATTAAATGCAGAACAATTAAATTAACGAAAAATATAGAACTGTTCTGTATAATAAAAAATGGATGGTAACCGTATATATGCTGTATTTTATTCTCAAAGTGTCGGTTCTTTTTAGCCTCTGGTGACCTTCAAACTGTAGCAAATCGCGAGCGAGGTAGTTAGGATGGACCATTCATTACCTTATCTATGTTTTTGAGTGAATACTTTTAATTTCCTAGTGAATGGTAGGAAGGTAAAGATCTGTGTGGATAATGTCATTCGTATATACCGTGGGGCGCAGACGATTTGAAGTAATATCCTACACTGTCTTCATTGTAGCTTCAGTGGTATTATTTTTTTTTATAATAATTAGTATTGTGGTTATTTTGTTGAACTATTTATGGTTTTTAATCCAAATTTTTAATATTTTTAATTAAGCTTAAGTTCATCAAATTTAATTTTCATTAAATTATTTTTATGAAGAAAGGAATTTTACAACATGAAAATTAATTAAAATTGTTATTGATAATTTTTCATTCTAGACTGTAGCCGGGCTCGAACCTTGGCCGGCAGGTTACCCTGACATGTTTCGATCGCAACCACTCGATCTCCTCAGACTTTTATAGCTGGGCACGTTTGTCTTTCCATTTTTCTGGGCAAGCCTCTAGTTCGTTGAGGTGGGACTGTATATGCTGCGATGCAACTTTTGGATCCTGATTAACACTAATAAATGTTGTCTTGTCTGCAAACGTAGAAGTATGTGTGCTAAGGCTTGTTGGCATATCAGTTGTGTTTACTTACGATCTTACCATGAATGTCCTCAAGGAGCTTGTGAGTGTTTTAAGGAAGCATTCCTGTTATTTTGATGAGTAGCCAGCCCATCATGCCAAACTTTGTCAAATACTTGGGAAATGTATATAAACAATGCTGAGCAATACTCCCTTTTCTCAAACACCGATCTTATTAGGGTAACAAATCTATGTACTTGTTTAATTGTACCATGACTTGCTCGGAATCCGAACTGATGGTCCAAAATGATTTCGTTTTCGTTTGAATAGAGAGTTAAAAGGAATAATTTTTCGACTAGCGTATTTTCCTGACTTAGGAATCATAACAATTGTAGAGGTCTTCCAAGAGTATGGGAAGTAGCCCACTCGTAATACCGCATTAAAGATGAGCAGCTAGATTCTTGAAGCAGGCGTAGGTATGTTTCTTATCATTGAGCCCGTGATACGGTCAGGTCCGGGAGATTTTCTAATGTTGACATTTTCTATCGCTGATTTTACTTGAGTTAACTGCCTTTTTTTGGATCGTTTAATGTATCTGGAGTAATTGGACGACAGGAACAAGTATATGCATCATGTGGCGTGAAAACTTTCTCGAAGTGGCTTGCAAAGGCGTTTATTTTTTCATTTCTGTTCTTGACACTGGAAAACCGCACTTCCAGCCCTAGTAGAGATTCGTGGGTTATAGGGCATTGCATATCTCTTAGCCTTCTGTTGTAGAATCGTGTTTCTGTCTGAACTTACTGCGTACAATTGCCTGGCATAACCGTAGTTGGCCCTTGATGGTTGGGGAATGATTATTTTGCCATTGTCCTCTCAACTTCCTTTTTCCCTGACAAGGGTCGCTATTTCCATCGATGTGTTGTGCGGAGCACGCTTAATTGGATTCATTTCTTGCCGCAGAATGCAAGAATTCTGCAAATCGTTCGACAGCTGTTTGGATGTCTGATGAACTTTTTAGGGGAAGGCTTTGGGATAGATGAGAGCTCACATACATTTTATATTTCAACCAATTTGTGTTTCTGTTTAGATAGGAAAAAAAATTACAGCTGCTGTATCAAAATTGACTTTTAGAATAAAAATTTAAGGTGAATGATCAGACGATAGCTCATAGAAGGAACTAATTAGTAATTGATCGCGCTTGATGCAATAAGCTTGTTGAAGTCTGTGGGCCGATAGGTCAGCTCTCTACCCGAAACGACATCAAGATTACTTGCAGTGACGGTGTTATATAGCTGGTTACCTTAAGGACTTGTAAGTCTGGAGAACCAACACGTATGCTTAGCGTTCTAGTCGCCTGCTGCAATGAATTTCTGCCCTAATGTTGACAAGAAGTTGGGGAATTTGTCGTGCGCAATTTTATGTCTAGAGAGACAATATTTATTTATTTTATTTATTTAATGCGGATATCACATACAACAAGATATAAATCTTTTAAATTACAGTATGTGATCTTATAGCGATATAATCAATTCGTGATGGTAGTTACAATATTTTCAAGAAACAAATAATATACATATACAAATTTTTAATATTTTTAATTAGGCTTAAGTTCATTAAATTTAATTTTCATTAAATTATTTTTATGAAGAAAGGTGTTTTACAACATGAAAATTAATTAAAATTGTTATTGATAATCTTTCATTTTTGACCGTGGCCGGGATTCGAACCGCGGCCGGGAGGTTACCATGACATGTTTCGATCGCAACCACTCGATCTTCTCAAATGGATTTGCCGTTTTACACTCGCAGCCATCGAAGGCTGCTGACGTCAATAGTCAAACATCAATCCTTAAACCAAATTGTATTTTAACCTTTGGTAGATCGAAGTTTGCTTTTTTGAATGATTATCTATTTTAATTGATTTTACATGTTCTTCCTTACTTCTGTTTTTTCGTACTTTTGTCAAGAATTTTTCTTGAAGTCCAAAGTACATTTTTTGTTTTTTCATTTAATCTTAATGAAAATTAAATTTAATGAACTTAAGCCTAATTAAAAATATTAAAAATTTGGATTAAAAACCATAAATAGTTCAACAAAATAACCACAATACTAATTATTGTTAAAAGCTAAGGCACGAGCTCTATGTGTTCATTTGTCCTTCAAGTTGTGCTGAAAAAGGTCAACAAGAAAAAGAAAGACAAAAATGAAAAAACAAAAAATGTACTTTGGACTTCAAGAAAAATTCTTGACAAAAGTACGAAAAAACAGAAGTAAGGAAGAACATGTAAAATCAATTAAAATAGATAATCATTCAAAAAAGCAAACTTCGATCTACCAAAGGTTAAAATACAATTTGGTTTAAGGATTGATGTTTGACTATTGACGTCAGCAGCCTTCGATGGCTGCGAGTGTAAAACGGCAAATCCATTTGAGAAGATCGAGTGGTTGCGATCGAAACATGTCATGGTAATCTGCCGGCCGCGGTTCGAATCCCGGCCACGGTCAAAAATGAAAGATTATCAATAACAATTTTAATTAATTTTCATGTTGTAAAACACCTTTCTTCATAAAAATAATTTAATGAAAATTAAATTTAATGAACTTAAGCCTAATTAAAAATATTAAAAATTTGGATTAAAAACCATAAATAGTTCAACAAAATAACCACAATACTAATTATTAATATACATATACATTAAACACATAAAAACAAAGAAAAATAGGTTTAATTATTTAGGTATAAGAATATAATTAAAAATTAATCCATAATAAGTGTACCCAATACATGAAATCAAAAAGAATCAATAATTAATGTTGTTGAAAATTCGAGACCAAATTATTTTTAAACAATTCGTTTTTAAATAGTAAAGCGTTGTCTGTTATTTGTAAGTGGTTGGGTAATGAGTTCCACAGACTTATGGTATTAATAAAAAATTGCCAAGTAGAGATTAAGGTTCGATATCGGAATTGTATAAGCTTATTTTCTCTGCTGGATCGTGCAAATTGAAGGCGTTCGAATAAGTAAGTTGGCTCTTTGGTATATATTACCTTGTGGAGTAGAATTAATGATCTTTTCCTAAATAGGTCCACGAGGTTTACTCCATACAAAGACTCAGAAGTTCCATCATATCTCTTTATACGGTATACATAGCGAAGGATCGCATTATACGCTACTAATAACCTCCTCTTACTTTCAGAATCACAATTTGCAAAAATTTCACAACCGTATAGTAACTGCGGCATAATAAAAGTTTTTGCGAGAAGCACACGAATGTATAAAGGTGTAAGATGTTGTGTAGGGTATAATGTTCTAAGCATAACAAATATTTTTCCAGATACAGAATTAATCTGATTGTTCCAAGTGAGCGATTTATTAAAAATGATTCCAAGATTCCTAGCTGATTCTACAAATGCAATATTTTGGTTACCTAATGACACTGGAATATCTATAGGGATGGTTTGATTTCTTTGAGTTATAACTAAACATTTTGATTTTTTAGGATTTAAATAAAGTCCATTTGATGATGCCCATAAAAATATTTTATTGAGATCCTCATTTAGCTTGTCAGTGCATTCACGAATTAATCCTTTCTCACAGCTAATGTAAATTTGGACATCATCTGCATATATATGGATATTGTTGTGTGAAAGTTGACTGGGTAAATCATTAATGTATAATGTGAACAACAGTGGGCCAAGAATAGAACCCTGCGGCACTCCTTTAGACACATGTAAGGCAGTGGAAATTGTATTACCCAAAGAAACAGATTGGAAACGATAAGTGAGATATGAGGCTAGTAACGAGACGGCTGTTGAAGAAAAGTAGAATTTGTTATAGAGTTTATTGCAAAGAATTCCATGATTAACAGAATCGAATGCTTTAGAGTGATCCAAGAGCACCAAAAATGTAACAAAACCATTATCAAGATTGTGTCTGATATCCTGAATAAACGGATGATAACGTGATTTTGGAATCTGTAAGATTTATAGAAGTAGCCTGGATACAATCTACCTTGTCTGACGTGTTTGTGCACAATTATGGCTGTGCCACCACAAGCCCGTTTACTCGGATGTTTTGTGTCGTATGTAAGGTATCCATTTACCCCTTAGCTGTTTTTTATACTAAAGTGGGTTTCAGAGACGTGAAGCACGTCGATTTCTTGCCTTTGAAAAAAATGTGATATGTACTTCAAGTTTATGTTTTGAATTCGAATTCAGCACGCTAAAATCAATTAAAATTACACAAAAAAGTTCTTGCTTTCTAGTATTTTTTTTACTATGTATTAATAAAATGTTATTTTAAATTTTATATGCATAAATTGAAAAAAATAATAAGTGGAAAAACATAATTTGCTTTACTTATTCTGATTTTAAAGAGGTGCCAATTTATTTCTAAAATTGCCTTTTTGGTGCAACTTTTTTTGAAAATATCGCCTTTTTTTGGTACTTTTTGAAAATATCCAACGGTAACGCTGTGCACAATAGTTTAAAGAAAATGCCAAAACAGAGTAAATAATAAAAAAACAATTGATGCAAAGTTATATAATTCTCACAAACAATAAAATACAGTAAGGGCAAAATCATATTGACACTATTAAGAAAATAAATTAGATAATAAAATCCAATTTTCCGTCATCAATTATGAAAATACAAATAGTAAAATAATTCAGTTTACAAGATAATATTATGCCACTATTTCGGTTTACAACTCAACTCTAGTTCAGTTGAAACTTTGCAGTATGGTATTATCGATTACAACTCAACCTTAGTTCGGTTGGCAAAAACATGAAAAATTTACAACTGATTACTTGCAGTTGTTTGACAATTTATTACAAAAAATGGAAAGCGGGTAAGTAAAATTTTGTAACTTATTAATAAATAAAATAAAATTATTATATAAATTACTAAAATAAATAGAAAAAATAAAGTTACAACGAAGCAACAGTTGAAAAAACTTGTTGAGTTTATGGAGAAACATCCCGACACAGAAAATGGCAAGCTGCAATTTGGAAACACTAAAAACAAAAATAAGGAATTATGGGATGAATTCGCACTTGAATTAAATAGTTGGGGACAATACAATGAAAGTGCAATGAGAATTTATTTCTCTATTAGGTTTGGATACACTATAAAGCGAATTTAAAGAGAAAGCTGGCCAACAACCGTAGCAATTATCTTGCAATAGGTGGCGGTCCCTCGCAAGAAGTATCGTTAAATCCACTGGAGGAGAGTGTAGCGCAACTGATACAAATGAGGGAGCAAGTTGCACCTGGTGGTCGTGCTTTCGGGGTGGAGAACATTCCACCGGTGATGGTTGAGGATGAAAACACTTTTGTTGCAGCCTCGTCTATTGCTTGTGAGCCACAGATAGCAAACATTGCAGAACGCAACACTTCTCATCACAAGCTAGAATAAATCGCTGCAGAAGTAAAAATTTAGAAACTGAGCGTCTGGAGATTTTAAAAAAGAAAGCAGAAACCCGAAGAGGTTCTAAAAAATGGAGCAGTTGGAGAAGAACCTTTATAAAAATTACGAAATAAACAAAAAAAAAACGCTGCAGATAAAACAAGTAATGCTAGGAACACAACTGGGACGAACTTCGAATATCGCCCTACACGACGAATTTTTTAGTAAATATTCGCTGAGTAAATTCGTCGTATGAAACGCAATAACGACGAATAACTAACAGCTTTACTAATTAAGAAAGTTGTTTGCTGTTTGTGCAAAGGGAGAGAAATAGTGTGACCATATAAAAAAAATTTTGTTAAAAAACACAAACACTAACAAAAACACAATTAAAAACTATACCTGCGGGAAATTGGTGTCAATTGGTCCAACAGACTGGTCCCAGGAGTTGTGAAAAAAAGAACAGGTACACTCACAATATTATTACAATAACGGACTGTAGTTTATTTAAGAAATATTCCGTTCAGTCATTTTTAAATAAATAAACATTTAAAATTCCAAGCAAATTTATTTTTAACTGATTCTAACATTTATTCAAAAAACTAAGTGCATATTAATACGGATTTTCAGTTGCAGTTAATATTGTCCGTTGATTGAGTTAAATTCTTCTTTATGTTAAAGTAAATTAAAATGTAATTTAAAGCAACGAAAAGTTCATTAAATTTTTACTGTCAAAAATTCAACCGCGAATTCCGTAAAAACAAATCAATATTCAGTTATCTTATATAAATTAATTGTCAAAAAATTAACTAAAGGGTGTTTTTTTAAGCTATATACAACATTAAATTGTAAAAAGTAACACAAAAAATTAAATTTTGATGAAATATTTTTTTTTATCGTTTCAGTATACTCTGACAAATCATCATGAATAGACTCACGCTTGAACAACGCTACGAAATTATCCAAATTTACTTTGAAAATCAGTCGTCGATTCGCGCAACTTATATCGCAAAATTGTGTTCAGCGATGAGGCGCATTTTTGGCTTAACGTGTTGTTAATAAGCAAAATTGCCGCATATGGAGCGAGACCAATCCACAAGAGACCCTACAGACTCCATTACATCCAGAAAAATGCACCGTTTGGTGCGGTTTTCACGCTGGTGGCATCATCGGACCTTATTTCTTCAAAAATGAGGCCGGAGCTCGCGTTACGGTCAATGGAGATCGTTACCGCACCATGATCAATGATTTTTTGTTTGAAAATATGGATGACATTGATCCGGAGGAGATGTGGTTTCAACAGGATGGCGCTACGTGCCATACGGCGAACGCAACCATCGACTTATTGAAATCAAAATTTGGCGATAAGTTGATTTCGAGAAATGGACCTGTCAATTGGCCTCCAAGGTCGTGCGATTTGACACCTCTCGATTATTTCCTGTGGGGCTACGTGAAGTCACTGGTTTATGCTGATAAACCAGCAACAATTGACGCCTTGGAGGCCAGCATTGTTCGTGTTATTCGTGACATACGGCCAGCAGTGCTCGAAAAAGTGGTCCAAAATTGGACGTCCAGAATGCGCTTCGTCAAGAACAGCGGCGGTGCCCATATGCCCGAAATCATTTTCAAATGTTAATGTCACGTATTGATCTTTCGAATAAAAAAAAAATTTTGATTACAATTTAATTTTTTGTGTTATTTTTTACAATTTCAAGTTCTATTGGGCTTAAAAAAACACCCTTTACATATTCCGTAAAAACAAATAAATATGCAGTTATTTTATAAAATTTTACTGTCAAAAATTCAACACGCTATTCAGTAAAAACAATTAAATATTCAGTTATTTTATATAATTTTACTACCAAAAATTAATTTTTACTTATCCATAAAAAATGAATTGCTTGTTTTGTGTAAGCAATTCCCATTTTCTATTTGTTAAAATAATTTAGTTAAATACATAAAATTTTAAAAGTAAAATAATTGCGAAGCCATATCGGTCATGCTGCTGGTGTCTTATAATTGAGAGTTCTTCTGTAAACAACGTGGTCAGTACAACAAAAGTAAAACAAACGTGTGTAACTGGGTAAGTAAATAAAAATATTCTCCCTCTCTCGCTTATAAGAAAAACAAGCGGACAGGTGTCTGTCTGGTATTTTTTAGAAATTCGGCTCTTTTGTGGAGTAAACGAAAATTTAATAAAATAACTGAATATTTAATTGTTTTTACTGAATATGGGGTCAATTTTTTGACAGTAAAATTTTAATAAACAACTGAATATTTAATCATTTTTACTGAATATGGTGTTGAATTTTTGACAATAAAATTTTCCAAAATAACTGAATATTTATTTGATTTTACGGGATATGGTGTTGAATTTTTGACAGTAAAAATTAAATGAACTTTTTGTTAAAAATAAATGAAAAATAGGTAGACCGGTTTTTAATTGAACTTTTATTTATTTTATATTACAATTTCAGTTAATTTTACGTACAGAATATTGTGAGTGTACCAAAAGAAAGAACTTATGACCAGTGAAAGGAGAATCAATCATGTAACTGGTTTATGAAGAACAAAAAGGTAGAAAAAGTAATGAATTACAGTACAGTCTTTACCGGTGGTGTGACACATTTTTCGGGACTTTCTGAAATTTTGTTCTTGAATTTAATGCTAGGACTTGTTTTGTTGAAAAAATACTACATTTTATTAAAATAAAAGTACATTGTAGTAACTGACACTAAACACGTCCATTGAAAATAGATGTGTGACTGGTCAAATGGTGTCAATTAACGCCCTCCAATGACAACACCATTTAAAAGTGATAGGTCTTATTCATAGAAAGTGTCAAAACTAGAACCGGTCTCTACCACTAGAGACCTATTACGGGACTACTTTCGTGTCAGTTCGCTTCCCTCTAGGGATTCTTATAGTTTTCTACTTTGTATAGTTATTTTAAATGCGATAAAATAATAAAAAACAATTATTAAAGTAAAAAAAGTAACTTAATATACTAAAATACTTGAAAACTTAAATCAAACATGGTCACCTGTTACTGATTTGTTCGTCGTTCGTCGGCGTATGAAATAGAAATAAATCTATTGCAAAGTCGCCGCGTATGACGAATATCGGCCGACGCCATGATTGTGTGTATTTTTATATACACATATGTATTTTATTTTTAGCGACGAATATTCGCGGCCAAAAATTCGTCGTTCGTCCGAGTTGTGTTCCCAGCATAAGAGTGCTATATTCGGCTATGCCGAATCTTATATACCCTTCACCATTGTGCGAGCAGAATACAGAGCAACTAAATAGTTTTTACATATACATACATATTTATAATACTTAAAACTTCATTATAAATGAAATTTAAAATGCGAAAACTAATAAATATTTTTTTAAAGAAGAGACGACAGCCGAATTTGAGCTTCGCTTTTCATAAGGACCCAGAATTTATATACTTTATAGGGTGTCGTACCTTCGGTGAAGGGTATAAAAAACAAACTTAATTATAAAAAGAGTAATTTTTGGGCTTTCAGTATTTTGGTCATAACTCTACTATTTCTTAACCGATTTTTTAGATTTATATTTATATACCGACTTGTTAAAGAAGAAATTTGCCAGTAATTTTGGTTATAAAACAAACTTAATTATAATAAGAGTAATTTTTGGGCTTTCAGTATTATGGTCATAACTCTACTATTTCTTAACCGATTTTTTAGATTTATATTTATATACCGACTTATTAAAGAAGAAATTTGCCAGTAATTTTGGTTATAAAACTTGGACTCGGGAAGATCTATGGTTCCCGAAAATGGGTATTTTTAAAAAAAAAATTAATATTTTGGTCATTACTTTTTCGTATCTGAACCGATTTTCCAGAGTTTTTCTGAAAATATTTTCCAATAAAAATTTCCAGTCAAAAAATTCGGGTTTTTATACAATTTTTGATATTTTGTGTATGGGAGGTACCACGCCCACTTCTGTAATCCCGCCCACATTTTATGGGATGGTGTGTATTTATAACCTTAATGTTTGTACCTAATTTGGAAACTTTGGCTCTTGCCGTTCTCCAGATATACAGAAAAAAGTAATAAAAATACAACACCAACAACAACAAGGGCTTTTTGGAAAAAATTAGAGGCAGTCGTGGTTTTTTGGTCATATCTCAGTCATTTGTGGACCGATCTTGGTGAATTTCAATAGCAAGATATGGTGGACTATATGTAACATAAATATAAAACAACCTAGCCGCTATCATGTCTGGAGTCTCCGGAAAACACGTATTAAACGTAAGACGGACATCGTTAAATCAACTTCTCTCCTCATAAGGACCCAGAATATATATACTTTATAGGGTCTAAGATCAATATTGTAGAAATTACAAACGGAATGAAAAACCTATATATACCCTTTTCCACCTGTGGTGAAGGGTATGAAAACAAAAATTTGAATTATTTCAGAGACAAGCAAGGGCATCCCATGAACTGCATGCCTTAAAGGCAGAAGTTCAAAAATGAAAAAACGCAAAACTGAGAGGCCATTTAATAGATGGTGGCAATAATTCGTGAGTGGCTAATCTTCTTTTGTTTACCTCAAAAGACTTTTTATTAATTAAGAATACATTAGTTTAATTTTTATAACAGACATGAAGTGATATTATGTTTAATCAAGAATGATAGAAATAAAGATTTCGACATCAGACATATATACAAATTTTTTACTGCGCATGTAGGAACTGTTACGTCACACAACCTTCGTTGTCATTGGCTAATAATTTGTAGCTTTCAAACTAAAATGTTTATGTGTAGACATGACAGTGGGACACTTTATTATTTTTCTATTTAAATTATTTGAATTATTTTTTTTAGAAGTTACTTTTTTCTTTATAATTTTATTTTGCACTTACATAAATATATATTATCTCTATGTAAGCTTTAGTTAATAATATAGACATTTAATTAAAAGCACAAACACGTTAGTTTTTCGCCAATTTTCCTGTTTCTGTTTTTGCGGTTAAATTGTTGGCATTTGCCCACTGCACACTTAATGTTTGTTCTCTTTTCTGCTCTCTTCTATTTTTATTTATTTTTTATTTTTCTTTATTTCACTACTTTTAACACACTTTTAAAAATTTTATTTATTGAAATAATATTTTTAATATAAAATACTAAGCAAAATTCATAATTTTTTGACAATTGATATAATATTTTTGATTTGAACTCTCTGAGTAAATTAGTTGCAGGATTGCCAACATACACGTAATACATACATTTTTTGTAAGAAATTTCGATTTTCACATATAAAAGAGACTTGGTAATCTTTACAAAAGAACTACTACGTCATCTAATGGTAAAACATGCGGAAGGCGTAATCTTTATTTCTATCATTCTTGTGTTTAATGAAGTACACGATGTGTTATTTTTTGTTAGTTTTATTTTTTTTATATGTTTCTATCGCATTAAGTCCTATTTTTTTGTTACTTTTAGGCCCGTTTTCACGACTTAACGATAGCTAAATGTAGGAAGTTATCGAACAGATAATGAGTTTTTAATTATCACAAGTTCTCTTTAACCTTAAAGTGAAGAATAAGCTAAAGAGAGGAATGTTCTACCTTTAACTTTTGTCGTAAGGTTTAGATTTGAGATTGCCATATTATATTCACATATTTTTTATATATGGCAACTCCAATTATACGTATATTTTGTAAATGTAAAAAAAGTACGTAGTTGCCAGTTCGTATTTTTATTTTGGCAAAAATAATCGGTATTTTCTTTAGTATTGCCACTTTTTTAAAAATGTTAAGTTTATTTTATACAGAAGTTGTGAAAACGAAAAATAGTTGAAGGTAACTTTGATCCTCACTAGTGCTAAAGGTAGCGTTAACTATATCGAACTTTAAAGGTAAGTCGTGAAAACGGGCCTTAATTTTATTATTTTTTTATTACATGAAGTGCTATATTTTGGTAGTTTTAAGTTTATTATTTTTTTATCATATGAAGTAATATTTTTGTTTAAGTTAGTTATAATTATGCAAAATTTAAAATTAAAGAAGGAATAAAGTACAAATATATTAGTGAAATAGAAATGTGAAGTGAACTGAAAAAGGATAACATTATATTATTTCGAATTCTTCTTGCTCCATCCTCGTCTTCGTTTCCAATGTTTAGGTTTTCATTTCTTATTTCTGTACTTGAAGCGGGTGGCATTTCTTCAGGAAGTTCCGCTCGAAAGTGTTGGCAAATATTGTGCAAAGCACAACAAGCGTTGAAAATTTGTGTAGCTTTTTCTGGCGAATAATGTAAAGCCCGCGCAGATAAAAGGCAACGAAATCTGCTCTTCAATGCAGTTGTTTTCGGTTAATTGAGCCCCGCTTAATTGAGTTTCCCGTTTTATTGCGTCAAAAGTGCATTTTTAGAAACTTAATTAAGCGGAAATAACTGTACTCCAAATGTCCGCTCTACAATATTTCGGCCCTTCGAGTGTATCGTATTGAAGCGAGCTTGAGGTGAACCAGCTTCTGCACTGAAAGAAAAATGCTTCATATATTTAATGAATTGTTTCATAAAAAAAATTTCACTGGTTAAATGAAAATTTTCATTGTCCAAATGGAATTTCGTAGTTATAATGAAGTATTTTCGTTTAAATCGATTCATTGGATTTCGTAATTACGTTAAAAATTATCATTGGATATATGAAAACTAAAGTTTGTCCAAGTTAAACAAAAAATTTTAATTGGGAACATAAAAAACAATATACAAACATAACTATATTCATAAATTAATACAAAATTATAGTTTCCTTAAAAATATGTTTAATTGTTAATTAAAAAATGTAAGATTTTACTATTTCATACATCTAATGTAATATGCCATTCAATTTATGAAATCAAAATTTTTTTATAAAAGCAACATATTTCAATAATTGAAAAAAAAAATAATTTTAACATTCAAATAACTCTTTAGTGTCAATAACACTATGGAACATTTTTGGGATTATTGTCTGGGGGGTGAGAAATTCCAAGTCAGGGTGATGGTACTAGGTCAGTATAGTAAAACCCTCAAAGGGTTTGGCGTTCGTATGTGTCAGTTTTTTTTATGACCTTTTAAATTTGTTCCTTATCTTGATGTTTTTTCGCTTAGTTGTGACATTTTGGCAAAAACGTAGTTTAACATAACTCGAGAACCACTTGTCCGATTTTGATGAAACAAATTTAGAAAAATTAAGAATTACAATTTCTCTAATCTGTTTCTATACCGTTTTCCTATATGTGCAACACTTTCGAAGTTAAAAATTAATGTTTGAAGGGAAAAAAGTATTTTTTGCCTAAAAATTTAAATATTTTTTTTTTTTAAATTCATAAAAAATCCAAAATGGAAAAAAGTGCCAAAACTAATTACTTTCGCGTAAAGTCACATAACTCATGAGCAAAAAAGGCATAGATCATGAATATCAATGCACGCGTTTCTCATTTATTCACAATTAGGTAAATGTATGAATTTCAAAAATTTGCTCCAGATATGCACAACATTATTTGTAGAAAACATTGACACTCACAAGCCGAACTCTCTCATATTTTTCTACTGTACTAAATGAGAAATATTGATGTGGCAACACTGGTTCTGTAATGTTCACATAAAACATGCATTGTCATTATACTTCTTCTCTTTCTCACACTGGTTCTGTGATTTTTGTCATTCAACAAGTGCCGACGAACGCGAACAGCAAAAGTGATTTTTCTTCAGTTTTTTACAAGTGAACAAAAGAGAACAGAATATGGAACTGTGCAAGGCAGATATAAATAGCTTTTGCTACTGCTGAGGTCAATATGTCTCAACACATAAAATAAGGGGAAATTTCAGTACTGATTTTGTTCAAACATACGAGATGTACTTCAACCAAAATGTTATAGTGAACGAAAATTGGGTACCAAATATAGTGTGTAAAAGCTGCTACAACCGTCTAATGGATTGGAAAAATAGAAGACGTGAAAGTATGCCATTCGGTATCCGATGACTTGGACTAATCCTGGCGAAGGTCACAATCCATTGAATTGCTACGCATGTGCGAATAAAGGAGCCGCTAAAAGGGAAAATCGTATAACTACGTTGCAAGTGCCGCAACACCATTGCCTCATTCGGACCACATTCCTGTGCCAAAAGCTTCTAGCCCAGATATTTTCTCTTCTACGACTGCTCCGACATATCATGCACGTGATGATCCCCCATATGAGCCATCAGTATCCAATGAGCCAATTTTAATAAATCATAATAAGCTTGATTCAATTGTTGCCAAGTTGGAATTAACACAGCATAAATCGGAAGAGCTGGCTTCCATTTTAAAATCAAACAATTTGTTGGCACCCGGTGTCGAAATCACAGCTTATCGAAGTCGTCAGGCAACACTCCAAAATTTATTCCTTGTGAATGATGAAAAAAATTCTGCATATTGCCCGGATGTAGGAAAATTGATGGACGCAATGGAAATAAAATATGAAGCAGATGACTGGAGATTATTTATTGACAGTTCAAAACTCAGCTTGAAGGCGGTTTTACTGCATAAGACCAATAAAAAACCTTCAGTTCCAATCGCCTATAGTACAGAAACGAAAGAAACATATGATGCACTGGAAAATATTTTAAAAATGGTTAACTACGCCAAACATATGTGGCGCATATGCTGCGATTTAAAAGTTGTAGCAATGCTTTGCGGTCTTCAAAGCGGCTATATAAAATATATGTGCTTTTTGTGCGTTTGGGACACACGATTTTCCGGTGACCAATATGCATGCCACGGATGGAAACTCAGAGATCACAGCAGGTTACAAACGTCCAATATTATTCGTGAGCCTCTAGGGCCGAAGGAGAAGATATTGCTGCCTCCATTGCATATTAAACTTGGAATTGTTGAGAATTTTATCAAAACTGTCGCCAAAAGAGATGAAGTTTTCTTGTGTTTGAAACTAATTTACCCGAGACTCAGCGAAAGTAAAATTAAAGAAGGTAAGTTATAATATCACATTCATTTCCCATGATTTTCCATCTTAACAAATTAATTTTTTCCAATCAGGCGTACTAAATGGTCCAGATATACGAAAGCTGATTAAAAGTGACGCATTCAACAATATTTTGATTGACGCTGAATTGAATGCATGGCAGGCAATCAAAGAAGTAATAGAAGGCTTGTTGGGAAAGCATCGTTCTAACAACTACGATGTTTCTGTCGCAAGGATGTTAAGAGCATTCTCGGAAATTGGTGTCCACATGTCCTTGAAAATCCATTATTTACATCATTATTACAGAACCAGTGTTGCCACATCAATATTTCTCTTTTAGTACAGTAGAAAAATATGAGAGAGTTCGGCTTGTGAGTGTCAATGTTTTCTCCAAATAATGTTGTGCATATCTGGAGCAAATTTTTGAAATTCATACATTTAGCTAATTGTGAATAAATAAGAAACGCGTGCATAGATTTTCATGATCTATGCCTTTTTTTGCTCATGACTTTACGCGAAAGTAATTAGTTTTGGCACTTTCTTCCATTTTGGATTTTTTATGAATTTTAAAAAAAAAAATATTTAAATTTTTATGCAAAAAATACTTTTTTCCCTTCACACATTCATTTTTAACTTCGAAAGTGTTGCACATATGAAAAAGGGTATAGAAACAGATTAGAGAAATTGTAATTCTTAATTTTTCTAAATTTGTTTCATCAAAATCGGACAAGTGGTTCTCGAGTTATGTTAAACTACGTTTTTGCCAAAATGTTACAACTAAGCGAAAAAACATCAAGATAAGGAAAAAATTTAAAAGGTCATAAAAAAAAACTGACACATACGAACGCCAAACCCTTTGAGGGTTTTACTATACTGACCTAGTACCATCACCCTGACTTGTATAAAAGTATTTCGAAAAAGCATTCCTTCATAAATTTCAATTTTCATTATGACAATGAAAAATGTCATTATAGTAATGAAACAAAAACTTTCAATCCATAAATACTTATGTTTTTAGTTTTCTTTAATATGTACATACCTAAATACATATATGTAGTATGTAATAAGTAATGAACAAATAAATTTTCTCCTTTAAAAAAAACACACCCTTATTTTAAACTGTTGTCAACCAAATGATGTATACGAAAAAGTTTGTTCTCTCTTTATGTGGTCTTTTGATCGATTCCCGCCAGCGACTCTGGTTAAAAAAAAAAGTTGAATAAGAACAACTTTGACTAAAAAAAATTTAAAAAAAAATAAAAAAAAGTCTATCAGCACCGAGGTTGGGCAATCGATTCCCGCCAGCGACTCTGGTAAAAAAAAAAAGTTGAATAAGAACAACTTTGATTAAAAAAAAAATATATAATAAAAAAATAAAATTTTTTTACTTTTTTTGAAAGTATTCATCTAATGAATAACATTCATAGATCTAATGTAATGTTTCATTAAATACAAGTTAATGAAACAGGTTTCCTTGATCCAACGAAGCGCTGCATAGGTTCCTTTTTAATGCAATTTTCCATGGGATTAATGTCAAAATTCATTGTTATTCTGAAGAAAATTCTTTCAGTGTGCCATACGGAAAAGAGTCATCAAAAGACTTTGTAGAGGATAGCCAGCGTCGCCTTTAAGAATTATTTCAAACAATTTATTTTTGTAGTAAACAAGGCGAATTCATTTTTCAGGTGGCGTTGAAAACACAGCTGTGCTACTTTTTTTTCTTAATTAGAGAGAGAAATGTCAAAAGTTCCTTGTGATTTTGACATATGTATATCAACGAAAGCAACAAATAAATACATTGTTGTGTTTTTGGTGTTGTTACTTGTTGTAGTATCGACACCGTTTACATGAATTCGCCTTGGTAGTAAATATAAAGACCAGATTTACCTAAGATCCAAGAATTGCTCTGTATGTTTCTCTGCAAATGTATCTTCAAATCACTTGTATTAAAAACAAAAAAATCGTGGTTTGCACCCGCGTGTCTGGCATTCACATATCGCATAACCATTTTGTAATCGCAAAGCTGAAAATCAAAATAAATGTCATACTATATTATATTATTTTACCTTTTAACTAACAATCATGACATTTAAACGGTAGTAGCCTTTTCTGTTAAGATAAATTTGTTGCAATTCTCATTTGTGTTTTAATTCAATTGACACAAATACGCTGCTCGATGATATTTAAAACTTCTGTTATAACTTTAGATATTGTTGGTTGTGACAGCCCCACATTGAAATCATTTCAACTGCTATTTTGAAACCAAGAAACCTGAGAGTTGCTCATAACTTTAATATAGGAGGTACCTCGCACAGGTTTGTGAAAATGTTCCTTCATATCATTTAACAGAAAGCAAAATTCTTCCTTATTTAAACGAAAGAAATTTTGTGAATCTGAAGAAAGTATAAAAAAGCCATTCAATTATCAATAAAATCTTTTCTTACTTGGTGGTTGGAAGTTGCAAGGGATTTGAGTGATCACGGAGACTTTTTCGCATGCGTAGCACATGAACGCGGAAATCGTCACTTTCGTCGTTGTTAAATAAGTCAAAATTAATATTAATTTTAATTTTTATTTAAAAGCACACAATTTTCCAAACGCTTTATTCCAAGTTTATGTTTTTTGTCCATAAGGTCTCTCTCTTATACTTAAAATTCAAGTTATTTATTATAAACAAAAGTTTTGATGCTTAATAACTCTTATTTGAGAGTAGTGCGTTAAGAAAAGTAAATTAAATTAAATTTGATTAAATGAGGTTTTTGATGCTTTTTTATAAGTTTGCTAGAATTATTTTCTTATTTGATATACGCGAATGCAAATAGCAAACATAAGTGAGAAGTTCGCAAATGCTAATTAGCCGCACCCATAATACCAACTAACTGAGATGGCTTATGTGCACAAAGAATAACTTGTGACAAATAAAAAGAATGCGCCAAATTCCATCAAATTATCTTTAACTTTGCGCATATGTAGACCTGGATGGCCGTCCGTCCGTGCGATCGTTAGATCGATTCAGATTGGTATTATACGTTCCAATTTTACAAAACTTTCACATTGCTCGCTTCTACGTTTATTGTGATAATACTTGAGCACGTGAGGAGTTTCTATAATAAATTTCCATTTAGCTCCATATACGCAGTGTTCCAATTTCTTTTAAGCTTTCATTAAAACAGGGTGTTAAGAGAACTTTCTATTCCACCTATGATCCTTGTGTAATTAATTAATCCGTAATAATACATATACAAGCTTAAGCAAACATTTCTTTTAGATTTTGCAATCCTTGAGAGTCTTAAATTAACATTTATTAACGATTACGGTTCAGAACGTGCTCAATTTTGTTTTGTTATTTAGGCAGGCCGGTGCCCATGTTCTGTAACTCTCGCGTCGAGAAACTTTTCGATTGAATTGTGTGAAATAAAACAAAAATGCCATAAATTGAAACAAACATCTGCTTTTCTCACTAAACTGTGTCTGTAACTTTTTTGGCGAGTACAAGCTGTCACGTAAGGAAATTACTCGCCAATTAACAGAAAAAGTGTGTCTGTAAAAAACTTATTAAAAATGCAAAATGCAAAGAATAATAATAATAATATTTTGTTCTTGGCACATTTTGTTATTGTTTAATTATTTTGCTTTTATCATTTTTATAAAATATACGAATGTTTTCAAAGCTCGTTTGCAAATAACAAACATTAAAGTCGCAATTTACACTATTTGGTATAGGCGACGCACAGTATGGTGAAACAAATGCTAAACGAGGATTAATTCAGGTAAGCCTAGGCTTGCCATTTCTATTTTGAGAAAAAGAGGACGCCAGCATAAAAAATGTAGGACATTTGTTCGAAAAAAGAGGACACTTTCTAAACAACCTAACATTAATAAAATTAACGACGGCATAAAAATTAACAACCAAAATTGGGTTGTACAAAAAAACTTAATTTGGGTAATTCCATCTCGGGCGGTCTGTCTACTCTCAGTTGAAATGGCTGGCCACATTCCATTAATTGTGGCAAAATATGCTTTGATATAAATATCATCATATATATACTAAGAATATTTCTTCCACAAAAAAAAAAAAAAAAAAATCTCAAGTCGACCAAGAGTGGGACTCGACCCCTTTCGATTTGAATGCAATTTGGCGAGAGGGTTTATTTAATCCCATAAAGAACATACATACATATATCAACGAAAAACAATTTTTTAATTTTTTTCAAAAGTTATGTCATATTCAAATTGTCTTAACTTCGCCGAATAAGCCGAATGTGTTGAGTTTATTCTTTTAATATCTCGAAAACTACTTTACATACGAAGATGATTTTTGTCAGTTTAAAGAGAATACTTGAGGCTACAATAAATATATTGAAAAAAATGTCTATGCAAAATATCAAATTTTAAAAATGGACTAAGTCAAAGCCCTATTTTTTTGCTGAATTTTTTTTATATAATACTTCAAACTGTTTTTTAAAACTCCTAAAACTTTGAAGGATGTGCTTTTTTTTAAGATATGATTTTTTTTTTATTTCCAAAAATAATCTTAAAATAAAATTTTAATATAATCATTTGAGCAATAAGTATTTATTTGAACAAAAGTAACGACATTGATAAGGTTGCTTTTGCTTGTTTGTTGCATTTTTTAGGAGCTCCATTTTGGGCACATTCAAAGAAAAGTACTCTTTTTGTCACGTTACATCCCCAAAAATTAAATCATACCTATCTTAAAAAAAAACCCGAGCACCTAAATCTTTTTTTTTTAATGAATTTTATGAACTGTGATTTAAAGTTTATATGCAGGAACAAATTTTCAATGAAGGTGTAAAAAGCCGGACAACCCCGGACACTTGATGAAAAAGAAGTAGGACTGCCCCGGATACCCAAAAAAAGAGGACGGTGTCCGGGGAAAAGAGGACGGATGGCAACCCTAGGTAAGCCTGTAACTAATTTATGACAACAATTTTTTTTGGATTCTGTGTATATTGATTAATAAAAAAAACTGTTGTAAAATTTTAGTGGAATTTTAATTTTGTTTTATTAAATAAACTAAAAACTTAAAAAAATCAATGTAATTTTTTCGAACAATATATTTTTTTTTTTTAAACAAAGCACATTCATTGCTAAAATATGGAATTAAAAATCATCTTCATAATTATCTTCACCTTAATCAAAATCATAATCTTCATGTTATCAACATCGGAAATATTTAGCAGAATTAGCAAATCAAGTGATGTTTGTGGTAAATTTAAATTATGTAGATTTTTATCCTAAATTACTAACAGCCTTATTCAAAAAAAGTTGCTAAAGGTTTACCAAGACTTATTAAGTAAAAATCGTTAAAGTATAATTCAAAAGCAATTATTAGTCTAAAATACCTTTTGTAACTCAATATTAAAAGTAAGAATTTTAAAGTACCTTCAACCCTACTTTAAACCTAAATTAATAATATTACAAAGACAACAAACTTTGAGAAAATTAACAAAATAATAAAAATATACATTTTACAATATTATATTGGTATTTAAAATGGAAACAATAAGTTTTATAGAACGAATTGGTAAGTATTATGATTATTTAAAAAAATAAGTAGGTTTTGACTTGTCTTCTATTTTAACAGAATTTTTAACGCAAATATCCAACTGCAGACGCCAAAGAATTTATAAAGATAGCCGGATCCGTTTTCCCTTCCTGACATCGAATTCAAAAAGAAATATCGGTTTAATAAGCAAACCGTAAAAACATTACAAATTTAATAAAAAATGATATTTCATTGGACAGAAGAGTATGTGGAACATCGGCAGAATTGCAGGTATTGGTAGCCTTGCGCAGTTGGGGCAGAAGAGAAGTAAGTTTTGCAATTTATAAGAGCGAATTTTAAGTAGAAAAAAATCGATTTTTAGGTGCAGGACGATGCTGGTGACATACATGGCCTATCTCAAGCAACGGTCAGCAGAATTTGTGCAAAAGTGGCTCGAGCTATCGCCAAACTAGCAAACGATAAAATCAAAATGCCTGCCACCGTGCAAGATGAAGTGAAAGTTGCAAAACAATTAAAGAAATTCGCAAGTTCCCCACTGTTATTGGGGCAATTGATTGCATTACTAGAATTGAAATGATAAGTGCATGAAACGGTGTTACCAGTCTTAAACTAAAAAAATTCTTAAAGTCATTATTAACTAATATACGTTTTTTGTATACAAATTTTTACAAAAAGGTTATTAAGCGTAAAGTGCTTATTAACTAATATGTTCTTTAAACCAAAATTAACATTTTTTTTTGAATAAGGCTGTAAATCTTTTGTACACACAGAAAAAAATACCAATGTAAAACTAACATGGAAAAATGTTGATTGAGAATCACAGTAATTTTCTGCAAAAGTATGCCCTTTATTTAAATTTATCACTATTTCATATTAATTTTATATAAAATAACCTTAAATCACGTTTATTTAATATTATTCAATGTTAAAAAAAAAAAAAAATTAAAATATAAATAAATAAGGATTCAATATTGAATCCATAAAAACCTGTTTTATATTAAAATCAAAAGTTTATCTTGTTAAATTAACATGCATACAAACTTAAGTATGTCCATTTTTTATTTTCATTTTTAAAATATGTTATAAAAAGAAGACAATTCCCGCATTCTTTTAATTAAAATTATTTAGTTAAATAGTACATAAAATTTTCAAAGTAGAATGATGACGAAAACCATATTGGGCGATTCTGCTGATGCTTCTGTTATCAAAGGAGAATACAAAATAAGTGAAACATGTGTTACAGGGGTAAGTGTTTTGAATTATTCTTAAATAAATGCTGTCTCTGAAGCTTCTTCACACTGTTATAACACACTCAAACGAATTTGATTCTACATGAAATTCACGTTGTTTCAACTTGAAATAAGTTTCATTCAACGTGATACGGATTGATATTTCAATATAATTGACATTTTGCTCTAACTTTACTGCAATGTTAAGTTAACATGAATTATAGTTATTTTAAAAGAAAAAAATGTTGTTCGCAGTTATTGTAAAATCAGGTTGAATTAACATGAAAAACGTATGAAGCAAAATCACCACCGAAAAATTTTAAATCAACCTTGTTTTCTACGTTTTTAACTTGATTTTTTTCTGTGTGTAATAAACGTTTGTTAAATAAATGATTATTAATTTCTGATCAATAAAATTGTAATTTTTATTTTTGTTCATAATACATTAAATTTTTTGGCAAAAGTTTGTTCAATTTATTATAGTTACTGAATTAGTCCTTTTTGAATTTTTGTGTGTTTACGGTCTTTCGCATTTTATATGACGATGTGTAATTCAAGCAAATGTTTTTCTAAAGGCATGTAATGTTTTATTTAAATCAAAAATATCTGTGTAGAAACTAAAGATTAATTTCACTTTTTAATCGAATATTTCCCACTGTGTTTCTTATATTAGTTTGTAGCAGAGTAAGTACCCTACAATAAGACTACCGGTCATTTTACTAGTTATATAACCGGTAGTGTTGACCAATAGATTGGTTAAAGTTTCTATTAGTTTATTAAGAGCAAAATGAAAAAACTAACCGAAACTTTTGTGTACATGTGATTTTGCCTCTCTTTCTAACTAATGAATTCCAGTCGACTACGGAACATATATCTGTACTGCTTACTCTGCTGCTTTTTATTAGTCAATGATAACCAAAATAGTGGTTAATGCTAACTAGTTAGTCATAACGTAAGTATTGGTTAGCACTAACTAGTTATTCATAACGTAAAAATTGGTTAGTACTAACCTTTGTAAAATAATACATTTTTTTCTTTTTAAATTAAGTTTATTATAATAAATTATAACAACTTGTGTCCAAAAAATCAAATACAAACTTGAAAAGTCATTAGGACTTTAAATAATATTATTTGTTCCTTTATCACCACCACAAAGCCTTAAACGATTGTCCTGGCCAAAGCCACCACCCGAATTGCCGCTAGCTGTTAAACGAACACTCCTTTCATAACGACCGCTTCGTACATGACCTCTGTTCTTTCCTAAGTATCCACCACCACGTCCTGTGAAGCCGCCATCAGTACGCCCTCCTTTACCACTAGCATTCTGATTACAACTTTTTGGCGGTGTCACTTTTTTATAGTAATTTTTTATCTCACTACTTTAGTTACAAATTAAATAATTAATTTAATCGATTTTTTTTCTTTAATACCGATGGAAAATATTAAATTTAAGAAATTCACAAATTTTTACACGCGTATGATAAAAATATATTAAAATATTGGCATTATTTGGGAAATGTTAGTTGTACTATTCTAACATATATGTTAGAGTGGAACAACTAACGTTAAATTGTTGCAAGTGTGTTAGTCATTTTTTTAGTTTTGGTTATGCATTTCTTGTAGGGTAGGTTATAAAGAAATGCCTCAGTAATTTAGTATCACCTTTTTGCTCGCTCATACTTGCATAAGAGTGCATTAAAAAACGAGACATATATACAAACTTATTATTAATTTACATATACGAATATACGTGTAATGAATGTGCTGATTATTCTTATTGTTGTTTGTTTTGCACGTCAGGTTCTAATCGAATCGAAAACTCTTTTATGCAATTTGAATGTTAAGTGTGAATCTGGTATTTTTCGTATTTGGGAGAACGAATATACATACATACATATGTATAACTGGGTATAGACGCACATACATACTTTTTTGAAATGAAATATTTTTGCTCAGTATTGAAGTGCAGAATTTGAAGTGTAAATTAACTTACACCAAGCTGTAAAGTGTTTACTTTATATTTTGTATTTTCATTAGAAAGCACATACTACACCTTTTTAAGTTGAAATTGAGACAATCCAAATTAATATTGAGAAAATACAAATTAATATTCAGAAAAACGAATTGATGTTGAGAAAATACAAATTAATATTCAGAAAAACGAATTGATGTTGAGAAAATACAAATTGATATTAAGAAATTCAAATTGATATTGTATTTTCTCAATATCAATTTGGATTTCTTAATATCAATTTGTATTTTCTCAATATCAATTTGGAATTCTTAATTTCAATTTGTATTTTCTCAATATCAATTTGGATTTCTTAATATCAATTTGTATTTTCTCAACATCAAATTGGAATTCTTAATAACAATTTGTATTTTCTCAACATCAATTCGTTTTTCTGAATATTAATTTGTATTTTCTCAATTTCAACTTAAAAAGGTGTAGTCATACAAAATCAGAAGCAAGAAGTAAATAATTTGGATTATGTTGCTGCACAAATTTGTTAATATGCATATTCGTGTACATATGAATATGTATATTTTTTGTGAGCTACATTTGAACAATACTAAATAGGTATTTATGTATATGAAAAAATACATCGATGGCAATATCCTCGCTAGATTTCAGCAACGTACGATTGTGGGAACACAGTACTACAGGGTCAATTGTGCGACAAATTAAAGAATACATACATACATATGTTAAACAAATAATAGTGGTATTCACACCGAACTTGTTAATTTGTTACTCGGTAGATTGTTAATTTGTTAAAGTTACCAACTGTGAACGACCCCCTTTTTAAAACTTTGTTAGTCTGGTAATTTTCGTAGTAAAACAGCATTTACTTAACATACTTACTCTCAATGTACACGAAAATTGCCAAAACACAAATATTTTTTTAGAAATGTATCACAAATGACTTTTTATTATATTTATTTAGAAACTGCAACAGCTGATTGTGAGTTACCAACTAACAACTATTTTATCAGGGGTGCCGTGTCGTTAATTTGTTAAATGTTAATCCGGTAGCGCGTTAAATATACAAAAACAAAATGCGTGTAAAAAAGTAACGATTAACGACTAACAAACTAACAAGCTCGGTGTGAATCCCACTAATATGTATCCCCAATTTTAAAGATTAATGAGTTAAGCAAATAACTAAAGGCGTATTTATTTCTTTATTCTTTAAAACATGACGACTTTATTGTAAAATGTAAAAAAAAAAATTTAATATGTTCCTTTTTTTAGACCAAAGTGTTTACACCTACACGCGTAAACAAAAGTTTTTTTTTGGAAAAAAGGCGTTTTTGTTTATTTAATTTAAGTAGAAAACTTAAATACTAAATACGAATGAACTTAGTTAAAATTATGAAATTTTTAAGGATTTTCTTGTTTTAAAAACGAAATTGATTACTTTAGAAAATAAACTTCTACAGCTATAGAAAATTTGAAGATCATTATCGATCCATTTCCGCTTCTTTAATTTAAACGTGAAATCGGTCCTCTTAAGCGAATGCAAAATGTGGCTTGTGACAATTGCGCTTGTGAAGAAACTGAAACATATGTTCACACATGCCTAAGAAAAATCCTGAACATATGGTGGCCTAATATCCAGTAAGCAACTACTGGGGAAGTGCAACCAAATTCGAAAGCCCCTACAGAAATTATTGAACAAGTTTTAGATTGAAATCGGCATGGCAATACGCGACGAGGAAAACCTTAAGAAACATGGCCACAAACTATTGACGAAAACATAAAACGATTGGAATACAATTTCAGAACAGAAGAGAATAGCTAAATAATGTCAAGGCACTAAGCTTCACTGGGAGTGTAAGAATTAAGAAACAGGAAAAATTATTACATATCTATAGAATCTTGAAAAATTTCAAATATTAACATTGTGGTTTGTCTCTTTTCAAATTAAACAATTTTATTTACCGATTTCGATTAAAAATCCCACAAATGCAGGTTTACGGGCTTTGCGGCATTATTTAAAACAAGAAAAATAATAATATGTTATACAAAAAACTAAATTATACGGTATTATAAAATCATAAAAAACAAAATGATATTTGCGCTAATAAATTTAAATAATAATCTTAAATTACAAAGGCAGGACAAAAACGAGGTCGGTCTCAAAATAAGCTGACCTAAAGCTCGATTCACCCATGCGTTCCGAACAAAATTTTTGTCAGGACAAAATTTTTTTTATATTGAGTTTGACGTTTTACTTTTGAGAGAGAGAGCAAAGATTTTGTTTGGCACGTTTTTTCTTGAATTGGTTTAATTTTAATTCTTGTGCCGAACAAAATGAACTGAGATGCCACTTTTTTTTCAATTTGTACATAAAAGTTGAATTGAGCTGCCACATATTACATTTTTCGTTTTGTGCTGAATAATTAAAAAAAAATTAAACAAAAGATGGATGTGAAAGAAAATATTGCCCTGAAACTAATTGAAGAAATAAAAAAAAACCAGGAAGAGAATGTATTTATGATATGGACAATCGTTCATATAAAAATACTTACCTTAAACAAAATATATGGACGGAAATAGAAAAATCTATTGGAATTTGTCGTAAGTAAATTTTAAATGGTAAATTTTAATATTTTTTAACATAATGTTTACCAATTATTGTAGGAAGTGAATGTCAAATATTATGGAAAAGTCTGCGCAGATGATACAAAGCAGCTTTACATTAATGTTAAGGACAACTTTTCTGCCGGCGTAATATGCTCTTGTTTACGAATAGGTATACCACGCAAATCAGGCCCTAAAATTGCAAGGATTTCATTGAACGTATTGGGGTCCATACGGTGAAAATTTATAAACGATTCCACGTCATGAAGGCGCATCTCAGGAACAAGTATGTGGAAAACACCGTTTGTTCTTCTTTTCTGTAATATTTTTCTTACTGCTATTCTTTTTACTTTCAACATTTTTTGATAAATTTCGTTTGCTAGTAAATGGGTTTTATGCAATTCAATTAAAAATAATAAAATTAAACTTTTATAAAAAAAAAACTAATAGTTTGCTAACTGTGCTGCCACTTTGTATAATCGTTTACATCTGTAAACCATACGGTAGCTTTGTTTGTCCGGACAAATTTTCCGAGATGGGTGAATCGTTCTGCAGAACACTCTCTGTAAAAAAATTATTGGGTGAATCGACCTTAACAAAGAACACGAAGTGCCCATTTACATTATACGATTTTTGTCGTTGCGATTCTTACTTCATAGGCAAGAGGGGTGAGAGGAATTATAAGGGGTACAGAAGTGAGTGTACTCTTCGATTCGTTTTGTTCTCTCATTTGACGAAAAATGTATTAAGATTGTTACGACAAAAATCGTACAATGTAAATTAAATATGAGACCGACTTCAAAGAGGAAACGACAATAATCGTATAATGTGAATTGGGACTAAACAAAGTTAAAAACAAAGTCGTAATCAGGGCTGCCAGAAATTTTCAGCAAATAATCTTAATTTCCCCAAAAAAAAAAATCTTATTTTGTAGAAAAGAAGAATTTTTTTTTTTTTAAATTAACTTTAAAACATATCAATATGTATTTCCACAGCTGCCAACTTTTTTTGAAGATTTCCCGCCAAATCTGACTTCAAAACCGCTAGAAACCGCTAAATATTCAATTTAGCGGGATTTTACTTGAAAATACCTCTAAAATCTTAACATTTTTAAACGTTTATTTATTTAAATCTAGATAATATATATATATATATATCTAGTAGATATACAGGGGTGTCATGGATCTCGAAAACGTAAAACGAAAGAATTTTAAGAGTCGTTTTTCAATAAGATTTCAGTAATAAAAAAATTGATGACAATTATTATGCTTAAATAAAAAGAACTACCAAATTCTTTCGTTTTACGTTTTCGATTTCCATGACGCTCCTGATAAGCTCCTTTTTTAAAGGTATTTCGATGCACTTAAAATTACCTTTTCGAATTAAACATTTTTCCATAAATGTCTTTGCTATTAATTAATTTTTGCGAACCTTAGTATGACTTGCAATATTTTCTGTTTTTGCAAAATAAAAAGCGCGCAAAACTTACACCTGATTAATCACCCTTGAACGCCAAACAGAGGTTGCTTCTAAAGGCCCAACCATAATATGCATAGCGTTGCTTAATCTATTAACAGAAAGTCTCTCAAATGTATTAAAAAAAAAACAAAAATTAAATCTACAAACGTACGTACGGAATGTGCGATCAGTTTCGCACCTTGCTTAAGCAAATCACAGTTTCATAAAGTTTAACAAAAAGTTTGGCTAGCCTAATATGATAAACATGTATTCGTATATTTGCTTAAGCCAACTTAAGCACATTATGGTTGGGCCTTAAGTATTTTTTTTGTCCAGTAAACCGCAAGGTTGCATTATAAAGTTTAAAAATTTTCAAATGGGAACAAAGAAGGTTATTTTAATTGAACCTAACCTTCGTCTAGACAAAACAAAAAATCTTGTTTTTGGGGAAAAAATCTTAAAATCTTTTTTCGGTTAAAAAATCTTAAAAAATAAGGTAAAATCTTACTTCTGGCAGCGCTGGTCCCAATTCACACTATACGATTTTTGTCGTTTCCTCTTTGAAGTCGGTCTCATATTTACATTGTACGATTTTTGTCGTAACAATCTTAATACATTTTTCGTCAAATGAGAGAAAATTGATAGAACGAAAATAGTTGGTTGCAACTTATAAACAAATGTATATCACTAACTATTTTTACTGTGTTCTAAATAAATATTAAACAAAACATATGTTATGGCGACTATTTTAAATTTTTGGCGTATTTTAGCGAAACTGAACAATTTTTTATTTTTCGAATTTATTCTATGAGTTAAATTTCAGTTATGTATTTTATAAAGCTTTTTTGTAATAGTCTTATTCCTTCAATTTTTCAGGAATGATTTTAACAAATAGAAACTGGGAATTATTTCCTTTCGCAGGTTACTTTATATTATATTCAACATTTTTTATTTTTCGAATTTAACTCATAGAATAAATTCGAAAAATAAAAAATGTTGAATATAATATAAAGTAACCTGCGAAAGGAAATAATTCCCAGTTTCTATTTGTTAAAATAGTTGAGTTAAATACATTCAATTTATAAAGTATCACTATCCAGTGAGACACAAAGAATGCTGACGAAGGCCGTAGCGGGCCAGAAAATGCATTACATTCTGCTGGTGTCTAATAATTGTAAATTTTTCTGTGCATACAATATACTTCATTGCTATCCAAAGGATAGCGTAGGTAAAATGTAACAAGAAGATACAATATAATAGTCTGGTAGTGTATAAAGTCATTCCTGAAAAATTGAAGGAATAAGACTATTACAAAAAAGCTTTATAAAATACATAACTGAAATTTAACTCATAGAATAAATTCGAAAAATAAAAAATGTTGAATATAATATAAAGTAACCTGCGAAAGGAAATAATTCCCAGTTTCTATTTGTTAAAATAGTTGAGTTAAATACATTCAATTTATAAAGTATCACTATCCAGTGAGACACAAAGAATGCTGACGAAGGCCGTAGCGGGCCAGAAAATGCATTACATTCTGCTGGTGTCTAATAATTGTAAATTTTTCTGTGCATACAATATACTTCATTGCTATCCAAAGGATAGCGTAGGTAAAATGTAACAAGAAGATACAATATAATAGTCTGGTAGTGTATAAAGTCATTCCTGAAAAATTGAAGGAATAAGACTATTACAAAAAAGCTTTATAAAATACATAACTGAAATTTAACTCATAGAATAAATTCGAAAAATAAAAAATGTTGAATATAATATAAAGTAACCTGCGAAAGGAAATAATTCCCAGTTTCTATTTGTTAAAATAGTTGAGTTAAATACATTCAATTTATAAAGTATCACTATCCAGTGAGACACAAAGAATGCTGACGAAGGCCGTAGCGGGCCAGAAAATGCATTACATTCTGCTGGTGTCTAATAATTGTAAATTTTTCTGTGCATACAATATACTTCATTGCTATCCAAAGGATAGCGTAGGTAAAATGTAACAAGAAGATACAATATAATAGTCTGGTAGTGTATAAAGTCATTCCTGAAAAATTGAAGGAATAAGACTATTACAAAAAAGCTTTATAAAATACATAACTGAAATTTAACTCATAGAATAAATTCGAAAAATAAAAAATGTTGAATATAATATAAAGTAACCTGCGAAAGGAAATAATTCCCAGTTTCTATTTGTTAAAATAGTTGAGTTAAATACATTCAATTTATAAAGTATCACTATCCAGTGAGACACAAAGAATGCTGACGAAGGCCGTAGCGGGCCAGAAAATGCATTACATTCTGCTGGTGTCTAATAATTGTAAATTTTTCTGTGCATACAATATACTTCATTGCTATCCAAAGGATAGCGTAGGTAAAATGTAACAAGAAGATACAATATAATAGTCTGGTAGTGTATAAAGTCATTCCTGAAAAATTGAAGGAATAAGACTATTACAAAAAAGCTTTATAAAATACATAACTGAAATTTAACTCATAGAATAAATTCGAAAAATAAAAAATGTTGAATATAATATAAAGTAACCTGCGAAAGGAAATAATTCCCAGTTTCTATTTGTTAAAATAGTTGAGTTAAATACATTCAATTTATAAAGTATCACTATCCAGTGAGACACAAAGAATGCTGACGAAGGCCGTAGCGGGCCAGAAAATGCATTACATTCTGCTGGTGTCTAATAATTGTAAATTTTTCTGTGCATACAATATACTTCATTGCTATCCAAAGGATAGCGTAGGTAAAATGTAACAAGAAGATACAATATAATAGTCTGGTAGTGTATAAAGTCATTCCTGAAAAATTGAAGGAATAGGACTATTACAAAAAAGCTTTATAAAATACATAACTGAAATTTAACTCATAGAATAAATTCGAAAAATAAAAAATGTTGAATATAATATAAAGTAACCTGCGAAAGGAAATAATTCCCAGTTTCTATTTGTTAAAATAGTTGAGTTAAATACATTCAATTTATAAAGTATCACTATCCAGTGAGACACAAAGAATGCTGACGAAGGCCGTAGCGGGCCAGAAAATGCATTACATTCTGCTGGTGTCTAATAATTGTAAATTTTTCTGTGCATACAATATACTTCATTGCTATCCAAAGGATAGCGTAGGTAAAATGTAACAAGAAGATACAATATAATAGTCTGGTAGTGTATAAAGTCATTCCTGAAAAATTGAAGGAATAAGACTATTACAAAAAAGCTTTATAAAATACATAACTGAAATTTAACTCATAGAATAAATTCGAAAAATAAAAAATGTTGAATATAATATAAAGTAACCTGCGAAAGGAAATAATTCCCAGTTTCTATTTGTTAAAATAGTTGAGTTAAATACATTCAATTTATAAAGTATCACTATCCAGTGAGACACAAAGAATGCTGACGAAGGCCGTAGCGGGCCAGAAAATGCATTACATTCTGCTGGTGTCTAATAATTGTAAATTTTTCTGTGCATACAATATACTTCATTGCTATCCAAAGGATAGCGTAGGTAAAATGTAACAAGAAGATACAATATAATAGTCTGGTAGTGTATAAAGTCATTCCTGAAAAATTGAAGGAATAAGACTATTACAAAAAAGCTTTATAAAATACATAACTGAAATTTAACTCATAGAATAAATTCGAAAAATAAAAAATGTTGAATATAATATAAAGTAACCTGCGAAAGGAAATAATTCCCAGTTTCTATTTGTTGAAACTGAACAAGTTTATTTTTTAGAATTTTTAGAAAATATGTATTTTATTGTCAAAAACAAAGGCTTTGGCGATTTTTAACATTGAATTTGGCGAAAAAGGTCAAAATCAAACTGAAACCCTGCTCATGAATACAACCAGAAAAATTATAACTCTGTTGACAATTTATATCATTTGAGTTAAGAGAAATTCAAATTCATGCGTACTGTAAATGTTATTAAACATTCACAAAAGCAACGAAAAGTGTAATTTAGCACTAAGATTAGGATTATACGGTAAACAAAAAAATTTTCACGGTATCCCAGGATTCCCGCCAAAAATTAATACCTATTTGATTTACCGTATTTTATAACATTTACATATGGGGGATTTCATGTCAAGTGACCCAATTTTTAAATAGATGTCTTCCGATTTGGATGAAAAGTTTCTAAGTTAGAGAGGGTCAAATTTTGACATATTGGACATACAGGTGTTCTTTCTCATACATGTAACTTATTACCTATTGGTGTTAGCAAAATTTGTCCCAAGTAGCTTCGATAGCTATTTGCTCAAACTTTTTTAAATTTTTTTTTTTAAATTTAAAAATTTATTATCAAAAAGTAATTTCAATTTTTGGGAATACAAAATTTTAATTTCAAAGGATTTTGTTATTCGTTTATTTTTATTTTTTTTTAGCGAAAATGTTTTTTTTTTTTTTTTTTTTTTTTTTTTTTTTTTTTTTTTTTTTTTTTTTTTGCTCAAAAGATAACTAATGTCTTTTCCTTTAAGGTAGTTTTGGTGCTTTTTGGGATGCGTGTGGCTTATGTATAAAAAAAATAATTTCTAACTCTAAACGAGGGTTTTTCAATTTTTAGCATAAACACTATTTTGAATTTTTTTCTATTTGTGTTTAAGTGTTTATAAAACCTTAACAATAAAACGTATGCAGAGAAACTAGACAAATTAACCTTTCCGACGGTATGTAACATACCCAACTATCATTTCATACCTTCGATACTGTAATGCCCACAATATGTTAATCCCAGGAATGAAATTACTTTTTCTGTTGAAATGTTGACAAATAATTTTTTTTTATTTTTCCTACATAAAAAAATATACAGTTTTGAGCGCACGTTATACTAAATGTGATTTTTGTTGTCAAAATATCAGGTGCCCCAAAGACAAGTTTTTAAATCAGGTGGAAATATTTTATGGCCATTCTCCGAAATATTTATTATTTTATTTAAATTTATTATTTTATGACACTTGCCTTTAAAATGTGGGTGGTGAAATAGAAGTTATCAGGTAGTTTTTTAATATTACTGGCCCATAACTATAGTAATAAACAAAGAATACTTTAAGGGCCATTATTACAACCTAATGATAAAGTTGCTGATTATTAACGTGAACAATAGCTATCTTGAACGATAAAGTGACCAATAAGTTTTTTCCATTATTACAACTGTCCGATAAAATAAAAAATCTAATTTATATACTGTGGCAACATTGCAGTATATACCGACTTCTTTTGGTTGTTTAAAATACGTAGTGGCAACGACTTAGTTTTGTTTTATTTATTAATTAAAAACAAAAGTAAATTTTTGTGCTTTATTTTTGGTTTTAATGGTAAATTGTTTTGTTTTTTGTATTAAATTGTGTTTTTTGAAAAAGTTGAGTAATTTAAGACTACCATTGAAGTTACCATATCTTCAGCAGAAAATTTGGCATCTTCAAGTTCTTAAAGTTCACTTGTAAAGTTACCATGAGGACAAACCTGATGTTAGCTTATCAGTCACTTTTTAGGTTAATGTTAACTTGTAATAACCAAAAACTATTTATCTGGCAGATAGCATCCTAAAAATAACTATTTGTAAGTTGTAATAATGGCCCTAAGAGTTCTAAAGTAAACTTTTATTTAAAATATGCTTTTTACTATCCAATAGGACTTATCTTGTTGCAAATTCTGAAGACATCGATTTTAAAATTGGGTCACTTGACATAAAATCCCCCATATACATATAAATATACATATAAATATACATATGTGACAGCGCATAAAGAAAGGCCCCTAATGGTAAAAAAATAAATTTTCACTTTTTTTTTTTTGATGTGGACAACATTTGAGCATCGAATGAGACCGATCTAGGCTTGCCAGATATGAAATCCATAAAAACAGTACATCGGGAAAAAAACGACAGTACATTAATGTAAAAAGAAGTACAATTTTTTTTATTTTATAAACTTAAAATTCAGTACATCAAAAACAATTTTGAGTTCTTTTATTCCTGTTTCAATATAAATTCCCAAGCGAAAATTTTAAATTTATTTTGAAAAACAGGCAGTTAATGTAACTATAAACAAAAAATATAAAATTCAATGCATAGCAAAGAGCACAAAATAAGAAATCTTTTTTTTAATATAAAACCCCTTATTCATAAAAAATAAAACAGGTTTATAAGAGGTTTATGAAACGAATTTACTATGAAAATTTGTTAAATAAACCTTTTAAAAACCTGTTTTATTTTTAACGAATAAGGCCATAAGTATTTAATATACTTATGCAGTGACATCTTTAAATTTGTCAGATGTTTCAAATTAAATGTTTAAAACAAAAACGCTTTGTTTATTTTTATAAAAATATTAATATTAATTTTCAATTTAATGTTACGTGTTTGTTAAACAATTTAATTATTCTTATTTTAAAATTTAATAATTCTAATTTAAAAATTAAATTAATGTAAATTTAAAAAATTACAAATATTTATCACTTTTTTGTTCTTCGTTAACAATGCCATTTTTTATTTATTTAAAATAAGTTTTTATTATAAATTCACTTCGCTCTTTTCTCCAAAAAGAAAATTTTTTTCAGTTGTTTGAATGAGGAAGTGAAAATACAAATAAAAAATACGAAACAGTTTTGGGACAACAAGTAAGCTTTTACGGCTCGATGGTTTTTTTTAATCTTTTAACTGCAGGCGACATTGAGTTGGTACATGACGCAGCATTTCAAACCATTTCAAATCGCAAAACTTAAACATTTCTTTCAGGTTTGCAGTGTTTTTAGTTCGAAATTTTGTCGAAATTTGGTTTTTTGCACTTTTAATACAATATGCACAAAACATGTTTTATTTTGTGCAAAAAAAGTACAAAATGAAGTACAAAAGCTAAAAAAAGTACAATTGCGTACTTCTTTAATGGTTATGCAGTAAGCAGTACAAATGGTAAAAAAAAGTACGCGTACTTCTGAAAACAGTACGTCTGGCAAGCCTAGACCGATCCCATGCCTCAAAAGTGTTCCCTCCCAGAGATATGCGCGTTTTATGAAATTGAAGTACACCAAAAATACGCGTATTTAAATCTTTAAAATGTTTACCCTTAGGTCCCTTTCTATTTTGCGCGTCACATATACAGTTTTTTACCCCTAACCAGCAGTGCTGAAGAAAGGTATGATAAGTCTGCCATTCCATGTTAAACTTTTTTAATATTCATCTGAAACGCCATAAAGTATAATATACATATATATATAATATATAAGTCGATTTAGCCATGTCCGTTTGTTAAAATCACGCTAACTTTCGAATGGCTCAACAGAAAAGAACTATTTGGATCTCAATTTCTTACTAGTTATCCTAAGTAGTTTGGATTAAAATCCACCGGTTCAGCAGGAAAAGAGTAATGCAGCCAAAAACTTACAAGAACTAAAATAAATTGTTGCGGAATGCGATGATTGTCAATGACTTAAAACAAATTCGTTTTATATGTCACACCTCCAAATTTCTTGCAGATCTGCCCAAAATTTACCTCTATATAAAGACCACTGTTGGAAATCACTTTAGTATGTATGGCTACCGTTAGTAACCGCAGCAAATACAGTATAATTAGTTTAAAAACCACAACAGTTATGGGATTAATGCACAGTTGGACCATTTTTCGCACTATTAAATGTTGCTACCCCCTATGGCCCTTAAGCACTAATTCGGCCCTTTTTAGATTCATAAATATTTTTTGGTTGTTATTTGGGATTAACGAATACCGATATATCGGTATTAGCGATATTTTGCTGTCGATACGACGATACTTTTCATATTTTTTAAGAGAATATTTGAACAAACAATTTAGTTTTCTATAAGTTCTAAGTATGTTATATATGTGAAAGTCTGAATAATGTAACTTTACAAAAGTTTCAATATAAATAGTCTACTAGTATTAATTTATGTGTACAAAAATCAAATTTTTAATTTATTTTCTTATTCATAAAAATATCGTCGAAGAATTAATGAACGCTGTAACTGACAAAACATCGAAATGATGAAAAAAATTCACTTACCAAAAAAAAATCTCGTTTGCTGTAAGCCGCAGAATCACCGGGAATAATAGACTTGAGAGGAAATGTTTACAGCCAATAAATAAAGTGAGAAAAAATAAAAATACGTTTTTAAAATCATGTTCCTAAGTTGTATAGTTTTTGTGATATGAATTGTTTTCTACTTTCTTTCACACAGGTTTTTTGGCACTGGTGAACATTTTATGTTTTGTCAGTTACATCGTTCTTTAATTCCGGTTCACGTTATGAACTATTTTAAATTATTTTCTTTAGAATTAAAATATAATGAAACTCTGTCTGTGTTTAAAAAAATACATGAAAATCTGTTGTAAGTAAATTTCATGTTTACACGGATGGTACAAGTAAAGTCAATGTAAAGAATTAAGTCAGCTAATAACAAAAAAGCAGATGGTTACAGTTTTACAATATTTACAAAAACACTTGAAAATTTCCTGAGTAGATTTTGGTTGTCTTTGTAAAATGTTACCACCTTCAATATACACTGTTTAAATTTAACTCTTGTGTGATGAGAAATCATTAGTTTCTAAAATGGCTAAGAAAATAAACATTTACCGACCGCTTGTCAAATTTTGCATCCGTATTCTCTCTTACTTAATATATTTTGCTTTACATGATAAGATTTGTCTCATTCTACATTATTTTTTGACATTCCGTAATACATTGTATTAACGTGTAAACTAGCCTTAACATGTGTACCTTTAATATAAATACTGTTTGCTCTTAAATACATAAAAAGATAAATGAATTCCAATAAAATATGTTTGTTTCTTTTATTTTCATACTTGATTATTTTTATTTTTAACCATTTTCTTGGAAAAAGTGCTCTTTTGATTGAAGTTCATTTTTGCAACACTGATACAAGCAGTGATGCCAAAAGTAGGGAATTTTCCCTTTTAGGATGGATTTTTCAGGAAAATTTCAAGCGTTGGGAAAAAAGGACAGATAATTTTAAGACAAATGTAGGGAATATCCATAATAATATCTCACTTTCAATTTATTGTCTAAAAACACGTAAATATTTGTCTGATTTTAATTTAGAAATTAAAATTTTCCATATACAATATAATTTAATTACAAATTGAGTATTTTTTTAACGGAAACTCTATACTATGATTCCTAAGAGCATGGCAATTTATGTATTAAAACCATCGTATTTGCGAACTTTTCTCTTATTTTTGCTATTTGCATTAAATTTCTAGAAATTAATATGTAAACAAAACAATCACACCTTTTAAGCTTAGCGAAATAAAAATATACAATTTCAAATTTTTAATATAAAAATTTTAAGGATAAGGAAGGATTTATTTTTAAAAGTAATTTTTTTTTTATATTTTAGTTGAGGGAACTGAAGAAAATATTTTTTTTAAAATTTTACAGAGCCTTCCCTTTTATTTGGTACCAAGGTTGATAAAAATTATTAGATACTTATATTAAAAAAAATCATTTCAAATAAGTATTCTTGAAAACTATTATGCTCTTTAAAAAAGGACAAAAGATGAGGATATGAAAAATCAAATACGAAGTTTGACTTTGTTTTGTCTCTAGATTAAAGATATATAGAGACGTTTCTGCCTAAAAGAAAAAATTAAATTTGTTACACAGTGCTATTTTTGAAATTTAATTTTTGTCTTGTGGTTTTAGTATAATATGTACAAAATGTTAACAAAAAATTAATTGGTTTGCCTGTTGCTAAAAACAATAAAATTTTAACGTAGGGAAAAGTGTAAGGAAAATGTTTTTTTGTTGTAGGTAAAAAAATGGATTTATTTTAGACACGAAGGGATTTTTTGAAATTTCTCCTGGCATCACTGGGTACAAGCTATAAGCAACAGTTTCAAAAGGCGTTCTCTTTGAAAATGTCTGATTCCTCTTTTTTAGATACGAAAAAAATTCCTTTGCGCCTACTAGAATTGACCGAAAATATATAATGGAATAATCGTACACAACAATCCACTAGAATAGAGAAAATATTTTGAAAGAAGAGAAAAATATAGAAAATTAAATAAATGCGTTAAGTACTTTAGTAGCAACGTTGCCGTCTTGGTTAGTGCCGGTTCACACACGTCAAGTTTGAATCGTCAAGTCTTGAGCTTTTAGGAGAGAAGGGAAAAGAGAATGCCATTTCTTTTCCCCTCTCTTGACGTGTGTGAACCGGCACTTGCTTTTATCCAAAATTGTTTACTTTTTTCTCAATGTGTACTTGTGTTTGTACCTTTTTCCATTTTGGTTACTTTTGTCCACTAAAAAATAGCCAATGTTTTGTTTTACTTGTAGCTTAATGATAAAGTTTTAAATTTCTAGTTTTCATACCCTCACACTTGTTTACCAATTCACTCACACTTTTTAAGGCAAAAATACATTGATCAACCCTACAAACATTTTTGAAATTTTAGGCGATTGCTTGTTTGGCGATGATTACGTGATCCTTCTCAGGGAATACGAATCGCTAACCATCGCCTACGCCTTACAACTAGGCGATGAATATGCGAGCGCACACAAGTAGCGGCAATCGACAGTGTTTTTTATAACTTTCGATAGAATTTTTTTTGTCTTGCTGTTTTGATAACGTAACGGGAAAATAAATATTTGGTTTCAAGGGCAATTAGCAAAATTGTCATTCCAGTTGAGCAAGTGATTTGTGATAGGTGTGTTATTGTAATTCATGTAAATAATATTAAATATATCATAATTAACAAAAGAAATAGTTTAATATTTTAATAGTAGTGATCAGTGAAAGGTGTGGTGTTTAAAGGTCATAAGTAGGGCAACCAAAAAAAAGCACTAAAAAACAGTTTTAAGCTCTTAAAAAAAGCGTTTAAAAACATGAAAAAAAGCTGTTAAAACTAAAAAAAAAGCAATTTAAACTTGTTTATTTTTCACTTAATTCGTTTAATACGTTGTTATAGTAAATTATAAGTTGATGCAATAAATTTTCGAAAAGAAAACTATGTCTGTTTGGAGTCAGCAAGTTCTTGTACATAGAAAAAGTTCTTCCTACGTCTACAGATGTTGAGGGAGCATATTTAAAATTGAGTATTTGCTCTCTTAGGTATATTTTATACGATTGGACTCATAATTCCGCTTGCCTCCCAAAATATCCCCAATATCTTTTAATACCGAAAATCCTTTATTTTTGAATGAAACTGATTTAAATTTTTTATTAACTTTGTCTTCTATATTCCCTGGAACACGGGACATTTTTCTTACGGTCCATAACTATGTTCACTTTCCCTGCGGCCACACGATCAAGATGTTCTTGATAATCTTTCACATATACTGCTTGTAAAAATTTACATAAATTAAAAGCTGTGACGTAGGCTGCATTAAATTTGTAAGCAATTTACTTTCAAGATTTCATCAAGAAAACAATTTATAAAGACAAACATGTAATCAGCTGTTTAATTGAAAGTAAAATTGCCAAACAAATGGAGAGGTGAAATTGAAAGCCATCTAATGGTCGATTAAAAAAGTGTGAGTGTGTTAGTAAAAAAGTGAGAGTGTATTGCAAATTGAATGGAATTGAAAGGTAAAACTTGATCGTGTGGCCACCAAGTTAGAAGACCAATGAAAGATATTTTGTTTCCAATTTTGTTACAACTTCGTGTAAAACCCCAAAGTTTGCAGAAATTAACAATATTTGATATACAGAGAAATTCTTAATAGTTAAACTATATTAAAAAAGCCAAAAAATAAGACGTTACTATACCAAAAACAGAGAGAAGTGGAACTAACAGACGTTACTTTATACAAAAACTATATTTAAAAAGAAATAAGACGTTACAGACTGAGGAACTTAATCGTAAGAACACAGATATGGAATTTTCGAGAGAAAAGAACTTAAACAAGCAAATAATAAAATAAGTTGATAAAAAGACTTAATACTAAAACATAAACACATACAAATTATACACAACACTATAAAAGGTACGTTACAGTACCGCTGAGACAGAGTTGCATAAAAATCAAATAAGAAGGTATAGTCGGTCAAGCCCGACCGTATGATACCCAACACCACAGTATTTAAAAACAAGTTTCGAGAGCGTATGGCTATATGAATAGAGATCTATCTATGTTTTTAATTTCATTAAAATCGGTTAAATAGTTTCTGATGGGCGGAAATTGACCCTATCTCCCCTCGTGTTCCTATTTTTTTAAAAAATGCATACCTTACGTGTCCATATAAATATGGGTCTATATACATGTGTCTTAAATTGCATTTAAATTGGTTTGATAGTAGGCACAAAGACCCTCTTATGGATAGCAGCTTGTATGGGGGCTATATATTAAATTATGGACCGATTCACCATTGTGCCAATTAGAATCCACGTACCAAATTTCATTAAATTAACTTTAAAATTGCGACCTGTACTTTGCGCACGAGGTTACATGGACAGCCAGCCAGCCGGGCGGACATCGTTAGATCGACTCAGAAAGTGATTCTGAGTTAATCGGTATACTTTAGGACTAATATTTTAAGGTGTTTCTCACATCAGCACAAATGCATAATACCCTATCCACTCTTGTGGTGTGGCCCCACCGTGTGGGTAAAATAATTGTGGGGATGATATTGACCCCTATTCTGCGTTTCGATTCGGATCGAAATTTTCTCCGTTTTTGGCAACTTTGGTATTCTGTGCCCATATTCTGTAACTCCCGCGTTGAAAAACTTTTCGAATGAAATGTGAGAACTGAAGCAAAAATACCATAAATTGAAACAAACATATTTTTCTCACTAAACTGTTACTGTATCATTTTTGGTGTGTAATAGCTGTAACGTAAGGAAATTACTCGCCAAAAATGTTTCAGTAACAGTTAAGTGAGAAAAACATGTTTGTTTCAACTTATGGTATTTTTGTTTCATTTCTCACATTTCAATCGAAAAGTTTCTCAACGCGGGAGTTACAGAACATTGGCACAAAACACCAAAGTTGCCAAAAACGGAGAAAATTTCGATCCGAATCGAAACGCAGAATAGGGGTGATTGTGCAAGGGAAGCACAAAATATTACCATAACTTTGAACGATTTTTTAACCAGAGTTGTTACAGCACAGAAATGGTTGATTTTTTAGTATTTATAAAAAAAAGTTGCACATAAAAAAAATAATAATAACGATTTTTGCAAAATTTTATTAAATAAGTTTTTTTCGTATGAAAAAAATGAAAAATTATCTTAAAATGACAAAATAAGTAAAAAAAAAGCCGATATCACAAAAATAACTAAAAAAAAGCCGATATTGCCAAAATAAGCAAAAATAAGCCCTAACAAATATAGCTCATTTTCTTTGTTTTTTTATGATCGAAATTTGTGTTCAATCAAAATCTTTCTATCTTGTAAACCAAAAAATAAGCATTTGCTTTTTTTTGGTTGCCCTAGTCATAAGTTAATAAAAATGTTGTCTAACAAGTTGACAGCATTTTGAGGAAACTGGAGGATATGCGAAAATTCGATTTGGAGATGCAAGAAAATAATAGCAAGGTTGACGATTTTGTATGTAAATACATTTTTTAATATACCTATACATATAGTGTCATCCATAAATATGGTATACATATTTTTAAAAAATGCTTGTACTACTTTCAGACACGAATCATTAAAAGAGTTGGGGGCGCTGATGTTGTAAACTTCACCAGAAACGCAATCAAGCGGGTTCTTACTGATGAGTTGGCCATGAAATTTTCTTGGAAGGGCACAAAAACAAAGGAAACCATTCAACATATGCTTTTTATAGCATTTATCAGAGGTATGTGTTTTAAAGGATTTTATTATTTAACATCTCCATTTAATACTAAAATTTAAATTTTGCATTGCATTATGTAGAAGTTTGCCAACAAAAATTTGCCGCTGCTGAGGGACACCAAATAAATCGTGTTCTCCAACAACATTTTGTCCACGCAGGGGATCGTCTCGCTAAGCGAAAGGAACAACTGCAATCAAATAATAAATAAATACATTTTAAACAACTTTATAACACATAAACAAAAATTTAATACAAAAATTAATTGAAAAATAAAAGCACTAATTAAGTATAAAAAGCGTAGAATAGCGAGCGAATCGCTACCCGCGGATCGCTCACAACTCGCGGTACGATGTCCACGCGAATCGCGGTACACGACGTTCACGCGAATCGCGGTACACGAATCGCGTGGTTGACATCAAGCATTGTGGTAGTATAAGTGAATATGTGTTTGTGTGACACCGACAACGCTTGATGAAAAATCAAAAAATTTAGATATAAAGGCAAATATTACGTCCAGCACACGTACACGTTGAATTCACCGGCTGGACAAGCATTTGACAAGTGTATTTGGGCCTTTTAAATTTAAACGTTTAAGAAAATAGCTAATTACAATTGAGTTATTTATTTAAAAAAGGGTTCAGATACAAAAATACAAAGTGTTCAGGAGACACAAACAAGTTAATATCTCGTTAACCATTTGACTTTTTTAAGCAGATTTTTTTTCTAAAATTGTAAGGCTCTGTTTATGTTATAATAGTAAAAACAAAAAAATATTTTAAGTAATATTTGAAGGAGAAAATGTTCATTACAGTTTCCGGAGATGAGCCCTATTCGAAAATTATTTTTGAATTTTCGTGGTTTTAGTAGCATATGAACTAGAAATCTTCTTCTTTCTATATGTGCCAGTGAATACATGTCGTTGGCCATTTCAGAATATCTTCATAAAAATTTTGGAAATGGGCAAACTGTATATCATGAGCAGCTGCATTTACACATTTTCAAAATGAAGATAAACAAAAATTGTGTTATTATTTGAATTTTTCTCCTAAAACGGTGTTCACAGATTTTTTAATAATGGCAAAATCAAAAAAAAAAATAATTTAACAAATTGACCACATATTGAAAACTTACCCAACACTTTTAAAATTTTAAATACAAGTTTTTTTCAATTGCTACCTAAAACACACATATTAAATATTTTCAATATATATGACCTTCTCCGAGAAGTTCGTTTTGTACGTTTTAATGCGGTCAATAAATTTTTATCAGAAATCTAACTCATTTCACCTTATTCTACACCCTTTTAGGTACCAGAATCCACTCTTAAGTCCAAACCCACTTTTTTGACACACTAGGTCTCTTTTCTCGGAGAAGGTCATATATAGAGATGAGCCCTTTTCGAACTTCATTTATTTAGTTTACCGTTTATTTAGTACAAATTTGTACCTGAGCCTTTTTCGAAATAAATAACTCAATTTTAATCTCGCATTTTTTCGATATCCTTTATAAGTTGTTTTCTTGATGACATCTTATAGTGCATTTACACCTACGCCATAAACAGGTTTTATGTTGTTTATGACGATAAACTAGTTTGAGAAACTTGTTTATCCATACAAATTATAAACACGTTTGTAACTAGCTTTTGTGATAAACTAGTTACAAACAACCAGTTTTTGTTAATGCAACTCTGTTTTTTCACATTTTGTTCTGGCAACACTAGTGATATTTGACATTTCCTTTTATCTTCTTTTACTTCTATCTGTCAAAAAAGCCAAAACAATTATAGGAAAAATAAAATAAATAATGAAAATGTTTAAACAAATTTAAAATTTAAAAGATATGTTAGTTTTTTTAAATAGTTTCTTTATTATGGACAACGAAAATAAAAGGTATGTTTATATGTTCATACGTACATACGTGCATCAACGTTTTTTTTTTTTTAAAATTGGGGCTAAGAATATTACGACTTGTCAAAGATAAACAACTTGACTGTCTAAAACGCTGATGTAAACGGTATAGTTTATGAAAGTAGCTTACGATCATAAACTAGTTTAAAAATTACAAGTTTAAATGCACTATTAAAAATAAACTGCTTTAAAATTGCGTGCAGCCTACGTCACAGCTTTCAATGTTTTGTGAATTATATCAAGTAGTATATCGTCGGCTTAATATTCAAACCTGCTAAATCCACTTTAAGTAAATTGAGATTTTGATGCCGTATGGTGGAGAAAGCTACGCCTCGTCGACCAGCATGTAGTTTTTGTTCAATTTTAGTAAGACCAATCTATTTCTTACAGATTGAGAATTAACATCCTACTGCTGACTATAATCTTTCTAATTGCTTTACCTATAACAAAATGAATCAGCTGATTTGCAACGTTACTTTTACTCCCGGCTAACTGAGCCTTAAGTCTTGAAGTGTTTCAAATCCAGTATATTTTTGGTTCTCCTCTCAAGCAGCAAATAGGAAAAATAAAAAGTTTTTTGTCTCTCATGTAAAATGTGTTAAAAGCAGTGTTGCCCCTTTGTGGGTAATTACCCGAATTTGGTATAATTTTTACAGTCGTTATTTAAGCTAAGAACTAGCCTGGGGGAAGAAATGTTTCCAATATTCCAGCATATAATTAATTTTTCAAATGCTTTAGTTTGAAGAATATTTAACGCCTTTAACAGTTGTAAAACTGAATTACGAAAGGGACAGTTGTATAAATCCCTGCAGGCATTTGTTTACTAAATAAGGTATAAACGGTATTTTTTTTGAAACAATGAAACTTAAAATGGTAGACAATCGTTGATTAATATACGGCATTACCAATTGAAACTGATTTCAAACAAATAGGCACAGACGCATTGCATACGTCCAATTTTGTTCCTCTTTTTCGAGCATTGCTGGCTGCATGTCCAGAATAAAATGAACAATGTTGACATCCAAGACGTCAATTGTTGCTGGCTTATCAGCACAAACCAGTCCTACGGAAAAAAATCAAGAGGTGTCACATCGCACGGTCTTGAAGTCTAACTGACAGTTTATTTTCTCTAAATCAACACATCGCCTTCATTTGTGAAAAAATAAGTTGCGTCATTTAAATCATGAAGTCACCTAAAGTTGCAAAAATCGATGGCTGAATTTCAAAGTCAATGTGGATAATTTGGGAGCGTTGTTCATCATGATGATGTGCCTGAGCAAACAGTTTGAGTAGTATGACATTTCGTTTGACAGCTAACCTTTCGTAAGCTCTATCAGGCATAGGAATGACAATGAGCATTTTGAACCTTCCCGAGATATATGCAACCAAACTCATTATTTTAGGCGTTTTATTAATTGTTTTTGAGCTTTAACAGTTTGACTAATATTGATCTTTTTTCAATGAGTTTGTTGTGTTTTTGCTTCTTTGTAAATGTCTTTTTATTAATTGAATCTTCAATTTTATATCAGGTGTAATTTCATTTAAATCGGGTAATTTTACTTCATCTCAAGTGTAATTTTGAATTTCGATGGTGGTAGCACTGGTTAAAAGGGAGTTAGCAGGTTTGCATATTAAGCCGACGATATGTTAAAAACTTGAAAGCAACACTTGATAGTGCGGCGGCAGGGTTAGCACTACCATTACCCGCTCCGCTTTTTTGGTCATATACAATTGTGTATGGTATTCATGCACTAAAAATTTTTATTCAGTTTTCATTCACTTTATAGCCATTTTATATTGAACCGATTTACAAATAAATAATAGATAAATAACCACTTTCTGGGGTATCCTCTTTTCTATTCCTACCGAGGCAATATGAAACCCGGTAATGTACATAGATTGATAGTCTGTTGATTCTTCAAAATTTTAAAGCTCATACAGTTTGCAAATAGATGAAAAGAAATGTTAGCTGTCTTTGGGAGGTGCTAATTTCACTTAAAACTTCGAAAAGGTAAAAAGCCTGTCGTATCTTCCAGACCATCAGAAACATACTGTCAACATTTTAAATAAATATCGATCCATATTTTAGTATTATTAGCACATAAATATTTTGGTTATTTTTTTTGGCATTTGATTACTTTATTTTTACATATTGGTTACAAATTTTGATTGGTCGGTGTTTTCCGAAGACTCCAGAGATAATAACTGCTAGGTTGTTTAACATTTATGTTACATATAGTCGACCATTTCTTGGTATTGAAATTCATCCAGATCGGTCCACAAATGGCTAAGCTATGACCAAAAAACAACGAATGCCTCTAATTTTTCTAAAAAAATCCATTGTGGTTGTTGTTATAGTCCACCATTTCTTGCTATTGAAATTCAGCAAGATCGGTCCACAAATTGCTGGGATATGACTAAAAAACCACGACTGCCTCTAATTTTTTCAAAAAAAAAATACCTTGTGGTTGTTGTTTTTTTTTAATGCGTTTAATTTTATGCACACAAACCCATAAACATTTATGTATGCACATGATATGCCGCTCAAATAAAGAAACAAACTCGCAGACTCAATATATTTTAATTTAACGCTTCTTCAGTAAAAGCGTTCGTAGCCGAGTTGTCTAACTTCTCGCCTGAGTCTAAAAAATAATTTTTTTTTAATATTATTGAATTTTTATATGTTCTAAAAAACGATTTTAAGATTATAAAATTATAAAACGAATTTCAAAAATCAACTTTGGCAAAAGAGGACATTATTTATTTAAATTTTTGTTCTTACCTCACCATGGTGAAGGGATTATAAGATTCGGCATAGCCGAATATATCACTCTTACTTGTTTTATTTAAATTAAAAAACGTACACGTCATAAAATCTTCTAAGCCACTCCCGATATATCTAAGGGAGCAAAACTCAAGTGAGTTAATAAAGAGCGTAATCTCGGTTATAGGTGAAAATTCGTTTTACGTAGCTGCAATTAAGCGTGGTAATATAAACGAGACAAAAATACAGGTTAATCATGAGAATGATTTTCGTAAGATAACTAACAAATTTGAATCACTCTGCCAATTATATAATATCGTCAATGTATATAATATCGTCAAGCAGTCGGCTGGACCGAAAATTAATCCCCCTCACATGCAGGTACCAAATCAGGTAAACACTAATAACATTCAGGCTCCGCAGCCTAGTAATAACTAGGGTATTCATTTAATCGGGCTTTTGCTTTAATCGGTTAATCGCTCGATTAATTAACCGAGGTTTTGGTTTAATCGGTTAATAATCGGTTAATTTTGTTATTGATCGGTTAACCGGTTAATAAAGTTTTGTTATAAATTAAGTCTTTTCAATTAATAAAAATGCAAAAATTAGTTATTATTGGAGTCTATTTGTAAAAAAACAATAATACCCCTGACAGACATAGGATTTGTATACTATACTATCATGGTATACTACATGTGTGTCAACCTAAACTACAATTAAATCATGAAACATAGTGGTATATTGATGGTTTATATACTACTGTAGTATGCATACCATGGTATTGAAACTATATGTCTGTCAGGGGTATTACATAACGAACAGAATAATTCTTGAACTAAAACGAGCAAACAAAAAAGTAATTCATAAATATGAAATACATATTTTATAATTTATACATAATATTTTTATGTATTTATTAAAAAATAAACTGTGAGTTTTTTTTATTAATTATTTCAATAGTTTAAGATTTTATAAAATAATCTTTTTAAAAAATAATTTGGCTTAAATGTTTAGGATTTAAGCGATTCTTTTCTTTAGTTTTGATAAAACTTGACTCGGAAAAAATTCTTTCAATTATCAAAGATGTTGGAGAAATCGTAAGCAACCCATAATACAGATTCAAGAATGATAAAACAAGATTAAGCATTGCACATGTTTACAAAATTCTACTGCTTATGACGTCACTTTAGCATATTATGCACATGTTTGTTAGCTTCTGTTTCTATAGTTTAGCTGTACTTATACGCTGATGTGACGTAGATGCGCAGAAAAATTTCATTTTTTAAAGCTGTATGCGTTATCTTGGTTTCTTTGTATCATGATTCAGATTATCTAATTTCTCAGTCCTTTTCCAGGATTTCTCTCAACACATAAAATCTTTCAAAATGCCATTATTTCGGCTAATTTTGTTAAAGATTGTTTGTATTACCATCGAGAATTTCTTCTATTGTCAGGTCATCATCTGGCTCATCCTGGCAAAGCTCAACACCGAACATTCTGCAAAAATTTTTTTTCCGAACCCCTAGTTTCTATATTGTACTGTAATTTAAGAATGTATTGCTCGAAGGAAAATAATGTAGGAAAAAATATTATTCAAACATATACCTTTTTTTATATGAGACGAAACAAATAATTAAAAACACAAAAAAATATGTTATAATACTACAAAAAACTAAAACAATTTGTTATATCGGTTAATCGGTTAATCGACTGAAATTAACCGGTTTAATCGTTAATCGAAAATTGCCAATTTTAAATTAACCGATCAGTTAATCGGGTAGTAATTAATCGGTTAACCGATTAACGGTTAACCGAATGAATACCCTAGTAATAACAGAACTTCTTATGCTAACGTCCTAAAATCAAATCATGTGCCAATGCAAGGTGCTTCGCCAATTTCTAATCAGTTTCTAATTTAAGTCGTCTAGAAAAAACTATGGAAAAATTAGTGCAAACAGTAAATAATTTTTCGAACACAATGGGAAATATGATGCAGGAAATTCGTAGAATGCAATCGATGCTATTACAAGTTGTACTTAACAAGCCATGAACTGTTTAAAAATTTGTTTTTGGAATAAAAACGGCATCCGCCAACATAAAAATGAACTAGAATACTTTTTTAAATATAAACAAATTGATGTCATGATGGTTTCTGAAACTCATTTGACCACAAGAAATACGTTTAAAATCAATACTTATATACTATATGATACCAAGGACCCTCGAAAGAGAGCTTGTGGAGGTTCAGCCATTTTTATTAAAGCCCGAGTCAAACACTACCTAATGTGTGATCATCGTGAAGATTATCTACAAGCAACGAACATTTGCGTTGAGGAATTAAATAGAAACCTAGTGGTAGCGAGCGGACAACCAACATATTGGCCTACTGATCATCAAAAAATTCCAGATGTTATCGATTTCGGCGTGGTTAAAAACATCCCCACAGAAACGATTCACGTTGAAGCTTTATTAGAATGATCCTCTGATCACTCACCTACAATTGTTACTATTACAAACATCAATAGAATTGTATCTCCCTCTGGTTACATAGCGACGTCAGCTACACAAATAAATTGGTTAAAATATCAAAAATATCTCAGTACCCATTGTACAGAAAATATTCCGCTTAGCACACCGCAGAATGTGGATCTCTCAATTGCCAATTTTGACAGTTATCTTAAACTAGCTGTTCAACATTCCAGCAAAACCCTCAAAAAAACCAATAATAATAAAATATATTCTACAGATGTCGAACGACTCTTGAATGAAAAAAGGAGAGTGAGAAGGGAGTGGCAATTGCACAGATCCCCCCAACTTAAGAACTTATTAAAAGAGTGCACAAAAAAGCTAAGAAAATTACTGCAGTCCCGGAAAACGGCTTCCGTGGAAAAATATCTTAAGGACCTGGATGCAACACCACAATCAGAATACTCATTATGGCGTGCAGCCAGAAATCTAAAAAGGCCAGTTATCATGAAACCACCATTAAGAAACCTGAATGGAAGTTGGGCAAGAAATGATAATGAAAAAGAAAATCTGTTTGTAAATTATTGGAAAAACGTATTTACCCCAAATATATCTGGCGAAATAGCAGACGAGTTACCGCCTGTAAAATATTTGTGAATTAAACACCAAGAGGGCACCTGGTTTTGATAAGATCAGCAACAAAATGCTTCTGGAGCTACCCAGCATAGCAAAGAAAATTATTCTTTATATTTTTAATGCTATTTTACGCCTTGAATACTACCCTCAAGAATGGAAGGTCTCCTTAGTCACGATGATACCAAAGCCAGAAAGCCAGGAAAAGACCACACAAAAGTTGAGTCATATAGGCCTATCAGCTTATTATCTAATATATCAAAGCTGTTTGAGAAGCTCTTAGCGTCAAAATTAACCCCAATTTTAAATGGTGTATACCTAACCATCAATTCGATTTCAGAAGAGAACATAGCACAATTGAAAAGCCTTTGAAGAAAGAAAATATTGCTCCGCTCTCTTCATCGATATCTCTCAAGCTTTTGATAAAGTCTGGCATGTAGGCTTGTTACACAAATTGAAGCTAAACCTACCGGTTAACACACACAAGCTGTTAGAAAGCTACTTGGTCGGTCGAAAATTTATTATTAAAGAAGCTGATTTTTTAAGATCTCCTCAGCCAATTGAAGCTGGAGTCCCTCAGAGAAGCATCCTGGGTCCACTTTTTTACCTTATCTATACCTCGGACATGCCAACAAACAATTGCACCCTAACCTCAACTTTTGCTGATGATACAGCTTTTCTAAGCGTACATGAGAACAGTCGTGAAGCATCTCGATACCTGCAGGATCATATATTTCAACTAGAACTGTTGTTAAAACAATGGAGAATAAAGGTCAATGAGCAAAAATGCGTACATATTACATCACCTTGCGTCGGGAAACATGCCCCCCTATTAAAATCAATAATCAACTAGTGCCTCAACAATCGCATGTCAAATATCTCGGTATTCAGTTAGATTGGCGTTAAACATGGAAATGCCATATAGAAGCAAAATTAACCTAAATGAAACTAAAAGCAATTTAACTAACTTTAAGCAAATTAACTGGCATATTGGAAGAAATTCTGTTCTTAGTCCTAATTGCAAACTACTACTTTACAACTCTATTTTAAAGCCAATATGGTGCTACGGTATTCAACTATGGGGCACTGCCTCGGCCTCAAAAATCGAAAAAATTCAAAGGCGATAAAATAAACTTTTCGAATAATCACAGCTGCCCCTTGATTTGTTAAAAACTCAAATATCCACAAGGGCCTCAATGTGCCACTGGTAAGGACTATTATTACGAAGTATGCGGTAAAATATTTAAAAAGGCTAGAGCAGTACCCAAATCCACTAGCTCGAAATATTTTAAATGATAGCGGCCACACTCGCTTAAGGAGAAGATACACTGCAGCCCTTACCCACTAAGATGAGCGATAAACTCCTATATATGTGAACAGAACCCGTGATGAAGAAAATTTTTGTCTGGCACTGGCAGGACATAAAATAAAGAATAACGATAAGATTTGATTAATTATTGTTAGTTCATATTTAATTTATGAAGATTCAATAAATAAATAATGAAAAAAAAATTATCATAAAATTAAATTTTAATCTTTGTGTTTTAAATCTTTTTAAATTTAAATATGTTTTAATAATCACTTACACTGTAATTTAGTATAATGAAACAAATTTCTCAATTGAGTTTTGTTTTTTGTTTTTTAATCCCTAAGCTTATCCCCGCGAAGCTCTACGCTTGTCTGCAGGAAAGAAACCGGAGTCTCTGGCGGCAATCGAACACGCAACCCCGGCGCTGATTGACTAGCTCACTACCAGCTAGTCTACCGGATCACTCCAATTTTTTAATTTTTACTTGAATTCAAATTCACTATGCGTATTGGTATTGATATCGGCGATATTTTATTATCAGTATCGGTGTCGTGTCGGCAAAAAAGCGCATCGTTTCATCCCTAGTGCACTTTTGCATTTCAGAAGAAGGGTCACGAACGTACGTTCGTACGCTTTGGTGTGCAAAAAATATGGAACAAACTTTTTCCTAGATTTTTTTTGCGATTCGATAGCATTTGGGTAGATCTATGTTTAGAGCGAAGGTTGGATTGCATCGCGATTAAGTTTTCATAATGATAGTTATAAACATGTGGTCACGACCGTACGCAAAATAGAAGTCAACTTTGGATGACAGTAGTGAAATGTAAAAATCTGCGTAATGGAACGGAATATTCAAAAGTGGTGGGGTTTTTCACAGAGGTGCACTTCGGTGTGGAACGCTATCTGCCTGCTATTCACTTGGGAATAGCAAGAAGCAATTCCTCTGGTGGATTTCCCAAGCAGCTCACTACTTCCGGTCCTTTGGCCAAGTATCCCCTGGTAATGACGTTCAGACACCCGTCTGATGTCACTAGAGTGAGAAGGCGTACAGCTATGAGTAACCTGAATGGCATGCTAACACCGGTGCGTCTCAGGTAATTAGATGGTAATCCAGACTACATTTTACCTCTGAAACTCAGTTGTATTTTTTTTTTTTGCCTGCCTAGAGGTAGGTGGCAACCCCAACACTAGGATCGGAGTGCAGTGGTCCAATCAGCCCTCACTCTTAAACTACTACGATTACAGAAACGTCAATAAATTTAAATAATGATCCCCTCTCGATGACGACTTATGGCTTTTGACGCCCTATGTTCATAAATGTAATTCCATTTATATTTAGATAAATAAAGGACATATATATATATTAATGTAGGTCTCCATCCAGTATTTACAAAATAAAATATATCTCTTGGTTTTTGTTTAATTGGCTTATGTACCGGTCGCGAACGTACGATTTTTCCATATATTTTTTTATTATTATCACCATGCATTTTCCCATAAATATCCTTAAATTTCCTTAACAAAAAAACTTAAAACTCCTTTACAATTGATTATAATGGAGAGATTATGAAGAAAGAGTGTAAACATAACATATTTTTTGCATGTAAAATAAGTATATAAAAATGTCTTTAGAGGTAGAAAATATAAAAATCTCCAGTTTCCAGTGCAATTTCCTCAAGTAAAACAGCTGAGATATGCTATGAAACCATTCTTTTATAACAACATAGACTTTTTTTATAATAATAAACAATAAAAGACGATGATTATCAACATTTTATATTTTCATCTTGGTAGACCATTCTGGGGAAATTCCCATATACAGTTAATAATAAAAAAATTAATTTAATAAAGTTCAACCTGAGTTTGATTATTGTCAGGGAAACCGGAAATATACACTAAACTAACATATATATTAAAGCTTTCGCCACTTTTGCGCCAATGGGCTGTAGTAATGTTCATGTTGTTTTTGTAAATGTTGTAAACAACTTCTTTTTTGTTATTAACTCAGCTGTTATCTTTACTTTGATTTTACTAATGCCATACGTGTAAACATGAAAAATACTAACAACAGACTTTTCTTTTTTTTAACGGAAAGAATTTCATAATAATGGTAATCAAGATGGTCATTGTGCAAATTTGCAATTTGCTGTGCATATTATGATGGTAAGCATACCACTTTTATTTTGTGCGAATGTGTTATTTTTCTAAAAATTTATTCTTCCAACACTAAAAACTTTTGGCATCACTGTAAAAAATCTGCATTTGTTTACAAGTAATTGTGTTTCCTTTTCTGACAATAATGTTCCATGTATGCTACCATTCGCGCCGGTTTTTGTTCTATTCTAAAAATATATGCAAAAATGTGAAAAGTTGTGTTTTCCTTTCTAAATATGTTGCAAAAATAAATGGCAAATTTGTTCTATTTCTTACCCCAGTTATAATTGAGTGTGAGATAATACCATTTTTTGCATATGCGTTAAGTAGTGCTGGGATACTATCGATATTTATCGATAGTTCAGATTTCACTATCGATATTACTATCGACTGAATGTTTGTACTTAAGTAGGAAAACTTTAACTAGTTTTTTATCAGGCTACAGTTCGTTGTTTTTATCACTTTAATAAACGTATGAGACTTATGTATCTACGCACGTTATTTTAGATGATAGTTTTTAAAAATTGTGATGCTGATAAGCACCTTTCTGAAGGAACCAAAGCAACAGGGACTACAGGATATTTTATAGCAACTTTAGATAATGCACTAAATTGGATTTGATTCTCAACCCAAAAGGTAATCAATCTAGCGGATTTTTCCTCTAATGGTCGTTCATTGTTTTATACTTGTGTTATATTGTAATTTTTGGTTATATTGTGATGGATATAAAAAAGGTTTGTTTTACTTTTATTTAATAATTAGCTGACTTTAATTATTGAAAATCAGTGTGGTTAACGCTAATTGAAATTTAAAGAAAATTTAATGTGGAAATGGCTACAACCGTGGTGAATATCGCTTACTAGCACAAACTTTGCATTCAATATTCAACACGCTAAATAAACATAAGTGTTGAGTGTAAAACATAGAAATTATTATGTTCCATTGTAATATAAAAAATGCATCACTTTGTAAGGGTGCGTGTTACCTGATAAGTATATTACACAATTATAATGCATTATTATAATTTTTTAGATTAGAAAACACTATAGGCTTCGTACAGACGGTGGACATATCTTAAAATGTTGTAATTTTTCTGGCAATGGTTCCATTATCAGATGCATTAATTTGACACATCTGCCAAATGAAAATGAGCTTACAATGTTCACGCAGTTGCAAGAAATTTTTAGGCAATTTTTTTGATAACATTGTAAGATCTGACCACCGTCTGTACGTAGCTTTAAAGTTTAAAGTTTAAACACAAGCATTTTCAAATTATTTTTTTCTTTTTAAATTATTTAAATTTAATTTTGTATAATTAGTATTGTGGTTATTTTGTTGAACTATTTATGGTTTTTAATCCAAATTTTTAATATTTTTAATTAGGCTTAAGTTCATTAAATTCAATTTTCATTAAATTATTTTTATGAAGAAAGGAATTTTACAACATGAAAATTAATTAAAATTGTTATTGATAATCTCTCATTCTTGACCGTGGCCGGGATTCGAACCGCGGCCTTCAAGTTGTGCTGAAAAAGGTCAGCAGGAAAGGGAAAGACAATTTTAATTAATTTTCATGTTGTAAAATTCCTTTCTTCATAAAAATAATTTAATGAAAGTTAAATTTAATGAACTTAAGCCTAATTGAAAATATTATTAATTTTTTATTTTATATAAAAATGTTCAATTTATAAGTTTTCTTAAAACCAATATGGCGCTTAATATGTCAAATGTTATTGTTTACATTTGTTTTCAACTGAGCAAATATGCACTAATAATTTTGCTCATGGTTTTTTTTAGTGAAAACAAAGTCAAAAAGAGCAAATTGCAAATGAGTAAATTTTGTTGTTCTGTTGTGAAAATGTGTGTACGCATTAACATCGTTTGTACACTTTGCACTACCCATCGCGATTTCCCTTAATATTTTGATACCACAAAGTAGTAATACATTGTATTACCGTGTAAACTAGCCTTCAATTACACAAAAATCAAATAAGGTATTGAAATAAAAAGTTTATTAGAATAAAAACAAAACAATTTCAAAGGTAAGGAACCAACAAAATGCATAGGTATGACTTAGAATTTTAAAAAAATTTTGGTTTTAAAAATTAAAAGGAATTTATTAAATGTATTATTTAATATTTTATCCCAATTTTATTAAAAAAAAGTTTTATTATGTAGTGGTTCAGAATGTCCTTATGCCTACCTGTAATAGGTGTTAATACCAAATCATCCGTAGGAAGTCATAATCATGTTTTTACAAACAAAACCTCTTAGCCAAGATTATATATTTCAAATAGAAATAAAAAGTAATATGAACATAAGGGTGGCCCAAAATTATCAAATTCACTTGATACCCCCGAGCACCCACTGGTTTTATTACTGTAGTTTATAGTAGTATAGTGCAAAAATTTCAATGCCCTACGCGGGACAGATGGCAGTGCTCAACGCTTATATTCTCACACTGTCAGATATATGTATATGAGCGCTGCGTTTTGTGTATACGCTGAGCAGGTTTTTGTTTGAGGGTGTTCCTCGTAATATTGCTCTGGGAAAACTAACTTTAAAAAAGTTTGTGAGAGTTCATTCGTATAAGAAAGAAAATAAAGAAAGGCTCTAGTTTGAAAGTGTGAATATTTTGTTCAGAAATTGTTTTTATCAAGGAAATAAAAAACACCCGAAAAAATTGCGAATATGCCTTTGTCATCAAGTTCAACATGTCAAGCAGACACTGTATTTTTGATAGGAGTAAAAGATTTAGAGCCAATATCTAGGTGTCATCAACTACCAACTCTAAGACAAGTTCTTCTTAGATTTCACTTCTTCCTACAAGAAAAAAAATCAGTTCGAAATGCAAGTCACAGTACTGGAAAATAATTAATTTTAGTGTGGCAAAAAGCCACTATTCCGATTAGACTTGCGAAGCATTAAATTGATAAGCTCGAGAAACACCATTCTGAATGGCTTCTTTTAAAGAAAAATAAAGGCAGAATATCTGATACCCAAAAGAATCGTAATTTAAAATTTCAAGATCAGTTGGATATACTTTTTTACATAAATTTTAATAATGATGCACTTACTATGCGCAAAGTAGAGAGTTTTTAATTGACCAGAGGATGGAACATAAAATTATTATATCATTACAAGACAAGATATACTACAAAAAGCAAGAAAGAATTGTTCAAAAAAAAAAGAACAAGGCCGACTTAAAAAAGGGAATAAGCTACACCTTGCTTTCATAATATCTCCAGATATGACTTATTCAAGTTTAGATACAGAACATGAATCACCTGAGTACTCTGATTCTGCTGAAATTTAATCAAACGAGCTTCCCAAAAAAAGAATATTTCACACAGACCTGCAAACTGAAAGACTCCAACGAAATTATTATTCTTTAAACACGTCACTAGCGCATTAGATCGCAATAAGATTTCTGATAGGCAAGCACTAAGTTTAAAGGTCCCTATTGCAGCAGCATTGGGACATGAACCTAATTCATTGCCATTGTCACGAAGTACCATTCAGCGCAAAAGAAAAGAAGGAAGAAAATGCGTGTTTCTGCAAACTTACTGAATGGGGTTTGGAGAGGAAAATAGTAGGAATGTGTTTTGATACTACATCCGTTAATACTGGATTATTAAAAATGGAGCTTGTGTTATGCTGGAACAAAAAGCTGGAAAAGAGTTTTTATTGCTAGCATGCAGGCACCACATCTTAGAAATTCTTTTGAGTAAAGTGTTTGATTTTTGCTTCGTAAATCCAGTTCTCCTGATATTTCCTTATTTAAAAGATTCAAAGCATCATGGGCATCTATACGAAGAGAAAACTATAAACCATTAGAAGAACCTGCAGGCAGAGACATTTTAGAACTTGCTTCAGTAAAAGTTTTACTACTTGCCTTAAAAAGCAAAAAGCAGCCCAGGGACGATTACATGGAGCTAATAGAATTGTCATTACTAGCCTTGGGTCATACTTAAGATACAATTCATTGGAGAGCTCCAGGTGCGGTACATCATGCTCGTTGGATGGCGAAGCAGATATATACCATAAAAATTTACTTATTTCGTGACGAAAGCGGTTTCAAAACTAAACTAAAAGAGAAATCTCAGCTAGAACGCTTTGAGAACTTTGGAGTCCTTGTGTACGTTAAATATTGGTTTGAAGCTCCTATGGCTACAAATACAGCTTGCACAAACCTATCTCTTTGGTGGTAAAAAATACAATAAAGTCTCATATGTGGTACCTCTCGGATGAACTGGTTGCACTAAGTTTATTCTCAGAGAAAATATCAAATGAGAAAAAGGAGGAAAGTGTCAAAAAGATTAAGTTTGAACCCTCTGGTCGGAAAATAAGAGGAGATTCGTTTTTGACTTTGTCAATGAAAGATCATTGCAGCTGTTTGACAAATTATTGATAAATTCAGATTTCTTGACAAATAACCTAAATGAATGGCATAATAATAAACATTACATTAATGACACAATAATCGCAAAAAACTTGAAAGTTGTTAATGTTATAATTCAACCTGGTGTCAAACTTTTGGAGGGGTCAATTAGCTTCTGACAAACGACGAAGAAGAGAAACAGTTGATTTTGCGAGTGGTTGAAGCTAACAGAATGTGTTTTCCAAAAAAAACAAGCCGTAATTGAAAGTTTGAAGCCGTCATCTTCGAAAAACTAAACCTGCTTTTTAACAGCTTTTTTTCTATTTTTTACTGTAGAATAAATTATTTTTCTACTATTCAGATAATTGTACTTTTTTTAAGATAACAAACATTTTTATTTGTTGTTAATGTTACATTGGCACAGAATACTACAGAATTGTCACGAGACGGAAGATTTTGGGTTTTGTTTTTTTGTCTCTTTTTGTCTGCCCTTTTTGCATTTCTCTTTGCATCATCTTTTATGCCGCAATACAATGAACACAAATTTATTTAGTTGAGATTTATTTGCAAAGCTTTTGTAAAAATTCACTTTTAAGTTTACCACAACACAAGTAAATAATATTTAAGTAAAAAAATAACACTATAAAACAAAAAAATATTAATAGGTACTTTTTTTGCACAACACACAACGTTTGTTGAACTAATGCATTTTTTTAACGTGGTCTGTGTTTTGTTATTTTTGTTTTGATCATGCCATTTGTGTTGATTGTTGCTGCCTGTTTTTACACATTGCCACTTCACTACCAAAAAAAGCTTTCTGTCTTTTTCTTCGAAAGCTGCCCTCGCAACTGATTTGGGCCTTTTTCACTCGTCACTTTTTACAGTTCTGTGGTATTCTGTGACATTGGTGTGAGCACTGTCTTTCAATTGGAAGTTTATCTTCAAACTTTGCATACTAATTTTATTGATAGTAAAAAAATTAGTAATCTTGAAATTTTTTCTTGAAAATATGGATGAACATGCTTTTTGTATTAAATATCTGTCAATTTGTAGACCAAAATTTAAAACTTTCCATGAATTGTTTGATTTTTTTAATTTTGTTTTTTAGTTCTTGGTGTTTCAATAAATAAAACTGATGCATTTTTTCCATATTTAATTTTTCATGAATTTTTAAGCATGAAGATGTTCTAGAACCAGTGTTCGAAAATAAAAACTAAATATCGCTCCTTAGTGTTCGGTTCGTTAGATTTGTGAAAAACACAATCGCTAATGTAGTTTGTGTAGAAAATCATTAAAAAAATAACGTCTCCCTGTTGGTAATCTTTCGAACACAAAAATAATAATGTTTTTATCAAACTCAACAAAAGATGAGAACATTTAATTCCATTCTGTTTTTTTTTTAATCCACAAACATCATTGTGTTCGGTTCGGCACATTAATGTTCGCTTGACCGTTTTTGGCTGGTAAAAAAACCAAACAAATCTTACAAAAACAAAATACAACAAAAAGCCAGCAAAATAATTTTACACAGTCAAAACATATACATACACAATACACACACAAGCTGTTCTTGGTGCGGTCGTTGCTAAAATATTTTGTTTGTTCATTTCTTTATCAATGTAAAAAAAGAAACATTATAGAACATTAAAATATAATGTTTGTCTACAGTATCACTACAATTGTTCTGTTTTTTAACGAAGAACAGAACAATATATAATGTTCGGCTCTTTCTTGAAAATAGTTACGAGCGGTATTAAAGGTTGTGTTCGTATACACAATCACTAAAAAACAAATATCGTTCTTGGGTGTGTGAGCCGATCGCATAATAATGTACTGCTTATTTTCGAACACTGGCTAGAACTACTTAAGATTTCTTAGTGCCTTAACTGTCATTCCGTCCTCGGCAACACAACTGAGAAATATTTCACCCAATGATTAATTTTTGGCAGCGTTAATAGTGTAGTATTATTTGCAGTCCATTAAGAACTTCTTGGAACGGAGTGAAGTATTATTTGCCGTACATTTATGTCAAGCTTGTGAACTCATTAAAGGTGATTGATAAGTCGTGACGTTAAAAACCTGTGCAACTTATCATTTAAGGGCACTTCAAACGCCTTTGCCTTCGAAATATCTTCAGAGATGACATCTGTATAAAAATATACATATTCAATATTTAGAATACTCTCACTGAAATTGCTAACTACATTTTTAACTGAATATTTTTTTTTGTAGTATTTTGAATTTTTTTTAGTTTTTTTTACAAGAACACACGCTTTTATAAGAGACTAGTTGTTTGGTCCCGGCGTTGCTCGGGATTTTCCAAATTATAATAAAAAATATATATAAAATTGTAACGTTACTGACTGACTGACTGACTGACTCACTGATTCATCATCGCACAGCCTAAACGTCTGAAGCTAAACACTTGAAATTTGGCCCAGAGATTGGTCACACCCCAAATCGATCCACTAAGACGGGATTTTTGGAAATTCGAATTCTTAAGGAGTAAAAAAGGGTAAAAACGGGAAAATTCGGTAATCTTATATCTCCAAAACTAAAAGAGATACAAAAAAATGTAGTACTTATCGGTGTTCTTTAAAAAAATTAGCGGACAGGTGTCTGGTACTTTTTTGAAATTCGGCCCTTTTAGGGAGTAAACGGGTAATACCTGAATTTTGGTACTTTTTTGACACCCCATCTATCTTTTGATCCAATAAACATAGAAACAAAGTTTATACCACATTCGAAACTTATCAAAAAAATACGAATATAAATTTAAGAGGTGAAAATCGTAACTATTTTTGGTACTTTTTTTTACAAAACATTTTTCTACATTCATTGAGATATTCGTACCAAATTATGGGCTCCCACTACAATACTGAAATTTTTGAAACTTTAATGGGGGGAACAAATAGTACCAAAAAAAAAAGGAAATACGGGAAATTTGATATTTTTCTTTAGCTTTTTGGTTCTACAACTGGTATTTTTTTAATTATCGTTAATATTGGACCCAAAAACATAAGATTCAACATGCAATGTCCTGAGGGGATAAGAATCTATTGCGGAACTTTTTGGTACTTTTTTGTTCTATAACTGGTACTTTTTGAATTTCCGTTAATATTGGACCTAGAAACATAAAATTTAAAATGCAATGTCCTGAGTGAACGAGAATCTGTAAGAGGGATCTTTTTGGAACTTTTTTATTTTTTGACTGGTACTTTTTGAATTTCAGTTGGTATTGGACCTAGAGAGATAAAATTAAACATGTAAGGTCCTGAGTGAATAAGAATCTGTAAGAGGGCTTTGTGGTACTTTTTTGTTCTTTAACTGGTACTTTTTGAATTTCCGTCATTATTGGACCTAGAAACATTAAATTCAACATGTAATGTGCTGAGTGGATAAGAATCTATGATGGAACTTTTTGGTACTTTTTTGTTCTTCAACTGGTACTTTTTGAATTTCCGTTAGTATTGCACCTAGGATGAAAATCTATAAGAGTGAACTTTTTGTTACTTTTTTATTCTTTGACTGGTACTTTCTAAATTTCCGTTGTTATTAGACCTAGAAAGATAAAATTAAACATGCAAGGTCCTGAGTGAATGAGAATCTGTAAAATCGCTTCTTGGTACTTTTTTGTTCTTTAACTGGTACTTTTTGAGTTTCCGTTATTATTAGAACTAGAAACATAAAATTTAATATGCAATGTAATGAGTGGATAGGAATCTATAAGAGGGAAGTTTTTGGTACTTTGTTATTCTTTAGCTGGTGCTTTTTTAATTTCCGTTAATATTAGACCCAGAAACATAAAATTAAACATGCAAGGTTCTGAGTGGATAAGAACCTGTAAGAGGGCTTTAAGGTACTTTTTTGTTCATTAGTTGGTACTTTTTGAATTTCCGATAGTATTGGACCTAGAAACATAAAATTCAACATGCAAGGTCATGTGGTCCGTTTTTACAAAATATTTTTCTCCATTCATTGACATATTCGTACTTAATTATTGACTCCCACTACAATACTGAAATTTTTTATACTTCAATGGGGGAAAAATAGTACTAAAAAGGGAAAATACGGGAAATTTATATTTTTCTTTAGCTTTTTGGTTCTACAAATCGAATTTTTGGTATAATTTCCGTCCAATACTGAGACCTAGAAACATAAAATTCAAGATGCAATGTCCTGAGTGGATATGAATCTATAAGAGGGAAGTTTTTGGTACTTTTTTGTTCATTAACTGGTACTTTTTGAATTTCCGTTATTATTGGACCTAGAAATATAAAAATCAATATGTGTAATGAGTGGATAGGAATCTAAAAGAGGGAAGTTTTTGGTACTTTTTTGTTCTTTGGCTGGTACTCTTTTAATTTCCGTTAATATTGAACCTAGAAACATAAAATTAAGCATGCAAGGTACTGAGTGAATGAGAATCTGTAAGAGGGATTTTTGGTACTTTTTTGTTCATTAACTGGTTCTTTTTGAATTTCCGTTAGTATTGGACCTAGAAACATAGTATTAAACATAAAAGGTCCGGAGAAAATTTGAATCTGTAAGGAGGGCTTTTTGGCATTTTTTGTTCTTTAACCGGTAATTTTTGAATTGCCGTTAATATTGCACCTAGAATCATAAAGTTCAACATGCAAGGTCCTGAGTGGATAAGAATCTATAAGAGGGAACTTTTTGGTACTTTTTTTATTTATTTACTGGTTCTTTTTAAATTTCCGTTAGTATTAGACTTAGAAAGATTAAATTAAACATGCAAGGTCCTGAGTGAATGAGAATCTGTAAGATAGGCTTTTTAGTACTTTGTTGTTCTTTAACTGGTACTTTTTGAATTTCCGTTAGTATTGGACCTAGAAACATAAAATTCAACATGCAAGATCCTGAGTGAATAAGAATCTGTAAGATGGCTTTTTGGTACTGTTTTTTGTTCCTTAACTGGAATTTTTTGAATTTACCTTAATATTGAACCTAGAATAATTAAATTCAACATGCAATGTCCTGAGTGGTTGAGAATCTATAAGAGGGAAATTTTTGGTACTTTTTTATTTACTAACTGGTACTTTTTGAATTTTCGTTAGTATTGGACCTAGAAAAATAAAATTAAACATGCAAGGTACTGAGTGAATGAGAATCTGCAAGAGGGTTTTTGGAACTATTTTGTTCTTTAACTGGTACCTTTTCAATTTCCGTATTTGTTGGACCTAGAAAAATAATATTAAACATGCAAGTTCCTGAGTGAATGAAAATCTGTAAAAAGGATATTTTGGTTCTTTTTCGTTCTCTAACTGGTAGTTGTTTTAAATAAACGGGTACTTTTTTTTAATTTAATATTAATTTTTGTGCATTAAATAAAAAAAGCTAAAAGCTGCCTGGTACTTTTACGAAATTCGGCCCTTTTAGGTAGCAAACGGGTAAAACCTGTATTTTGGGTCTTTTTTCCACCATCTAGCTTTTAAATCAATACACATAGAAATAAAAATTATATAACATTTGTAACTTATCTAAAAAATACAAATGCATATTTGGTACTTTATGGAAATTCGAACGTTTAAGGGGTCAAAATTGTACCAACATATGTTTGTTACTTTTTAAAAAAGATTTTTTCTCCATCTATTTATCTTTCATCGCAGAGCCTAAACGTCTGAAGCTAAAAGGTTGACATTTGGACCGGAGGCTCTCCTCTCGCCCAATTGATCCTGCTAACCTCATACCTCCTAAGATATGTTTGTTACTTTTTTCAAAATATTTTTTCCATATATTTATCTTTCGTCGCAGATCCTAAACGTCTAAAGCTAAAAGTTTGACATTAGGACCGGGGTCTGTCCTCTCGCTAAATCGATCCTGCTAGCCTCATACCTCTTAAGCTAAAGGAAAACATTAACATTTATTGTTGTACTTTAGAAAAATTCGCTAACCTCATATCTCCTAAACTAAAAAAGAGTTACAAAATTAAAAAAATTACCAGACTGGTGTTTGGTACTTTTTTGAAGTATGGCCTTTTTGTGGAGTAAAAGGGTAAATACAAATTATATCACATTCGTACCTTATCTTAAAAAATACAAAACAGATTTGGATTTTTTTTGAATTCAAATGTTTAAGGTGTGAAAATCGTTCCAAATTTTGTTATTTTTTTCACAAAATTTTTCTTCATCGATCTATCTATATATATATATATATAAAATTGTAACGTTACTGAATGACTGACTCACTAATTCATCATCGCACAGCCTTAACTCCTGTAGCTAAAGACTTGACATTTGGAGCAGAGATAGGTGACTCCCCAAATCGATTCACTAAGACGGGATTTTTGGAAATTCGAGTGTTTAGGGGTAAAAAAGGGTAAAAACGTAATACTTATCGTTGTTCTTTAGAAAAATAAGCGGACAGGTGTCTGGTACTTTTTTAAAATTTGGTCCTATTAGGAAGAAAACTGGTAAAACCTTAATTTTGGTACTTTTTTGGCACCCCATCTTTTTTTTGAACCAATTAACATAGGAACAAAGCTTATACAACATTCGAAACTTATCAAAAAAATACGAATATGAATTTGGTACTTTTTCGAATTTCGAACATTTAAAGGGTAAAAATTGTAACTATTTCTGGTACTTTTTTTATACAAAACATTTTTCTCCATTCATTATCCAATGAGCTTGATTCAATTGCTGCCAAGTTGGAATTAACACAGCATAAATCGGAAGAGCTGGCTTCCATTTTGAAATCAAACAATTTGTTGGCTGTGTTAATTCCAACTTGGCAACAATTGAATCAAGCTTATTTTGATTTATTAAAATTGGCTCATTGGATACTGATGGCTCATATGGGGGATCATCACGTGCATGATATGTCGGAGCAGTCGTAGAAGAGAAAATATCTGGGCTAGAAGCTTTTGGCACAGGAATGTGGTCCGAATGAGGCAATGGTGTTGCGGCACTTGCAACACCAACGTAATTATACGATTTTCTTATCCTTTTTGCGGCTCCTTTATTCGCACATGCATAGCAATTCAATGGATTGTGACCTTCGCCAGGATTAGTCCAAGTGATTGGGATACCGAATGGCATACTTTCACGTCTTCTATTTTTCCAATCCATTAGACGGTTGTAGCAGCTTTTACACACTATATTTGGTACCCAATTTTCGTTCACTTTGGTTGAAGTACATCTCGTATGTTTGAACAAAATCAGTACTGAAATTTCCCCTTTTTTTATGTGTTGAGACATATTGACCACAGCAGTAGCAAAAGCTATTTATATCTGCCTTGCACAGTTCCATATTCTGTTCTCTTTTGTTCACTTTTAAAAAACTGGAGAAAAATCACTTTTACTGTTCGCGTTCGTCGGCACTTGTTGAATGACAAAAATCACAGAACCAGTGTGAGAAAGAGAAGAAGTATAATGATAATGCATGTTTTATGTGAACATTACAGAACCAGTGTTGCCACATCAATATTTCTCTTTTAGTACAGTAGAAAAATATGAGAGAGTTCGGCTTGTGAGTGTCAATGTTTTCTCCAAATAATGTTGTGCATATCTGGAGCAAATTTTTTAAATTCTTACATTTACCTAATTGTGAATAAATGAGAAACGCGTGCATCGATTTTCATGATCTATGCCTTTTTTTTGCTCATGAGTTATGTGACTTTACGCGAAAGTAATTAGTTTTGGCACTTTTTTCCATTTTGGATTTTTTATGAATTTAAAAAAAAAAAATATTTAAATTTTTAGGCAAAAAATACTTTTTTCCCTTCAAACATTAATTTTTAACTTCGAAAGTGTTGCACATATAGGAAAACGGTATAGAAACAGATTAGAGAAATTGTAATTCTTAATTTTTCTAAATTTGTTTCATCAAAATCGGACAAGTGGTTCTCGAGTTATGTTAAACTACGTTTTTGCCAAAATGTCACAACTAAGCGAAAAAACATCAAGATAAGGAACAAATTTAAAAGGTCATAAAAAAAAACTGACACATACGAACGCCAAGGCCTTTTGAGGGTTTTACTATACTGACCTAGTACCATCACCCTGACTTGGAATTTCTCACCCCCCAGACAATAATCCCAAAAATGTTCCATAGTGTAACCGTTCGATCTCCTTAGTAAATAGCTTTAACTTTGTTGTAAAGAATGTGTAGATGATTTATCTTGATTATATTCGGCAGAAATAAATCATGTGAATTTTAACCTCATAACATTACTTTGTTTTGGTGAGCCAATCGATTCTACATATAGTACAATTTTGAAAATTCTTCTGTATGGTGTATGGGCTTTACGGATTATAATTTCGAAACTGGGAATTATCTCCTTTCGTAGGTTACTTTATATTATCAGCCTGTTTTTAGAAAATGAAAATATTTGTTCGTTCGTAAAAAAAACGAACGAAATCAGATTTAGGTTTTCATAAAATTAAAAAACATTTCATGTGAGTGACAAAAAAAGCTTTAATTTTTTTCTATATATTTTTGGTTCATATAAAATGAACATCTTCGCAATAAATGAAAACAAAAGTGAAAAGTAGACGATAAGTAAAAGGCATTCGTTTAAAAAACAAATCACCACAAAATGGAAAATAACTGCGATATTTTAAAAAAAGGAAACCTAACAAACTAATACTATTATAAAATATTCTATAAAGGTTCACTTATAATATCATAAATATGTATTTACAGGTTCAAAAAATATTAGAAACAATGGAACTACATACGCTCAAAAATATGAACATAATTATGTACATAAGAGCGGGTCGACCACCTTACAAAATAAAGTTTGTGCCAGTCACCGCTTTGAATGAAAGGTATGTCAATGATGTTTCTAAAACGGTTAAATTTTTATAGCCACACCTCCATATGCAGCCCATTTAGTTTTTTAAATATAGCGCTGCCATTTAAAACCCGATTACATCATGTCGCGTACCGTTGTTCATGGCATAGTACGTACTCCCTCTAAAATTGGAGCTTAAGAATAACTCTGGATTTCTGATCGATATTTTTTGGAATTTGCAAGGCATCGACACACTGTCAAAATCAATCGACAAAAAGTTTGGGTCAATTTCCGCTAATTATACTTTTACACTTTTAAGTTAATCTGAAAGGACAGATAATTATACGTACGATGCCAAATAGAAAACTGTTCTTTTTAAAATAACAAGATTTTAAGGAAAAATAATATACGGAAAGTGGCACAAGCTAAACTTGCAAGCAAATTCTTAAAGACTGCAGTAATTTTAGAAAAAATATTACTGTTTTGTTAAAATAGGTAAGAAAACAAAGGACATTTGTAATGAAATGCGTGCATATATTTTTAACAAAAGGAACGTTGCGAATTCCTTGAGTTCAAATTTTAAAATTTTTACATTACATTACATAGCCGCGTACTAAGAAAAAACAAACATTAATTGGGGATATAAACAGATAAAAGCGGCTCGACTTCGCACCTAAGTATGCGGACAAATCAATTGTCTTAAATTTAATAATGAAATAAATATTGGCTTTCATTTAAAAATTTTTGATTTATTTATTATTTTAAATATCTCAAATTTTTGGAAAGTTTAAGAATTGTTAAGGCGTACGTACTATTATCTGTGTGACTGTACATACACTGTAGTGTAAAATACCACCGTTCTTCCGAATGTTTCAAAAAATTATATCTTCGCAAATATCTTCTACATATCTATATGTCCTGCTTGCGTGCTCGTTGAATGCAGACGTGTCTTTCTCTTTTAACTCGGCATACGGTTTTTTTTTAACATAAATAATTGTATATTTATAATATCATATTATTTTTTTAAAAAATAATATAAGATCAGCGAATGAATGGACGCTTTAAAATAATTTTTAAATTAGTGAACATAATATTTATAATACAAATATTAAAAATTACAAATAACAAAAATATATGTATGTACACACATACATATACATACATACATTTTAAGCAAAAACATTTCTTGTTTTTCTTTATTCTTTTTTTTTATTCTCGGGGTTTTTAAACAACAAATAAAAAGAAGAGCACAATTAAACAAACAGTAATATATAAAAAAAACGCTTATGAATGCTAATAATGCAAAAACAATAAAACATAATGAAAGAAATGCATATGTTACAGTGAGTGTTGACGAAACAAAAGTAGAAACAAAAAAAAGAATCGATGATAGCAATTACTTAACGGCTAAACCTATTACTCGAACGCGTTCGCTCTCACCCTCTTTATTTACAAATACGGTCGATCGTAATACAATAACAAGTTTGTTAACTGCAAGCGCTGCCGCAGAGCCAAAAAAAACTTTAATAAGTGATGATACGGTTAACCCCAAAACGGCCGCTATGGACAACTCAGTAACTCAAGTAAAAACTTCTCAAAAGCCTACAGTACAAGTTGGTATGGACAGGTACATAACAGTGCTCAAACGGGGACGCAGCCCTACCTCTGCAGCAGTTGCTTCGGCCTCAAAAGTACCAACTTTTGATAAAATAAATTCTCAAAATCGTTTTGCGATTCTGGAGGATGAATCCTCTGAAGCACCAAACGTCATTAAATCGTCCAAGCCTCCCCCGATATATCTTAGGGAACAAAATTCAAATGAGCTCATAAAGAGTTTGATATCAGTGATAGGTGAAAATTCGTTTTACGTAGCGGCTATCAAGCGTGGTAGTATAAACGAGACAAAAATTCAAGTCAATCATGAGAATGATTTTCGAAAAATATTAAACAACTTTGAGGCACTAAAAAAAAAACTTTTATACATACCAACTGAAAAGCAGTAAAGGTCTTCAGGTAGTGATTAAGGGTATTGACTCATGTGTGGACCCAGAAGAGGTAAAAACATTCCTAGAAGAAAAAGGCTTCAAGGTAAAACATGTAGCAAACATTAAAAATAGAGAAAAAATTCCCCAACCACTTTTTCGAGTGGAATTTGAACCCGGCGACGTAAAGCTTAAAAAAAATGAAACGCATCCCATCTATGATTTAAAATACATTCTGTACAGAAAAGTAACTATAGAGGAGCCGCACAAGAGAGGTGGTCCCGTTCAATGTTTGAACTGCCAAGAATTTGGCCATACTAAGGCATACTGCTACTTACCCCCTGTTTGCGTAGTATGTGGTGAGCTACACGGTACAATTCTTTGCGATAAATCTAAAAATGACCCCAACGTTAAAAAATGTAGCAACTGTGGTTGTAATCACACTGCCAATTATAGAGGATGCCCTGTATACACTATCGTAAAGCAGTCGGTTGGACCGAAAACTAATTCCCCTCAAATGCAGGTAACAAATCAGCTAAACACTAATGTCATTCAGGCTCCACAGCCTAGTAATAACAGAACCTCCTACGCTAACATTCTAAAATCAAACCATGTGCCAATGCAAGGTTCTTCGCCAATTAATGAAGAAACTCCAGTTTCTAATTTAAGTCGTCTTGAAAAAACCATGGAAACATTAGTGCAAACAGTTAATAATTTTACGAACACAATGGGTAATATGATGCAGGAAATTCTAAGAATGCAATCGATGTTATTGCAAGCTGTACTTAACAAGCCATGAACTGTTTAAAAATCTGTTTTTGGAACGCAAACGGCATCCGCCAACATAAAAATGAATTAGAATACTTTCTAAGAAATAAACAAATTGATGTCATGTTGGTTTCTGAAACTCACTTGACCTCAAGAAATACGTTTAAAATCAATGGTTATATACTATATGATACTAAGGACCCTCGAGATAGAGCTTGTGGAGGCTCTGCCATTTTGATAAAAGCCCGAATCAAACACTACTTAATGTTTGATCATTGTGAAGATTATCTGCAAGCAACGACTATTTGTGTTGAAGAGCTTAATCGAAACTTAGTAATTTCTTCTTTATACTCTCCACCTAGATTTGCCATATCAGAAGGCCAATATTATAAATATTTTAAATCATTAGGACCCTGTTTCCTCGCCGCTGGCGATTATAACGCTAAACATACCTTCTGGGGGTCACGACTTATAACACCAAAAGGTCGTGTTTTGTTTAACACAATCTCTAAAATGGGTTTAAACGTGGTCGCGAGCGGACAACCAACATATTGGCCTACTGATCAGCAAAAAATTCCAGATGTTATCGACTTTGGCGTGGTTAAAAACATCCCCACAGAAACGGTTCATGTTGAAGCTTCCTTAGAATTATCATCCGACCACACACCTACAATTGTTACTATATCGAACCCAAATAGAATTGTATCTCCGTCATGTTACTTAGCGACTCCAGCCACACAAATAAATTGGTTAAAATATAAAAAATTTCTCAGTGCCCATTGCCTAGAAAATATTTCGCTTAGTACACCGGAGAATGTGGATGTCTCTATTGTTAACTTTGACAGTTATCTTAAACTAGCTGTTCAACATTCCAGCGTTACCCCCAAAAAAATTAAAAATAATAAAATATATTCTTCAGATGTCGAGCGGCTCTTGACTGAAAAAAGGAGAGTTCGAAGAGAGTGGCAACTGTACAGATCCCCGCAACTTAAGAATGTATTAAAAGAGTGCACAAAAAGGCTAAGAAAGTTACTGCAGACTCAGAAAACGGCTTCTCTAGAAAAATATCTTAAGGAACTTGATGCAACTCCACAATCTGACTACTCATTATGGCGTGCAGCTAGAAATCTAAAAAGGCCAGTTATATCTAAGCCACCATTAAGAAACTTGAATGGTAGTTGGGCAAGAAACGATATTGAAAAAGGAAATCTGTTTGTTAGCCACTTGAAAAACGTATTTACACCAAATATATCTCACAATATTGCGGTCGAGTTACCACCTGTTGCTGCTAGAGCAGCTATTCCCCTCAGATTTGAGATAAGAGAAATCGAACAGGCTATTTGTGACTTAAACACTAAGAAGGCACCTGGTATTGATAAAATCAGTAATAAAATGCTTTTAGAGCTACCTCGCACAGCAAAGAAAATTATTCTTTTTATTTTTAATGCTATTTTACGCCTTGAATACTATCCTCAAAAATGGAAGGTTTCCTTAGTTACCATGATACCAAAGCCAGGTAAAGATCATACAAAAGTTGAGTCATATAGGCCTATTAGCTTATTATCAAATATGTCAAAGCTGTTTGAGAATTTATTAGTTTCAAAATTAACACCGATTTTAAGTGAAAATAGATGTATTCCAAACCATCAGTTCGGATTTAGAAGAAAACACAGCACAATCGAACAGACTCATCGAATAGTTAATGTCATAAGAAAAGCATTTGAAGAAAAAAAGTATTGCTCAGCACTCTTCATCGATGTTTCGCAAGCTTTTGATAAAGTCTGGCATGAAGGCTTATTACATAAATTGAAGAAAAATTTACCAGCAAACACACACAAGCTGCTAGAAAGCTACTTAGTCGGTCGTCAATTTATTATTAAAGAAGGAAATTTCTTAAGTTCACCTCAGCCCATTGGTGCTGGAGTCCCGCAAGGCAGCATCCTGGGCCCTCTATTATACTTAATTTATACTTCGGACATGCCAACAAGCAACTACACCCAAACTTCAACATTTGCAGACGATACAGCTTTTCTAAGCGTCCACGAAAACCGTTATGAAGCATCTCGTTACTTACAGCATCATATATTTCAACTAGAAATATGGTTAAGACAATGGAGGATAATGGTCAATGAGCAAAAATGCGTGCATATAACATTCACCTTGCGCCGGGAATCTTGCCCCCATATTACAATCAACAATCAAATAATTCCTCAACATTCGCATGTAAAATATCTCGGTATACATCTGGATCGGCGATTAACGTGGAAATGCCATATAGAGGCAAAATTAACTCAAATGAAACTAAAAGCCATTCAAATTCATTGGCTTATTGGTAGAAACTCTGTCCTTAGTCTCGACTGCAAACTTCTTCTTTACAACTCCATCTTAAAGCCAATCTGGTGCTATGGTATTCAGTTATGGGGCACTGCCTCGGCCTCTAATATAGAAAAAATTCAAAGACGCCAAAATAAAATTATTCGAATAATCACAGCTGCCCCTTGGTATGTAAAAAACTCAAATATTCACAAGGATCTCAATGTTCCATTAGTCAAAACTACTATAACAAAAAATGCAGTAAAATATTTAAAAAGGCTTGAACAACATCCAAATCCACTAGCTCGAAATATTTTAAATCATGGCGGCCACACTCGCTTAAGAAGAAGAGACACTGCAGCACTTATCCAATTAGATGAGCGATAAACACCTATATAAGTGAACAGAACCCGTGATGAAGAAAATTTTTGTCTGGCACTGGCAGGACAAAAAATAACGTATTAGGTTAAGATTTGATTAATTATTGTTAGTTCATATTTAATATATGAAGATTCAATAAATAAATAATGAGAAAAAAAAAAAAAAAAAAAAATATCTATATGTTGATGTGCAGCAAAAGATCTTCTATATGTATTTCTTTTATTTATTGCTATTATTGTTAACATTTTCATTCAACACTTTTATTTTTACTAATTTAGTAACACTTTTTATGAAATATTTTATTTTTGAAATTTAATTTTAATTTTTGTAAACAAAAGCAAAAAACAGTGTGACACAAAGAATGCTGACGAAGGCCGTAGCGGGCCAGAAAATGCATTACATTCTGCTGCAATATAATAGTCTGGTAGTGTATAAAAGTCATTCCTAAAAATTTAAGGAATAGAACTATTACAAAAAAGCTTTATAAAAAATACATAACTTAAATGTAACTCATAGAATAAATTCGAAAAATAAAAAATGTTGAATAGGATTATAATTTCTTAATGCAAATACAATATTTTATTTTCAAATAAGCCATTTCTGGCTTTTTTGGGGCATATTGTGCACAATTTTTGCTTCATATTTAACGCCCATAAGACGCATATTAAGAGCATACATTCGGTTTCCCAGGTTATGGTTATATGTAATAGAAATCGATCGATTTCAAAATAAATTCTTATTATCTCAGAAAATTTGTTTTGGTTTTTTGTGTATTGTTTTATTCCCAGCTAGCATTTTGTATCATAATCTCATCATTTAGGAATCAGATTCATAAGCAAAATACCCGTATCTAAGCTAATATTTCAATTATAAATGATACTCTCGTTGTAATAAAATGGCACCGATGAATCACCGGAAAGAATCATTTGTGATAGAATTTTCTGATTTCTTTTCGAGCATTTTAATGCTAGTTTTAATGATCATTATTGAGTTGTTTCGTCTCATTATTCAATCGTAAATTAGATAGCTTTTAATTATATTTCATGTAATTTTTTAATCTGCATGTTTTTTATTTTTTCTTTTGATTCGAACCAGCTGTATTTTGAACCAAACAAAAATTATCGGTTTTTCGTAATGAAGGAAGAAACAATTTGCACTAACATTTATTATCATAAATTGTCAATAATTTTGGGTTTCTTTTTAAGATTTCTTTTTTTGTTTGGCTGACACGAAAGTTTTGTTTTTATTTCTTTGATTAGTTTAACCAAGGCGAATTCATAAAGGTGACATTTTGGGGTCATGTGTTTAATGTTTATTTCCTTGTGTGTATACTGAATGTCAAGCGTTGTTTAGATTTTATGAAAAAATTTGTTAAAATTTTAAATTCAATAAAAATATAAATTCTTGAAAAAAAAGACTTAATTAAATGTTATAAAAAGTGAACATAAACACAAGAATTTTAAAAGTCGTAAGGAATAAATGGAGCCACAATAAATTTGCAATACAGGAAAAAAATTAACCTTCTAAAGCAATTGTGTATATTTTATAAAGGCTTGTTTTCTTTATCTAACAATCTAGATAGAAATCTAATGAGTTTTGTTGCGACTGTCAAAAAATCTAATTTAACATGACAGTTTGTGTTCACACCATCACACAAAGTATAAACACTCACACATGAAATAAAATGCAACCCTGATCCAATGAAAAGTATGATTGTTTAGAAATTTTTCAAAAACGATGAAGTCGTATGGCTGGCTTGTCAAACTTTTTTTTCATAATACTTGTCATTTTCGTGACACATTGCATTCACACTATCACACTTTGTCATATTACTTGAGTTTTTGACTGGTATTAATACAAAGTATAATGGTATAAACAAGCCTTAAGCGGCCCATACACTTGCAATAAAATTGTTCAATTTTACGTATTGTACAATTATATCGCCAATGTGTATGTGATATTCGAAGGTGGTACAATATATTGGCAACAAACAAAAGACTTTTGATTTTTATTGCACAACGAAAAGAAAGTGAAGTGTGTTGGCAACATTGTACAATGCTGTTTATGTTATTTCTATAGGTTATGTTCACCTTTTTATTGAATGAATGAAATCATGGTGCGACTTATAGCATAATATAGGACAAAATGGAAATAATACGGCGAATATCATATACAATAATATTGCAAGTGTATGGGCCGCTTTAAGCAAATAAATTTGACATTCATCCTAACTTTTTACAAAAACAAAATACATAGTATTTTTTCGAAAAAAGTGACAGCTAGCATAACTCTATCTCATGATGCGGTCACCTGTATGAATTCGCCTTGAGTTTAACATATCAATGAATCATATAAAGGGTGTTTTTTTATAGAGTGACACAAGTTTAAATTATAATAAAACAAGGAAATATATTTAATATCAATGAAACAGGCTTTATTGAAAAGCAAATTTTATAAAAAAAAGAATGTTAAAATATGATTTCTGCCATATGGCCGCCACGGCTGGCGCGTACAAGGCACAATCTGGATCACCAATTTTCAACAACTTTTCGCGAATGTTGATTTCCAGGTGTTCAATTGTTTTTTTGGTTTATCGACGTAGGCAAGTGACTTAACATTACCCCAAAGAAAATAATCCAATAGGGGTTAAATCACACGATCTTGGTGGCCAATTAATTGGGCCATTACTTGAAACTATTTTTCATCAAAAGTTTCTTTGAGTAAATTAATTGTAGCGCCCGCTATGTGGCATGTGGCTCCGTCCTGTTGGAACCACATATCAGCAAGATTAACCCTTTCAGTGTTTTTGTCGAATATATTCGACATTTCATTGTACTCTGCTTCTACGCCCTATTAATGTATAAAAATGTACCGTTTATTAAATTTTTTTTGTTTTATCTGAAAGAGAGACACTTTTGCTATTTAAATTTTTATTATAGTAGGCATTGAATTTCTTTTCTTATTATTGAGACCATTGTCGTACACTAGTCAGAAAATTTGTAAAAAGTTTATATTTAGGAAGCAAAAAAAAATAATTTCGGTGATCAGGCGATATTAAAAAAAATTGTATGTATTGATACAGACGTAAATTAGTCTTTCCTTGAAAAAAATATTGCAAAAATAAATTGTGTTGTTCTTTCGTGGACCTTTTTCGGTTGTCGAATATAATCGACAATTACCTTAAGAGGTTGTATTTTTTTTATTAGTAAGCACTACAAAAAAATGTTTTTATTTAGAAATCATAACATTTTCTCTGCGGATTTTCATAGAAAATGGAAAAATTAAATAATGATTAGATAATGGCCATGTTAGAAGCTGTATGAACGTAATTGAAGATGATGATGATGACGTCATATATGAAATTCCACTAGTGTAATCAAAGGATATTGTCCCTGCCGAGCAGAACGTTATGTCAAAATAAATATATTGACGATATATATATAGGTCCAGTCAAAAAGTCCACTGAACTCTGAAGTTTTCACTTGTATTGACTCATAAAAGCAATATAAGTTGGTGAACAGTTCGAATGCCCGAAAACCATGGAGGCATTAATTTTGTGCCACTGTCAGAAAACATTAAAATGTGTGAAATTGCTATGTACACCGTTTTCATATTTCAATAAATATTTAGCGGATAAATGGTAAAAAATCTATTTTTTTTCTTTTATTTCCGTACAAAAGAGAAGCATATATACTTAACAATAGGTATCCTTGAAGGTCAATGTCGAATATATTCGACATTCCCTAAAATCCAGGGGAGCGACTTGAGACGAAAACTAATATTTTTCCCGACTTCAGGGCCATGACATTACCTTAAATACAAATTTTCAGATTTTTATCTCGCCACAAATTATTTTTGACCCTGAAAGGGTTAATGCCACGTTATTGAGTTATGACAAAATTTCGAATCATGTTCCTATGCCGTTCACCATTGACAGTAACGTTCTGACCATCATCGTTTTTGGAGACATATGGGCCAATGACTCCGCCAGCCCATAAAGCGCACCAAACAGTAATTTTCTGCGGATATAATGGTGTTTCGACAAAAGCTTGTGGATGATCCTCACTCCAAATGCGACAATTCTGCTTATTTACGTACACATTCAACCAGAAATGGGCTTCATTGGAAAATAAAATTTTGAAAGGAAATTCAAAATCAATATCAATTTGTGCTTCATTATTTTGATTAAAAATTTCAACAATTTGCAAGCGGTGCTCTGGTGTGAGTCGATTCATAATGAAATTGCTCAAATAAAGCAGTGATGCCAACTCAAAGTTGTGACACTCGGTAGTAGGATCTTTTGAGCCCCAAAATTGAAATAAAATAGCAGCGGGGGAAGTGGTACCCACCATAGGACGCCAATGTTTAATATCGCATATCTTAAGAACTGTTAGAGTGAGAATGTTCAAATTTTGTAGAAGTCACTCTTATGGTATACTACACTTTTGAAGATAAAAATAAAGCGGGTAGGCGCAGGGGGAAATAGCTTCCATAGGATGCATATATAAAAAATAGCTCAACTGAAGAACTATTAAAGAGAGTGTCGTCAAACGTGGTTAAAGCTACTATTATGGCAAACTTTAAATTTCAATATAAAAATGGACGAGGTAGACAGAGGTATTTAACCAGGTAAACATCGTTAAAAGTAATTTGAGAAATAGGCAACTGCTTATTCGATTTTATCCATTAGGAAAATATTTTTACCATAACAATAAAATATTTATACCCACACCACAATAGTGGAAAGTTTAATATGCATTTGTGCTGATGTTTGTAACACCTTAAAATATAAAATAATACTTTCTGGGTTGAATTACCGGTGTCCGTCCGGCTGGCTGGCTGTCCATGTAAGCTTTGTACGCAAAGTACAGCTCGCAATTTCGGAGATAATTTGATAAAATTTGTTACATATGTTCTTAAGTGATGTAGGGTATGATATAGTCGGGTTTGACCGACTATACTTTCTTACTTGTTTTTTATTGTAGATTTGGACTCAAAAAGGTGGTTTTATATTGTCATGATTATGATTTACCTCCAAAATAATAGGCACGAGTGATTCGTTTGAGATAAACAATAACGACAGCTTGCGTTTATTCTTATGCAACAAATTGATCCCATTATTGAATTTTAATGTGTTTTTTAAAAAAAAAAGTTTTTAGTCATTTTTGGTCACCAAGTTTTGGCAACACTGGAGTACCCTAAATATTATTTTATAAAAATGTACTTTTTTGCGAACAAATCATTTTAATACTTACTTTGAATATGTAAATATATACATCCATATATTTGTGTGAGTGTGTGTGCTACCAACAAAAACGCACAACTTAAAAAAAAGGAATCCGAAAAAAACATGATTGATGTGCAAATCACGTCAGGCATACATACATTCATTTAAATTCGAACAAAAAGCTGCGTGATGTGTGTAACACTGGTGCTTAAACAGAAGCTTAATTTCATCAGGCAACAGTAGGAATTTAACTATTAGTCTGTCAAAGAGATGTACATATGTGAAAAGATTCAGACAAAATAAAAAGAAACTACATAACTGGAAAATTTGTGTTTGCACGTTTGTATTTATTTATAAATTTTAATACATATGTACACACGCACATTTATGGAACGATAAATTTATGAACTCGTTAAAAGAATTAATATTAAGGTGCTCAAAATGTGATTTGATTTAAAGCAAAAATAGTGCCCCATTCTTGGAAAAAAGTTAAAGTTGTGGTAATGGAAATAGGTGCTGGTTCACACACGTCAAGTTTGTCTCGTCAAATCTTGAGCCTTTAGGTGAGAAGGGAAAAGAGAATGCCATTTCCTTTCCCCTCCATCCTAAAAACTCAAGACTTGACGAGACAAACTTGAAGTGTGTACCGGCACAAAGATGTATGCACGTAAAAAGCAACGTTGTCACCTACGGAATAAAAATCAGTGCAAAAAAGACAACAAATACGACTCTGTTTACAAATCTATTTCAAAAAAGGTTATCGTGATTGGCGTGTTTGTTGCAAAAAATTTCGTTAAGTTGCTAATTACGACAGCGTTTATGTACAAATTTACAAAAACGCTTCTCCATACCTTAGGACGTGGTGGTAAATTTTACCCCTCTAAATTTTACTAAAAAAAAAATTAGTAAAAAATATTTTTTGATAATTATTTGTTTTTGAAAATTAAACTACTACATTTTGAATTACAAAAAATAAAGAAACCAAAAATTATTTTTATTTGTTTAAACAAAGCAGGTACTTAACTTCTCATACCTTTTTTTAATAAAAAAAAAGCTATACATTAAAAACTTATCAAAAAAATATGAATATAAAAAAAAACAAAAACTTAAAGTGCATTTTTGCACAGCCAAACATATACATTTAAAGTTATAAAAGAGATCATGAAAAAAAATAATTATGTGAAGAAACTACAGGTCAACAATTTTGGAGGTTTCTTACTCATCAAAACCTGCATCCCATACACATTGGCCTACTACATTGCAGACAAATCGGCAAGAACTAAAGTTTCCAACTTTGGTCGATATATCTTGGTTATCAATACACCACATCTGGGCGGGACTGGAGAATGGGCGTCACTAGTGCTGTTGACTGTGTCAATAGCGAATCAGTACAGATTCACTAGTGACATTTCCTATAGGGAAGTATATCAAAGCATAAAAGCTTTGTATTAAGTTCATTTAACTTAACAAACGCTCTACTTTAGCATTTAAGAAATGTTGGACTTAGAGCGACTGTTCAAACTCTGACAGTTCCTTAAAAGGATTTTCGATTATTGAACTTCTGAAGATATATCCTTGGATCCAGAACTCAGTTGTATTCATATTGATATTCCAAATCTGCTCACTATAATAGCTCCACTGGTTTTGGAATTTTTCCGTTTTATCCGGACTTAAATTCACACACTAAGAGAAATTTATATGTTTGTATGTTTTTATGTATGGACTAAAGACCTGCACGAGCATATTAGTAAGTATTGTTAAAGCAGATACACCAGATATTTATCTGTTACTACTGATATAAATGAGAGAATGAGCGTAACTGTTGTTGTATGGTTTTGCTTTTGCCCACTCACCATACCTTAAAAACAAAAACAGTTACTTATGGTTTTAGATTGAGTATGTCATAACATTTTTTTTGCTTACAAATATCTGTTGTCACCATAAGTATTTCTACAATTTCTGGGGTTATCTGTTGTATATTAAATGGACTATGTATACTATGGACTTACTTACAAATTGCAAAAAAATTATTTAAAAATAATTAGTATTGTGGTTATTTTGTTGAACTATTTTATGGTTTTTAATCCAAATTTTTAATAATTTTAATTAGGCTTAAGTTCATTAAATTTAATTTTCATTAAATTATTTTTATGAAGAAAGGAATTTTACAACATGAAAATTACTTAAAATTGTTATTGATACTCTTTCATTTTTGACCGTGGCGGGGGCTCGAACCCGGGCCGGCAGGTTACCATGACATGTTTCGATCGCAACCACTCGATCTCCTCAGATGGATTTGCCGTTTTACACTCGCAGCCATCGACGACTGCTGACGTCAATAGTCAAACATCAATCCTTAAACCAAATTGTATTTTAACCTTTGGTAGATCGAAGTTTGCTTTTTTGAATGATTATCCATTTTAATTGATTTAACATGTTCTTCCTTACTTCTGTTTTTTCGTACTTTTGTCAAGAATTTTTCTTGAAGTCCAAAGTACATTTTTTGTTTTTTCATTTTTTGTCTTTCTTTAAATAATAATGCAAACATTTGTTTTTAAAAAATATTCTATCATTACTATATTCACAAAACTAGGCAGCCTTAGGTTGAAATATGTATGTATAAGATATGAATTATAAGACGTTGTTGTTAGCGAGTATATTGGAATCACAAAAAAAATTAATTTCGAAAAAAAATCGAGTTAGGGCCCTTTTATATGAGATTAGCGATTTTTATCATATCATAAAAAACATGTGCATACACGTAGAGAAAAAACATAGTTGAAGTATGGGTAAAAAAAAACATTTTATGGTCCCTGCAATGGCAACAAATAAACTTTTGTTGTTTTTAGCAAAACTTTTTTCATAATATTTTGTTTCTATTTAAAAATTAAGTGAAAGTTAACTTTGAAACTTCAAATAGGGTTTATTTAACAAGAATATTTTATAATGTTTTAATAAAATTACTGTGCACTTAAGCATGTTATGGTTACCTTAACCATATTATTATCACGGCAACCATATTATGGTTAAATTCATCTATCCAAAAGCTATACCCATATTATGGTTGCCTTCAAACATGTTATGGTTAATATTTAATAACAATAATATGTTCGAAATTATAAAATTTTAAAACATTGTATGTTTAATTTTAAATTTAAATTAATATGATTAGAAAGCAACAACATTCTGGTCGCTTGAATTTTACTTGGCTTGCTAAAAGCTATTTGAATTATTGATTAAAATAGTTACATAAATTTACGTAGAATAAACTAGTAGAACAGAAAAAATGGTAATGAAGGTCGTCACAGGCTGCAATACGAAACACAGAAGATTTTTTATTAAAGTGGAACTTAACACCTATCAAAAATAAAAAATTAAATAAAATTAACATATGACACTCAATAAACAAATTGGAAAAATTGATGAATAAATAACCATAATATGGTTAACATTGACCATATTATTGTTATTTCTGACCATAATATGGTTGCTTTTGTCCAAATTCTGGGAAATTTTAACCATAATATGTTTAATTGTTAACATAATATGGTTAGTTTTGACCATTATTATGGTTAATATTGATTAAAATATGTTTAATTTTAACCATATTATGGTTGATTTAGGGAAAATTTGTGTTGATTTTAACCATACTATGATCATATTTAAACATAATAGGTAACCTGCAAACATAAACATTGTTAGTTAGAATTTGGTTACCTCCAACACACACATATAACATTCACCCTGCGTCGGGAATCATGCCCCTATTAAAACCAATAATCAAATAATTAAACTTCAAAATGTTTTATGTTGTTTAAAACTTAAAAAAAAATTTTATGGTTTCAATTAACTGTGCTGATTGAAAAAATATTTTGATGAGTGTTTACGTTTTCTTTTTATACCCTTAAGGCTCAGTTAGCAGGGAGTAACAGTAACCTTATCGTAAAAAAGTAAGACCAATCTATTTCTTACAGATTGAGACTTAACATCCTACTGCTAACGCTGGGTCTCCACGTTGCAATATTTATTGCTAAGTACTAGCAAAAACGTCGGCAGAACAATGGAGCAATAATTGCTGAATTTATTGCTGGAGAACACTTGAAATTGCTTTGCCATAAATTTGCAATTTTCACCGCGAGTAGTCGTTTAAAGTTTTGTGGCTGTACATATTTATAACAAATGTTTTATGTTGTGTTTTGAAGTGGTTGTAAAATTTTCTTTTTTAGATTAATAAAATAATTAATTGTAATTATCGTAGCTGTGTTTTGTATTGCTTTTTTGTTTATTTGCGTTAAAAAAAATTTGAATTGTTCTATTGAAAAAATAAAAATATACAAAAAAAAAAAATAAATTCGTCGTTTGCTTTTGTTGATCTTGACGTTTATTAAAAAATATAATATATAATAATATATTTATTGATTGCTTTTTTAATAAATAACCACACAAACAAAAAACAACCGTACAGAGAAATGAAATGTCAGATAAATAAAACTGATTTGACAGCATATTGCTAAGCAATAATTGCTCAAGCAATAAGAAGAGCAATCATTGCGCAATGGATTGCCACTCATGGCAATATGCGGTCTTTACGTCGCAAATTTTATGGAGCAATGAAATTTGACGTTTGCCGCAATAAATATTGCTACGTGAAGACCCGGGGTAACTATAATCTTTCTAATTGCTTTACATACGACAAAATGAATCAGCTGATTTGCAACGTTACTTTTACTCCCGGCTAACTGAGCCTTTAGACTCTATTACTAATAGTCACACTTGTGCAACTTCAATAGAACAAAATTAGCTGCGTTTATTTACAACTATTACACTTTTATCATTAACCAGCATTTTACCCGCTACTTCGGTAGCGTCTCCTTTTCCTTCGTGTACATATTTTTATGCCAAAGTTCATTTTTCTAGGTTTAAACTTGTTTAAATTCTAGCATTTACCCACCCACTTTGTAATCCGGCCTTTTCTTTAATGAAAATATTTATATGTCAAAGTTTAAATTCAAAAAGTATCAATCGTAGAACACAAAAGCAAACGAAAGAAAGTTAATTTCCCGTATTATCCTTTTTGATACTTTTTTCTCCCCATTTATGTACCAAAAATGTAAATGTGTGAAGTTGGAGCCCATAATTTTGTACGTATATGTCAATGAATAGAGAAAATGTATCGGTTTAAAAGATAGATGGCGTGACAAAAAAGTTCCAAAATACGTACAGGTTCGACGCGTTTACTCCTTTAAAAGGACCAAATTTCATTAAAGTACCAAACACCTGTCCACTTATTTTTTTTAATGAAAAACAATAAGTGTTAAGGGGCCCATAGACACATACTGCTGACAGCTACTGGCGATGAACCCTTCGTATACGTGTGTGATTGATATTTTACTACACACCTATCAATCATTATTTTAAAATAAATTTCATTTCGTGAAATTCAAGAAAAACCCTATTTTCTTCACACGTTTTTGTTTTAATTTAAATTGAAAAGAAAAATATATCAAATAATTAATTTATTAATTTTATTGTTAATTTGAACAACTGTCAGCAGTATGAGTTCATTTCAAAATCAAAACTATTTTGATTTTTCATACTGTCTGTGTGACGCATACATAAATAATAAAAAATATGCTGATTGCATGAGCATAAGCAGTATGGGGCCCTTTAACTTTTTTGGATCTCTTTTTGTTTTGGATTTTTGAGGTTAGCGGGAGCGTTTTGCCGCCGAGAGGCCAGCTTTTGGTCCAAAAGTCAGCTTTTTAGCTTCAGGAGCTTAAGCTGTGCGATTATGAATCAGTCAGTAAATTTACAATTTTATATTATACTAGCGGACCCGGCGAACTTCGCCTCGCCCCAATTTTAAGCCTTCATACAAACTCTAGAGTAATAATACAACAAAAATATTTAAATTTTCAATGTGATTTATTTGAATGGAATCAGTAGAGAGCAGTTTGATGAGCAAGGTTTTTCGATTTGTTTTCTGGCGCAAAAACAAATAACGAAGACGGTTTCCCAACACGCGAACATACAACGTACAGCTGACCGTGCGAAAAACAGCGAAATTCGAGATTAATCCCACAGACTTCTTGTGATTGGCCTAGCGATTTATTGATTGTCATCGCAAACGCCAATCGAACGGGGAACTGAATCCGCTTGAATTGGAATGGAAGGTCAGTTGGAATAATTGGAATTCGTGGGATAAGGACTTCTTCTCCTTTAAATTTGCCCTCGATGATTTTCCAGGCGACATTGTTCATAAGCTTTTTGACGGACAACCGCGTACCGTTGCACAATTTTGGAGGATTGAGATTCCGCAACATGATTATGATCGATCCCACCTTCAGCTGTAAATTATGGGGCGGTGTTCCTAGTACATCAAGCGAGTTCAAAAATTCCGTCGGGTAGTAAATATTGTGATGAAAAAAGAGTCCCGATAAATAAAAAAATTATGGAAATTCAAAATTAAGTTTTTTCACATTTTTCTGCTATTTTCCGTGCTTTACGCTAAAATTTTTCTATTTTCATTTCCAAAGCTATTAAGGAATAATTTTTACGACAATACACAAAACTCGTATAAATTGCAGCAAGAAAAATAGCACATTTACTATAGAAAATTACAATGCCAAAATGACAACTGTCTGATTGCGCAAAATCTAACTCAACGTATAACGCCATCTATCGGATTTTGGCAGAGAACTTTCTATTTTTTTATTTGGAAAGCCATTAAGGAATAATTTCACACAAAATTTCGTACAAAAAATTCAATATTCGATTTTTCCAATTTTCCGACTTTTGCGAAGAGATTTTACAATTTTCCGCAATTTTCCATGATTTACACTAAGAACTTTCTATTGTTTGATTTGAAAAGTCATTAAGGAATAATTTCACACAAAATTTCATACAAAAACTAGATTTTTGATTTTTCTAATTTTACGACTTTTCCTTCCTTCCTTCTCCTCGAAAATACGAACATCTGACAAAAATTTTACAGAAATCGGCCCAGCCGTTCTCATTTTATGAATTACTATACACTTTTTACACCATTTTTATAAATATAGATAGATAGATGGAGATAAATGTTTTTAAAAAAAGTAACAAAATTAGGAACGATTTTCACACCTTAAACGCTCGAATTTCGAAAAAGTACCAAATTGGTATTTGTATTTTATAGATAAGCTTCTGATGTTAATTGCTTTCCTCGCCCCATTTTAAAACAGTTTTTATTTTACGAGGTGCAACTTTTCAAACTAATTTAAACTGAACAATCTGCGTAACACATTCGCTCAAGAATATCAAAAATCAGACATTGTTGTTTGTCATATGAATTATTTTGATATCACACTTTTTGCAGTTTAAAGTCATAATTAGTCTTTACTTTTTGTTCTGTTACGCTGTCACTTACAATTACTTAACAAGTTTTTGATATTAACAGATTGGACCGTAACAAAACGGAAAAACTAATTAATTTCACATGTTTTTTTAATAACAAAAACAAATCAGCTGATATGTAACGGGACTTTTTTATGCTTCTTTTGCTGATTTTCTTGAACCAGTGCTGCCACCTAATATAATATGTAAGCACATACATTTTGGTTTTGGTTACTTTTCTCGAAATGTCAAGTTTTAGCAATGACTATCACTGTTGTTATTTAAATAAACTTGACGTTGACGTTATTGCCAACTTGCTGAGATATTTATCTTTAGTGTACACCTGGGGTAAGGGTGAAATATGCAACATTTTTTGCATGTTTTTCATCAACATATTCACAAATGTTAATTCTGCTTGCGTGCTCGTTGAATGCAGACGTGTTTTTTTTTTCTTTTAACTCGGCATACGGTTTTTTTAACATAAATAATTGTATATTTATAATATCATATTATTTTTTTTTTTTTTAAATAATATAAGATCAGCGAATGAATGGACGCTTTACAATAATTTTTAATTAGTGAACATAAAATTTATAATACAAATATTAAAAATTACAATTAAGAAAAATATATGTATGCACACACATACATATACATACATACATTTTAAGCAAAAACATTTCTTGTTTTTCTTTATCTTTTTTTTATTCTCGGTGTTTTTAAACAACATATAAAAAGAAGAGCACAATTAAACAAACAGTAATATATAAGTTAACAACACCGCTGGCAATACCAGCCAAATTAATTTGTCATAATCAGCAATTAATAATTTACCAACAATTTAGTAATTTCTACACGCGTATCCGGTCTAATTTCAATTTGCCTGCTTGCACTTAATTCAGGGGAAAGCGATTTTGCTGGATCAGCGTCTGCATATTGGCGCATGTTGTTGCAACTCGATTGGACAAGCAATAAGCCAACAGGAATGAGGAGAAACAGTTAGTCTTGGCTACGAGCTCGAACCCGGTTGTTGAAGTTAAATTAATTCGTCTGACTTGTGAAATAAATTGTGTATTTTAAAATCCTCTTAATTGTGAAATAAATAATTGTAATTAAAAATCGATTGTAATTCTTGTATTTAATAAAATAAATTTGTAATCTATATCTTTCATTTGGCGCAGTCGTTAGCGCCTTATTCATTTCTTTAATAAATCAAGTGATAAAATCCTTAACTGGCGCCCGAGCAGGGACCCGCTTAAAAAAGCTGCGGTTCCCTATAAATTAGTAACGTGCCTGCGATCTCCACGGAGCACTCCAGGACTTATAATAAAAAACTATAATAAAAAATTAAAAATAAAAGAATAATAAACTCTCCTTCGCCAACCTGATATTCTGGGTGATTCCAAAATATATCACAGACGGTTATCAGAGCGAACGTGAAGAAACCCGTACCCTAGTAGATACCCACGACTATTAAAGAGGGTAATCAAAAAGGATACATACGGACCTTCCGCGAGGGTATAACGGAAAAAGATTTTCCCACTTGATCGCGCCGCGCCGCGTAGCTAAGGCTCAAATCCATAAATCCATAAAGAAAAAAAAAAATAATAAAAATTCATGTGAAAAAATTTTTTTTTTATTTGAGAAAGTAATCCCATAAAAGAAATTGAGAAATTTAAAATTTTTTTTGAAATAAAAAGTAAAAAAATTGAAGGGAAAGTTAAACAGAAAAATATGATAAAAAATTAAAATAGAATTTTGAAAATTGAGAAAAAAGCAAAAATATTTTAAGAATTAACCAGAAAAGAATTGAGAAAAATCTCTCTTATTCAAGAAAACAAAATAAAAGAGAATAATAGAAATCAAATAAAAATTTAAATAAAGGTTTTCTAAGAAAAAAAAAAAAGAAAATTTTGTGAAAAAAGAAAAAACATATTGTGCAACGATTAAGGATTCGTCGTCGAACAAATTGAAAACCATATATTCAAGATATCACAGGTGAGTGAATTTTTTTATTTATTCCTTGTCAGCCAGAAATTTTAACAAGATAAAAATGGATGAATTGAAATCAACTGTTACCGCCATGACCGGGGCCTTAAACCTGTTTATGGAACAGATGAAGTCGGTGGAGAATAGGATAGGAGATATTGAAGCTAGCCTTAGGAATAACGAGTTGAGTCAGGTTATTAGCAGGTTAGAGCTTCTCGAGAGAGGCCAAGTAGTTAGGGACATTAGTACCGTTGAAGGATCTCTTCAGTATCCACGTACCGAAAGTGATCTTAAAGATATAAGCCGTCTCCCGGACAGTGTGAAGGAATTAAGACCATTCGACGGTAATCCTACCCAATACATCTCATGGATTCACTCCGTTGAATCCATCCTTAAAGACTTCGAGATAGTGAAAGAAAAACCAATTTATCGGGCTATAATACAAAGCGTGCGCCAAAAAATCACGGGTGCCGCGGACACGGCTCTAGTGTCCTATAATGTTTTTGACAAAGATTGGGTGGAGATAAAAAGAATTTTGTCTCTACACTACGCAGATAAGCGTGATATTCAAACGTTAGAACACCAGTTGAATCAATTAGCACAGGGATCTTCGACAATTGACGAGTTCTATTCTACCGTAAATCATCAACTTTCTCTCATTGTTAACAAACTGAAGACGGAATCGTACAGTGATGAAACCATTAGGGCTCTTGTAGAAACGTACCGTAATAGATCGCTTGACATCTTTATTAGGGGATTAAAGCCGGAACTTTCTAGGATGATTATCATCCAGCGGCCAAAAACACTCCCCGAAGCATATTCTGCGTGTTTGGAACTGCAGAATTTGTCCATGAGGAATAATATATTGTTTGCAAAGACAAATAACAAGGCCTCGAACCAACGTCTACGGACTTAGGACATCGATCTGGGCCCGTAAGGCCAACAAGGCCATTTCCTATGCGAACGGGATGGCAACCACAATATTCCCACCCAAGAAACTGGCAACGTACCAATAATAATGGTTATTCAAATTTTCGGGTAAACGAAAAACCAGTGTTACCTCCACGATATCCGTCAATTAAACAGGAACCTATGGAAGTGGATAGGACGATTCAATCACGCCGAGTCAATTATATCAACAACCCAAGGACAGCGGAGAAAAGAGGCGCTCCCGGAATGCCTTTCAACAACAAACAACCCAGAGTATACCATATGGAAACATTTTCGGATGAAGGTCTCATGATGATGCCCGATTCGGAAGAAAACTCGCATGTGGATGAAAATGGAGGTGAGGCAAATTTTATGGGGGAAGGCCTTCAAGCCTGCCCTATATAGAATATCCCTCTGTCTATGGTGCTCCCTTGTGTTTTCTGATCGATACGGGCTCTAACAAGAACTTTTGTAGCCCACGCCTGTCAGCTGGAAGTATACCCTTAAAAAACCCAATGAATGTGCGATCGGTAGGAGGGAGCGTGAAAATAGAACGAAAAGTAATAGCCATTTTTTAAATTTTTAGGAATAAGTGAACCCGTTGAATTTTATATTTTACCACAATTAAAAACTTTTGATGGTATTATTGGCGATGACACCCTTAAGGAGTTAGGCGCTTTAGTCGATAGAAAAGAAAATGTCTTAATTTTAAAAAATTCCTTTAAAACCCCATTAAAGGAAAGGGTAACAACTGAATCAAACTATATTCTGAATAATGAATATCAACCAGAAATAAAGATGAGAATAGAAAATCTTATAGACAAATATAAACCACTTTTTGGACCTTTAGATGGCAGCGAATTGGCGTCCACAAACGTTCAGGCTGAAATCCGGACAAGTACGGAGGAACCAATCTACACGAAGAGTTACCCGTACCCAGTATGTATGAGAGAAGAGGTAGAAGGGCAGGTAAAAGAGCTGCTTTCAGAGGGGATCATTAGACCCTCGAAAAGCCCATACAATTCTCCTATTTGGGTCGTGCCTAAAAAACCGAAACCAAGTGGAGAAAAGCAGTATCGAATGCTGGTTGATTTCAAGCGTTTAAATTCTGTAACCATTTCAGACACCTATCCAATTCCTGACATTACTTCTACCCTAGCTAGTCTGGGGAAGTCCAAATATTTTACAACAATAGATCTCACTTCAGGCTTTCATCAAATAGCCATGAAACCGAAAGACATTCCAAAAACTGCCTTTTCAACGGCGAATGGAAAATTCGAGTATTTGAGATTGCCCCAGCTATATTTCAGCGTATGATAGATGATGTCCTTCGTGAATATATAGGGAGAATTTGTTTTGTGTACATTGACGATATCATCGTAATCGGTGAAAACGTCGAAAATCATTTGAGGAACATAGACACAATATTTTCAAGACTTCGGGAGGCTAAATTAAAGGTAAATCTTGATAAAACAAATTTTATGAGAACTGAAGTAGAATTTCTAGGGTACATTATTGGATCCGAAGGAATCAAACCTGATCCTGCTAAAATAAGATCCATAGAAAATTTGTTGCCTCCTGCAAATTTAAAAGAGTTAAAGAGTTTCCTGGGAATGACCTCATACTATCGGAGATTCATTCGCGATTATGCTAAGGTAGCCAAACCCCTCACAAATCTAACAAGGGGCGAAAATGCGCAAATAAAAGCTAGCCAGTCGAGGAAAGTCTCGATTTCTTTAGATGAGGAGTCTCTTAAATCCTTTAGAACCCTAAAATCCTTGCGGACGACAGCTGAACTTCTGGCCTTCCCAGATTTTGACAAACCGTTCAATCTGACAACGGATGCCTCTAACACAGCACTGGGAGCTGTTTTGTCGCAAGGGGAAATTGGCAAAGATAGGCCCATAGCGTATATCTCTCGATCACTTAACAGAACTGAGGAAAATTACGCTACAAATGAGAAAGAGATGCTCGCGATTGTATGGGCCCTGGACAATCTCAGAAACTACCTATATGGTGCCAAGCTGATAAAGATTTATACTGACCATCAACCCCTGACGTTTGCCCTAGGAAACAGAAACTTTAATGCTAAATTGAAGAGATGGAAGGCGCGTATAGAGGAGTATAACCACGAGCTGATTTACAAGCCTGGTAAATCAAACCACGTGGCTGATGCCCTCTCGAGATTGAGGATCATTTCAAACCACCTATATCATTCGTCTACTGATACTGCAAGCGAGGGAATGGAAATGAATTCAGAGCACACTCAAACCGCTTCGGAAGGTCGTGAAGAGGATACCAGTGACACTCTAACTGCTCCAGAGGGACAGGAAAGTGATGGAATCTTGTCAGGAGCAACAGTCCATAGCGCTAATCAAGACTCCTCGGATTTAATTCCGCATGTGGAAGTTCCCATTAATGTCTTCAGGAACCAAATTGTGATAGGAGTCGGTAGGGACATGACTGCATTCGAAGAACCGCACCGAGGTTACACTAGACATTTTGTATCTTCAGGGAATTGGTCTGAAGAAACACTTATTACTTCATTAAAAGAAAAACTACAACCCTACATCGTGAATGGTATTAAAATACCTGAAAGTCTTCTTGGGGTCTTACAGGAAATATTCATTAATCATTTTTCTAGGTATAAGATTAGGGTTACACAGAAGTTCTTAACAGACATAACCTCGCAAGATCGTCAATTTGAGTTAATTAGGGCGGAGCACGCAAGAGCTCATCGTAACTCTAGGGAGAATGTGGAGAAAATTTTGGAACAATTCTACTTCCCACACATGCGTGCTAGTGCTAAGAAATACGTTGCCGCCTGTGACGTCTGTAACCGATGTAAATATGATAGGAAGCCTCCACAAATACACCGCCAGGGAACTCCTGATCCTAGATATCCATGCGAAATCCTTCATATGGATATCATGGAAATTCAAGGACAGAAGTTCATAACTTGCATAGATAAGTTTACTAAGTTTGCTTAGTTTAGCATACGAGATAGATCGCTAGTCCAGGTAAGAAAAAAATTGATTAAGGTCCTACATTATTTTACAGTTCCTAAAATTCTTGTCACTGACAATGAGCGCAGCTTCGTAAGTCCCCTGATGGAAACTTTCATTACATCACTAGGAATTAAGATATACCTCACGCCCACGCAAAGAAGTGAAGTAAATGGCCAAGTAGAAAGACTGCACTCGACAATAGTTGAAATTTATAGATGTTTAAGGGTAGAGTACCCAGATATATCGGTAAAAGAACTTATTGAGATCTGCGTCGACAGGTACAATAATACCATCCATTCGGTAACGAAAAAAAAACCCCGCGACTTATTTTTTAATAGAGTTTATGAAGCGAATATTGAAAAATTACTATCCAAACAAGAAAAGGTAAATAGGGACCTCAGGCATCTTTTAAAGAGAAACATGGCAGTTCGGAATGCAAAAATGAACAAAAATAGGCAAAGTCCGAAGAAATATAGAAAGGGCGACAGAATCTATGTAGCTATCAAAACAATCAAAGGAAAAAATAAAGCGCTTTATCGGAAGGAAATAGTCGAAAAAGATAATAGGGTTACAGTGCTGACAAGGAGTGGTAGAAAGATTCACAAGGAACACATAAAAAATTCAAATATGCTAAGCCGTTTCACAAAAATAAAAAAAAAAATAAAAAATAAAAAAGTAAAAATCATATAACCATATAATAAAATAGCACCTGAAATTGAATTAAAAGCCTCTGAAAATAATGGCAATGTCAAAACTCGGGCAGCTCAACAATGGCATAAGGTTGAAGCGGCATCGGTAGTGACATTGCGCATTTAGAACAAGCTTGTCTGAAGTACGGTGACAGATTTCCCCCCCCCCCCCTTTTCCTTTCTCTCTTTCGGTATAAGAAAAAGAAATCAATATTAACCCTTAGGATTAAGAAAATCAAAAGCGAATAGCCAGTGTTGGCGTTTAATATTCTAATTACTAGTTATATTAAATAAGAAAGAAATATACAAAAAATTATTTACACTTACACTAGAGTCATTCTATAATACCGGCCTTGCCAGATCTGTCATAACATTTTTTTTTCTTTTCTCAGAAAAATGAGTTTCAAGTTGCTTGTTTTCACTATTGCCCTTATAAATATGATTACCCTTCACGCTGAACAAATTTTTCGTTATGATGCCCCTATAGTTACTGTAAGAGCTGGCAACGCTTGGACTATTAATGGCAATCTTAAATTGGTTCACGTCATCAACCTGGACGAATACGCAACAATTGCGGCTAATATAACAGCGCTGATCCACACGGGGCAGAACCACACGGGGCAGAACCCGAAGATCAATTGACTGGATAGGCTCCGCATGGAAGTGGGTCGCTGGCAATCCTGATGCAGCAGACTGGAATTCTATTTTGAAAAGTCAAAATGAGATAGTTAGCAACAACAATGAGCAGTACAAGATCACCGCACAACTCTTGAATACCACTAATGAAGTCGTTCATAAAACTAATGAACTTATTACCAGGATGAACGAAATATGCAATGGGAAGGAGGCCGAGAGAATTGGACAGAACACCATGAACCAAGTTCTCATTCTGAAAGACACTATTAATGAAATAGTAAGGGCTTGTCAATTGGCTAAAAGAGGAATAATCAACACAAACTTATTGAATAGAGCCGAAGTCGAGGATACTGTTTCCGAAATGGAAACGCTTCCATACGCTAACGCCATTGAAGCTATCGAATACGGAAACCCGTCCATATTCACAAATGGGTCACTGTTGTTATGTGTCCTTTCCATCCCAAAGCTGAAAAAGGACTTTTATCTCCGACTCATAGTGAGGGCAACAATAAAAATCGGTAGACAAATTGAACTACCATTTAATGAAATACTCATAAGTCAAAATGAAACGTTTGGTGTGAAAAACCCCTGTCTAAACATCAACAAAGTGACAGTCTGCCAACAAACATCTCTAATCAAACTGGCTGAAGAAACCTGTATACCACGCCTCCTCAAAGGAGGAATTGCGAACTGCCGTTACAAGATGACCAGGACTCATGTAGTAGAAATGTTAACAACTGATATTATATTCCTTACAAACTTCGAGGGTGTTCTTAGAACCAGGGAGCATAAAAAAACGCTCAATGGAAGTTACCTGATACAACTATATAATGAAACCTTACTGATCAACAACGAAACATTCTCCAGCACATCTGTTTCGAGGCTACAACCACTTCCCCCTGTCCTAACCAACGTGGCTGAAGAAAAACTACTATTGGACATCGATCAAGTTCACAATATAAGTTTGCACAACGTGGATGAACTTGAATATCTTGGTTTGAAATTAAACTTGTCAATTGGAACACATATGGGTATTGCTATTGCAATGGGCATTTGCGTTGGAGTCTTGTGGCATAAGATAACTAGAAGAATTAACCTGCCAACGATCAAATACCCACAGACATCCGATCCCACTCTTCCACCAAAAAATGTGATCTGCGGGACGCAGATGTTTAAAGAGGGAGGAGTTAACAACACCGCAGGCAATGCCAGCCAAATTAATTTGTCATAATCAGCAATTAATAATTTAGTCTTGGCTACGAGCTCGAACCCGGTTGTTGAAGTTAAATTAATTCGTCTGACTTGTGAAATAAATTGTGTATTTTAAAATCCTCTTAATTGTGAAATAAATAATTGTAATTAAAAATCGATTGTAATTCTTGTATTTAATAAAATAAATTTAATTTGTAATCTATATCTTTCATTTGGCGCAGTCGTTAGCGCCTTATTCATTTTTTTAATAAATCAAGTGGTAAAATCCTTAACTTATAAAAAAAACTCTTAAGAATGCGTATAACGCAAAAAGAATAAAACATAACATAGCGTCTTCAACTGACAATTTTTTGTCATACCAAACGTCAAACTTCATATTAAAAAAACGCTGACAAAAATTTTCGAGTTTTTTTTTATATAGACTTTGACGTTTGGTATGACAAAAAATTGTCAGTTGAAGACGCTATGTAATGAAAGAAATGCTTATGTTACAGTGAGTGTTGACGAAACAAACGTAGAAACAAAAAAAAGAATCGGTGATACCAATTACTTAACGGCTAAACCTATTACTCGAACGCGTTCCATCTCGCACTCTTTGTTTACAAATACGTAATACAATAACAAGTATGTTAACTGCAAGCGTTGCCACAGAGCCAAAAAAAAAACTTTAATAAGTGATGATACGGTTAACCCAAAAACAGCCGTTATGGACAACTCAGTAACTCAAGTAAAAACTTCTCAAAAGCCTACAGTACAAGTTGGTATGGACAGGTACATAACAGTGCTTAAATTAACCAATTTGAAGAACTAAAAAAAAGTTTTTATACATACCAACTGAAGAGCAGCAAAGGCCTTCAGGTAGTGATTAAGGGAATTAACTCATGTGTGGACCCAGCAGAAATAAAAACTTTCTTGGAAGAAACAGGCTTCAAAATAAAACATGTGGTAAATATTAAAAATAGGGGAAAAAATCCTCAACCACTATTTCGAGTGGAGTTGGAGCCCGGCGACGTTAAGCTAAGAAAAAACGAAACGCACCCTATTTACAGTTTAAAATATATACTGTACAGAAAAATCACAATAGAGGAGCCGCACAAAAGAAATGGACCCGTTCAGTGTTTGAACTGCCAGGAATATGGTCATACTAAGGCATACTGCTACTTACCCCCTGTTTGCGTAGTATGTGGTGAATTACATGGTACAGTTCTTTGCGATAAATCTAAAAATGACCCCAACGTTAAAAAATGTAGCAATTGTGGCGGTAATCACACAGCCAATTATAGAGGATACCCTGTATACACTATCGTCAAGTAGTCGGTTGGACCGAAAACTAATCCCCCCAAATGCAGATAACAAATCAGCTAAACACTAATGACATTCAGGCTCCACGGCCTAGTAATAACAGAACCTTCTACGCTAACATTCTAAAATCAAACCATGTGCCAATGCAAGGTGCTTCGCCAATTAATGAAGAAACTCCAGTTTCTAATTTATTTAATTAGTCTATGGATTAACTCCCTTCAGACAAAAATTACAAAATATTACAAAATTTTAAAAACATATTTAACATCATCTATTTAAATATAAAATTAAATTCTGTTTGATAGTATTAATATCCAAAGTTATATCAATAATACTGTACAGATCATTAAAGTTTACACATGCTCGACGAAAAGGGTCGGCATTTGCATAATTTTGTTGAAAGTATTTAATTGATAACGGCTGGTAATAGCGTGTAGGGCGTTGGGGAATATTAAAAAATAAACTGTTTAACAGGAACTCCGAGCAAATATTGCCTTTAATTAGATTGATAACAAATATCACATTCAGCATTGTTCGGCGGCTTTTTAAAGTTGGTAAATGAATCTCCAATAACCTGGTTCTATATGGAGGAAGATATGTAGATGGATTTGGGTAAGTGCTTCGTAGTATGAATAGCAGAAATTGTTTTTGTACAGACTCAATACGATCACTATGAACGTTTTAATATGGGTCCCAAATTATTGAGCCATATTCGATTATAGGTCTGACAAGTGCTATGTACAACTGTTTTGTTATAGATCTGTCCAAGAATTCTTTTGAACAACGCTTAATAAATCCAAATACACAACGAGCTTTATTAGTACACATATTTATATGTTCAATAAAAGATAGCTTAGTGTCAAATAATGCACCGAGATCCAAGAAAACATTAACAACTTCCAATTTGTAGTCACCAATAAAATAGCAGCCAATTGGTCTAGTTTTTCTGGAAAAAACGTTTATGTTTGCATTTTTTTAAATTTATATCCAGTAAGTTTATTTGGCACCAATTATGGAATAAATTTAAATCCTGTTGTAAGTGGGGTTGAACAATGGAGTCAGCACAGCTTGAAAACATTTTTACATCGTCAGCATACATAAGTATATTGGAAAATTTTATTGTGGTAGGTAGGTCGTTGATATATAGTAGGAAAAGTATTGGTCCGAGATGACTACCTTGTGGAACACCAGAGTTGACTATAATATGTTTAGATAAGGTATTATTAAAACACACACGCTGTTCACGACGTAAAAGATACGATTTTATCCAGTTCAAACAGCAATTCGTAAATCCCATTAAATACAGCTTATGCAATAGAAGATCATGGTTAACTCTGTCAAAAGCCTTACTAAAATCAGTGTATATAACATCGGTATAACTTCCATTTTTAAAGCCATTGTTAATTATTGTTGTCAGTTCAAGTAAATTAGTCGTAGTTGAACATCCTTTACGAAAACCATGTTGGAAAGGTGTGAGTATGGAAGAGACTTGTTTACTTAAAATTTCAGTAAGATATTGTTCAAAAAAGTTTGGGAATGACACTTAATTTGGCAATACCTCTGTAGTTCACTATATTCGATTTACACCGTGATTTAAATAGTGGAATAATAAAAGATTTTTTCCATAATTTCGGGAAGTAGCCATGCTTTATAGACATATTGAATAAAATTGTTAAAGGTATAGCTATAATATGCGCACAATTTATAAGAATACAGCTAGGAATACCATCGGGTCCTCGTCTTGATTTAAGTCGTCTTGAAAAAACCATGGAAACATTAGTGCAAACAGTTAATAATTTTACGAACACAATGGGTAATATGATGCAGAAAATTCTAAGAATGCAATCGATGTTATTGCAAGCAATACTTAACAAGCCATGAACTGTTTAAAAATCTGTTTTTGGAACGCAAACGGCATCCGCCAACATAAAAATAAATTAGAATACTTTCTAAAAAATAAACAAATTGATGTCATGTTGGTTTCTGAAACTCACTTGACCTCAAGAAATACGTTTAAAATCAATGGTTATATATTATATGATACTAAGGACCCTCGAGATAGAGCTTGTGGAGGCTCTGCCATTTTTATAAAAGCCCGAATCAAACACTACTTAATGTTTGATCATTGTGAAGATTATCTGCAAGCAACGACTATTTGTGTTGAAGAGCTAAATCGAAACTTAGTAATTTATTCTTTATACTCTCCACCTAGATTTGCCATATCAGAAAGCCAATATTATAAATATTATAAATCATTAGGACCCTGTTTTCTGGCCGCTGGCTATTATAACGCTAAACATACCTTCTGGGGGTCACGACTTATAACACCAAAAGGTCGTGTTTTGTTTAACACAATCTCTAAAGTGGGTTTAAACGTGGTCGCGAGCGGACAACCAACATATTGGCCTACTGATCAGCAAAAAATTCCAGATGTTATCAACTTTGGCGTGGTTAAAAACATCCGCACAGAAACGATTCATGTTGAAGCTTCCTTGGAATTATCATCCGACCACACACCTACAATTGTTACTATATCGAACCAAATAGAATTGTATCTCCGTCATAATTGCCATTAGTATCTATATATAAATTAGCTTTTTATTAAAAAACAAGTAAGAGTGCTATATTCGGCTGTTCCGAATCTTATATACCCTTCACCATTGTGCGAGTAAAATACAGAGCAACTAGACAAAAACTTAATAATTTTTACATCATTATAAATTAAATTTGAAAAGCGAAAGTTGTAAATTTTTTTTAAATCGTTTTTAGAACATAAAAAAATAAAAAAAAATGTTCTCTTTGAAAAACCAAGATTCGAACCAGGGGACTCACAGTTTCTAACCTTAACAAACCCCCTAGACAACTGAACCATGAAGGAACGTTGTTTAAATATCATTAAAATGAAATATGGCCCGTTTACGGTTCACAACTCAACTCAACTCCACACAGTTGAGTTTTACATAATTATTTTTGATGTTTTTGTTCACCACAAAATAGCAAAGTTGTAAACCATAATACAAAAATTACAAATCATATTATTTGAGTGGTGAACCTTAATAGGTGGCCTATATTGACCAAAATATTTTATACCATGTATGTGTGTTTGTTTGTTTGTTTTCTTTTTGTATAGGCGCTGTTGTCATAACATAGATTTATCTTTTTTTGCGAGTTTTAAAGTAGCAAAAAGAAATAAAAATTCCTAGTTTCTATTTGTTAAAATTGTTTCGTTAAATAGATGAAAAATTAAAGAAGGGTGATAACGAAAATCATATTGGGCATTATGCTAGAATTTGTAAACAATTGTAAACAGGGGGGGGGGGGTGGGGGGAAGAGGGACATCACATCGTTAAATCAACTTCTCTCCTCATAAGGACATAAAATATATATACACCAATACCCTGGTTTGCGTCGCTTCGCTTTGAGTCGCTTTCGCTTTCTTTTTAAAATTTCTGTGATTTCGAAATAGCGTCGTTTTTGTTTCACTTTGCGTCACATGGCTTAAAATTTGCGTATATTGCAGCAACGAGTCAAAAAAGCAAATATTTTTTAAAAAAAAAACTGGGCATTTTGACGTATTCTAAATTAGGGGAAAAGGCATTTGATATTGAAAGAAACCTTGAACTAGCCCCTTCTACAAACAATAAAATCCATTTGCGGTTTAGTGACGCTGATAAAACTAAGAAATTTGTTCAAACAAGAACATCGTTACAACATCAAAAGGTTACAAAAATGAGAAAAAAATGGAGCCACTGCTTACTATTTAGATTGAAGATCAAAATCAGCGATGAATGCCCTTAAAACAAAAGATTATTCAAAAGAAAGCTTTAACTTTATTTGAAGATCTAAAAAAGATTATCCGTTATAAAGTCTATCAAATCAAAATCTCTGCACCAATTAAACGAAAATCAATACAAATGTATGGAAAATCCTGCTTTAGTTTGCATCGTTTCGGTTTGCGTCGAGTTTTTCCGGTCCCAATTAGCGACGCAAACCGGGGTATTGGTGTACTTTATAGGGTCTAAGATCAATATTGTAGAAATTACAAACGGAATGACAATCTTATATATACCCTTTTCCACCTGCGGTGAAGGGTATAGAAAGAGTAATTTTTGGGATTTCAGTATTTTGATTATAACTCAGCCATTTTTTAACCGATTTGACAGATTTATATACCGACGTGTTAAAGAAGAAATTTGCTTGGGTTATAAATCTTGGACTTGGGAAGATCTATGATTCCCGAAAGTGGGTATTTAAAAAAAATATTTTTTATTTTGGTCATAACTTTTTCGTATCTGAACCGATTTTCCGAGTTTTTCAGGAAATATTTTCTACTAAAGATTTCCGATCTTTTGATATATAAGGGATAACCATAAGCCATATGACAGTCCAAAAAATCAGGTTTTTATACAATTTTTGATATTTTGTACGGGAGGTACCACGCCCACTTCTCCACTCCCGCCCACATTTTGTGGGACGTTCTCCAGATATACAGAAAAAAAATAATAAAAATACAACAACAAGGGACTTTTGGAAAAAATTAGAGGTAGTCGGGTTTTTTGCTCATATCTCAGCCATATACTTTATAGGGTCTAAGATCAATATTGTAGAAATTACAAACGGAATGTCAAACTTATATATACCCTTTTTCACCTGTGGTGAAGGGTATAAAAAATAACACACAAATACGGGCTTTCAACCGTTCATTGTTGGATAAAATTTTTGAGTGTTTGATACATATTGCTTAAAGAACAGTTTTTGGAAAATAAAAAAAGAATTCAATTGAACAACAGGGCAAATAATAGACCAAGCAAAGCATGAATGTTGTAACACTTATGACGAATTGTGGCGTAGCTTCCGAAATATCAGGCAGTGACTTATTGATAAATTTGGCATTATATTAAGGCCCGTTTTCACGACTTAACGATAGCGTAATGTAGGAAGTTATCGAACAGATAATGAGTTTTAATTATCACAAGTTCCCTTTAATCTAAAAGTGAAGGATAAGGTAAAGATAGGAACGTTAAACCTTTAACTTATGTCGTAAGGCTTAGATTTGAGATTGCCATATTATATTCACATAATTTTTATATACGGCAACTTCAAGTATATTAATATTTTGTAAATTAATAACAAACTCGTATTTTGACAAATAAAATTTACAAAATGTTAAATTCGCGTGTACGCGGTTTTTCATTAATAAATATTTGCTATTATTAAAAAATATTTGTGCACACAAAAATTTTAAATGAGAAAAGTAAAAGAATTCAAGAACAAATAATTTGTGTTAGACTTTGCTTTTGTATTTTAATAAAACTTAAATCCAAAATTTTTATTATAAAATTAAAATTTTACCAAAGTTATAATTCCGCACCTTAAATTATTCGTTCTTTCAATAAAATTTTTAAATTTATAAACCACCGGAATAGTGAAACGCACAAATATACATAAAAGTGTTTTATTGTTAAAACTTTATTATTACAACCATATATATCAAAACCATATATAAGAAAATGATAGAATAACATGACCGAAATAAAGTTTTCTGTCATTACTTTCTATCATTTTGTTCGGAAAAATTTTGTTGTTGAACTGTGTAAACTCTAAGTCCTATGTTCCATCAAACTTCTTTTGTAAACTCTGTTTCTCTTTAAATACCTCGCTCCCTTTTAGTTAATCATCAGTCGGTTTCTTGCAGTCGCTTTATTAGTTTGTTACCCAACAGCTCTTGTAAATCTTGTCGTTTGTTAAATAAACTTTAATAACACCAAAACCGTATTTTTATTAATAGTGGATCCATATACCTCTAGAGAAAAATTACAGACATTGTTGGTCCTTCGAACCGGATGGATCCTAAAATCGGAACGGTCAAGTGTTATAAATATTAAAAAAGTTTAGTTTTGTTTAAAATATAAAATATCGTAAAACCCTTGAACTGTCGGGCATCTTAAAATTGCATTTTTCGCTCAATCGAAAAAATAAAACAACAGTTAAACAAGAACAACAATTAAAGATCTTCCAAAATCTTCAGTATCATAGGAGAGTTATTTGGGTTGATGCTGCTTGCTCTTACTGCACACACTGTTGGCTGCGTATTTTTCGGTTTGCTGCTGTTATAAACTTCTCACTGTGGTTATACATGTTTTTTGCATCGCTGCTACTGTCATCGCTGTGTTTTGCTCTGCTACTACCCTGTTGCTGTTAAAATATCGTCATTTTTTTATTATATTTTTGCCTGCAGTATCAATTTGCTTCTTTTGGCTCATTAAAAAACAAAGTAAAATTATAAAGTGCAAGTTTTTCAAATTAGAATATTTCTTTTGTAAAATATTTAAATATACATACTTAAAAATATTTTAAATTTAGCAAAATGAGTGAAGGTCAAGAAACCCTTCTACTAAGTCAGGAGATGACTTTTTCGCACATTAAATCTGCTTTGACAAAATTTAAAGCAGTTTCGAAGGAGGATTGTAACCAGGCTCAAGTGGAAACTCGATTGTCAACTTTGGACTCCAATTGGCAAAAGTTTAAAGGCTGCCATGACAAACTAACTCGTACCAGGTTATCGGAAGAGGTAAAGAAACATAAATATTTTACTGAGGATATGTATGCGGCCTGTGAAGAAATCTACGTCAATGCTAGGGCTTCAATGCAAACTGCATTAGAGGAATTTCGTAGTAAGCAGACACTTGACAATAGCAACATGAACCAATCTATGAGCAACTCTTCTCATCTGCGTTCTTTACCGAAGATCACTCTACCAAAGTTTTCTGGCAATTATCATGATTGGAGACCTTTTCACGATTTATTTACATCCATGATCCATTCCAACTGTGACTTGTCTGCCGTTGAAAAATGTTATTACCTCAGAAGCAGTCTTAGCGGCGAAGCCCTGCAGTGTATTTCAAATATGGCTGTTTCATCAGAGAATTTTGATCCAGCTTGGAAACTTTTGTGCGCTCAGTATGAAAATACTCGTATGCTGATCAATTCTCATTTAGATGCTATATTTGATCTGCAACGTCTTCAAAGAAAATCATCAACTGAGCTAAAAAACCTTTTATCAACCGTCAAAGAATCACTTGGAGCTTTGCAGGTTTTAGACTCTCCAGTCTCACATTGGGATCACATTATCGTTTATATGCTGGTACGACTTTTAGATTCGTCATCTCATGAAGCTTGGGAACTCTGTCGTAGTTCATCTAAAAGGCCTGCTAAATTTTCTGAGTTAGAGACTTTTCTCAGTGGACGCATTCAAGCCCTGGAGACCGTGGAAGGAAGGGGAGGCCCGTCAAAGACTGCCAAGAAGCCATCAGCTAATGCTCACGTAGCTACAACATCGAATCAAAAACGTCCTGTTGAGGTTCCAAATAGTTAATCTATTAAATCAAAAGCTTATTCTTGTTCTATTTGCAGCTCAGATCATTACATTTCAAGCTGTGATACTTACAACGCTAAAACCCCCCAGCAAAAACATGATTTGCTGACCTCGAAGAAACTTTGCTACAACTTTCTTGGTCCACATCGTGTTGCACAATGCAAGAGCTTAAAACGCTGTAGACATTGTAATGGTCGTCATCATTCCTCTATTCACGGTTATCGCCACCAATCTGAAGAATCTTGCACGGCAAATCAAACCTCGGATACGGCCAACTCTCAATCAATCATGCCGCTTTAACTAAAATTAATTGCCATTCCAAAATTTTGCTGGCTACGGCGATAGTGCGAATAAGATCGTCTTCTCGGGTTTCATTAATTGCTCGGGCGTTACTTGATCAAGGATCAGAAGTAACACTGATCAGTGAAGATTTGGTTCAGAAACTCCATCTTAAAAAACGTTAGGGAAACTTAAACTTGATTGGCATTGGTGCACTACAATCGGGCGTAACGAAAGGTTTGGTACACTTTACACTTTGTCCAAATTTCAATTCTAATTTTCAATGCGAAGTAACTGCATATGTGTTATCAAAACTAACTACTCAATTGCCATCATCTGTAAAGTTTAATAACACTGCATATCTTGAAGACCTTCAGCTGGCAGACCCAAATTACATGGTCACAAGCAAAATTGACCTAATAATAGGTGCCGACTTGTATGGTTATCTGTTGGAAGGACAAATTCGTAAAGGTGGTTTGAATTTACCTGTAGCTCAGCTTACGTCACTTGGGTGGATATTATCCGGTAGTGTACCTGAATCACAGGCTAAATCAGTTTCTGACTGCACAGCTAAAACATTTCTGGACACAAGAAGAAGGTGCAAACAATATATCGATTTCTACCCCAGAAGAGCAAGAATTTAAGGCACATTTTCAAGCCAGTCATCAACGGGATTCGTCAGGGAGGTACATCGTAAGATTGCCTTTTAATAGATCTCTTAATGAACTTGGGAATTCCCGTAAACCAGCAGAACGAATGGTCTCACAAATGCTTCAAAAATCCGAATCAAACCCTCATTTTTTTAAACTTTATTCAGACTTTCTGAAAGAGTACGAATCATTGGGTCATATGGTGCCGGTATCCGAAGCTCGCGATCTATCAACAGGGTATTTTCTCCCGCATCCTGGCGTACTAAAAGCATCCAGTACCACAACCAAGTTGCGTGGGGTTTTTAATGGTTCATGTAAGACCACTAGTGGATTGTCCCTCAACGACATCTTGCATACCGGGCCCAAGCTTCAGTTGGAGGTATCCGATGTTCTAACAAGATGGCGTCAATATCGGTATGTTTTTTCTGTCGATATTGAAAAAATGTTTCGACAGGTGAAAGTCGATTCACGTGATTGGGCATACCAACAAATTCTGTGGAAATCGTCTCCATCATCCAGCTTGGTGTCATACCATCTCACAACAGTCACCTATGGTCTAGGACCAGCACCTTATTTAGCAAATCGTGTAACTCGTCTATCCTTTCCAACATCTCATCAGATCGATGTGCAGTAAAAAATATGATTCAGCTACAAGAAAGTGCATCCATATCTACACTGGGTATTTGTTGGAAAACAGAAGAGGATTTTTTCCATTTTACATCATCATTTGAAACGACATCTACTAGTCAGCCAACAAAACGCTCCATCCTGTCCAACGTAGCTCGTTTGTATGACCCTCTCGGGTTGATTTCTCCAATAGCTATTCTGGCTAAGATTTTAATGCAAGACATTTGGCTTTCTAAAGCGGGGTGGGATGAAGTTATCAGCGACGAGTTGGCGAATAGGTGGTCAAAATTCATCTCTGACTTAGAGCACATCAATAATATTTCAATAGCTCGATGGGTTGGCATATCATCAATAATCCTGGGCATTGAAATCCATGGTTTCTCGGATGCCTCTGAACATGCAATGGCAGCTGTTGTTTATTTGCGTATCATCACTGAGTTCGACGCCGTTTCGGTTCACCTTATAAAGGCAAAAACAAAAGTAGCCCCAACAAAGAGACAGACGATCCCACGCCTGGATCTTAATGCAGCGGTCATTCTTACGAAGAGAGTGGCTCATTTAAAAACTATTTTAAATCTTCAAAATGTTTCTACTCATTTATGGAATGATTCATCAGTGGCCCTAATATGGATTAAAGGACATCGATCTCGTTGGAAGGATTATGTTTCCAACCGTGTTCAGAAGATTCAAGAAAATGTACCTCAGGCTAATTGGCCTCACGTTCCAGGGAAATTCAACCCTTCTGATTGTGCATCTAGGGGTATCTCAGTTCAGCAACTTATTGATCATTCATTATGGTGGCACGGGCCGGAGTGGCTATTGCAACACTCATCATCATGGCCATCTTCAAAAATCAATTTGGGTAATAGTAATTTGGAAGAGAGAGCATCTCATCGAGTTATCAATATAGTGTGTCGTGGTCAAGAACGCCCAATCTGGGACTTGGTCAACAAATATTCAAACCTAAATCGTTTGTTAAGGGTAGCTGCCATTTGTCGTAGGTTCTTACAAAGGAAAGGCTGCAAATCTATTATTCGTCATCCATTGAGTCCAGAGGAGCTAAATCGCGAACGAAAGTTTTGGATAAAGCTAACTCAAGATTCATATTTTCATGCGGAAATTAAAGCCCTCAGTGGAGGCCAGCAATTGTTAAGTTCTCATTCTCTCAGCAAGTTTATGCCATTTATTGATGCCTTTGGGCTACTGCGTATTGGCGGGCGGCTACGAAATGCCTTAATTGATCCAGATGCAAAGCATCCAATTCTGTTGCCATCTAAGTCAGCAATTACCAACTTATTAATTGCAGAAGCTCATGCGAAGACCCTCCATGGTGGTACCCAAGTCATGTGCGTATATTTATGGCAATCTTATTGGATACTAGGTGGTCGTTCGGCTATCAAATCGTTTATTCGTCGATGTGTTCGCTGTGCGAAAATCCGAGGGGCAACGGCTCGTCAACTAATGGTCCAACTTCCAACAAACCGAATCACTCCTTCAAGGCCATTCTTACACTCAGGTGTTGACTATGCAGGCCCGTTGGTTATTAAGACATGGCGAGGTCGTGGTGCAAAACAATATAAAGGGTATATTGCACTTTTTGTGTGCCTCTCAACATCCGCCGTCCATCTAGAAGTTGCTTCCGATTATTCAGTTGATGGGTTTCTTGCGGCTTTTAAAAGGTTCGTGTCAAGACGAGGTATTTGCTCCACATTGAGCAGCGACACTAATTTTATAGGCGCCGATTCAGAACTAAAACGTTTTTTTAATCAATCCTCTAAAGAGTTCTCGGAATTGTCAACTGTTTTGGCTAATGATAGTACTCAATGGAAGTTTAACCCACCTTGTGCCCCCCACTTTGGAGGAAAATGGGAAGCCAGTGTCAAATCGGTTAAATTTCATCTGCGCAGAATCATTGGTGACACTGTCTTAACGTATGAAGAGCTATCAACTCTGTTAGCACTGACCCCACAGATGTCAGTGCAATTACACCTGCCCATTTTTTAATTGGATCAACACTCAATGCTGTACCAGAACCATCGCTACTCGATTTGTCGGCTTCAAGGTTATCACGTCTTCAACTCATTCAACAAATGACTCAAAGCTTTTGGAAGCGTTGGTCAAATGAGTATTTGCAGCGGTTTAAATCAATATCTAAATGCAAGCGTCAGGAAAATTCTATTCAAAAGGGGACGTTAGTTCTTATTGCTGATGAAAGGTATCCTCCTACTAAATGGCCTTTAGGTCGCATCCTAGAGGTACATCCAGGCCCTGATGGACTTATACGAGTAGCAACTGTAAAAACTACATCATCAGTTTTGAAACGCCCTCTGGTTAAACTTTGCCCCCTTCCTGTAGAATGCGAAAAGGATTTCAAGGAAACTTCAGTTTGAGCGATTTTATAATTATTTAGCTGTTCTTATATGTATTCTTTTAATTCTTAACTTGTTACTGAATTGTTTGTTATTTATAACTTAAATATTTAGTATTTCGTTTCCTGTGGTAACGAGGCGGGCGGAATGTTCGGAAAAATTTTGTTGTTGAACTGTGTAAACTCTAAGTCCTATGTTCCATCAAACTTCTTTTGTAAACTCTGTTTCTCTTTAAATACCTCGCTCCCTTTTTGTTAATCATCAGTCGGTTTCTTGCAGTCGCTTTATTAGTTTGTTACCCAACAGCTCTTGTAAATCTTGTCGTTTGTTAAATAAACTTTAATAACACCAAAACCGTATTTTTATTAATAGTGGATCCATATACCTCTAGAGAAAAATTACAGACACATTTTCTTAACTCCAACGTCAAAAAAGTGACAACTAGGGACGGGAAATCCCGGGAATTTCAATTATTATATTTCCCGCTTTCCCGGGATTTTTATTGCGGGATTCCGGGAAATAAAAAAATTGCTCACAGTTTCAGAAAACAGCTATTTTTATTTCTGAAATTTAGTTTTCTTTTCTCTTAAAATTAGAATCTGTGGATAAATGGGTTGTCGATTAGATCAATTACAAGAAGTGAGAACATACGTAAATGAATGTCTCCTGCTGCAATAAATCTATTAAAAGCAGAATGGGCAGTGCAACAGTTGATCATTAAAAAATTAAAAATTAAAAATTAAGTGAAGTGAAGAGTTGAGAAAAACCATAAATTTAAAATAAGATGCAGGCAGTAAATTCTCATTGTCCATGGACAAGTCTTAAAAATAGGAGATACCTAAACATATCGATCCATTATTGCAACATATTCATATCTACGAAATAAATCGAGCTTAGCAATATACCCGGGAAGTGCGGGGAAACCGAAATAAAAAAATATAAGGAAACTCGTGTAAGATACTACAACATACAAGTTTAAAAACACATTGTCCTAAAGATTACAGATGGGCCTAATGAAATGGAAAGGTTTGTAAGAAGTAGTCCGGATGATGCTACTTTTGGCATCAACCTTGAAATCAGAAGCGTGCAACACGGTGCACTTTTAACTATTTGTCCAACCTCGGTAAAAAAGTGAACGCAATTTTTCGGAAACATGGTAATCAGTAAATAATATCAGAAATATACTCTCTGACGACTCACTTAAACTTTGAGTGTGTCAGAAAGTTAATTCCTAAGCCGTTAAAAAATGTTATTATATTTATTAAAATATTATAAGAATTAACTTTTTGATCTCATATCTTGAGTACTTAAATTTTTGTTTGTTTTTATTATTGTTTTATGAAATTCTCCAAAGATTTCAGTCAAAAACTTTACGAATAATGCACCGTGGTATATAACTAATAAAGCACTTCACCTAGACCTAGATATTCCTTATGTTAAAGACGAAATAAATAATTATAGCAGTCGATACCTACAAAGGTTAAGCGATCATATTAATCCATTGGCCATCTCCTTATTAGATGAAAGTGAAGAGACTAGAAGATTGAAAAGAGTTCATATTTAAGATCTCCCATTTAGATCATAAATTGTTATTAAAAATACCTATCTATTTCCTTTTTTTTATATATTATTTTTCATCCTTTTTACTTTTCTTAAGTATATAAACAAAGATAACTTTATGTTTGCATATATAAGAATCAATTATAATTTTGTTGAGCAATTTTAAAAGTAACTTTTAAAAAAACATTGTAAATTTGTACATTATTTTTTTTACTGAAAATCGATATGTTTGGCATAGTACTAATTCTGAGCAAATTTGCTTAATATCTTAAGATAGATTGCAAATAAAAAATGAATGATGGAAAAATGTTTATGTTATCTTTTTTATCTTGTATCTAGAGCATAATAATAAGGAATTTACATATAAGACAATTAATTTTTGTAGTATTTAAGCATACATATATTTTACTTACTTTGTAAACAAGTTCCCTAACGTTTGTTTATAAAAAATTTTTTTATTAATTAAAAACAAATTTACTTTGTATTTTTTGTATATAAAAAAAATTTCCCGCTTTCCCGGGAATCGAAAAACTCAGGGGAAAAAAACTCTAGTGACAACTCGCTCATTCACTTCTTGTAGGGACGGATATTGTCGCTTCCTCGCTGCAACTGGTTGCTTTACTTACCGTTCATTCTCTCTTTTGTCGATATCTCTTGGTCTTTTTCCTTTAAAAAATAAATTATTTGATTTAATTTTGAAAAATTTACAAGTTTCCAATTTTTACCTCTTTTCGTGTCGTTTTTATTTATTATTATTTATTCCACAATCGCGTTTGTCATTATTATTTGACATTTGTTTTGCTTATTTTCTTCTTCTTTTACATTGTACTCGTTACTTTTGGTTATATAATCGTTTACCAACACTGTTTATTAAAAGTGTACTGATCGCACTTGGCAACACCATCGATCATCTGGTAGATGTAAAGGTAAACAAATACCAAACAGATGGTAAGTAAATAATTTAATAATTGTAAAATAAGTGAAAAATATTTGTGAGACATTTGATGGTAAAATTAGGCAATTAGAATAAATAAAGGAAAAATGAATGCAGGTTAATTTCCAATAATATAATTGTGCAACATTTATAGTGATACCGATTTTTTTTAACAAGGAAGATTGAGGTAAAATTATAATCATCGAAAGGACATTTATTAAGTAATTTGCGAGTGAATTTGTTAGTAAATCGGCTGTGGTAAATAAATTGACAATAAAATATATTTCTTGGGAAATTATTTATTAAATTGTGATATCAAAAGGCAATATTTTGTGTGTAATTTTTTATTATATTCTAATTCATTAAATTTTGAAAATTACAATTGCCAACCCAGCACACAATTTTGTTACTATTCGGCAAAATAAATAAAATTGATTTTTTGTAAAAATTCGTACAGATTTGTAATTTAGTAAAAAATTTCAATTTATACTGGAGATTTCACTACTTGCGAAGAATTTAATTTTTTAGTTTTGATAAATTTTTCGGTTTGTGGTAAACAAAAGTTGAAACCATCCATAATTTCTGTATTTTTTACGAAGGTTGTTCCTAAAATTTTGTCGAAACCGAAAGTTGATCTCGGAAATTATCTAAATTAATTTTTTCCTTGAGATTCTTCCAGAACATTGAAAAAAGTTGCTTTAAATTGATTCGAAACCGTAAGTTGATTTCGGAAATTATTTTCATTCGTTTTGTTTGTCTAAACGACAAAATCAATTGTTTCCTTGAGATCCTTACGTAGATAAATATTCTAAGGAAATTTATACCCGCTAATTGGTTTTTGTGAGAGGCTTGATTTAAAAATGGCTCCATGAAAACATAAAGGTACGATCACAATCGAAGGCTTACATGCATAAAAGAACAAAGTGATGACCAACATAACGATGATGCAAACCTTCAGTGTCGCCTCGAAATTTTAAATTGCTACATAGATGATGCGATGGACATTCAGTCCGAGATTGAGGTCCTAGATCCCACAAATGATGATCGGGCCGAAGTGGAAGATTTGTGCATTGACACAAAGAGTCTGTTGTTGAGTTACTTAACTCCGAGAAACCCAAGCGTCGTGAAACTTCATTTGCCCTTCAGGGTCAAAAAGCAGACTCCCACTCATGAAATTGCCTAAATTCAGTGGCAAGTACTCGGACTATAGAAATTTGATCAGTTTGTTTAATAGTTTGGTTCATACCGATACGTCTCTAACTGAGATTGAGAAATTCAATCATCTCATATCATGTCTCCCAGATGAAGCGCTTGGTACAGTAAAGGCGTATCAAGTGACTGAGCAAAATTACGCCAAGGCTTAAGAAAGTTTAAAGAAGGTTTATCACAATCCTTGTTTGATTTTTTTTGACAACATACGAAAATTGTTTAATCTTTCGGAAATGCCTAGAGCCTCCTTTTCAGTCTTGAGGAGCATGATTGACACAGTGTCGGCGATTTACGGCTCACTGCTGTCTATTGGTAATGACAAGGGCATTGTCAACGCCATAATAATACATCTGGCTATGTCAAAGGTTGATCCAGTCACTCGGACAAAGTAGGAAGAACAACTTGACTATCAGGAGTTGCCCTTGTGGGGTGATTGTGAGGCCGCATTGAATAAACGTTTCCAGCATATTTCTGCTGAGGAAGCCTCGCATACTAAACCGAATCAACGTTCACAGGCTTCTACTCAAAATACCACCGCGCAAAAAAGGAACGACAATTGTTCGAGGAAGAAAGCTAAATCCTTTTCGGTTCAAACGGAAGCACAACAAGCTTCCCCAAAATGTATATTTTGTAAATCGACACAACATTTCGTATCCACTTGTCCGTCTTTCTCTGCGATGCCTGCAGCAGAGATTTGATTTTGTAAAGGGTGTTCCTGCCTGTATTAATTGTTTAAAAAAAGCACATACAGTGACGAAATGCAAGACTTCACATAATACTTTGTTGCTCATTTATGCTGTAAATGATGCACAAGTACAAAGTAGTACCAGTTCTGATCCCAATCAGCCTTCGACTTCAAAAGCATTTACACATCTTTCGTTTTCTAAACAAGACAATGAGATAAGTCTGGGCAGTTTATTCTGGCCAGAGCTCTATTGGATTCCGGTTCACAAATAAATTTCGTAACTGAGCAGCTGGCTCAGCGGCTGCAACTGCGAAAAGAGAAGCGAAATCTTAGTTAAGTTGGAATTGGAAAAACGAATTCTTCCGTCAAATTTAAATTCCAAGCCACGGTAAAATCTCGACTGAATTTCCACGAATTTTCTTCAGATTATTGGTTTCTTCGATCCATTTCTTCTTACCAACCAGATCAGGTTATTTCAACTTCCGATTGGCATTTGCCTGATAATATCGAATTAGCTGATCCATTTTTTTCAGACCTCAGAAAATTGATATGTTGATCGGTGCCGAAATCTTTTTTGAATTGCTGTGTGTTGGTCAAATCAAAAAGAGTACAAACATATCAACTCTTCAGAAAACGCTTCTTGGTTGGATTGTTTCGGGAAAATACAAAGAGTCGAATAGGTTAATAAAAAATTCAGGCCATTTAAGTACCCTAAATGAAAACGAATCATCTCTGGACTCGATAGTTCAGAAATTTTGGGAATTAGAAGAAATTCCCCAGGAGGCTAACGGCATGTCTATGAAACATCAACAATGTGAGGAACACTTCATGAGAGCTATTCGGCGATTGCCGTCGCACAGTGGCGCCATTTGAGTTTTTTCGTTGCAAAAATCATATCTTTTGAACCGAATAAGATAATTGAACAGTTTAAACAGCATATGATAGATAACTATTCAGCCTATGAAATTAGCGTTTGGAAAGGGTGCTACGCTCTGTAGGGGCCTAATTATGGGTTATCAAAGTTAAAATTAGTAGAAAAATCAACTTTATGGTAACTAAAAAAAATTATTTTTACATTTTTAGATTGTTTTTATTTTTTTTCTTTAAGGTTTTATGTTTTAAATTATTACTCAACAAATTTAAAAAAAAATTATTTTTTTTTTTTAAATATATTTTTTAAATTTTCTGTAAAATATTCATCACAGTTCGTAAGAGAAGGTATATCTAAAAGACTAACCATTTCTAAACTATAATTATTTTCTAACTCTATTCTTGACTTCACATGCCGCAGGGAAGAAATAAGTGGATCGGAAGATGCTGCCAACATGTTGAAGAGGTCCTCATTTTGCCTTACCCTTGATGCTTTGAATGTGTTCTGCAGTCTATATTTTTTATAAAATTTGTTAAGAGACTCCTGCGCTTCTTCAGAAAGCTCTCCAATTGGCAAAGACTGGTACTCAATTATATCTTTGCCATGCGCCAATATTTTATGGACGGTCGGGGTCAACTTCTTCTGTGGATACATTTCTGCTAAAAGAGATGCAGTTTTCGACGCATATTCTCCATATTTTGTAGAATTGGCATTTTCTTTGCAGTTTAAAACATCTAAGATCGTTCCCAATCTTTTCACGATTTGATTGTCAATTCCAGTGATTCTAGTTACTGCCTCATCATTTTAAAAAATCTCCTAGAAGTGTTTCCATCGTTTGAGTTACCGTATCCGTGCTTGGGACAGTCTACTTTTAGTCCAACTTGTTTAAAAAAAGCATCCTGTATTTGCTTCTTTCTGATCTTTTCCTTATCCTTTATTGATGTATTTTCATCGAAGTTTTCCTCCTCTTGTGGTAGGGTATACGCCAGTTTTAGCAAGAATTCCATACACCTTATCCTTGCGTGCAATGGTGACATTCCATATTCGTAATTCTCCTCATTTGTAGAATCGTTTAAATTACCAAAGTTCTTCTGACTCTTTTTGCAAATCGGGCATGACATTGTTGAGGTTGTTCCTGTCAGTTCGTTTACGACTTTTCCGTCAACCATGGTCAGATGGAACTCGTAATTGCATTCAATATATTTTCCTTCTCCAAGTTGTAGGCTTAATCTTGCTTATTTGTTCTTCAATGTCCTTCACCGTGGTCCTTATGAGTTCTGCCGATTCCCTTGCAAACTGAAACATTATTGGTCGGCAATAATGCACTGATGACGGACGTGGATTTTTCCAGTGTAGGGAAACATCAGATTTAAGCCGCAAAGGAACAACAGATGCCATAAACATATTTCCGTCCGATATTGTAGCGTCATCGGAAGATATCCTTTGCTTATAAACGCTTTGTCCGGATGATCCATCGCAGCCCCATTTGCTGATCAATGTCAACTTCTCAGGAAGAATTTTCACCTCATTTTCAGGAAGACTCTCCAACAACCGTTTTGCTGTATGGCCCATGAGATCCTGCAGATTGGCTTTCGCAGAGACTTCCGTAAACTCCGTATGCAGTGGTCGTGAATTTATTTTGGCTTGCGTAATATGCTTGTATCTGGGTAAAACGTCAGCGGCGTGTCTCGTTAAAGATGCCCGTAGTTTCTCATATTTCCCTTTGGAAATTTCTAAGTCCATAAACAAGGCCAAGGATTCTTCGGATCCATACTTTTTAATGTGTGCGTTTGTGGGCGTGGGAATGCTTTCCTTAATCCTTTTTAGTCGCAGTGGGCTTGCATCAGCAACAGATTTGGTTATCTGCGACCTAACTCTTTCACTATCCGTTGTAAATATAATAGACAGCGCGTCCGATAATTGCTTCGTGGTCAAGTCATTGGTGGCATCGGCAAGTTTCCTCTTCCTTGTGAAAATTGAACACTCCTCAATACTTTTTTTTGGCCTTCCTTTTGCTCCTCTGGTTGATGTGGTGGGTTTATCTACTGCCAATATATCCAGGATGGTGTCTTCATTAAGCCAGTCCTCGTATTTGGAGTTGAAGTTCTGAATGGTTCGATTAGATTTCACCCATTTTGCCTTAATATTTGCATATATCAGATAAAAATTATTTTTTCGCTTCTCTCAATATTTCCGTATAAGCTATCAAGTTCTTCTAAAGCAGCTTCCGTGAAAAAATTTGGTGTGGTTGACTTTCTAAACAGTTCAAATAATTTAAAATTGTTCAACGCCATGTTTTCAGTACTTAAATTGTTTAATGGTTTCAGTAATTGTTGCGCCAACTTTCAGTCGTAGACTAGTCCAGGCATTATGCTTATTTTGCAATATATAGGCTTATGCTACCATGCCTAAAAACTTACCTGTTCCCTGCATACATATGGATTTAGGCTGAATAATGCATTTTGATATTATGCACGTGTCCAAATAAGATTTGTGCCTACCTGTAGGGACCATAAGTCAATATTGTTCTTGACCATTTGTACGCCAAAGTATTGTTTAAGTAGGTACGTACCTGCTAATTTCAATGAGTAGTTTTTTTCAAACTATTAGATCAAACTACTGTCAGTCAAAACATATAAGGGATGGACGCCATACAATTTCTGCAACCATGTCTTTTTAACCTTTTTTACCTCTAGAAGCCAAACGGGCACGTACGGCCAGATAAAATTTTTGAATTATGTAAAGAAATAATCAATGAACAGGTTTTGCAAATATGGCAAATATAGAAAAATATAAATTTTTTTTTATTTTCCGTCAAAGTTGAAAAATAGTGAAAAAACGGATAGTTTTTAAATAGTGATTTACCAGGAGAAACACAAAGCAAACAGTTAATTTTTTTTATCATTATACATTTAATAAATACATCAATCAATACAAACAAAAAATAAGGCGATTCGTTACCTATATTTCGCGATATTACACCTGAAATCGCAACAAATTTACTAAAAATTGTGTGTTTTTTTGAAAACCGAAAGTCAGTCAACTTTGAACGGCTATATCTTCTAAACTAAAAATGTGATATTATTAAGAGTGGCAGATTTAAAATCGTTGAAAAGTTTCCTATAACATGGGTTTATTCAAAACTTCGTCGGCGCTCATGAAAATTTTGATTTTTACAACCTCGTTTGCTCTACGGGCGCTACTGTGCGTCGGGTAGATGTGAATTGGCGCTACCTTTCAAAGCGGATCCGAGGACATTAGGGCTCTCTTTTGAAACGGCCAGGCGGCGGTTCTTGGCGTTGGAGCGTCGGCTGTCAAAGTCACCACAAACGAAAGAGATTTATAATTCTTTTATGAAAGATCTTAAGACTAAATGCAGTTACTTATGGCACGTCTTAAGCTCCATTTTTGGCAATACGTTGTCTAACGCATTTGAGCGAATTGTCAACGTAACATCACTTCTAAGACTGTACATATTGAATTGGTTACTGATCTGTCTTCAAATTCCAATCTCGCAACCAATTGTAAGGGGATGTAAGAAAAGATAAACTCACTGTTTATTGTTGTTGTTTTGTTTAAGCTTTGATATTGTTACGAGTAAGACTTTGAGTGTTTATAACTTTTATTCGCTTTAGGATTTTATTCGTATAATATTTTTAGCTTTTCTAAAATCTTAGGAAAAGGTTTCCTGATGAGCTGGCCTAAGCAACCAGTGAAATGCGCATAGAAGCTAGCTTTCCCTCAACAATAAATTTCAGTGTATTTATCAAATATGATAAATTGGGAATTTAGCACGTCATACAGAAATCGTATTAATGATAAATTTTGTATTCCCGTAAATAACTTTGATAATATACTCGCATGTGCCCGTGCAGAAAACTGAATTGGCAAATTGGTTTTTTTTTGTTGTTTTCTTACGAAGACAATAGACTGAAACAATTTGTTCTTTAATTTTGTTTTTTCTTTTTACCCACTTACAACTACAATTCGAGTCGGAAAGAACCCAACCAATTGTAAGGGGATGTAAGAAAAGATAAACTCACTGTTTATTGTTGTTGTTTTGTTTAAGCTTTGATATTGTTACGAGTAAGACTTTGAGTGTTTATAACTTTTATTCGCTTTAGGATTTTATTCGTATAATATTTTTAGCTTTTCTAAAATCTTAGGAAAAGGTTTCCTGATGAGCTGGCCTAAGCAACCAGTGAAATGCGCATAGAAGCTAGCTTTCCCTCAACAATAAATTTCTGTAAGGGTATTCATTTCAAATTTTTTTTGGTTGGAAAAATGGAAAAAAGGAAAATTACACTCTTATTGACGTGAACGGTATTTTTTTTAGTTAAAAGTAAAACGTACAAAAGTTTTAACTGTAAAAAAAAAATCTGTAATATAATTCTTGGAAATAATTGATATTTTTCATGATGCCAAATAAACGCTGTTGAAAGTGTATTAATTGAGTATTTAATTGTCACATCATTTTTACGTTGATTTTTAATATTTTTTTTTTTTATAGAATTCATTTTTAATTTTGTTTTGAAAAACGACGTTTTAAAAAAAAATAAAATTTGATTTAATTAAAACGGAGTTTTTATAAATCGTAGTTGATTATCTTAAAAGAGATGTAAATTTTAGTACTTTTTGTGAAAAATAACAGCATTTTTAATAGAGTGCCAACCACACTCACTTTGACGTTTATGAATTGCCAACTCTTTAAAAGTGTAAAGTTGTAATTTTCCAATCTGATTTTTTTACACTTGGTTAAAGCTTGTTTAAATTGCAACTTTCGGTGGAAAAGTTTTTCCTTGTGTTTGTTGTAACAAAAATTACATTTTTCCACTTTTCCATTTTTCCAACCAATAAAAAAACTGAAATGAATACCCTGAGTGTATTTATCAAATATGATAAATTGGGAATTTAGCACGTCATACAGAAATCGTATTAATGATAAATTTTGTATTCCCGTAAATAACTTTGATAATAATTTTAATTAGGCTTAAGTTCATTAAATTTAATTTTCATTAAATTATTTTTATGAAGAAAGGAATTTTACAACATGAAAATTAATTAAAATTGTTATTGATAATCTTCCATTTTTGACCGTGGCCGGGGCTCGAACCCGGGCCGGCAGGTTACCATGACATGTTTCGATCGCAACCACTCGATCTCCTCAGATGGATTTGCCGTTTTACACTCGCAGCCATCGACGACTGCTGACGTCAGTAGTCAAACATCAATCCTTAAACCAAATTGTACTTTAACCTTTGGTAGATCGAAGTTTGCTTTTTTGAATGATTATCCATTTTAATTGATTTTACATGTTCTTCCTTACTTCTGTTTTTTCGTACTTTTGTCAAGAATTTTTCTTGAAGTCCAAAGTACATTTTTTGTTTTTTCATTTTTTGTCTTTCTTTTTCTTGTTGACGTTTTTCAGCACAACTTGAAGGACAAATGAATACATAGAGCTCGTGCCTTAGCTTTAACAATAATTAGTATTGTGGTTATTTTGTTGAACTATTTTATGGTTTTCAATCCAAATTTTTAATAATTTTAATTAGGCTTAAGATCATTAAATTTAATTTTCATTAAATTATTTTTATGAAGAAAGGAATTTTACAACATGAAAATTAATTAAAATTGTTATTGATAATCTTTCATTTTTGACCGTGGCCGGGGCTCGAACCCGGGCCGTCAGGTTACCATGACATGTTTCGATCGCAACCACTCGATCTCCTCAGATGGATTTGCTGTTTTACACTCGCAGCCATCGACGACTGCTGACGTCAATAGTCAAACATCAATCCTTAAACCAAATTGTATTTTAACCTTTGGTAGATCGAAGTTTGCTTTTTTGAATGATTATCCATTTTAATTGATTTTTCATGTTCTTCCTTACATCTGTTTTTTCGTACTTTTGTCAAGAATTTTTCTTGAAGTCCAAAGTACATTTTTTGTTTTTTCATTTTTTGTCTTTCTTTTTCTTGTTGACCATTTTCAGCACAACTTGAAGGAAAATGAATACATAGAGCTCGTGCCTTAGCTTTAACAGTAATAAGTGTTGTGGTTATTTTGTTGAACTATTTTACGGTTTTGAATCCAAATTTTTAATAATTTTAATTAGGCTTAAGTTCATTAAATTTAATTTTCATCATTCAAGTTGTGCTAAAAAAGGTCAACAAGAAAAAGAAAGACAAAGAATGAAAAAACAAAAAATGTAACCTGCCGGTCCGGGTTCGAGCCCTGGCCACGGTCAAAAGTGAAAGATTATCAATAACAATTCTAATTAATTTTCATGTTGTAAAATTCCTTTCTTCATAAAAATAATTTAATGAAAATTAAATTTAATGAACTTAAGCCTAATTAAAATTATTAAAAATTTTTAACAAATTTAAAAATTTACCTTATTTATATGTATATTATTGAGAAATGATTTTTCAAAAATTACATTTAAATAAAATGAAAAAAATAATTTATCAGCTCTAGCTTAACATGCTAAATCAAACAAGCACTGGTAAATATTTTTTTAAATCGTTTTTAGAACATAAAAATTAAAAAAAAATCTAATCGGTTGAGTTGCAATTAAAACAACTAGTTTTGATGAGTTGTAATTTTTATTTATGTTTTTATTCGCCGAAATATAACAAAGTTATAAACCATAATACAAAAATTACAAATCAACTGATTTGAGTTGTGAACTATATTCACCATAATGGTTTGTACCATGTATGTTGTTTGTTTTCTTTTAGTTAGGCAGTGTTGTCGTACCGTAGATTTATCTTTTTTGGCAAATTTTTAAGTAGAAAAAAGACACAATAACTCCCAGTTACAATTATTTCGTTAAATAGATTAAATAATAAAGAAGAGTGATAACGAAAATTCTATTGGGCATTATGCTAGTATATGTAAACAAATAAAAAGGGGGTGGGGGGAGAAGAGAGGGACGTCGTTAAATCAACTTCGCTTTTCATAAGGACCTAGAATATACATACTTCATGGGGTGTAGGATCAATATTGTGAAACTTACAAACGGAATGGCAAAGTTATAAATACTAGAGATTGCTGTTCTGTTTTAACCGAAATCGAAACCGCGGTTTTAAATGCCTAAAAACCGAAAACCGACAAAAAAAAACCTCGGTTTTAGCTTTTATTTTAACAATATATTTATGCTTAAAGAAATTGCAAATACTCGAACTTCATATACAAAAACTTTATACATAATAGCCTCAACAATGGCAAGGTATTTAAAAATTCTTAAAATTCAAAATAAGTACTAAGAAGAACAAATGTTACCTTTTTAACTCTTAAGTAGACTAAATTTGTGTGGCACAAACTACCACCTGGGCCTGGCTGGTACTGCTAGTATTGTGTATGGAGTTTTTGTGGCTATAGAAAAAACTCACACAAACGAACCCCTGGGCAAAGCTGGGTCTACTTTAATATGTATGGAGTTTTATGGCTATAGCAGGAACATTTAGTTAGGAAATGGGATAATTCTTCGAAAAAGAATTCTGATGTTTTGCGTATGCTTTTTGATACGTTTCATTTTTATTTGATTTACTGCAGAACATATATAATAGGGCAGGTGAACACAATATGCACCAAATTTCATTTAGCCAATTGCGACGCCCACGGTGTTTACACTTTTTTCTAATTTTTTTTTTTCGTAAAAAACACTTTGGAATACATTAAGTTTCGTTCTAATCTACTTAATAATATAAAAAAAAACTGGAAAAAGTAAAAAAATGCCGAGGTATACACTTAACCCTTTCGTGACGGCTCTCTAATTGCATTAATATATTATAATTTTTGTAATTATTGTGTTAGATATGTCTCAAATAGATCGCCTGGTAGGGAAATGTGGCAGGGTTGCCACAAGAGGACTGCTGGGGGACTGATAAGCCCTTGAACTGGTGGTACAAATATGTACCATCGAAATATTTTTTTGGAATAAATAAAAAAAAAAATGTAAAATATACTTACCAGTTGTAAAGTAAAAAAAATAAACCGAACTTTATTTATTTAGTCCAAATATTTCCAAATATATTCCTATTTAATATCGTGAAATATAAAAAAAATCATCAATTAATGTGGTTTACGTCCGACTCTGCCAACAGGATCCATGCACTAAGCACATGTTACCAATGATATTCAAAAAATACCATTTTATAGCAAAGAAAACCTTTGATAAAACGAAATGGTTTGTTTGTAAGCCAAAGAAAATGAGAATTTCAACTTTTGGGAATGTTTAAACTTTGGTGGTATTTATGTGTACCACTCGTACCGAAAGGGTTAAGAGCCAATAAAAGTACCCGAATTGAAACAAATACAAAAATTGTATTATATACAAAAAAAAATAAATTTTTATACGAAAAAACAAAGAAAAGGAGGCAACATGTAATTTGAATTTATTTCGAACCACCAGTACTACTGGTTAAAAGATTGATGTTTGACTGTTGGCTGGCGGGCACCACTGCGGCAGTGGTTAGAACTCAAAGATTTTCTGAAGAAAAAATGTGGTGATTCGTGAAACTTGAAAAAATCAAACCAGGTTCAAATCCAAGTTGTAAAATTCCTTCCTCGGTGAAAATAATTTAATGAAAATAAAATTTTATGAACTCGAGCCTAATTAAAGAATATCAAAAAATTATATTTGTTTATGAATGAAATATAACTCTGATATTTTCAAAATCGAACCGAAACCGCGGTTTCACATTTTTACGGTTTTTAGCAAACTCTAATATATACCCTTTTACCTTCGGTAAAGGGTATAAAAAAATAATTTTTAATTGGATTTTCTTAAGAGCGTGTTTTATTTATAGCAACTAAATTGGTGACCCAGACAATGTCTACGCATACGCCAAGCAGATCAAGAAGCGATGATAGAACTCAATCACCAGGTGCAGGATTTACAACAAAATCCTCAGGATCATGGAAATATGCAAAATGCTAACAAAAAGCAAAATCAAGGGATATCAACCTACCGAGAAATTGAAGCATCATCAGTCCACAAATCACCACCATTTTGGACGATGTAGAATCCGTTTTCGTTATAGCAGAAATAACAAGGGACGACACGAAATTTCCAAATGTCGTCGCCAACATGGATCCTCAAATATGTGAGTATGTAAGCCACATTATTTTTTAATCTTCCACGAGATATGACTCAATGAGCTGCACTCAAACAAGCTCTTCTAAATACGTTCGGTGAATCTGATGAATCAAGAATTCGTAAGCTTCTACATTGACAACCTTTAGGGGATAAAAAAACCCACTAAATTTTTACAAAAGCTCAGAAATCTTGCAACCGGACATAATGACGATTTTTTTAGAACAAATGCCAGATCAAATTAGAACAAGTTTATCTGTAACAGATTGTTCTATCCAACTTCTAGCGGAACAAACTGATAAAATTTTTGATGTCCTGAAGCCCTCAAATATTAGTGAAGTTAAAAATCAAACGGATTTATACTTAACCCCTAAGTCATCGAATGAAAATATTTCATCAATATCAGATATAACATTAAACCAACTGTCTAATCAAATTAAGACACTTGAAAGTAAGATAAAAAGACTTCAATAAAGAAGAAATAGGTCTGTTTCTAGAAATTCATCGTCGTCCAGAAACAGTAGATCAGGTTCGCGTTATTGACAGTGGTGTTGGTTTACCGTCGTTTTGGTGAAAAAACTGGATTTTATATCTCAATTAACAACAAATATAAGACATAATCCGGTTCAAATAACGTAGTAGAAGATTATATGTCTAGATCGAGCGAAATCGAATCAATTAACTTCGACAGTGTGGCAGATGAACAAATAAAGAAGAATTAAAACAAATTCTTTCTGGCCAAAAATCGACTCAATTAAACCATAAATTAGTAAGTATTCCAGGGTCGAATAGAAATATTTTTGCGATCTCACCCAAAAAAAGAAACCTCGTCTTCACGTTTGTAAAAGTCAAAGCCTTGAAGTGTTTAAAAAAACTTCACAGTTTAAGTCACCCTGGAGTTCGTGCTTCTCGTAAATTAATATCTGGGGTCGATTCTGGTTCTGTGAAACTGTGAAAAGAAAACTTTTTTCACATTTTCAGAGTTTCTGATTCTTGTTTAGTGAAAAAATGATAAATAAATTCGAATGTTTTTATATGAGAAGCACAAATGGAATGAAACAAATTGTTTTCCCATTTTCACAGTAATGTTATTCTTGTTCTGTGTAACAGTGCAACAAAGTGTCACAAGCTTTTCATGAAAATTAAAAAATAAATAAATTTTAAATAAATTATTTAGAGGAAAATATTGACATTGCCAACGATAAATAATAATAATACAAATAATTATCTTCTAAAAAGATACATAAAATTTCAATTAGAGCGTGCTCTATTTTCTTCTGACAAACCATCTGACATCAGAAAGCTATGCCGGGAAGAAACCGGCAGCGGCGTCTACTATTGACGGAATCATTAGCCGGCTGAAGTTAATTTTTTACAATACCGAGATATGTTTGATCATCTTACCATTGAATAGAATTTATGTGAATATATATATAAAAACCGTTTTATTATAAAATCCTAAATTGGTATCTTTGAATTAGAAGAAAAAAATGTTAAGATGGCTGAACTATTTTACGGCGCAAATAAAACTTTTCATGGCGGCAGCAAGCTATTTTGAAACCGAGCACTACTTTGGTTTCTGCAATAACAATGCGAAAAAAACAGAGACAATGTCAGAAGCAAATTACTTGTACGTTTGTGACCGAATATTATAAAGCTTATGTAAAACAGCGATTTTGCCAGACATGCACAATTACATGTGACTTGAAAATTTGACATGTCAGATGACAAAAACATGTCGTCTATATGCTCCTTTACCACCCTCGCTTACAAATAGGGAGTTAAATAAGTCATTACCACTTTACCACTTTACCAGACAACGATATGATTGCAAAACCATATGATATTTTAATGGAAAAACGATATTATAAGGAAAGAAACAATTTAAATCTCTGGCATTTTGACAAAACATCTTAAGTCAAATTTAAATTTAAGCTTTATGCAAAACACATTTTTATTTAAGTTTTTAAAGTTTTGTATTATAAACGAAATTTATCTTCAATTTTGGTTTATTTTATTATTTAATAAAAATGATTTTTCCACCGAGTTTTTTTTAACTTTTTTGTTATCTTATCTCGACTTAAGATGTTTGGTCAAAATGCCACAGAAATACTATCGCTTATGATACCCCAGTTGGCAAAATGGTCATACACGCAAATGTCGTCAACGATATCTTCAGGATATTTTTCATTTGTCGCCTATTTACGTCTTTTTGGAGAAATTTTTTAAAATTTGTCTTGAATAATACTTTATTGTCCTCTACTACAAAAAATTTTAAACTGTAAATTTTGTATGTAATTTAAAATTAAAATTTTTTGATATTTTGCTTTTATTATCATTATTTTTGATAATAATAAAAAAAAAATTTTAAATAAACGTTGTTTTTCTCTCCTGAAAAATAATTATTTTGTAATGTAAACGTTGTTCGCGGCTGTGCTTCAATTGTGAAATGGGACAAATGTACGTGAATTGATGGGCCATGAAGCACCACAAACAAATTAATGTTCCTGCAGAGTACATTGCCATATGTTAAGTTCACAACCCATTCCCTTATTAATCAAAAGCCTATTTTTGAGCCCAGTCCCCCAACTCATCGGCCATTTCATTAGCGGTAATGTTGCAGCGACCAGGTACCTAGCATACACTCACTACATATTCTCCCAATATTCCTTTGAGCTCTTCTACAATCATTTACTAGCTTTGAATTCGCAGACCATCAAGGCCTTAAGAGCTGTCCATAAATATAGAGCCCGTCGAGACCCAGAAATGTATCCTCTTACCAATACGACGGCCTTCAAAATCCCTAGAGACTCCACCAAAAATATACTGCAGTCTTCAGGAGGCCTTTTAGTATCTATATCCTCAAGGTAGACCCCTTTACCCGTTCCCTTTATCCTGGATATATTCGCCGAAATATCGGTACCGGTATTCGTTACTGCCCTAAGTGCCACTTGCCTATCGGCGACTAAAATGTAGATAGTGTCCACAATACTGTCGTCAACGGCCCTATTAAGGTAATTTGGCTAGTGGGGCATTATCGGCTTCGTGAGAAAAAAGCCGTTTATAAAGTCGCTAATGACAACTCTAACCACATTGTTACCCATATGATCATTAACGACAATGTTGCTCACATTTGTTCGAAAAAGTCGTCGACGATTTGCATGGGCTGTTGCCAACATGTCGTCAGGGATTTACATGGGTCTTGTACTCGTCGTCGACGTTGTCTTGAAGACATGGCCACCTAGACGATAACGTTTGGTTGATTGGGTAGTGTACTTTTTATTCAAATTTTTAATTTTAAAATACATATCAAAATTAATTAAGTATTTAAATTTTTCATATTCAAATCTATTACAAATTGTTCTTCATTTATAACAAATAAAAAAAAAAACAAATTGTAAGTAGAAATATTTAAAATCAACTTGTATTAGATATGAATTAATTAAACCTTAGATGCATTCTATTGTGAATTAATTATAAATTTCGTTAATCAACTCATAAAGAAATACTTACATAGCGTCTTCAACTGACAATTTCTTGTCATACCAAACGTCAAAGTCTATATAAAAAAAAACTCGAAAATTTTTGTCAGCTTAAGACGCTATGTTATGTATCAAATTATATGTCAGCAATTACTAAACAACTTATATGTGATGCAGATGGTATAAAAAGTCATTGAAAAGTAAGTTGTTCATTAATTGCAAGTCATTACCGAGTTTTTGCTGTGTATTTGCTAAAACAGAGAAAAACCTATAGATTTGTTTTTCTTTTTTTTTAATAATAAATTAAAGTTAATAATTTTTAGAGCTTAAGAGCCAGTTTTTGACATAAAGATCAGCGATTAAATTAGAACTAATCTTTGAAATTCGTTTTTGGGTAGTCGATTATTTCATTTTGTTTCCAAGTTTAAACGCCCAAAGTTGGCGGTTTAAACTTGCGACAGAACTTTCAAAAGTACGATCAGCTTATAAAAGGAAATATTACTTATGAAAATACATGAGATAAAACTTTTGTATAAAATTAACTTTTTATATACTAAAAAAGACTTAAAAATATTTGAAAACAACACAAATATTTTTAGACCAAGGGCAATAACAATAGGGCCAAATCTCTTTTTATTTATTTAATGACAATTTTTTTTTATTTAGAGTTTTATTTAATATTCCACCTTGTAAGATTGCTTGATTGTTTTGCTTCTTTTTCGATTTCATTTATTTATAAATATATAATATTATATATGTAACTAAATACAAAATTCTTGCCTTTTCTTCTTCTTTTTCACGTTAAGAACAGTAATTTGATGACAATTTTTGGCATTTGTTTTAAACTGCCATACTTATACATAGAAGTATTGTAAATTCATATGGCAATGCTAAAAGCTTTAATCTTTCACTCAAAAACGCTAAAGAGGATTAAGGCTAGATTAATTTTATTATAAGATTAACAAATCTTACTTTTGATCCTGGTTTAAACTCTAAGTAAAAAACCCGATCTAAGTAAATAATAAGCGTTTTTCAAACCCATTAAAAATATGTACAGGAAGATAACACAGTACAACATTTTTCAGTTAATTGATTGTCAACTCAATTCTGTGAACTGTATGTGAAATTAGACCCAAAAAGAAGAATTTCTGCATCATTCGTTTTGTCTTCTTACATGCGATTTGAAGTTAGTATCGATTTGAAGTTAGTACTATCGTATAGGGGAATTTATCACGTTTTAGGCCCTGTTGTTTGACATAGCTCGACAACCACTAGCCCAATTTAGTTGAAATAAATTTTAAAAAATTAGGAATTACAATTCCCTTAATCTGTTCATATATTGTTTTCCTATACAAGTAACACTTTCGAAGTTAAAAATGAATGTATGAAGGGAAAAAATTATTTTTTGCCTAAAAATTTAAATTTTTTTTTTTTTAAAATACATAAAAAATCCAAAATGGAAAAAAGTTTCAAGTCTAGTTATTTTTTCGCAAAGTCACATAACCTATGAGCAAAATGAAACAAAGATCATAAAAATCGATGCACGCGTTTCGCTTTTATTCGCAATTGAGTAAAGGTATGAATTTCAAAAATCAGCTATAGCCACCACCCTTAAAATAAAAATAAAAATATAAAATAAAAAATTATCATGCAAAAAAAAACTTTATTTATAAAAACTTAATGAAAATAAAATAATATGCAATTAATACGCAATTATAATATGCATAAAAACAAAATTTAGAACATTTTTTCAATTATTGGCAATATCCATCCTTGTAGAAGTTGACGCTTGTGGTTCTGATGATCTTGTTTTCTTCGTAGGTTGTTCATATTCATGGTCTGAGTCTGTATCGTCATCAGAGATACACAAACTATTCAAGGGCGTGTTTCTTTCACTGTGTCCACCAATTTCAATGTCTTCATCTTCGGTGCTTTCTTCAAACTGCCTAATTGTGGAACTCCACCAACAAACCTCCGCAAGCAATGCATCCAATTTTTTGCTTTTGAACCGCTTTTCAAATGGCATGGTCACCTGGTGGAACCTCTCTCCTTGTTCGTCTGATTCCTGAGGTGATTGTGCCAAAAAAGTATCGAGGTGGTGGTGCAAGAAATGCAATTTCAGCGTCATGGATGCACCGATTTTTTCGAAATAAAACAGCAACCTGTCCACTCGTTGCTGTATCTCTTCTCGCTGGACACGGTTCTTTCCTAGAACGCCTTCTATTACTTCTTTCAATGCGTTCCATGCATGTTGGTGGTCGTGATGCTCTGAAAGCAAATGTGTGAAAGAATCACTTTTGATCAATTTCCGAATATCAGGTCCATTGAGAATACCTGTTTTAAATACATAAGAAAAACGAAAAAATTATTGGTAGTGCGAATGTATAGAAATTAACAAATTTAGATATGACAATATTGAAATACAGAGTACGATACGTACCGTTTTTAATTTTCTCATCACTGAGTTTCGGAAAGATGGATTTCAAACAGTCAAAGGCGCCGTTAACTTTTTTGACCACCACTTCAACGAATTTCCCAGCTATTCCCAGTTTCATGTGGAGCGGTGGCAACAAAATATCATCCAGGTCCTTTATCATAGGTTCATTGCGTAATTTTAATTGTTTGTTGAGCTCGGGAGTTCTTCCTTTCCAATCTTTACATTGATATTGATTTCCTTTGTATCGTGAATCCCAATTACAAAGGAAGCAGAAGTATTTTGGATATCCGCCCTTTTCTATAATCCCTTGTAGTATGTTGACCACCTTCAGATCGCAACAAATGTTCCATTTGTGTTCATCGTATTTGATTTTCTTCAAAATTTCGCCCAATGCTTCATACGTTTCCTTCATAGTTGTGCTGAATCCTAATGGAATGCATGGTTTTTTATTTTTTTTTGTGCAGCAGCACAGCTTTCAAACTAGTAACTGAACCATCGATGAATAAACGCCAGTCGCCAGCGATATAATCCATTCCCAATTTTTTCACTAAACCTGGGATATCATGGCAGTACGTGAACGTATTTGCTTCGTCAACGGAATAAAATTTCTGAAAATCAGCTTGGCGTTGTCGGTATGATGTTGCGCTGAAATTTTGCTGTGTGAGTTTTCTTCTCTTCAAAAATGATGTCAGCCATTCGGAGTCGTGTTGTGATAGTCCCAGCTTGGCCACAATGTAATCCATTTCGATTTGTGGTAGCGGTTGTGGTGCACTATTTTCAATATCGGGTATCCAATCAGCATCATCCAAATCAGTCGGATTGGTGAAAACGGTTTCGGCTAGCAGGGACACAGTATCCGCACTCGGAGGTTTAGGTGCATCGGTATCAGCAGGGCGTTGCACTGGAAGTGTGGCAGTAAATGCAGCAGTGTATACTTTTGTTTTCAATTGTTGTCTGTTTAATTTAGGACGAAAATTTATGCATGCATAGCACCTGGATTCATCATGTCCAGTTGTGTCTTCCACCCAAATTACTGGCTTCATAAAAGATAACTTTCTACTTTTTCCGTGAATCCATTTTAGAAGGGTAGTATAACAACTGTTGCACACTGTGTTCGGCGTAAAATTTGCACCACTTAAATCTGCTTCATCGAAATAATTACAATACGCGGTTTTGAATTGCTCAGTAAACAAATTTTTTCGATCTTTTTTCTGTATTTTTCGGACGATATGACCACAAACGTAACAATATTCATCCAAATATGGGCACTTGTTGTTTTCCATATTGATATATTTTATGTTTTGTTGTTATTCACTTTTAAAAAACTGGAGAAAAATCACTTTTACTGTTCGCGTTCGTCGGCACTGGCTGAATGCCAAAAATCGATCAATGCACACCTATAAATACTACGTATTTTTGAATATTTTACTGCCAGGTACTTATAAATGGGCGCATATTTTAAGGGCGGCTGGCTATATACCTGATTCAGCACTTGTACGTTTCAAACTGTGCAAAACTTTCCAAATAATGACCACCCTTAAATGTGGGTGCAATTTCTGTAAAAAAATCATATAGGTAGGCACCGGAAAAACCCAAATAATAAAAAGGTCCACTTTCCGTTTAATTGTCCACGTACATTTATTACCGCAATCATAAAAATCAAATAACCTTTTGTTTATTCCTTTTTTTTTAAATTCTCAGAATCATGAAAAAGGTGTCAATGTTTTCTCCAAATAATGTTGTGCATATCTCGAGCAAATTTTTTAAATTCATACATTTACTTAATTGTGAATAAATGACAAACGCGTGCATCGATTTTCATGATCTATGCCTTATTTTGCTCATAGGTCATGTGACTTTACGCGAAAGTTATAAGATTAGACACTTTTTTCCATTTTGGATTTTTTATGTATTTTTAAAAAAAAAAAATTAAATTTTTAGGCAAAAAATAATTTTTTCCCTTCATACATTCATTTTTAACTTCGAAAGTGTTACTTGTATAGGAAATCAATATATGAACAGATTAAGGGAATTGTAATTCTTAATTTTTTAAAATTTATTTCAACTAAATTGGGCTAGTGGTTGTCGAGCTATGTCAAACAACAGGGCCTAAAACGTGATAAATTCCCCTATACGATAGTACTAACTTCAAATCGATACTAACTTCAAATCGCATGTAAGAAGACAAAACGAATGATGCAGAAATTCTTCTTTTTGGGTCTAATTTCACATACAGTTCACAGAATTGAGTTGGCAAATCATGTGTTGTACTGTGTAATTAACCTAAAATTTTTTTACAGTTGGTTTAAAATATTTAGCTGTTACAGGAAATAATTTGAATCTTCTAATTAAAAAAATATTTTGATTCTTATTTGAATTTATATTTCACAGTACTTATAGTTTTTTTTTTCTTTTAGACTCCTGAAAACTATGGAAATTAGAGCAAAATTCAAAAGTCGAATATTTTAAAATGTCCATTTTTTGAATATCGAATAAACCGGTTATTTTGGTAAAATAAACCGGTTATTTTAGTAATGTGTAATTTATATACGTTTTCCTTACTTTTGTCAGAAATGTACCCGTAATTTAAGTATTTTTCTAATTGAATATTTGGCAAACTTAAACTTTTTATAAAGAATGTCAAAACAAATGTAACAAAAATCAAAAAAAAAAAAATTATGAGCAATGTAAATACAAATCGCTTTACATCGAACTGATTTAAAAGACAATGGTGCTTAAGATTTTTTTAAAGTTTTTTTTTTTTTTTGTTTAATTCCTAAAGCTAATCCCGCGAAGCCCTACGCTTGTCTGCAGGAAATGAACCAGAGTCTCTGGCGGGAATCGAACCCGCAACCCCGGCGCTGATAGACTAGCTCACTACCAGCTAGCCTACCGGGGCCCTAAAATAATAAGCAATCTAGCGGTTTTTCTCTTCTTTTTATTTCTATTATGTGGGTTTTATTAAACAAGAAAGTTAACACTACTGTTTGTGGCACAACGTTGATATTCTTGTTTAGATATGGCATATCAGCGTAAAAGCTAAGCGGAAGGAAACGTTCCGACTTTCGCTCCTGTTTAGGTACGGCGTCAGAGCACACAGAGGCGTCACGAGACAGAAAATATTGTGTTTTTCTGTCTTTTTTTCGAAAGCTGCCCTTTTTAATTTTTGTTTTTTTTTTTTTTTTTTTTTTTTTGATTACGCAATTTGTGTTGATATTAGCGGCCTGTTTTTACAGATTGCCACTTCACTACCAAAAAACGTTTTCTTCCTCTTTCTTCGGAAGCTGCCCTAGCAAATGATTTAGGCATTATTCATACGTCACTTTTTTCATCTCTGTATGCTTTTTGGTACGGCTGTTAAGTAGTTCTAGGATATCTTCATGCTTAAAACTCCAACATACCGGCGGAATCAACGATGTGGAAAAATTCTTCAGTTTTATTTATTAAATTAGTAACAAGAACTTAAAGCAAAATTGAAGGAATCAAACAATCTCATGAAAGGTTTTAAATTGTGATCGACGAATTGACAGATATTTCATACAAAAAGCATGTTCATGTTATTATTCGTTTCTATAATGCTGAAACAAAAAAAAATTAAATATATAATCCTGGATAAGAGGTTTTGTTTGCAACTTTTCAAAAATATGTGTGAAGTCTACTGATTCATATAGACATGCTTAACCACCAACAAATTAATGCCCAATTTTCAGGATATTAATTAAATCTTAATTAAGTTAATTTTCATAAAAATTTAAAACGTATTTAAATACAGATTGATTTTTTGAGTTTTATTTAAAAAGTTTTATTTAAATAAGATAAAAGTATGGTAGCACTACTAAATACAAAAAAATATCATAAAAAAGTATAATTATTTACAAGGAGGTCTCAAAAAACAGCTGATTGTTATTGCTTTGCTCCTTGTTGTTGTATTGTCGTGATATTGAGGCCACCTTGCTAAAATATTACAATAGAAACTTAAGTTAAAATTAAGTGTACCACATCGGTGAATTAAGTTTGATTGAAGTATTTAGTGAAGAAGAGAATTTTGTATTTAAAACGATTTTAAACATAAATGTGTTTTAATATCAATCCTGAAAATCGGCCATAAAACTTATTTACAATAAATTTGGTGGAATATCTCAAATAATAAATTTATTAAATTCCTATAATTTCTTAAAACCAAAGGCCCATAGCCATAGTCAATTATAAAGTCGACTTTTTCTAATGTTCACATGCATTTAAAGCCGGTTTTAGTTTAAAGTATACATTATTTTGACTGTGAGTATGGGCCAAAATGTTTCAAAACTTCTACAGCTATGTTCACACCTATTAAATATTTGATGTCCTAAACGTAACCACTAGTTTTCTTAAAGAATTTTTTGCTCTTGCAAAACGTTTGGCAAGAGCAAACATTATTGACCAGTTTCTAAATTGCATTATACAATTATTATCTTAGAAATAAAGTTAAGTAAATAAATAGAAAGTGTTAAAAATAAAGCTAAAATTTGATCAATTTACTGGTCACCCTTTTTTTGCATTTTATCGTCAAATATTTGTTAGGTCTGAACATACCTTAAGTCATATCTATGTATTTTTTGTTGGTTCCTTACCTTCGTGAATTGTTTTATTTTTATTCGAATTAACTTTTTAATACAAAAACTAATTTGATTTTTGTATTTTTATGTATTCGAATTAAAACCGGTTAACCGGTTATTTTTAAATGCTTAACCGAAAACCGGTGTTTTTAAAATAGCAACTATTCAGAATATTCGAAAACCGGTTATTGAAAAAAGTCGAATAATCGATCTCCCTAATAAAAACCATTTTCAAACCACTAAAAAATACTTATAAAAAAAAGAATTCACATGAAATTTTTTCCCAGTTAGTTTTAAAAATATGTAGTTACCTACCATTAGAAGAAGTACAAGGTAGGTTCATTAGGGAGAGTTGTCATTATTTACCCATGTACTATTGTCAAATTAATTTATTTTATTTTTGACGCTTGTTTTAAATGTTTCCTTATATTCTTTTGTTTGACGTTATATGGGTTTTTGAATTGAGAACAAAATTTCTAATAACTATATCTTGTACTCATTCTATCATGGTTAGCTATTACAGAAAAATTTTAATCTCGTACTCCAAAAAATAATTTTTTTACAACAGTTTTCCAGAAGCATGTAAAACTCAAGTAGTTGTTAAGCCATTTTTACTTTAAATTCTCTGACTTTGGAGGACGCCAACTTAGTGCCACTTAAATACAAAAATTCTTTAAAATTCAATTAAATTATATTTTTATCTATCGATCTCTACATTTTTATGTACAATATAAGACTTGTTTTTTTTTTGGTTTTTTTGTCTGGCTGCATGCCATACAGCGAGTTATAAAATAGATTTTTTGAAAAATTAGTTTGGTGACAACTTTATTTCCAGAAGGGGGTCCTGATCATTGGTCCCCACGTTCGTACGACTTAACGCCTCTGGATTACTTTTTATGGGGCTATGTAAAGTCATTGGGTTGTGCCGATAAACCAGTAACTCTTGTAGCATTAGAAGCCAATATTCAAGCCACCGTTGATTTATTAAAAAAAAGTAATCCAAAATTGGACTAATCAAATGGACCATGTAACTCGTAGCTGCGGCAGGCATATGCCGGAAATCATATGTAAAAATTAATGCCATGAAATTATCTACCAGATTAAAGGTATTAAAAAAAATTTCCAAATTCTTGCGTCTTACGTTTTTGATTTTCAGAACACCCCTGCATATATGGGCGTAGCGAACATATACTTACAACAGCCTCACACTAGTATTTTTAATTTGGGGTATTTGCTTACTTAACGCATCCTATTGGTAACAACATGAAAAAACTACTATATTACATATTAACATTAACTGCCTGTTTTTAGAAAACGTAAACAAGTGAGTGAGTGAGAAATTATATTAAAAGCAAAAGCAAATTTTCGTTTTTTATTGTTGTTTTTAATATAATTTCTCACTCACTCACTTGTTTACGTTTTCTAAAAACAGGCAGTAAAACACTATTTTATATTAGCAGTTGTACAGCCATTAGTGCTGGGATACTATCGATATTTTCTACTATCGATATTAATCGATAGATCAGATTTCACTATCGATATTACTATCGACTGAATGTTTGTACTTGTGCAGGAAAACTTTAACTAGTTTTTTACCAGGCTACAGTTCGTTGTTTTTATCACTTTTTTGAACGTATGACACGTACGCACGTTATTTTAGATGACAGTTTTTGAAAAACTTATAGTATGTAATAACTATAAATGTTCATTAACAGCTTTTTTACTATTAACTGTTTGTAGAGATTTTGTGTTTAAGTATGGTAACTTTCTTTATATTTTGCTACCATTTTATTGATAGTGATGCATGAAACTTTTATTCGGTTCACATGATATTCTATACATATTTAATTTTTTTTTTATTGTAGACCTTAAAAATTATTCTTATCAAATAAAAAAAAAACCTTTGTGTAAGCCTTTTTTAAATATACTATAAGAAAGTATTCGAATGAAAAATTTGTTTACTTTTTATTAACATCACTATTGTTTTGATTTGTTTATTTTATTTTTTTTAATATTTTTGAACAATAATTTGTTGTTTTAAACAAAAAAACAACTAGTTGCAATAATTTAATAAATATTTAAAGATAATATCTGCATTTGCCCCTGAACATTTTCATTTAAATCATATAAAACTTGCTGGCCCGGCAAACGTTGTTTTGCCATAAAATTTACTTCTTTCAGATGTTATAGGGTCTGCATGCCAAATTTAAAGAAAACCGGTTGATAAGTTAAAAATATATTGGGAGGGGGAGCTTTTACTGCTTTTCACGCCCTAAATAATAAAAAATATAGGCTATAATTCCTTCCAGATGTTACACTATTTGCCTGCCAAATTTGGTTGATTATTTAAGAAGATATAAGGAGGGGGAGATTTTATCCCGTTTGTCCTATTTCACGCCCTATTACTTATTTTTATTCTGATGTTACAGTATATGCATGTTAAATTTTAGGAAAACCGTTTGATTAGTTAAAAAGATATAGGAAGGAGGAGCTATTACCCCCTTTATCCCTTTTGTCCTATTTCCCTTCGAATCACAAATTTAATGATAAGATGTTACGGTGTCTGCATGTCAAATTTTAAGAAAACCGGCTGATTAGATAGGAAGATAAACTACACAGAAACACTACTCACGGGACATAGAGCATGCAAAATCGGTCCAGTAGTTTTTGAGTTTAGCGTAATTTTTAAATAGTAGAGATGTTTATTAAATAGTTAACAATATAACTTTACATTGGTTGTCTAAAAAAAAAATTAGTAAAATGTATTTAACATGTCCATATTAATAAGTAAAACATTTTTTTCATTATTTTTCAACATACATATTTGACAAAAATAATATCATAAAATGCAAGCACTTATCAAAATGTCATTTTATTTTTGATTATAAAAAGGGCAAATCCAACAACAAATTTTCTTAAGGCTCATTTAGTCTTTACTTTCCGTTTCTGTTCCGTGCCGTTCTGTTACGAAATTGTTGCAGTTACTTTTTCTGTAGCAACTTATCAGCCATTTATGACAATTTTATTAGTTTTGCACCGTCCATTGTTTTATTCCAATAAATTTAATGCACATAAATTTGAAGAAATTAAATTTTATGAATTCTTAAAATCAAAAAATAGTTTATTTCAATATAAATATGTATTTTTTATTATTTATTTTGCTGTCACTTACAATTACTTAACAAGTTTTCGATTTTAACAAACTGAACCGCAACAGAACAGAAAAACTAATCAATTTCACAGGTTTCTTAATAACAAAAACAAATCAGCTGATTCGTAACAGAACAGAAAGTAAAGACTAACTGAGCCTTAACTTTATGAATCGTTTATTAAAGGTTAAAAAAAAAGTTGTTCGAATATTCGAATAATTCTTATTCGAATGATAAGACTAGTGTTAATACAGACATACATAAGTACTTACAAATGTTTGTATGTGAATTCGTGTAGTTTCGACTTAAAGAAGCCGAATGCGAAATAAAAATAATCTTTTAAATTGCACATGAGACAACAGCAACAGAGAAACAATGCATGTAAAAAACTAAAACGAATATATCCTACCGAATTACTAAGAGAACGTGTGTCTCAAGCAGTTGTTGACGCAGGGAGTTGTTGAAACATGCAACACCCTTAGTAGATTCTCATGCCCAGAAGCACATGCAAAGTAAACAGGATTTTTAAATTTAATTTGCCACAACGACTTTTTAATAAGAATCAAATTTAATTCCCTACAACAACAAGAAGGCACCAAATACGAGCGAGTTCACCCGACATAACCAACACTCATTCACCACTGACTGAATGAATTGCACGCATACTCATCAAACCAAATAAACTAAAGTATTTCATGGAGGAACAAACTGAACAAAACAAAGAAACAAACTGGTAAAATCCGCAACAACAAAATAAATATAAAACGAACAAATAACAGAACAAAAACAAAAATGCCGACAACAGCTTTGGCAAAGCTTCTTGTTCGCAATGCCCATACATAGCTCGGATGCTTCAGTTGTCCAATGCCAAAGTTACATGAAGATTTTTTCCACATTGCCACCTTTCTCCCCCTTCTTTAATGTTGGGTATTCCTTAAGCCATCATCAAATCGTGATTCGTAATGTGACGGTAAACTGTAATCTTAAATAACTACATATACTCTCGTACTCCGCCTTAGAAAACTTAACAAATCCCAACAGCTCCACATTAAACAGGCCCAACCAAACAAGACAGGAGCAGACAAAAAAGACAAAAACAAACGTAACTAAAAATTCCACACACCTTCACACTCAAGTCACCGAATGTGAGATAGCAGCATCGTCATCATTAACTCCCTATACAAAAAGGACAGAACTGAACTTAGCAGGACACTGAAAACAAACAACAACTATAATATACACAAAGAAATAGATTCTGATGCTTTCTGATTAACTAACCGACAACAACTACAAAAGCCACACACTTAATACGGCTACTGCAGCAGAAAAAGCTGCTACACAAAAACAGCACGATTAAATTTAGTACGAGTAATGCGAGTAAAAAGCACAAAACAAACAACAAAAGGCATCAAGCAAAGTCTGGAGAAAATAACACGAATCTACAAGCAAAAATGAAACGAAGGAAGAAGCAGTAGAAAAAAATTAATAAGAAACAACACGCAGATGCAATTATTGCGTTTCCTTCAAAGCAAACACTTGCGATATTACACAATCGATTAAAAAAAATCAAAATTGCATTTAAAGCTGGGGAACAACTATAAGTTGCATAAATAATATGTAGACTAGGGTTTCTGACTTTTTTCTTTCCCGGGAAAGCAAAGCAACTTATTTTCATTCCCCGGATTTTTTTGTTAAGAATAATATAATAAACTACACATTAAGGCCCGTTTTCACGACTTAACGATAGCTAAATGTAGGAAGTTATCGAACAGATAATGAGTTTTTAATTATCACAAGTTCTCTTTAACCTTAAAGTGAAGATAAAGCTAAAGAGAGGAACGTTCTACCTTTAACTTTTGTCGTAAGGTTTAGATTTGAGATTGCCATATTATATTCACATATTTTTTATATATGGCAGCTCCAATTATACGTATATTTTGTAATTGTAAAAAAAGTACGTAGTTGCCAGTTCGTATTTTTATTTTGGCAAAAATAATCGGTATTTTCTTTAGTATTGCCACTTTTTTAAAAATGTTAAGTTTATTTTATACAGAAGTTGTGAAAACGAAACATAGTTGAAGGTAACTTTATTCCTCACTAGTGCTAAAGGTAGCGTTAACTATATCGAACTTCAAAGGTAAGTCGTGAAAACGGGCCTAAATCTTATAATTTTTTGACAATCAATGGTAACTTTAAGCAATGTTGCCAGAAGAACAGTTTTATCTGCATTTAGCATAAAGTTATCTTAACACTACAAATAAAATCTGTGGCATTTTGACTAAACTACTTAAGTCGAGATAAAATAGCAAAACAGTTTTTAAAAAAACTCGGTGAACAAATTCTTTATATCAAATAATAAAATAAACCAATATTAAAGAAAAATTTCTTTTATTATACAAAATTTTAAAAACGCAAACAACAATGTTTTTTGAATAAAAATTATATAATATCTTTAGTTTTTCTAAAATCTTTGGATGAAGTTTCCTGACGATCTGGTCTAAGCAACCAGTGAAATGCGCATAGGAATAGCTTATCCCATCAACTATAAATTTCAGTTTATCAATAGTATGAAATGGGAATTTAGCACATTTAAACGAAACCTTGTTAGAAAATTCGTATGATTCACAACATTTTTTTCAACTTTTTAAATTCGACTTAGAAGTTTGGTCAAAATATTTACCTTTTTTTAAATAAATTCTGGGTATATTTAATAATATACAATATAATGTTTCAAACCGAAATGACTGAGGTCCAAAATCTATATATCCAAAGTTAATAGTAAGTTGTCACTCTAGTTAAATTTTTAATTTTGAAAAATATTTTCCAAATTTGTTTAAATAAAATGAAGAACAAGATCTGAATTCCGAGTTTCGAGAACTTAAACGGTTTAATTTTAACAATTAAGATATTGTATAATTTTGTTATGTTTTTCGAAAATAATCTGAAATCAAACGTGCTGGTTCCGATTATGATTTTCCTACTTTTGTTAAATTTGTTCAGAATATAATGATTTTGACACATTCATCGGCAAACGTCACGAGAATATTTAGTTGCGTGAATCTAGATAAATCCAAAGTCCAAATTTGGTTGTAAAATGAATTCCTAGTCGGAGTATTGCTCAAAAAAGATTATTTAAAACTTTAAAGTTAACTGTTTTGGCCCTTCAATATCTCCAGATTTGGTTAAATATCTCCAGATTTGGTTTAACCGATTTCAACTGATATAAACATACATATATATCAAGGCTGGATACCGAAATTCGTTTCGATACCGAAAACGAATTTCGGTATCGGTATTAAACTTTTCTTTATTTCGGTATCGGTATTTTAATTATATCGATATAGCGGTATTACAATTTATATAACGCTATATATCGGTATTACAATTAAATGAACCAAACCAAAAAAAAATATATATATATTTATATCCATATATCAGTGTTTCCACCAGCAAAATTCAAAACTAGAGACGAAGCCAAATTACCCGACTTAAACGAAATTACTCGTGACACTTATTTTATAAAAAAACAACTTTTACCAATAAATCACAAAAAACTCATTTAAATTAAATTAAATATTAGTCATTCCATTCACATTCTTATTTTAAATAAATTAATTAAAATAACATATACATTAAACTAAACACTTAAAATAATGAGTTCTCTTCCACATTTGGTTGCATATATCTATTGATAGCTCAAAAAATTAATTACCGGGTTTATAAAGACTTTTTTCTAGTCCCGATAGAACTTACATAAGTGTAGCTGTCAAACGAACTCTCATACTGCTGCACCCACTTTTTGACATTTAGGATCAGTATGCTCTGAAATATCAACATAAATAGGTTAATGCTTGAAAAACACTACCAAATTATCCATTATCCAAATTCAAATATTATCCAAATTTACTTTAAAACTACGCCAACGCTTTTGAGATGCGGATTAACTTAGTTTTACGTAGTCTTAAACTCGGATATTTCCGGCGAAATGTGACTTTTTTATTATTTTATTGAAGATCAACAAGTTAATCAAAACTCAGCTTTTCAGTCAAAATTTTGTATACAAACTTGGGAATGGCGGCATAAATCTGTTTTCAGATTAACTAAACCTAGTTTAACTGAGATCTGAAAAACCTAGCCTTTATTATTTGTATGATAAGAACCAACTCGACTGCGCCAGTTTTAAGCCATGGATAAAGATAAGAATTAATCTACTACTTTCAAACCTTATTTAGTAAAAAAAACATCATGTAATGTCTTCAGACAACAGTCTCTTTTTTAAATCAGTTTTACAACTGTAAAGGGAGTTAAATATTCTTCTAAATAAAGCATTTGAAAATGGCAAAATAAAAATAAAATTTATAATTATGTTTGGAATATCATGTAGCTGGAGTTTCATAAAATGGAACACATAAAAAAACCATAAGGTTTGTCGTGGCCAGATTGTTGGCGGCACTGGCATGCTGGCGTAAGTCCGGCTAGGGCTCGCCGTATTGGGGTGGTTCTTGCCAACCAATCAGGCACTTGGCTGCTCCAAAAAAATCATTCCAGCCAATTTGGAACACACAAAAAGAAAATAAAAGGAGCCCGAAAGTGAACGCAGACAAAAAAAAACGAATCTATTGCCACTAGTTACACATTTTGCAATGTGTACTCACCTGTGTGTTGCACCTTGCCAACTATATCCCTCCCGCTAGAAATCCGGCTGGACTTCACCATGACGACCTGGAAACAATAATGGTTGGGTCGTCCCAAAATCTACCTTTCACCTTACCATCACCTTCCTACTGTGTGCACCCTAATGAGTTTATTTACTCATTATTTTAAAATAAAAACACTTAAAATTTCATTTTCAAATTCATTATCAAAAAAACAAACGTTTTATTGAAAAATTATATTACACTACGCCACAAAAAAAATTAACCTCAAAAATTAGATATTTTCTAAGCTAAATTGGAGCTGCTGATCACGAATATGGCATTCATTAATTTTTCACAAGAAGTTTTTTCGAGATATACGGGAAAATCGTGATTTTCTGCAGTTGTTTTAGGTATTTCGATAAATCTCGAGAACTGTTCAACTGAATTGTACATTTTGCATAGATATCTCTACTCTCTTTCAGAACATGTCCAAACTGTGTCGATCGGATAAAGATTTACTGAGTAACAGGACTTTAAACTCTGAAAAATTTAATTTTTTTACTGAAATCCAATCTTTATATTATTTGTTTTAAAACAAGAGAATTTTAAATTACACCTGATTTACACCTATAAAAAATTAGCCACGCTCAACCCACAAGAGTAAATATTACACCAAATTTGGGCAATTACCCACAAAGTGGCAACACTGACATAAAACATATGTATGTATGTAATTAAATATTTATAAACTCATAGAAACACATTTTTACTGATAATAATAAACTGATAATAAACCGTTTCGAGTTCGTTGATTCCAATTCAACTAAAACTAAATAAACACAACACTTTAATGTATAACACTTATTTATTAAGAACTTAAGCTTCGTACAGACGGTGGTCAGATCTTACAATGTTGTCATTAAAATTGATGTGTTATACTAATGCATCTGACAATGGCACCATTGTCAGAAAAATTAGAACAATGTAAGCTCTGACCATCGTCTGTACAAAGCTTAAGTATTAACGAGTATTTTAAGTGTATTCTTATCAATACATAATAATTTTGGTGGCATGTGTTACTACTTGAACTTTTGTATTTCAAACTGTTAAACAACACACCAAAAATTTCCTATAAATGCTGTTGTTTAACCCTACGTTTCCACATGCAAGTAATTACTTGCAAGTAGTGTATACGTATTATCAACGAAAAATCGAGGAAACAGCCGATTGGCTGAAAGTAAAAAAATTGTGTGAATGTTAGTGAAAAAGTGTGAGTGTATTGAGTTTTCGAAATTGCACTTGCATGTGGAAACGGGGGGTAACTTATGTTACATTCTATGATCTTATCATAGTAACCTAGGGTTTACACTCACACATTTTTACTAACAACATCACATTTTTCTTACTTGCAGCCCAACTTGCAAGAGAATTTGCTTGCAAGTAAATTTTTGACACTTGTCGCAAGTAAAATGACAAATGGAAAAGCAGTGTTACCGTGGATGAGTTTTGTATGAATTAGCTTGTACATAGTAACATTAAAGTTGTGTTTGTAGCGGGTTTTCTGTGTAATTATAAAAAATAACAAATAAAAAAGAGCACAACTAAACAGCAACGCATCTTAGTTGTAATCTTAATCATAAGTTTCAAGCATTTTGATATAAAAAATTGTTGATTAAAATATTTTCACAGTAATATTATATTATCGCCGCTACGGCAATACTGGAGTCACATATTTTATAAAATAAACATAATATTTTTCATCAAGATGGACCGAAAATTAAATAAAGAAGAAATTATTAAATTTATTTTGTTATTTTTTGTATTTTTGTATTTGTATTTATTTATTTTAATACCTATCACAAGATATAAATCTTATAATTTACAGTGATAGTAAGTTACATGGCAATTAAACATATAAAAATTAAATTATTAAATTAAGTTATACAATGCGTTCAATAAAATAAATAAATAATAAATAAAAACAATTTATTATTAAATGGATATAGATATATTTAAGCTATATTAAAGATTTTTAGAATACTTTAATAATTCCTTCTTAAAGGCCAAAGTGTTGCTTAGTGTTTGAAGACGTGATGGTAACTTGTTCCAGAGACTAATTGTGTAGTTAAAAAATTGTCTCGAAGAGATAAGACATCTATATTTTTGAGAAATCAAATTTTTACCGCGTGGAGATTTGGCAAAAATAATTCTCCTAAATAAATATTCGGGCTCCTGTATATCTATTATCTTATGCATCATGAGGAGGCTTTTAAATTTTAGTAGATTTTTAAAGCTCATGTCATAAAGCTGAAAGGAGTACGACGAAATACTATCAGTTCTCCTACGGTTAAATACATATCTAGCTATATTATTATAGGTTACCTCAAGTCTATGAAAATCGGAGGTGTCGCAATTGGCAAATATTTCGCATCCATATAGTAAAACCGGTATTAGATAAGTTTTAGCTAGTAACAATCTTATATTAAATGGAGTGAAAGATTGAATAGCCCATAAGTTCCTAAGCATTCCGTGTACTTTTCCTGCAATAATACAGATATGGTTAGACCAAGAAAGTTCAGAATTAAACGTAATTCCTAAATTTGATGACGATGGCACAAAATCGATTTTATCGTTGTTGATTAATAATGAAGCATTATTATTAAGTGCTTTCTTATTATTTTTGGATATGAAAATGCATTTAGATTTCGATGGATTTATGCACAAACCATTCATGCACGCCCAGTGATGAACTTTATTAAGATCATGGTTAATAAGATGAATACAAGAACTTACACTGTCTATTTTGGTACTTAAGTACAATTGTACATCATCAGCATACATTTGTATTCCACAATGGGTTAATACATCTGGCAGATCATTTATATACAACGAAAACAGAAGGGGACCCAAAACAGAACCCTGCGGAACACCTCTGTTAACTTCAAGGCAATTTGACATTAAGCCATTCAGGAAAACGGTTTGCTTCCGATTAAGGAGATACGAAAAAATCAGTTTACTAGCTGTAGGGGAAAAATTGAAGAACTTTTGGAGCTTAGATAATAAGATCTGATGGTCAACAATGTCAAAAGCCTTACTATGATCTAAGAGTACAAGAAAAGAGACCATGTCATTGTCCAGTTTAGACCTAAGTTCTTCCACCACGTCAATTAGAACAGTAATACAGCTCATTCCATGTCTAAAACCAGATTGATAATCAGTTAATAGCTTTTGTTTACTCAGATATTCACAAATTTGACTTTTTATGATATTTTCCAAAGCTTTTGACAGGAATGGAATTATTGCAATGGGTCTGAAATCATTGTTTTTCTTGGAAATTGGAATAATTTTGGTTTTTTCCACGTATCAGGAAAAACTGACTTAGTTAATATAGAATTAAACAAATATGTCAAAAACGGCAGGAGTTTATAAACAACAAGCTTAAAAAATCTAGGATTTATGCCATCTACACCCTCAGCATTTTATTTAATGCCAAATACACTTTTCTGAACTTCCGCTTGATCAACACATCTGAAGCAAAAACTGTCTTCAAATGGCACGATGTTTAATTGAGCATACTTATTTACTCTTTGTCTTTTAACTGGGACATTAACAAATTTGTTGTTTAATTCGTTTACGTCTACATTTAAAACAGAAGTAGTGTTTCTACTCTTTCCAATGTTTTAAACATGACAATGTTTTTAAACTGAAAACAAAGCTTTTTTCATAAGATGTTTTCGCTTCGAGAACATTTGAAAAATGAACTTACAACTGACTGTGTAAACACTCAAGCTACTTGCAAGACTTTCGCCTTTTTCTTCGACATTTTCGCTGATAATACGTATACACTACTTGCAAGTACTTACTTGCATGTGTAAAGGCAGGGTAAGCAGTGTGACCCTTTAAGCATTTTCACTGCTTAATTTAGCATTATTTATTTTGATTTAGCAGCGAATTTTTCAAATAGCATTTAGCATTATTTTCAGCATTTTTGTAATATTTTTTTAGCATTCTTTAGCATTTGTAATCTAATAGATTTTATATATTTCTATTTCACAACATAACTTAACATTTCGGTCAATCTCTATCATTGTATTTTGTCATTTATACGTTCATACAAATATATAATAATAGCAACCCTGTAAACACCAAAAAAAATTTAAAGAAGAAATGGTAGATTTGACTACAGAAGAAATAACGGTTTTGGAACAGCCATGGCAAAAGCTGAATGAATACGAATGGATGAACCAAAGAGTACAGAAACGCTTTAAAAAAATGCTTTCAACGAGTTAGCTTCTTTTGTTATGAAGTTTTTGGTTTTGACATTTAGTAACGCAGAAGTTAAACAAATTTTTAAGCGGTGTGAACCTTATAGAAACCTAGATTAGAAATAGGATGGTATTGAATTCATTGATTTACGTTAGATGTGGACTAAACAGCCTAAATAAATGTTGCATAGATTTTATCATTACTGTTGATCTTATAAAAATGTGTGATGAAAACAGATCATATTCTAATGGCATTTTGACCAACACTTTGGCAGTTAAGGGAAACTATTCAAATAATGATGGGTTTAATGTGTAATTAAATTTACTGAAAATGCTGTTGAATAGCCTTTTATGTTTTCAATGAAAATGTTTGTTTTTACTTATATGTTGTATTTAATAATATGTATGTATGTATATCGTTACCTAAAACGCAAAAAGCCCAATCTAACATTTTGAAAATTTTACTGAAGAAGCAAAAAACTATTTAAAATGATAAATATATTAATCGCCTTAAACTATTAACAATTTATTTTTCTTCTACTTTTCTTGTAAAAATTACCAGTTGTTTTGACAGTTGACAATGTTGCATATTTTGCAAACTGTAGGTTAGGGCTTTACGCGTTTATCATGTAATATTTTGTAGATAGGACCTTCTGTTTTTTTGGTTAAAAAGTCGCTTACTTTTGTCAAACTATTCCAAAATTGTTTGTGAACATTCGAGTTGATGCAATACATAAGTATCAATGAAAAAGTCGATTTTTAATTTTTGGTAAGATAGGGATTTATAGGGACATTGAATTTTATAATAGATTTTTTTAAATATTTTATGTACCATAAATTTTCATATTGACCCCTATTCTGCGTTTCGATTCGGATCGAAATTTTCTCCGTTTTTGGCAACTTTGGTGTTTTGTGCCAATGTTCTGTAACTCCCGCGTTGAACAACTTTTCGATTGAAATGTGAGAACTGAAACAAAAATACCATAAGTTGAAACAAACATGTTTTTCTCACTAAACTGTTACTGTATCATTTTTGGTGTGTAATAGCTGTAACGTAAGGAAATTACTCGCCAAAAATGTTTCAGTAACAGTTTAGTGAGAAAAACATGTTTGTTTCAACTTATGGTATTTTTGTTTCAGTTCTCACATTTCAATCGAAAAGTTTTTCAACGCGGGAGTTACAGAACATTGGCACAAAACACCAAAGTTGCCAAAAACGGAGAAAACTTCGATCCGAATCGAAACGCAGAATAGGGGTGATTAATTCGAATGTGTATTGTAAGTCAAATTACAATTTATAAAGCTTTCGTACTTTAATAGTCTTATTCTTTCAATATTTTTCAGGTGTATTTTCTATGCACTATCAGAATTATTTTATGTACCTATACACTGAAAGAAATATTTTTATATTTTATGCAAATACATAAATTTAAAAGAAAAATAATATTTTCAGGTAAATTAATATATTTATTTATTTATTATAATAAAACAATTATTTAAGAAAATTTAGCATTTTTTTAACCATTTGAAAAATGTTTTTTAGCATTGTTTTAGGCCCCATTTAGCATCCAATTTTTTTTTAGTTGTGGGCACACTGATAGTAAGTTACAAAACAATAACAGTGTTGCAAACATATAGCTTTAAGTTAACAAACATGTTTTTCATTAGCGCATGTGTTGAAACTTTTAATTTTTTTCTATTTGAAAAATTATATTATTTTTAAATACCGAAATGATTGTACCGGCATAAACCGGTATTAAGGGAAACAGTATACGTATACCGGTATTTTATGCAATCAAATAGTTTCGGTATCGTTATCCATACCAATATTCGATTTAAAAGGTGTTGGTATCGGTAACGGTTGCCAACCTTGATATGTATGGGGCAATCCAAGTCAAATCGGACAGTTTGGGGAAAAATATTTTTGATTTCCTTTATTGATGTTGATGTTACTTTGCTAAAGCACATTTCAGCAAATTTTCAGAATTTTTTGTCTTATGGTTACAGAGATATCGAATATTAAAAAATCGCGTTACAAGAAAACTATGTTCAAATAAATACTCATAACTTTTTCAATATTGATCCAAATGGAATACTTTTTTATGTATTTTTTCTACTTTCCAATAAAATTTTGCACAGTGGGCTTAGATGCGATCTTCAGGATTTAATATTTTAAATAAATTTTTTAACTGTTTGTACTCTTTGATTTTCTTGAATTTTTTTGTTTTAAGCTATGATTTGTTTACACAAATTTTAAGACCCATTTGGTTGTGGGATTCAAATAACTACTATTTTTTCTGATTTTCTTAAATTTGTTAAAAAAAAAACTTTTTCGTAAACCACTGTGCAAAAATTTTTTAGGATTTCGCAGGATATATTTTTAATACTGATTCATTTATTTTGTTATTTGTATTGCTTATATCTAAATATGGGGTATTTCGCAGAGGTGCACTTGTGCGGAAAGCTATCTGCCTGTCATCCACTTGGGGATGACAAGAAGCGATTCCTCTGTTCGAAATTCCCAAGCAGCTCACTACTTCCGGTCTTATACCAAGTATCCCCTGGTAATGTCTCTCAGACACCCGACTGTCGACAGCTAGAGTGAGAAGGCACACAGTTGAGTAACCTGAATGGCATGCTAAAACCGATGCGTCTCAGGTAACTAGGTGGCCACCGGAATAAACAGGCACTGAAACTCTACTGTTCGACCTGCCTAGAGGTTGTTGGCAGCCCCAACACTAGGATCGGATGGGAGGCCTAATCAGTCCCTCAATCTTAAACTGAAATGATTACTGAAACCGCAACAAATAATAATCAACGGATCCCCAAGATGACAACCTTTAGCATGAAAAAAATGACACGAGTTGGAACATGGAATGTGCGCACAGTCCTAGAAACATCTAAACTGGCCCAAGTATGCAGAGAATTCGCCAACTACAACCTGCTACTTTTAGGATTGTGCGAAACCAGATGGCCAGAAGCAGGAGAATTCAAGACCTCCGAAAACTTTACTTTTTTATATTCCGGCAAACCGCCAGAACAACCAAGGTCGAGTGGAGTTGGATTACTATTATCCAGAGAAGCCCGAAGTGCACTGATCAACTGGAAACCTCATGGTGACAGAATAATCACAGCAAGATTCCGCACTAAGGCCAGGAACCTCACCTGTGTGCAATGTTATGCACCAACAGAAACCTCTGAAACTCTGGATAAAGAAAACTTTTATAGTAACTTGAACAGAGTGTTGACATCAATACCACGGGGAGATATCGTGTTACTAATGGGTGATTTCAACGCACAACTAGGTGCAGACAACACTGGTAGAGAAAGCTAAATGGGACAGCACGGAATCGGTAGAATGACGGAGAATGGAGAGCATTTTACTGAAATATGCAGCAACAACAATCTTGTGATCGGAGGCACCATATTTCCTCACAAAACTTGCCACAAAGTAACGTGGGTTTCGCCAGACAAAGTGACCGAAAATCAAATCGACCATATTGCTATAAGCAAATCATGGCGCAGGTCTCTCCTGGACGTGCGTTCCAAACGTGGGGCAGACTGCTCTTCAGACCACCATCTCGTAGTTGGTAGTCTCCGTCTAAGGGTAGCCGCTATTCGTAAGCCACCATCCACTGAACGTAAATATGACGTACAAAAACTTAAAAACGTTCAAAATCTTCACAACTACGTGGAAGAACTAAAAGGAGGATTGGCTATACAACGAGCACACCCAGTGATAGAATGGCAAAATATAAATAATAGCTTCAACGATGCTGCCAGAGAACATATTGGCTACAGGGCACCCAAAAGAGCCCATTGGATGTCTGACGATACCTGGAAGTTAGTACTGGAAAGGAAAGAAATAAAGGCAAAACAAAATACAGCAAGAACACGAGGTGAAAAGACATCGCTAGGGGAAGCGTACAGGCGACACGATTTGCTAGTCAAGCGAAGTGCTAGAAATGACAAAAGACGATGGCACGAGTTACTAGCTTGTGATGCCCAAAAAGCATCTGAGGAACATAGATCCAAGGATCTATATGCAATCACTAAAAAACTCACTGGTAAAAATTTCGTGAATACAAAACCACTTAAGAACAGCGAGGGAGTATTATCAACATCTAGGAATGAACAATTGGAAATATGGAGACAGCATTACTCTTGTATGCTTTCAAACCCACCACATAATCTTCCGAATATTTGCTCATGTCCATCCCACACAGTCAGGCAGGATATATCAACTGAATGTCCTGATATTCTCGAAGTGTTAAACGCTATTAACGCTTTAAAGGCAAACAAGGCACCCGGTGTTGATAATATAGCCCCCGAAATGCTTAAAGCTGATCCCCAATTAACAGCTAACATTCTGCTACCCCTCATTGAGAACTTTTGGTTATCATTTGAACTCGACGCAAATATTAAGGAAGGTATAATTGTGAACATCCCTAAAAAAGGCGACCTTACCGACTGCAGGAACTGGAGAGGTATCACAATCCTTAGCGCAGTTAATAAAATTATAGCGCATATCATCAATAAAAGAATCTCGGATGCTATAATGGATGATCTCAGACCAGAGCAGGCTGGATTTCGTCCACAAAAATCTTGCGTTGACCACATCAATAGCTTGCGAATCATAATTGAGCAGTCCGCAGAGTGGCAGTCTTCCCTCTACATGGTCTTTATCGATTTTGAAAGAACTTTCGACATCTTAAGCCATAATGCAATATGGAGCGGCCTTGCGTGTAAAGGTGTTCCTCCTAAGATCATCCAACTCACTCAGGCACTGTATGCAGACGTTAAATGTAGAGTTGTTCATGACAACGCTCTAAGTAACAGCTTTAATGTGGTAACCGGAGTGCGCCAGGGATGTATACTATCACCCCTTCTCTTCAACATAGTCCTTGACGTCATAGTGCGCAATGCCACTCAAACAAATAGAGGTATAAGATGGGGGCTTACTCAACAACTTGAAAGTCTGGAGTACTCCGACGATATCTGCCTCCTATCTCACAGCTATCGTCATATGTCAGCTAAACTAAAATCTCTCGAAACCGAAGCTGCAAAAGCTGGATTAAAAATTAATATTAGAAAGAGTAAGGCAATGCGTTGCAATACCCTCAATAACAGCAAATTGAAAATACAGGATGTTGAGCTAAAAGAAGTAAAGTCGTTATGCTATCTTGGTACCATTTTAACACATACTGGCGGCTGCAGCAATGATGTGGCCTATCGAATGTCAAAGGCCAAGCAACCATTTGGCATGTTGCGCACTGTATGGAAGTCTACCTCTATTTCGGAACACACTAAGATTAGCATATTTAATTCTTGCGTCAAATCGGTGCTCCTTTACGCCTGCGAATCATGGAACACGACATCACGTGAAATAAACGCCATTCAGGTGTTTGTTAATCGCTGCCTGCGTAGGATCCTCAAGATATTCTGGCCAAACACCATATCCAACACTAACCTTTGGCAACGGACAAACCAACGGCCAATTAACATCGAGATCCTTAATCGAAAATGGCGCTGGATAGGTCACTCGCTCCGTAGACCACATGGCGACCCTACTAAATCTGCGATTGACTGGAACCCCCATGGTAATACAAGAAGAGTTGGCCGCGTCGCACACCTGGAGACGTCAACTTGGGTGGGGAAATTAAACATCTAGCATCAAACCGGATCGAATGGAAAGAGTTCGTTGCGGCCTATGTGTTCGTTGCGAACTATGTGTCCTTTTCCATCATCAGATTGTTATTTTGGGAAATGGTTAGATTGTCCAGGATTCAATGTCCTTAAAAATATATTAAACGACGTATTTGACAACAATGCTATAGAAAACATTTCGTATTAGTATTAGGTATCTAACCCTCGTTGCAGCTTCGAGACACTTTTTGAAAAACTCTTCGGAATTCGTTGATATATTTTGCAATCTCTTGCCTGTCTTTTAACACATGATCTTATAGCAAAAAAACAATCTGCTTTTTTAAAACAAATCAAAGAATATGAAGTTGTGGTGATTTGTGATTTTGCTGAAAATTAAGCATTTGTTATACAGAACGCAGCACCCGGTTCTCATCGGGCAAGCATATTTCCGATAGTTATTTATTTCAATCATAACGAAGAGCTCACTCATCGAATTCTGGTCATAATTTCTAATGGCAATAATCATGATGCAATTGCTTCATACGTATATCTAAGGATTATTACAGATCTTTTAAAAATATTATTATCAAATGCGTCTAAAATAAATTAATTTTCTGATGGCGCTCCGCAACAATTTTGTAAACCTATATTTTCACCAGTAAGACTTTAAGATTGCTGCAGAATGGCATTATTTTGCAACAGCAGGTTGTAAGGGACCATGTGACGGTATTGGAGCCACATTGAAAAGAATTGCCAGAAGAGTTAGTCTTCAGAGACAAATTGATAAACAAACAGCTGTGGAATTGTATGAATGAGCATCCGAGCCGAGTAACTAACCAAAAATTTAAGAACAATTTTCTCCAGCATTATTTTTACGCAAAAACAACCTTGGGTTTTTAATATGAAGAGACTAAATCAATTCCGGGAACGCAAACACTTCATTCAATAGTTCCTTCAAATGCTGGCACAATAATTGCTAAAAAATAAAAATGTATTTAAAAATTTTAAAAAAATAATGATGTGGTGTTTTTTACACACTACAAATGATTGAACGTTTAGTAAAATTTCTATGAAAAACACTCAAAAAACACATAAAATAAAAAAATAATAATTATGGTTTTTTAAAAAAACAAAAAAATGTTGCACAGTTTTTTTTTAACACATTTCAAAAAATCAGAAAAATAGCAGTTATTTGAATCCCATAACCAAATGGGTCTTAAAATTTGTGGAAAAAATCATAGTTTAACACAAAAAAAAAATTCAAGAAAATCCAAGTTAAAAGAGTGAAAACAATTTATTTTAAATATTAAATCCCGAAAATCGCATCCATGCCCACTTTGCAAAATTGTTTTCCACTTTTTATTGGATAGTAGAAAATAAGAGAAAAAATACAAAATAAAATTATTATATTTGGAGTCCAATGGTGCTTGACATGAAATCCCCCATGTATATAAAACAAAAAGCGCTGTAATTTAGGGCGTGGCAAAAACAATTTTTTTAAAGTTCTTCAAACTTTTTAAATATACCTTTTTTCCAGGGCGTGACTGATGAAAATTTGTTTTGGTTTATATTGGCTTCTACCTGGTTTAATGTAATATGTACATATGTGAAAAAAAGAGGCTTAATTTAGAGGCGTGTCTTAAAAGTGAGCATATTTAAAGCAATACATACGAAGTTTTAGAAGGATTTCCTTGGCACGTGAAAAAAAACTTGATCTTTGGGGGAAGGATCCGAGATGGCATAAGAGGCGCTCAGAATTTGAGCTCGAATTAAAAAATCACCAAAGGCAAAGATGAGATTGGACTTTAAATGGCAGCGCTACATATAAAAAACCAAAAGGGCGTGGCAAAAAAAAATTTTCCTGTTTGAGAAACTTCATTGACATATATTTCATTCTACGAGGTGACTGGCACAACTTTTTTTTCGAACACCTTAATGTATATATTTTTAAATAAATATTTATTTTACTGCATATTGGGCAATCCAAGTCAAATCGAACAGTTTGGAGAAAAATATTTTTTGATTTCCTTTATTTTTTACTGTGTTGATGTTCCTTCTCAACAGCACATTTCAGCAAATTTTCAGATTTTTTTTTGGCTAATGGTTACAGAGATATCGAATGTTAAAAAATTTGCGTTATAAGAAAACTATGTTTAAATAAATATTCAATACTTTTTCAATATTGGTCCAAATAGAATAATTTTGTTTTGTATTTTTTCTTTTATTTTTTTTTATTTAAAAAGTTGAAAACAATTTTTGATGAACATTTTTTTGGTTTATATTGGCTTCTACCTGGTTTGTGAGAAAGAAAAAAGAGGCTAAATTTAGAGGCATGTCGTAAAAGTGAGCACATTAAAAGCAATACATACTAAGGCCCTAATTTTGTAAAACACAACGCAAACCTAAGTATTATTTTGTTACGAAAGTAACTTTAGTTAAGAATTACATAGTTGTAATTATTGGTTAAGAATTATTTATAATTTTTAGTTATCTTGTATTTATTAGTTATCTTGAATTCATAAGTAATTTTATTAGTTTACATTGTTATTAAAAACTGCTATAATTTAGTACACTTCAATCCCAATGTGCAGAAAGCCCTCGAAAAGACCGTTAAAAAAGCTTCAGTATAAGTCGTGAAATTATGTAAACATAAGTGCCGCCATAAATTAAATAGAGTGGTGAATAGTAAAGCCTCGAACCTTCGAAAAGCATTTCGAATGTTCTAGATGGCCAAATGGTAGTATAAATACTTGCGGCGGCCAGCATATTAAGATCATTCCAAGTTCAGACTTTGTCAATAACGTATAACGTGGAGAAAATTATAGTTGGTTTTGAATAAAAGCTATAAATTAAGGTTGTTAAAGTGACTTAGTACTAAATAAAGTTGTGTAAATTGTAAACAGTGTTTAAAGTGTTGTGTTTTATTTATTTTATTAAAGTTGCAATAAAGAACTCGAAACGGTTTATTATAGAGGAAATAAACCAAAACGTTATTGAAAGGCAGTAACGTAACAATATTAAAAGCAAAACCAAATTCATAAATATTTTGTATTTTTGTTGTTGCTCTGTACAGAAATTTATGTACCGTTTTAAAATTTTTAACGCCACAAGCACTGAGGCGTATGAAATCTTAAAAACCAATGTGTATTTCTGTTAAAGGCAACAACAAAATATTTATGAATTCTTTGTCGTTGCGTTGTGTTTTAGGAAATTAGGGCCTAAGTTTTAGAAGGACTTCCTTGGCACGTGAAAAAAATTTGACATTTGGGGGAAGGATCCGAGATGGCATAAGTTGCGCCCAGAATTTGAGCTCGGATTAAAAAGTCACCAAAGGCAAAAATTAAGCCACTGTCAAGCCATGAACAACAATATGCGATATGATTTTGGACTTTGTTTGGACTTTAAATGGCAGCGCTACATATAAAAAACCAAAAAGGCTGTATTTTGGAGCATTTTTCCTGTTTCAGAATCTTCATTGAAATATATTTCATTCTAGGGGGTGACTGGCACAACTTTTTTTTGTATGGAGGTCGACCTGGTGTAATATCCACTAAATTATAAATAAGCACAACTCGAAATTTATCAAAATCGTTTTTTATAAACCGGTTCACAAATAAAATCTAAAACGACCACGAAAATTTCGCTTGCGTCACTGTCTCTTTAACTTTTCTTCTTTAAAATTTGTGAAACTTAATTTTGTTTAAAGATTGCAACCATGTTTCTAAAGCAAGCCAGTTTTTTGCCTTTCCTAAACATTTTTGAATTTTGAGTTGTGCTTGTTTACTATTTTTTTTTCTGAATATTTATTTATAGAATCTTCATATGTATAGTAAATATTTTTTTTTATACCCTCCACCACAATTAGTTGTGAAGAGGGTATACTAAGTTTGTCATTCCGTGTGAAACTTTTTTATTATTCATCTCAGACCCCATAAAGTATATATATTCTGCTGCTTGAGTAATTCTAAGTCGATTTAGCCATGTCCGTCTGTCTGTCCGTCTGTTGAAAACACGCTCACTTTCGAAAAACTCAAAACAAATAAACAAACTAGGTGTCAAATTGCTTGTAGTTATCCTAAGCAGTTTGGGATTGAATTTCAGCAAAATCGGTTCAGTAGGACCAGAGCTATGAATCAAAATGTGGAACCACCACCTTCAAAAACTTGATAATTTTGTTACAAAAACTAACATAAATGATGCAAAAATGCACGGAATGACATACGATTTTGCACAAGTCCGTTTTATTCGACTAGAAATGACACTGTAAAATTTCGCGAAGGTCGGTCCATAATTTACCCTAAGCCCCATATAAACACTACTCCCGGAAAACAGTTTAGTACGCCTAAAACCGTAAAAAATAATGCAATCATAACAAATTTTGGCTCGTCACAATTTTATAGGACTATAAACGATACTGTTAAATTTCGTGAAGATCGGTACATAATTTACCCTAGGCCCCATATATGCCCTACTCCCGGAAAACAGTTTAGTCTCCTAAAACCATAATTAATAACAAATCGTCACAGTTTAAGATAATAATAATAAAAAGACATCATACAGATATTACTTCTTAAACATTCGAACTGTCGGTGGAGGGTATCAAAGATTCGGCACAGACAAAAATTTTCTTCATCACGGGTTCTGTTCACTTATATAGGTGTTTATCGCTCATCTAATTGGGTAAGTGCTGCAGTGTCTCTTCTTCTTAAGCGAGTGTGGCCGCCATGATTTAAAATATTTCGAGCTAGTGGATTTGGATGTTGTTCAAGCCTTTTTAAATATTTTACTGCATTTTTTGTAATCACAGTTTTTACTAATGGCACATTGAGATCCTTATGAATGTTTGAGTTTTTAACATACCAGAGAGCGGCTGTGATTATTCGAAGAATTTTATTTTGGCGCCTTTGAATTTTTTCTATATTAGAGGCCGGGGCACTGCATAACTGAATACCATAGCACCAGATTGGCTTTAAGATGGAGTTGTAAAGAAGAAGTTTGCAGTCGAGACTAAGGACAGAGTTCTTCCAATAAGCCAATGAATTTGGATGGCTTTTAGTTTCATTTGAATTAATTTTGCCTCTATATGGCATTTCCACGTTAATCGCCGATCCATGAGTCCCGACGCAAGGTGAATGTATATGTACGCATTTTTGCTCATTGACCATTATCCTCCATTGTCTTAACCATATTTCTAGTTGAAATATATGATGCTGTAAGTAACGAGATGCTTCATAACGGGTTTCGTGCACGCTTAGAAAAGCTGTATCGTCTGCAAATGTTGAAGTTTGGGTGTGGTTGTTTGTTGGCATATCCGAAGTATAAATTAAGTATAATAGAGGACCCAGGATGCTGCCTTGTGGGACTCCAGCGCCAATTAACTGAGGTGAACTTAAAAAGTTTCCTTCTTTAATAATAAATTGACGGCCGATTTTGAGGATAGCATTCAAGGCGTAAAATAGCGTTAAAAATAACAAGAATAATTTTCTTTGCTATGCGAGGTAGCTCTGAAAGCATTTTATTACTGATCTTATCAATACCAGGTGCCTTCTTAGTGCTTAAGTCACAAATAGCCTTTTCGATTTCTCTTATCTCAAATCTTAGGGGAATAGCTGCTCTATCCGCAACAGGTGGTAACTCGACCGCAATATCGTGAGATATATTTGGTGTAAATACCTTTTTTAAGTGACTAACAAACAGATTTCCTTTTTCAATATCGTTTCTTGCCCAACTACCATTCAAGTTTCTTAATGGTAGCTTAGATATAACTGGCCTTTTTAGATTGCTAGCTGCACGCCATAATAGTAGTCTGATTGTGAAGTTGCATCAAGTTCCTTTAGATATTTTTCTAGAGAAGCCGTTTTCTGAGTCTGCAGTAACTTTCTTAGCATTTTTGTGCACTCTTTTAATAAATTCTTAAGTTGCGGGGATCTGTACCAGTGCTGCCACAACGAATACAATTTTTACAACCAAAATTTTTGAAAAAGTTACCAAATGTAAAAAATTATAACCAAATTTAAAATGCTTTTTATTACTTGAGAAAATCATTAAAATCATTGTAACACAAAGGTTAAAAAATTTTGTTTGCATATCTTAATTATGCCATTTAAAATAATAATTAAAAAAAAAAAAATAAATTTGTAGCTGGATCATAATGCATGCAGTAGAGGGTTAAAAGAAAATTCCATAAATATACTTCTGGAAAAACCCAAATTCAGAACCTTAAACTTATTTTCAAGTTTTTAAAAACACTGAAACGACTTTTGTGTAACTTTTCAGTAATTTTCTAAAATCGATTCCGGATGATTTTATGCACTTCCTACTTTAAGTACTAATTATCTTTACTTCTCTTTAAATCAAGAAAAACTAAGCTCATTTAAAAAAAAATAATTGAAAATCTCCATTGATTAAAACTTAATTTTTTTACGATTTCAGATCATGGCGTTTTTAATATAAAAATCACAAATGGCAATATTTTCTTAGCAAAAATGTTAAAAAAATTATTTGGTTGCTGTTTTGAAAGGGATTATAAAAAACTTCCGTTCATTGGTAACAAATAATGAAAAAATCGTACAAATTATTTGAGCTCGTAAATAATTGTACCAAGAAAAACATATTCGTACGTAATTATTGTTTTAGAAAAAAGTAACCAAAATGAAAAAAATATTCACATCTCCACATTGAAAAAAAATATAACCAATTTTGGTTAGAAATAACCAAAAACGGCAGCTCTGATCTGTACATATGAACTAACAATAACACCATGCAACAAGCAAAAACTCCCTGAATAACCACTATTATTTTTTTGATCCGCTCTAATCACCTTACTGCAAAATCATCATTATTAAAAATTCTATGGTAAGGTTTTTTTTTAAATTTTATTTCTAAAATTTGAGATTTTTGAAGAGACTGCTCCATACATCTTGTCGTAACTTTGGAACGACGTCCTCGATTTTGTTATGGAAATAAAATAAATTTTATGTCATGAAAATCCATGGACAAATTCCTGTTTTATTCCCAATAAAGTGAATATACCTACTTTTGACATTTTTTATCGCAAACTTGTGACGAGCAACATGTTGCATATCTACATATATAAAATTGTAACGTTACTGACTGACTGACTGACTCACTGATTCATCATCGCACAGCCTAAACGCCTGAAGCTAAACACTTGAAATTTGGACCAGAGATTGGTCACACCGCAAATCGATCCACTAAGACGGGATTTTTAGAAATTCGAATGCTTAGGGGGTAAAAAAGGGTAAAAACGGGAAAATTCGGTAATCTTATATCTCCAAAACTAAAAGAGATACAAAAAAATGTAGTACTTATCGGTGTTCTTTAAAAAAATTAGCGGACAGGTGTCTGGTACTTTTTTGAAATTCGGCCCTTTTAGGGAGTAAACGGGTAATACCTGAATTTTGGTACTTTTTTGACACCCCATCTATCTTTTGATCCAATAAACATAGAAACAAAGTTTATACCACATTCGAAACTTATCAAAAAAATACGAATATAAATTTAAGAGGTGAAAATCGTAACTATTTTTGGTACTTTTTTTTACAAAACATTTTTCTACATTCATTGAGATATTCGTACCAAATTATGGGCTCCCACTACAATACTGAAATTTTTGAAACTTTAATGGGGGGAACAAATAGTACCAAAAAAAAAAGGAAATACGGGAAATTTGATATTTTTCTTTAGCTTTTTGGTTCTACAACTGGTATTTTTTTAATTATCGTTAATATTGGACCCAAAAACATAAGATTCAACATGCAATGTCCTGAGGGGATAAGAATCTATTGCGGAACTTTTTGGTACTTTTTTGTTCTATAACTGGTACTTTTTGAATTTCCGTTAATATTGGACCTAGAAACATAAAATTTAAAATGCAATGTCCTGAGTGAACGAGAATCTGTAAGAGGGATCTTTTTGGTACTTTTTTATTGTTTGACTGGTAGTTTTTGAATTTCAGTTGGTATTGGACCAAGAGACATAAAATTAAACATGCAAGGTCCTGAGTGAATAAGAATCTGCAAGAGGGCCTTGTGGTACTTTTTTGTTCTTTAACTGGTACTTTTTGAATTTTCGCCATTATTGGACCTAGAAACATTAAATTCAACATGTAATGTGCTGAGTGGATAAGAATCTATGATGGAACTTTTTGGTACTTTTTTGTTCTTCAACTGGTACTTTTTGAATTTCCCTTAGTATTGCACCTAGGATGAAAATCTATAAGAGTAAACTTTTTGTTACTTTTTTATTCTTTGACTGGTACTTTCTAAATTTCCGTTGTTATTAGACCTAGAAAGATAAAATTAACCATGCAAGGTCCTGAGTGAATGAGAATCTGTAAAATCGCTTTTTGGTACTTTTTTTGTTCTTTAACTGGTACTTTTTGAATTTCCGTTATTATTGGAACTAGAAACATAAAATTTAATATGCAATGTAATGAGTGGATAGGAATGTATAAGAGGGAAGTTTTTGGTACTTTTTTGTTCATTAGTTGGTACTTTTTGAATTTCCGTTAGTATTGGATCAGAAACATAAAATTCAACATGCAAGGTCATGTGGTCCTTTTTTACAAAATATTTTTCTCCATTCATTGACATATTCGTACTTAATTATTGACTCCCACTACAATACTGCAATTTTTTATACTTTAACTGGTATTTTTGGTATAATTTCCGTCCAATACTGGGACCTAGAAACATAAAACTCAAGATGCAATGTCCTGAGTGGATAAGAATATATAAGTACTTTTGGTACTTTTTTGTTTATTAACTGGTACTTTTTGAATTTCCGTTATTATTGGACCTAGAAATATAAAATTCAATATGTGTAATGATTGGATAGGAATCTAAAAGAGGGAAGTTTTTGGTACTTTTTTGTTCTTTGGCTGGTACTTTTTTAATTTCCGTTAGTATTGGACCTAGAAACATAGTATTAAACATAAAAGGTCCGGAGAGAATTTGAATCTGTAAGAGGGCTTTTTGGCATTTTTTGTTCTTTAACCGGTAATTTTTGAATTGCCGTTAATATTGCACCTAGAATCATAAAGTTCAACATGCAATGTCCTGAGTGGATAAGAATCTATAAGAGGGAAATTTTTGGTACTTTTTTTTATTTGTTTACTGGTACTTTTTGAATATCCGTTTTTATTTGACTTAGAAACATAAAATTAAACATGCAAGATCCTGAGTGAATAAGAATCTGTAAGAGGTCTTTTTGGTACTGTTTTTTGTTCATTAACTGGAATTTTTTGAATTTACGTTAATATTGAATCTAGAATAATTAAATTCAACATGCAATGTCCTGAGTGGTTGAGAATCTATAGGAGGGAAATTCTTGGTACTTTTTTATTTACTAACTGGTACTTTTTGAATTTACGTTAGTATTGGACCTAGAAAGATAAAATTAAACATGCAAGGTTCTGAGAGCATGAGAATCTGCAAGAGGGTTTTTGGAATTATTCTGTTCTTTAACTGGTACCTTTTCAATTTCCGTATTTATTGGACCTAGAAACATAAAATTAAACATGCAAGTTCATGAGTGAATGAAAATCTGTAAAAAGGATATTTTGGTTCTTTTTTGTTCTCTAACTGGTAATTGTTTTAAATAAACTGGTACTTTTATTTAATTTAATATTAATTTTTGTGCATTAAATAAAAAAAAGCTAATAGCTGTCTGGTACTTTAACGAAATTCGACCCTTTTAGGTAGCAAACGGGTAAAACCTGTATTTTGGGTCTTTTTTCCACCATCTAGACTTTAAATCAATACACATAGAAATTAAAATTATATAACATTTGTAACTTTTTTAAAAAATACAAATGCATATTTGGTACTCTATGGAAATTCGAACGTTTAAGGGGTCAAAATTGTACCAACATATGTTTGTTACTTTTTACAAAAGATTTTTTCTCCATCTATTTATCTTTCATCGCAGAGCCTAAACGTCTGAAGCTAAAAGGTTGACATTTGGACCGGAGGCTCTCCTCTCGCCCAATTGATCCTGCTAACCTCATACCTCCTAAGATATGTTTATTACTTTTTTCAAAATATTATTTTCCATATATTTATGATGAAAGCATAGCAGATCCTAAACGTCTAAAGCTAAAAGTTTGACATTAGGACCGGGGTCTGTCATCTCGCTAAATCGATCCTGCTAGCCTCATACCTCCTAAGCTAAAGGAAAACATTAACATTTATTGTTGTTCATTAGAAAAATTCGCTAACCTCATATCTCCTAAACTAAAAGAGATTCAAAATTGAAAAAATTAACAGACTGGTGTTTGGTACTTTTTTGAAGTATGGCCTTTTTGTGGAGTAAAAGGGTAAATACAAATTATATCACATTCGTACCTTATCTTAAAAAATACAAAACAGATTTGGATTTTTTTTGAATTCAAATGTTTAAGGTGTGAAAATCGTTCCAAATTTTGTTATTTTTTTCACAAAATTTTTCTTCATCGATCTATCTATATATATATAAAATTGTAACGTTACTGAATGACTGACTCACTAATTCATCATCGCACAGCCTAAACTCCTCTAGTTAAAAACTTGACATTTGGAGCAGAGATAGGTGACTCCCCAAATCGATCCACTAAGACGGGATACTTATTAAAAAGTAGCGGGTTAAATGCTTGAATTTAAAGAAGTTTAAGCCTAGAAAAGTAAGCTTTGGCATAAAAATATGTCCACGAATAAAAGGAGACGCTAACGAAGTAGCGGGTTAAATGCTAGCATAAAATAAACTTATTGCTCCACACAAATTTGCGATAAAAAATGTTAAAACTTAGAACTTTCACTTAACAGGATAAAAAATTTTGTGTTATAAAAAGGTAAAACGTTGTGATTTTTAGCTCTACACAAATTTGCGATAAAAATGTCAATGTAGGTACTTTCACTTTATCGGAAATAAAAAAGGAATTCATCCATGAATTTTCATGAAATAAAATTAATTTTATTTATAAAAGATGCAGCTTTGAGCTTAAGTACAAAAACTTGTAAGTATTTGTTGATTTACAATTTTTATGAATCAATTTTTAGAAAAAAAAATTTTAAAATAAACCTTACCATATAATTTTAAATAATGATGATTTTTGCAGTTTGTAGTCACCTATAGGCTATAGCGGATCAAAAAAATAAAGTGGTTATTCAAGGAAAAAAAACTTCCCATTTGTTGCATAGTGTTATAAATCAAATCTTACGCTAATACGTTATTTTATGTTCTGGAAGTGCCAGACAAAAAATTTCGTCATCCAGTGCCCACGTTCTGTAACTCTCGCGTCGAAAAATTTTTCGATTGAAATGTGTGAAATGAAACAAAAATGCCATACATTGAAACCAGGGCTGTCAGATGTGGCGATTTTTCGCCAATCGTGGCGATTTATAAACCTTATTGGCGATGCAATTTTGTGTTTGGCGACATGGCGATTATTTTGGCGAAATTAAAAAAAGTTGGCGATTATTTGGCGATTTCTAAAACAGATTTTTTCTTTTTTTCATATTATATGAACAAATTTATAAGTACGGGCTAAGTTTTTTCTTTGAATTTTTAACAAATTTTAAAATCGCAATACGAATGCGATTGTTTCAAATGATAAATTGATATAATTGACAGATAATTACATTGAAAATATTAACGAATTGTTGCCATTGAAATATGGAATTAATCTTAAGCTTTCTTAGATTTTCGCACATTTGTCTGATCAGAAGTTATGAATAATCGGATCTTTACCGAAAAACTTATTTTGCAAAATAAATTTTAAAAACGCAATCGTTTTCGATTGCATATAAAATGGATTTTTTTAAATAAATAAATAATAATGTGTACTGGGAAGTATGCAAAAATAGTTGAATTAATAGCGAAAGAAAATCAGACAATTTTTAAAAAAAAAGTTGCATTGATATCAGATTTTTCGTATTTTTCAATGTGGAGTGCAAAGCGAAAAAATGCGCAGTTTTTTTTACACATTTTGACTCTGTTTTTTACGAAATAAAATCAAATATTTCTTGTTAACCTTAATATATTTAAAAAAAATTAAATATTCACTTGAAATTTTTGAAACCCTGATTTTATATAGAATCGAAAACGAATCTGGGCACAGATTACTAAACAGATTATGTAAAAAGTGAAGTGTGAAAAAGACCAAATCAGTTGCGAAGGCTGCTTTCGAAGAAAGTCAGAAAGCTTTTTTTGGTACTGAAGTGGCAATGTGTAAAAGCAGCCTGCAACAATCGACACAAATGGCGTGAACACAACCACGTGAAACAAATGCATTAGTTCAACAAACGTTGTTTTGTGCAAAAAATGTATAAAAAAAAATTGTTTTGTTTTATAATGTTATTTACTTACTTAAACATTATTTACTTGTGCTGTGGTAAACTTAAAAGTTAATTTTTATAACAGTTTTGCATATAAATCTCAACTTAATAAATACAATGATTGCGGCATAAAAGATAAATGCAAAAAGGGAAACTTTCGAAGAAATAGACAACAAAAAACGCAAAATCTTCCGTCTCGTGACATATCTGTTTAGTAATCTATGATCTGGGTTAGAAGGTAATATTTAAAAATAATTCATGTTATTTGTTTAGAAGATTGAGTTTGCTTCAAATAAATAAAAAATTTCACCATATTCTGACTTACATTCACATAGAAAATCACGGTAATAAAAACTAATTTTTTTGCATCAAACTCTACTCATTTTGATAAAGTTAATGTTTTGGCACAACTTAATTAACTGATCTCACAAGTTCAAGGTTTTAAGATAATCAGACTTCTTATGATTATAACAATTCTAGTTCCCTTCAGTATACCTTTGCAATTTGAAGTCGCCAAACTTCTTGCGATTGCGATTTATGACTTACAGATTACAGAATTCAAGTCAGAATCACAAATGTTAAGCGTTTGCCGATTTTCTACTATAATATAAACACGCTACTAAAATAATGATAAATATGGAAAATTTATATAAAGGTAAAATACACTTGTTTACTCTTTTTTATATAAAACTTTTATTTGGCGATTTTTGGCGAACTTTTTTTTAACAAAAATCTAAACAAATAAATTTTTGGCGATTTTTGGCGATTTTCGATATACTATTTGGCGATGAAGGTAAAAAAAAATCTGACAACCCTAATTCTCACTAAACTGTGTCTGTAACATTTTTTTTGGCGAGTGCTAGCTGACACGTAAGGAAATTACTCGCCAATTTACAGAAAAAGTGTGTCTGTAACATTTTTGTAAGAAAAGTTACCACTTTGAACTGTAAAATAAACTCACGAATAAAAAGGGAGCGAGAAAAAATTGTAACACTAAAAAACAATTAAAAGTGCAAAATACAAAGAGTAATAATAATAATATTTTGTTCTTGGCATATTTTTTTATTGTTTAATTATTTTGCTTTAAACATGTTTATAAGATATACGCATGTTTTCAGCAGTACGCGTACTTTTTTTTACTATCTGTACTGCTTTCTGCATAACCATTAAAGAAGTACGCATTTGTACTTTATTTTAGCTTTTGTACTTCATTTTGTACTTTTTTTTGCACAAAAATAAAACACGTTTATTTACACGTTTGTAAATAAAATACAACAAATTTTCGACATCCACTTAAAAGACTGCAAATCGGAAAGTAATGTTTGAATTTTGCGTTTTTGAATGGTTTGAAATGTTGCGTCATATACCAACTCGATGACGCCTGAAGTATAAAGATTTTTAAAAAAACTTTCCAGCCGTAAAAGCTTACTTGTCGTTCCAAAGCTGTTGTTCACCTGTTTTGAGCCAATTTTTTAAAAATTAAATTGATGAAGCAAACCTTGGCTTTTTACACCACATAGGAAATAGTATACACATTATGCATTAAAAAAATAGGGAATAATGGCAACCTAAAATTAGTTGACATGTTCTAGAAAGTAAAGCAACTTTGCGAAAAATTTAAACAACAAAAGAATCAAAAATGAATGATTTCATAGCCGAACTTGCAAATTAGCCACAGCTTTGATATTGAACCGAAGAATTGCCTTTTTAAAAAGCGTGTAGATAAGTTTCTATCGAAAACGAAACTTAATTTCAAAAATTTCAATTAATTTCTATAAATAATTTGTTCGTATCATTGAAAGATTTTGCTGAAAAGAAAAACCAGGAGAAATTACATGAAAAGAATTTCTACAAAGTTGATTATTTCTCAATTCCGAAAATATTCGTATTTTCACTTCCTCATTGAAACAACTGAAAGAATTTTTAGTTCAATGTTTTGAAGAAAAGACAGAAGTTAAATTTCGATTGAAAATTAAGAGAGTGAATTAATAATAAAAACTAATTTTAAATACACCTTGATTTTTAAATTTTTTAAAAACAGAAAACGGTAATAATGGCCTTGTTAGCGAAGTACAAAAAAAAAAATAAATATTTGCAATATTTTAAATTTACAATAATTAATTTGTTAAATTACAATAATGAAATTGTTAAATTAGAATAATTAACACGTGATATTGAACTGAAACTTACGTTATTATTTTATAAAATTAAAATAACCAAAGCTTTTTGTTTTTAACATTTAATTTGAAACAACTGACTAATTAAAAGATTTCAGTGCTTAAGTATATTAAATACTTAATATTAAAAAATATCTTATTTCGGTTTATGAATTGCTACTCAATGCATTTAAGAAAATAAAATAAAAAAATTTAAATATAACTTTTTGTTTGACCTTTTTTTATTTAATTACTGATTATTTTAATTTAAGCTCTAGGTCTTTTTTAAAAAAATTTTTAAATTATTTATTTTTTCGATATTTCGCTAACCATCGGTTAGCATCGTCAGGAAATTTTAATTATTTAACAATAATATAACTAACAATAACAAAATTATTGAAAAAATTTTCTGTCACAAACTATTTTCAAAAACCTATTTGTCATAAAACAATTTCAAAAACCATAATAACAAAAAATAAAATATAACAAAAGTATAACAATTCATATAAAAAGAAAAAATTTCCTATTTATAAACCTAATTCAAAAACCACATTTGCAATTTGTATATACCTAACATATCGGAAAGGATTAAAGGATCTAAGATTTTTGACACGGGAAAATATAGAGTGGCATATAGGGCTTACAATACATTGAATAGTTTATATAGCAAGACTAAGGATAGGATTAATAAATGGGATATGTCAAACATTATATACCAAATTCCTTGTAAAGGAAATGATAATGAGAATTGTGACAAGGTTTATATAGGTACAACGAAAAATAAATTAAGGACTAGAGTTGCAGGACATAGATCGGATCAAAAATATAGAAACATTAATTCTAGAAAAACAGCATTATCTCATCATTGTTATGAACAAAATCACTATCCAAATTTTGAAAATGCATCAGTGTTAAACAATGAAACAAACTACAAACGCAGATTTATATTAGAAATGGTACACATAATTAATACACCAATAACACAAAGAATGAACTTCAAAGCAGACACGGAAAAAATAGCTAGTAATTATAGAAATTTACAGCCTGTTCATCGATTTCGAAAGTCATCGTTCGCATAGAAAATTACATTTAAAACAAAAACAAAATTCGAACATTGTACGAAGTTTGTTTTTGTTTTAAATATAATTTTCTATGCGATCGATGACGTTCGAAATCGATGAACAGGCTGTTAGTTATTAAGAGATAAACTATTTGATAACACTACATTACATTTTTTATTATTTTTTGTCTTTTTTAAATAGATAAATGTATGTAGATATGTACATGTATGTGTATACATATGTAGGTATGTGTTTGTGTATGTATACATGGGTGTATATATGTATATATATGTATAAACGTGTTTGTATGTGTATGTATGTTTATGTATATGCATGTTTATGTATATATGTTGTGTCGCTATATGTATATGTATGTGTATATATACTTTCATGTATATATATATATGTGTAAATACATATATGCTATAAATATGTATGTACGACAAAGATAGGTTTATTCAAAAATGTTATAAGCTATAAAAATTTTTCTTTTAGTCAAAATATTTTTATTATTGCAAATGTGGTTTTTGAATAAGGTTTATAAATAGGAAATTTTTTCTTTTTATATAAATTGTTATACTTTTGTTATATTTTATTTTTTGTTATTATGGTTTTTGAAATTGTTTTATGACAAATAGGTTTTTGAAAATAATTTGTGACAGAAAATTTTTTCAATAATTTTGTTATTGTTAGTTATATTATTGTTAAATAATTAAAATTTCCTGACGATGCTAACCGATGGTTAGCGAAATATCGAAAAAATAAATAATTTAAAAATTTTTTTAAAAAAGACCTAGAGCTTAAATTAAAATAATCAGTAATTAAAAAAATTGAATGTACTTCTTTTTACATTAATGTACTGCCGTTTTTTCTCGATGTACTGTTTTTATGGATTTCATATCTGCCAAGCCTAGATGCGAGAAAAAGTGTTTCTATAACAATATTTTGCGAAAAGTTTCTTTCAAGAACTGTCAAAATAAGTCACATTTGAAATTGGTGGCGAGAAAAACAAAATGTAGATATTTTGAATTTAAAATATGTTAATATACTATTTTTTTAAATAAATAAAAAAAATAGAAGGAATATAAATGATAAATGCATAATTTATATGATGAAAATAAACAAAAAACAATTGTTATATTTTTTTTTTTTTTTTGATTTTGCTTAAAACTAAAAATTTTTGGCGAACTATTTAAGTTATAATGCCAGGGTATCACACAATTTTTTTGGAGCTTCAAACACAAAAACCTCGTTCGACCTAAACCTTCGTATAGGAAGGCGAGAGCTTCCAGAATCCGCTCCAAAGTATTTTGGTCTCCACCAGTAAACGTCTGAGTTATTTCCTTGGTACTCCACCAGTAAAACGTCTGAGTTATATATGGTTCTCCACCAGTCACATTGAGTTAATTTTGGTTCTCCACCAGACAACACATTAAAACATTGAGGTTAAAAACGAATGCATATAGTTAATGCAGAAACCGCAAAAACTGTAACTCGGTACAGTTATACGACGCCGAAACACTAACCAATGCGGGGTGACAACGCAAAACGCACGAAAAGTAGACAAACAAGAACGACCTGTTTGTCCTTAAAAAATAATGACAAAAAGCGCGAGCTGCTTCTCCACTCAGAGCAGTTTTACGAGTCATGCTTTAAACACATTCGAGACAGCAAGCTACCGACTTCAATATGTCAAAACTAGAATACATGTGTGCATATGGAAATGATTATTTTCACGACGACACGGATACATGGCTGCAGGTTGTTGTCTGTGCTTATTTTGTCGTTGTAGTCAAATTAAACTAATTTCTATTTTTGTCCACTACAAAACAGAAAAAGTGCTGCTAATATAAAAAAATATTTAAAAAATAAGTGCTTAAAATTTTTTATTTTTTTTTTGTTTAACAGAAAAGAATCTGCTTGATACAAGAATATTAACTCGGCTCAACACCAAATTGTTATTTATATAATTTTTTTTATCCTTGAAATAAGTTCTATAGGAAAATGTTTTTCGCGCTAACGCTTCTAGTTCAGGAGTTATAGGTCGTAAAAGTTTCAAAATACTTTATCCATATCTCTTTAGGTATAAAATTAATCTATAAAATATGGGAATCATTGGAAAATTCTTTAAAGTGTGTTCCACATGGCGTTTATGGCACACCGATTAACCAATTAAGAGCCAATTTTATATATTTATACTCCGTGGCTGACTTTTTTTTTTACAAAATTGGCTTTATCTTTAAATCATGTCGATATAACAATAATTATTTAACCCTAAGATATTTGCTTAATAAAGTTTTTCTGAATTGCGGTTTTTCGGCGTTGTAGAACACTTATTATTTATGTACATATTACAATAATTCAATCAGCCCAATCATGAATAAAAATTCCCCGGGAGTTTTTTCCCTTTTCCTACTTTAACAATTGAATAAACATAGAAAAAATAAGAGAAGGGAGAAAACTCCCGGGGAATTTGAATAAGAGTCTACAATTATGCATGTTTTTCCATTTTATGAAAGAAAAAAAAATGATAGTGGCACCACTGAAATATAAAGACATAGTAAACAAAAACAGCTGTTTGTATTTTTTCAATTGTAGCTGCCGTCTTCAACATAATTCAGTAGCTGACCACAAGACTAAAATTTCAGCCAGCAGCATTTGTAGTATTGTGTTCGTGTAGCCTGCTGTGGTGAATGTGTTTAATGCATCATGTTGTTATATTTTGTTAATTTAAATTTTTGTTAGCCTTTTCTTGTTTTGGTTTTAATCAGTGCTGCCAGATAAATTTGTGTCAAAATCGTCATTTTCCTGAGAAAAAAATAAAAAAGATCGTCTTTTTTGTTTAAAAAATCGTGCAATTTAAAATCAATTTTAAACAAATGTGTTTCGACTTTTTTTAAAAAATAATCAAACAAAAACATAGTTAAAGTTCATGGGTATTTAATAATTATTATTTAATAATTGAGATATAAATCTTTAATTTACCTATTCCTATAATCTTTTTCTTTTTTACCTGAAATAGACTTAGGCCCGTTTTCACGACCTACTGATAGCTAAAGGTAGGATGTTATCGGCCGTATAAAAAGAGTTCCATTATTACAACTTTACTTTAACCTACCAGGTAGGATGAACCTTAATTTACTTTAATGGAACACTTTTTATAAGTCCGATAAAAGTCTACTTTAAGCTATCGGTAAGTTGTGAAAACGGGCCTTAGTAGAATACCTTGTAGTTAAAATTAAAAAAATCGGTTCATAAATAAACGGTTTAAAGACCCAGTAAAATCTTCGCCTACAAAATAATATGTTAAGTAATCAGAAGCACATAAAAGCACTACATACAATTCTACTGAAAAACTAATGAATTTTACAAGGGTTGTGCCAAAAAAAAAAAAACAAATTCAAAAGTAAGTCATTGTTTTTATCTTAAAACATCCAGCAAAAAGTAGTTATCGAAGTTCTTATGGAAGAAAGCTACTTAATAACGAGTGAAAGAAGCTATCCATTTTGGAAAAGTTTTTACTGGGAGACAAACAAATTTCTTTCTTGCCGGAATAATGGTTTTGGCACAAAAGTGTACATATAAGATAAGAATATCAAATATCAATCATATTTTGTATATGTATATAAGAAGTATTAAATGTTCAAAATAAGCCAAGTCGGTCCATTACTTTCCCTCGAAATTTTGCTTTTGCCGATACAGTTTTTAGGGAAGAAACAAAAAATTTCGAGGACAATTTTCACAATAGGGATAAATATAAAAATTTAAGCAGCCTTGTTTCTAAAGATATCTTTTTTTCTAATAAACAAACATATAAAAATATTTATAATTATCTTATTTCGAAGACTAAGGGGCTTATAGTGTAAAACGCAACGCCAACAATTTCATTAAAAGCAAAAATAAAATCAAAAATATTTTATAAATTTGTTGTTGCTTTCTACAGACATTCATATTATTTTTTTTTTTTCAATTTTCAACGCCACAAAATAGAAGTGTTTGAAATTTAAAAATTTAAGATGAATTTCAATAGAAAGTAACAACAAAATTATAAAATATTTTTGATTTTGTTTTTGCTTTCGTCACTTTTTTAGAAAAAATCATCAAAACGTCACTTTGTTAATATCGGAACAAAAAATCGTCAAGATGACGATAACTCGTCAAATCTGGCAGCCCTGTTTTTATTATATTTATTTCTTTTGTTGACGTTTCGCTTTTATTTGACACTTAATTACTGGAAATATTCCAGTATAAACAGATTTGTTGTGTCTGTTTTCGCATTCAAATACAGAAACACTTTTATCTCATAAATCGAGAAACGATGGAATTTTTTGTTTCACACTTCATGTAAGAAACTTTACGATGCGAGAAATACAGAAACGAGCTACAGGTCGCAATTTTGAAGAAAATGTAATAAAATTTGGTACAGAGGTCCTAATTGAACAAGAGCGAATTGGTCCATAATTTCATATAGCCCCCATACAAGCTGCTTTTTAATGAAATTTAAAACATCTATAGCAGCGAAGGGCAGATAGAGAACATTGAATAAAAGAGAGTAAATTAGTTGATTTACACTTAGAGAAATTTTTGAAAAGTTTTTCAAACTGTTTGTAAATATGCAATACAAAAAAAAAAAAAGAGTTAAGTAAAAAATATGATTATTATATAATTCATCAAGTTTTAATTAACAGTAAAATATATATATACATATGGTCACCTGAAATCGAAAATGCCGTAGCAAAAACTTCAAAATGTGTACTATAGGTATGTAAATATGCAAAAAAAAAAAAAATTCAGTAAAAAACTTGATTTTTAAATAATTCATCATCCCACATGATTGCTGAAAAGTTTTTTAAACAAGCTGAAAAAAACATACATGAGCACAGCTTGATCACAACACAATTAATATATTGTCAGTGTACCACTACAAAATTGCAAAATTTGCCAAAATAACAACATGCGCAACACTCCTGCTTCGTTGAAATTTATTAAACAACTGAATACAATTTTATTTTTTTTCTTTCTGTTGTATTTGTTTTTCGCGTTGCCTTTGTTACTTTTTATGCTTGAAACAATGAATTCAAGATTTTCAGTTTGTGGGCAATAGTAAATGAGCGAAAACAACATCACACAAACACGTGTATGTGTTATACGGTAAATTTTTTCACATTCTGATATTGTTATTTCTTTTTGTTTTGACTGCAAGAAAATAGTTTTTTATTCATTTTCTCTATTTTAAACCTACTTTTATTAAGTTAAAAAGGAGCATAATAAAACAAGCGTAAAGTATGTTTTGGCGATTTTAAGGAATAAATTAGTAGGGAAATGTTTGCATTTGTAGCAGCTCTGATACAAAAAAACACGAAGAGTAAATGTAAAAACCCGAAAAACTTCGTAATCCTGGCAAACCAGCGCCCACCGCTGATCTATAGATATGTAGATCCATAATTATATGGACACATAAGGTATGCACGAGGGTCGATAGGGGGCAATTTCTCCCTATCAGAAACAATCAAACAGATTTTAATAAAATTTAAAACAAAGATAGATATAAATAGATAGATTCAAATAATGTGGTGTTGGGTATCATATGGTCGGGCTTGACCGACTATACTTTCTTACTTCATTTTTATATTACTTTGTCTTAGCGGTACTGCAACGTACTTTTTATATTGTTGTTGATATTTTTTATGTGGTAAAGTTTATAGTATTAAGGCCCGTTTTCACTACTTAACGATAGCTAAATGTAGGAAGTTATCGAACAGATAATGAGCTTTTAATTATCACAAGTTCCCTTTAATCTAAAAGTGAAGGATAAGCTAAAGAGAGGAACGTTCTACCTTTAACTTTTGTCGTAAGGTTTAGATTTGAGATTGCCATATTATATTCACATATTTTTTATATATGGCAACTCCAATTATTCGTATATTTTGTACATGTAAAAAAGTACGTAGTTGCCAGTTTGTATTTTTATTTTGGCAAAAATAATCGGTATTTTCTTTAGTATTGCCACATTTTCAAAAATGTTAAGTTTATTTTATACAGAAGTTGTGAAAACGAAAAATAGTTAAAGGTAACTTTATTCCTCACTAGTGCTAAAGGTACCGTTTACTATTTCGAACTTTATAGGTAAGTCGTGAAAACGGGCCTAAGCCTTTTTATCAACGTATTTTATTATTTGCTTGTTTAAGTTCTTTTCTCTTGAAAACTCCATAGCTGTATTCTAACTATCAAATTCCTCAGTCACACAGTCACTTCATACAATGATAATCTTTCTGTAATGTCTTTTAATTATCATAGTTTGTAACGTCTTCTTTCTTTTGAAATTTAGTTTTTGTATAAAGTAACGTCTGCTAGTTCCCCTTCTCTCTCTTTTTGATATAGTAACGTTTATTGTTTTTGCTTTTTTTTTAATACAGTTTTAGCTATTAAGAATTTCTCTGTATTTCCCAAGTGAATATAGAATGGACACCGTAAGAAAAAGGTCCAGTGTTTCAGGGGATATAGGAGACAAAGTTAATAAAATATTTTATAATTTTTTTTACATGTATCTTAAATAATATTTTGTTTCAAACGAAGTAAGTAATTATTATCGTCGGACAAAGAATTAAGAAATAACGGCAAATTTAGTGAAAACATCCGAATTTGAATTTTCATAATTTTTTTTTTAAGAATTGTACTATTATACTGCGGAACAGTAAGTTTGCGGTCTGATTTTTACTAATTTGAGGTCGCTGATTTAAAAACTAATCTCCATTTTTCTCTATCAGCTCTAGTTTTCACTTTCACTACATATATTGGAATACATTAAAAACGGTTGACCATATTCAGTAAAAAAAATCGGAAACTCGGCAAAAATATTATCTTATCGTGCTCACATTGTTTTTAAATTTGCCCTGTAGTTTCAGAGATATTGTAGAATTTTTTAACGATTCAGCTGAACAGCTCTAGAGATTTTCGAAATACCTAAAACAACTGCAGACAAACACGATTTTCCACCCTGCAAATAATAGGACCAGTCCAAACACGCGTGTAAAGAGTAGCCACAAGGGACTAGGACTAGTCCAAAAGTAACCCAAACGTATCGAAATCATATGGTCTATTTAACATTACGATGTCCTAGGGCAGGACCATATAACCCAACTTTGGATTACAAAGGAGTAGTCTTAAAACTACTCCATTGTACAGTACTTTTCGCTTATAGTCCATTCCGCTTAAAGGCCAAAAACGGATATAAGCCAAAACTGTCATATTCACATGCAAATTTTTTCGAATTTCATACAAATTATTTGTTCTAAGGTCCATTTCGCTTGTAGTCCATTTTCGTTTAAAAGCCACATTTTCTTAACATGCGTATATAATTATTCATGCAAAAATTTTCGCTTATAGTCCACTCTGTTTTTTATATATTTTTAATCAACTGGCAACATGTTTTAATTTACCTTTCTGGCAATTACAACACACGCTCGTAAATTCGATCCACTTTGTTTTTAGGGCGATTCGAGTTTCCGAATTATTCGAATTTCTAGACGGTTTTTATTTACAAAAATTTAGATAAATTTGACCATAAAGATATACAAAACTATACTTTTTTTTAATTTTAGTTTATTTAACATAAAAACTATAAAAAAACTTAACGAAATATAAAAAATAACAATTCAGTTCATTTGACTTTATTTAGTATGTGTAATACAAACACCAAAAAAACTGAGTTTTAAACTCTAACAACATCAAGCTGATTCTGAGAGTTCGAATTTCTGAGCATCTACTGTATTATAAATGCCAAATTTCGCAATTTATATTTCTTGACATGGTGTCTTCGTCTGACAATTTTTTGTTAAATAAACGTCCAACTTCATAAAAAAACGCTAATAAAAATAAAAAGGTTTTTTATTTAGACTTTGACGTTTGGTATAACAAAAAACTGTCAGGTGGAGACCCCATGTAAAGATCCCATGAAATTGATATTTATGTTGTGTTTGATTTCGTCATCCAAAGAATTAAAATGAATCTCATACGCATTTGTTTTTATTGAAATCTTTTAAAGCATTTGAATTAATTAATTAAAAAGATTTTTGTTTTAACTATTTATTTAAAATAAATCAATATTTGGTTATGTTTTAAATAAACTTTTCTTTGGTTTAAAAAGAGTGGATTTATTGAAGAAAATAATATTTATATAGTCCAAAATGTGGATTATACTAGGTTTCACTTATTATCCATAAAATGGCTTATAAAAAAAAATCGGTTATAGTCCAAATTCGCTTATAGTCCACAAAAGTTGTGCAACTATAGTAGTGGACTATAAGCGAAAAGTACTGTATACACAAGAGGATTAGTTTTGAAATCGTTTAAAACGAAATCACGTCGTTTAAAAACGAAAACATGTCGTCTCACTACAAACACTTTTTAACAATAACATGGTCCATGCTTGCATTACATCCGACCTGTCCATGTCCATTTTATCATAATGTATCAGGTGGTCCAATAATATTTGCAGGGCTGCTATGGGAACTACTACATTGAAAGCATTTCATGTGTGGCATTGTAATCAGTGTTGCAAAATTGAAATTTTGAAATGGTACTGAACTTCAACTAAAAGAGTATTTTTTCCACCAAATGGTACTTTTTGTTAAAAAAAAAAACAATAATTTATAAAAATAAAAGGAACAAAAAATTTTTTTTATTGGAATTTATTTAGCTAAGTATTTAATAGCAAATTTAGTATTTATATTTGAGACACGCATGTAAATAATATTTGAGGTACACATGTAAATAATTTTTTTGTTATACATGAGCGTCAAGCGCCCCATCTATTTAAATATTATACAGGGGTGTGCTGGAAATCGCAAACGCAAATCGCAAGAATTTTAAAAGTCGTTTTTTTAGTAAGATTTCTGTAATAAAAGAATTTTATGACAAATATTATACAAACATTTCTCTATTAAACAGAATTTTATAACAAAAATTATTAAAATTAGATTAAAAGTGTATTAAAAACAGCCTCCAAATTCTTGCGTTTTGCGTTTGCGATTTCCAGTACACCCCCCATTGTATATGTTATTCGCCATATTATTTCTATTTGACCCTATATTATTCAATAAGTGGCACAATGGTTTCAATTAAAATATGGCGCAACTCTTATAAAAAAAAACATAACCTTTAAAGCAAAAAAACATAGTACGTTGATGCAAACACATTTCACAGTTTCTGATTTCGATTCCTGCCAATATATTGTGTCACCTTCGACTATCACAAATCCATTGGCTTTAAAATTTAACAGTTATACTGCAAGTGTATGAGCCGCTTAAGGTACGTTTTTTAGTATTTTCTAAAAAAAAATATTTGAAATAGTTCATATATTAATGAATAAGTTAATAAATTAAAAATTTTATTTGTGTTTTATTCAGACTTTTACATATTTTAAATACTTAGAACTTAATTCTGAAAAACATAAGAAAAACATAATACATAAGTGTTTAAAAATCAAGATTTTAATTCAGTGTTTAAAGATAAAGCAAATTTACTTTAAGAGATCATAAGAAATATTATAACTACAACAGCAACTACCAGTTGATTTTAATAGATTTTTAGTTTTTATCAAACTTGAAACAGTTTCTACGTGTAAACGATTTCTTTCTTTGTTTTTTACATCATTTTGCATTTGAAAATGTGCGTTCAATTGATGCTCAGAAATGAGATATCGATAAAATACCAAAAGCAGTATGTGAAATGTCAGCAAACATTAGTTTCGTTCTTAATTTTGGCTATATTTTTCCAAGAAATTTAAATATATTCAGTTCTAAAATGCTTTATTTTTAAAAGATCCGCTAGAACACGAAATTAAGAATTGATATTATTATATACGCATAGTTTTCTTTATCGTTTGTAAATAACATTAATAACAACAGAAAAAAGTATTATGCTCATGGTTTTTTCGGAAACAATATTTTCTGGAGTGAAGCTGATTATCACTTTTAAGGTTTTGTGTTAAAAACAAAATTTAGTTCTTAGTGTTTCGAAAATTGTCGAATAAAACGATTTCGACGTTTCTTTGACTTTATAAACCATTTCCTTAGGATAGCATGTTTCTATAATATGGTGTTCATTTCAATTTTCCACTAACATATTATCCTTTTCATTTTTATAAATTTTCTTGCCAGTTATAAGAACAAATATTCCATTCTGGAAAGCAAAATATGAATCCTGGCTTCCACGCTTTGCATTTCAATATTAAAGTCGCACAGTGGCGCCCGTAGAGCAAACGAGATTGCAAAAATCAAAATTTTCATGAGTTTTGAATAAACCCATGTTATAGGAAACTTTTCAACGATTTCAAAAATGCCACTCTTAATAATATCACATTTTTAGTTTAGAAGATATAACCGTTCAAAGTTGACCGACTTTCGGTTTTCAAAAAAAACACACAATTTTAAGTCAATTTGTTGCGATTTCAGGTGTAATATCACGAAAAATAGGTAACGAATCGCCTTATTTTTTGTTTGTGTTGATTGATGTATTTATTAAATGTATAATGATAAAAAAAAATTAACTGTTTGCTTTGTGTTTCTCCTGGTAAATCACTATTTAAAAACTCTCCGTTTTTCCACTATTTTTCAACTTTGACGGAAAATAAAAAAAATCTATATTTTTCTATATTTGCCATATTTGCAAAACCAGTTCTTTGATTATTTCTTTACATAATTCAAAAGGTTTTATCTGCCCGTACGTGCCCGTTTGGCTTCTAGAGATAAAAAAGTTTAAAAAGACATGGTCGCAGAAATTGTATGGCGTTCATTCCTTATATGTTTTGACTGACAGTAGTTTGATCTAATAGTTTGAAAAAAAATACTCATTGAAATTAGCAGGTACGTACCTCACTTAAACAATACTTTGGCGGCATGTAAAGTCACGAATAGAGTTAGAAAATAATTATAGTTTAGAAATGGTTAGTCTTTTAGATATACATACCTTCTCTTACGAATTGTGATGAATATTTTACAGAAAATTGAAAAAATAAATTTAAAAAAAATGATTTTTTTTTAATTTTTTGGGTAATAATTTAAAACATAAAACCCTAAAGAAAAAAAATAAAAACAATCTAAAAATGTAAAAATAATTTTTTTTAGTTACCATAAAATTTAGTTTTCTACTAATTTTAACTTTGATAACCCATAATTAGGCCCCTACAGAGCGTAGCACCCTTTCCAAACGCTCATTTCATAGGCTGAACAGTTATCTATCATATGCTGTTTAAGCTGTTCAATTATCTTATTCGGTTCAAAAGATATGATTTTTGCAACGAAAAAACTCAAATGGCGCCACTGTGCGTCGTTAATAATTTTTTTAAAAACAACATATATTTTGCAACAAACAGATGATAGATAACCTAAGCCTGCTATCGAAATGATCATATCACAGTTAAAAATCTCAAAGTATAATAAAGTACTGAAAACAACGCGGGGGTACTGCGGTATTTTCAATATGAAAAAGTACTGAAAAAAGTACCAAAGTACTGAATTTTTCAACATTGATTGTAATGGTTTGTTAACGTTTGCAATTGTTGGTTTAATGCTCTTTTGCTCTTTGTTTTTTGTGTATGTGTACACATCGTTCGCTCTTTTTGAATTTTCATTTTGAATTTGCCCATTGCTGCGTATATCAGTGTTGAAAAATTCAGTACTTTGGTACTTTTTTCAGTACTTTTTTATATTAAAAATACCGCAGTAACCCCGCGTTGTTTTCAGTACTTTTTTATCCTTTGAGCTTTTTAACTCTTAAGTTTTTAACTGTGATATGATCATTTCGATAGCAGGCTTTGGTCATCATGTGTTTGTTGCAAAATGTATGTTGTTGTATTTTAAAAATAATTAACGACGTTAATATTGAAATGCAAAGCGTAGACGCCAGGATTCACATTTTGCTTTCCAGAATGGGATATTTGTTCCTACAAGTGGCAAGAAAATTTATAAAAAGGGTATTGGATAATATGTTAGTGGAAAATATAAATCAAAACCATATTTATAGAAACATGCAATGTTAAGGAAATGGTTTATAAAGTAAAAGAAACTGCGAAATCATTTTATTCGAAAATTTGCGAAATATAAAGAACTAAATTTTGTTTTGAAAATAAATCCTTAAGAGTGATAATCAGCTTCACTCCAGAAAATATTGATTCCGGAAAAACTAATAACATAATACTGTTGTGATTAATGTAATTTACAAACGACAAAGAAAACTAAATTAATATTAATTCTCAATTCCGTGTTCTAGCGGATCTTTCAGAAAGAAAGCATTTCAGAACTGAATATATTTAAATTTCTTGGAAATATATAGCTAATATAAGAAACAAAACTAATGTTTGCTATATAAATATAAATACCAGTATAAATTTATGTTGACAAAAATAAAATTTTTATTTAATTTACTTATTCATAAATATATGAACCATTTAAAATAATTTGCTTTAGAAATTACTGAAAAACGTACCTTAAGCGGCTCATACACTTGCAATATAACATATAATATATAATATAACACTTTCATTATCAAAGTGTGAAGTTCGAAGGTGACACAATCACCCTTATTGTGTTTGGCGTATTTAAAATACGCCTACGAATGTTTGGTAATAGATTAAAGAGAACGTGAGCTTATTTCCTTTAATCTATTACCAAACAGTCGTAGTCGTATTTTAAATACGCCAAACACAATAAGGGTGAATATATTGGCAAGAATCGAAATCAGAAAAGAAGTGCAATATACTGTGAAATGTGTTGACAAAAATGTACAATGTTGTTTTGCTTTAAAGGTTATGTTTTTTTAATAAGATATGCGCCATATTTAAATTAAAACTATTGTGCCGCTTTTGTATAACAAAAATATTATTTAAGGCTAGTTTACACTATTTTACTTTGTATTAATACATGTCCAAAACTCAAGTAATATGTAAAAGTCTGATAGTGTGAATGCATGTGTGATGAAAATGACAAGTATTATGAAACAAGTTTGACATCCCATACGACTTCATCGTTTTTTGAAAAATTTCTAAACAATAATACTTTTCATTGGATCAGGGTTGCATTTTATATCATGTGTGAGTGTCTATACTTTGTGTGATGGTGGTAACACAAACTGTTATGTTAAATTAGATTTTTTGACAGTCGCAACAAAACTCATTAGATTTCTATCTTACAAAGTATTATGGAATACGTAAAACTTGTGAGATAGTGTAAACTAGCCTTTACATGTGCACCTCAAATACTGTTTGCTATTAATTACTTAGATACATGAATTCCAATAAAAATTATTTTGCTCCTTTTATTTGCATAAATTATTGTTTTTTTTTTACCAAAAAGTACCAAAAAAATATACTCTTTTAGTTGAAGTTCAGTACCATATCAAAATTTCAATTTTGCAACACTGGCGTATATCTCAAAAACGCTTCTTGAGAAAAATAAATGAATGCCATATTCAGTTCAGTTTGTGCTTTGTTGTGAAACGGACGTGTATTTTCAACCCCGCATACGATTTTAATTTATTATTAATTAAATTTGATTTTGGAATATAAATACTAAGCGAATGGACGCTAGAAAATATATGATATTTTTTATTTAAATTATTTAACATAAAAGTGAACAATTAAAACGAAAAATTAAATAAAGATAAATAAAGCAAAAATATATACATATGTACGTATGAATGTTCATACATGTGTATGTATACATATTCTGTGCACAAACATTTTAGTTTAAATTTCTTATTTTTGGCGTTGTTGTAAAATACAATAAATAATAAAAACATTAAAAGCACAGTAAAACGGTGAAAAACAAAAACAATTTCTTGCATGAGTAAAAACAATGTAACAACAATAAAATTAAATGATAGAAATGCTTATGTGACAGTGCATGCCAACGAAAATAATGTTGAAATAAATAAAACAAAACAAAACAATATTAACTACCTAACGGCTAAGCCAATTTTTCGTACACGTTCCCTCTCACCCTCTTTATTTACACAAACGGTGGATAGTGACTCATTAAAAAAACTAAAACTAGACCTGGTAACAAGTGTTGCCAGGCCAACAAGTATTGCCGCGATGTCAAAAATAAATTTAGTGGGAAATGATACCATGAACCAAAACACTAATGCAATGGAAAACCCCCCTGTAAAAAGTTGCCAAAAGCCTCAAGTCCAAGTTGGTATGGACAGGTATATAACAGTCCTTAAGCGGGGTCGCAGCCCTACCTCTTCAGCTGTTGCTTCGGCATCAAAAGTGCCATCTTTTGACAAAATAAATTCCCAAAATCGCTTTGCAATTCTGGAGGATGAATCCTCTGAAGCACCAAACGTCATAAGATCGTCCAAGCCTCCCCCGATATATCTTAGGGAGCATAACTCAAATGATCTAATAAAGAGTTTAATTTCGTTGATTGGTGAAAATTCGTTTTATGTAGCCGCAATAAAGAGAGGTAGCATAAATGAAACGAAAATTCAAGTGAATCATGAAAATGATTTTCGCAAAATTATTAACAAATTTGAGGCACTTAAAATAAGTTTTTATACATACCAACTCAAGAGCAGTAAAGGTCTCCAGGTGGTGATTAAGGGAATTGATTCATGCGTAGACCCAGAGGAAATTAAAACTTTCTTAGAAGAAAAAGGCTTCAAGATAAAACACGTGGTAAATATTAGAAATAGAGACAAAAATCCACAACCACTATTTCGAGTAGAATTAGAGCCCGGCGACATTAAGTTAAAAAAAAAACGAAACGCATCCCATTTATAGTTTAAAATATATTCTATACAGAAAAATCACAATTGAGGAGCCGCACAAAAAAAATGGACCTGTTCAGTGCTTAAACTGCCAAGAATTTGGCCATACAAAGGCATACTGCTACTTACCCCCTGTTTGCGTAGTATGTGGTGAGCTACACGGTACAGTTTCTTGCGATAAGTCTAAAACCGACCCCAACGTAAAAAAATGTAGCAACTGTGGCGGTAATCACACTGCCAATTATAGAGGATGCCCTGTATATAATATCGTCAAGCAGACGGTTAGACCGAAAACAAATGCCCCTCAAATGCAGGTTGCAAATCAAGTTATCACAAATGCAATTCAAGCCCCCCTGTCTAGTAATAACAGAACCTCTTATGCTAACGTCCTAAAATCAAACCATGAGCCAATGCAAGGTGCCTCGCCAAGTAATGATGAAACTCCAGTTTCTAATTTAAGTCGTTTAGAAAAAACCATGGAAACATTAGTGCAAACAGTAAATAATTTTACGAACACAATGGGTAATATGATGCAGGAAATTCTTAGAATGCAATCAATGTTATTGCAAGCTGTACTTAACAAGCCATGAACTGTATAAAAATTTGTTTTTGGAACGCAAACGGCATCCGCCAACATAAAAATGAACTAGAATACTTTCTTAAAAATAATCAAATTGATGTCATGATGGTTTCTGAAACTCATTTGACTTCAAAAAATACGTTTAAAATAAATGGTTATATACTATATGATACAAAGGACCCTCGAGATAGAGCTTGTGGAGGTTCTGCCATTTTAATAAAAACCAGAGTCAAACACTACCTAATGGGTGATCATCGTGAAGATTATCTTCAAGCAACAAACATTTGCGTTGAAGAATTAAATAGAAACGTAGTAATCTCATCGTTATACTCCCCACCTAGATATTCAATATCAGAAGGCCAATATTATAAATATTTTAAATCATTAGGACCCTGTTTCCTGGCCGCTGGCGATTATAACGCTAAACATACCTTCTGGGGGTCCCGACTTATAACACCAAAGGGTCGTGTTCTATTTAATACTACATATTACTAAAATGGATTTGAATGTAATAGCGAGCGGACAACCAACATATTGGCCTACTGATCAGCAAAAAATACCAGATGTCATCGATTTTGGCGTGGTTAAAAACATCCCCTTAGAAACGATTTATGTTGAAGCTTCCTTAGAATTATCTTCCGACCACACACCAACAATTGTTACTTTAATGAACCCCAATAGAATTGTATCTCCAACTGGTTACTTAGCGTCGCCAGCTACACAAATCAATTGGCTAAAATATAAAACATATCTCAGCAACCATTGCACAGAAAATATTCCGCTTAGTGCACCGGAATACGTAGATCGCGCTATTCTTAATTTTGACAGTTTTCTGAAGCTAGCTGTACAACATTCCAGTATTACCCCAAAAAAAACTAAAAATATTAAAATTTATTCCACAGATGTTGAGCGTCTCCTGTCAGAAAAAAGAAGAGCCCGAAGAGAGTGGCAATTGCACAGATCCCCTCAACTTAAGAGTTTGTTAAAAGAGTGTACAAGAAGGCTAAGAAAGTTACTACAGACACAGAAAACGGATTCTCTGCAAAAATATCTTAAGGAACTTGATGCAACTCCGCAATCAGACTACTCATTATGGCGTGCAGCTAAAAATCTTAATAGGCCAGTTGTCTCTAAGCCACCATTAAGAAACTTGAACGGAAGTTGGGCAAGAAATGATAACGAAAAGGGAAATCTGTTTGTTAATCATTTAAAAAACGTATTTACCCCAAATATATCTCACGATACTGCGGTCGAGTTACCACCTGTTCCTGCTAGAGCAGCTATTCCCCTCAGATTTGAGATAAGAGAAATCGAACAGGCTATTTGTGACTTAAACACTAAGAAGGCACCTGGTATTGATAAAATCAGTAATAAAATGCTTTTAGAGCTACCTCGCACAGCAAAGAAAATTATTCTTTTTATTTTTAATGCTATTTTACGCCTTGAATACTATCCTCAAAAATGGAAGGTTTCCTTAGTTACCATGATACCAAAGCCAGGTAAAGATCATACAAAAGTTGAGTCATATAGGCCTATTAGCTTATTATCAAATATGTCAAAGCTGTTTGAGAAATTATTAGTTTCAAAATTAACACCGATTTTAAGTGAAAATAGATGTATTCCAAACCATCAGTTCGGATTTCGAAGAAAACACAGCACAATCGAACAGACTCATCGAATAGTAAATGTCATAAGAAAAGCATTTGAAGAAAAAAAATATTGCTCAGCACTCTTCATCGATGTTTCGCAAGCTTTTGATAAAGTCTGGCATGAAGGCTTACTACATAAATTGAAGCAAATCTTACCAGCAAACACACACAAGCTGCTAGAAAGCTACTTAGTCGGTCGTCAATTTATTATTAAAGAAGGAAATTTCTTAAGTTCACCTCAGCCCATTGGCGCTGGAGTCCCACAAGGCAGCATCCTGGGCCCTCTATTATATTTAATTTATACTTCGGACATGCCAACAAGCAACTACACCCAAACTTCAACATTTGCAGACGATACAGCATTTCTAAGCGTCCACGAAAACCGTTATGAAGCATCTCGTTACTTACAGCATCATATATTTCAACTAGAAATATGGTTAAGACAATGGAGGATAATGGTCAATGAGCAAAAATGCGTGCATATAACATTCACCTTGCGCCGGGAATCTTGCCCCCATATAACAATCAACAATCAAATAATTCCTCAACATTCGCATGTAAAATATCTCGGTATACATCTGGATCGGCGATTAACGTGGAAATGCCATATAGAGGCAAAATTAACTCAAATGAAACTAAAAGCCATTCAAATTCATTGGCTTATTGGTAGAAACTCTGTCCTTAGTCTCGACTGCAAACTTCTTCTTTACAACTCCATCTTAAAGCCAATCTGGTGCTATGGTATTCAGTTATGGGGCACTGCCTCGGCCTCTAATATAGAAAAAATTCAAAGGCGCCAAAATAAAATTCTTCGACTAATCACAGCTGCCCCTTGGTATGTAAAAAACTCAAATATTCACAGGGATCTCAATGTTCCATTAGTCAAAACTATGATTACGAAATATGCAGTAAAATACTTAAAAAGGCTCGAATTGCATCCAAACCCACTAGCACGAAATATTTTAAATGATAGCGGCCACACTCGCTTAAGAAGAAGAGACACTGCAGCACTTATCCAATTAGATGAGCGACAAACACCTAGATAAGTGAACAGAACCCGTGATGAAGAAAATTTTTGTCTGGCACTGGCAGGACATAAAATAAAGTATTAGGTTAAGATTTGATTAATTATTGTTAGTTCATATTTAAATGTATGAAGATTCAATAAATAATATTGAGAAAAAAAAAAAAAAAAATATTCGTGATCACCCGCCCGATTTATCTTAGAAAATTCTAATTTTTGAGGTTAATTTTTTTGTGGCATAGTGTAATTCACACAATAAAACCAATAAAAATTTAATTTCAAAAATTTTATTTTTATTAAAATTATAATTTCCTATAACAAATTCAGTTTTGTAATAAATTAATTATTATTATTTGTTATATATGTGCATACGTACTAGCCCGGGTCGATTTGTATGGATGAAAAAAAAAAATGAAACATCGAATAGCAAAAAGGTAATCTACATGAAATTTTAAGAAAATTCTCCGAAGAAACCATGGGTCATTGATGGAAAAATTTTAAATTGAGATGGTACTGACCAACAAGCAAAAGAGTACTTTATTCAAAATTTTGGTACTTTTTTAAAAAAACTATTTTTTATTGAAAATTATACTTAAAACAAAAAATAAAAACTTAAGTCATTTTGATTTAAAAATATATGCAAATGTATATACATATACTTTCTAGAAATGTTTTAATTTTTGCCCATTGGAAGCAGCCTCCGTTTTTTTGCAAAGTTTTAAAGCATCTTTTTATTTTCGTTCTTAATTTCCGAAAAAAAGTAAAAATAGTAAATACATGTGTACTATGCAGACGCGGATTCAGGGGAGGAGGAAAAAATGAAATTCCGCCCCCCCTAAATTTTGAAAATATGTTTGGTTTATTTCGATAATGCAAGCATTCCAAATTTACAAAATTGTTGGAAATCCCAGCAAGATTTGTTTTGTTTTTATAATAAGTATCCAAATCTTAACCTTTATAGTTATTTATTAGATATTTCCAATGGAACATCTAGTTTACTGTATTCAAATACTTATTATTCTACATTCAATTCCAGTAGGTGCCATCTATATCCAAAGAGTAACCCCCGTATTTATAAACGATTATTAAATTTAACAAACGTTTATTAAAGAGAATTTTCATACAAAATTTGTTTTGTAAACCTTTATTTAATTTTAAAATTTTTTATAAATACAGGCATAAACGTTTGACTTGAAAATGCGTGCGTGAATATGAATTTCAAATTTTGAAAAAAATATATATGAATCAAAATTCTATTCGATCATTTTTGACGAAAGCACGGATTTGTCGGTGAAAAGCCAGATTTACTTATCTTTAAAATATTTCAACATACAACAAAAAGTTGTTAGGGAAAAATTTATTGGCTTTGTTGTAAACGCATTTGAAGAGGCTTCAAAGGATATTGATAATGGCGCTGATGTGTCAATTAATGCGAAGGCGCTATCATCAATAGTTCTTAAAGCTTTGACAAATTTTGGCCCTAACCTCTGATGCCAGCAGAAAAATGGAGCTATTTAAAAATTCTGGAAACCCATCAATCAAACAACTTAATTTCTAAAAGCAATAAAGTGCCATTAATACAAAAAGTTGTATCATTTGTAAAAGAAACGACAAAATTGTTTAAACATAACCACCCCAAGCGAAACGCAGTTTAAGCAAAGTATTTGGGAGCCAAACTCTCTACATTATGCGAGACAAGACAAGACCGTCACGACTCAATTTTAAACTTTTTTATTTTTTTATTAAGTGTGATACATACTTATTGTAACACAGCCGCTTAGTATAATTTTACAAGAGCACGATATATATCTTCAAGCCTTATCAAAACTTTAATTATGTGCCTTGAAGAGAAAAGAAATAAAGACGAAGAACAATTTAAAGCGATTTTTGAAAAAGTTCAAGTTGTTTGCGTTCAAATCGAGGTTTCAATCGAAAAGACAAGATTTGAACGAAATAATCACATTCAAAATGTTAAAGATTACTACCGAGTTGTAGGTTACATTCCTCTTATTTAACTAATTTTAGAAGATCTCAAAACACCTTTTCCAATAGATAACCTAAATGTATTAAACATATCTAAACTCAAAGTGTAATCAAGTCATATACAGATACAAAACTTTTAAAACCACAACTAGCTGATGAGCTGATTATGTTTGATAAAAGAGATAAACACCTACTAACATCTTAACTTGAGCCTGAACTGTTGCATTGGCAACAAACATGGAAAATATCTGAAAATCTACCAGATAACGTTGTAAACTGTGATGAAGATGTCTACCCAAATCTAAGAAAAATATTTCAAATTTTCGTTTCAATGCTCGTCAGTAATGCTTCGAGCAAGAGGTAATTTTCTACCCTTCCTCGAATAAAAACATGGCTCAGATCAACAATGACAGAAAATAGACTGAATAGCTTAGCCATGAAATGAAGCACATTCATTATGAAATTTAAATTGGTCCTAATCTTGTACTATCTAAATTTTCCTCACAATAGAATCATAAATTGCTTATTTAAAAAAATTAATTTATTTTAGTTTATATTGAACTGATTTTATATTTTATTTAACCTTATTGTTGAGTTGTTTTAAATGAACTTTAAAAAACAATTTTTTTTTTTATCATAAAAAATTTCCCCCCCTAAGGCTTCAGTTGGATCCGCGCCTGGTTTTATGTTATACTGCTACCGAAACCATGTAGGTGAAACGCATTTAAAATGACATTAAAGCTGAAGGTCAACACCATGCGTTTATGCGTCTGTCCTTTTTATGCATCTGACAAAAAAGTAGAATCAGCGTAATTGTATGTGACAAGTTACACACAGAAATGCATAGAATGCCTACACGTTTCAACGCATCAAAGTAGGTTTACTTTTTACTTTTGTATGCGTCGCATGTGTGGTGAAAAAAAGTCAGCTGTTATTGATGGCAATGGATGACACAAGGCGAATTAACTACAGGTGGTGTCGAAACGGCATCTGATTTTGACAGTTCGGGCTTATTTGTTTTGATTTGTTAGTGTTTTGCTAATAATGGTTGACATTTCGAGCTAATGGCACTAACAATGCAATGCAAAAAACCCTATGTTGCTTCTGTTGTTTTTGGATTGTTGTAGTTCCGACACCACCTGTAGTTGAATTCGCCTTGGGATGACAGATCATATTTTATTTTCAATGTTATCGATAAATATGTTTGTGTGGTGGATTACTTTTTGCATTAAAAAAGGTTTTTAATAAAAGAAAAAGCGTTCGTAATAAAAATTGCATTAACTTTAAAGAATAAAATACATTAAAATTAATTTTTAGCACAATTTTACAACGAACAAAATTTGCCATTCTAGTTATCGATACTTTTATGTTCTGAGTGTCATCTTTGTTTTGTTTATTTTTTTTTTTTTTTTTTTTTTTTAACAAATACCAGAACTGGAAAGTTATTGATACCGTGAAAAATCACGAATATTTGTATAATAAAAGCTTACTCCTCTTTGAATCCTTTTAAATAAATTCTATTAAAATATCAATAACACTTTCCATTTTTGACAAAATTGTTTTTATTAATAAAAATATTCTGACAACAGCTGATAAAAAAAAAACAATTTGCCGCATAAAACGGATTGCATGTAACTTGAATTTAGAAAAGCATAAAATGCACAAAAAGTATCATACGCATGAACGAAGGTGTTCAAATATCGTGATTTTTCACGGTATCAATAATTTTCCAGTTCATGACATTTGTTCAAAAAAATAATAAACACAACAATGATGATACTCAGAACATAAAAGTAATCGATAACTAGAATGGCAAACTTTGTTTATGTAATCTTTATTACGAAAGCTTCTTCTTTTATTAAAAACCTTTTTTAATGCAAAAAATCATGGTGAAATTACTAGAAGGTGGCAGCACTAGGAGTTGTTGTACAACAATACAACAAAAACAGGCAAATTTGTTTGTGTAAAATAGTTCATTATGTCAAAAATATGGATTTTCACCACACCAAAATATTATTGTTTTTATTACATATGCTGAATATAAACCTAAATAAAAACTCTAGAAATTTTACAAAGCAATGTAGTGGAAGCTCCCTGCAGTTTTATGTGCTGTTTTCACAACACAAGTGACTGAACGTGTAGTAAAATTTATATGAAAAGCACTCAGTTTTTTGAGTGTTTTCCATATAAATTTTACTACACGTTCAGTCACTTGTGTTGTGTAAACAGCACATTAATGAACTACAAGCGAAATTTTTCCGGGAACAAGAGCTTGCAGTCTATGAGCACGTTGTAAAAAATACAGAAAAACTAGACAATAATGCAACAGAAGTGTATGTTGAATTTAAATAAAAAAATTTTTGTGCTGAGACGTGAGGATAAACGTAAGAAACGTAGGTTTCTCAAAAGTAAACCCACACACATAGAGGAAGTCAGATTTTTGGTGGATATACAAATGCAGTACCCATGTTCTGTAACTTTAGTGAGAACTTCTCGCATCGAAAAGATGTGAAACAAAATATTCCATCGTTTCTCGAAAAGTGAGAAAAAAGTGTGTCTGTAACTTATGTCGAAAACTATCAAAAGAGATTACGTCGTTACGTTATAAAAGTCATAACATTGCACTCGAAGCCGATGTTACATTGCAGACGTTGAGGACGCCAGTCACACATATAGTTAACGGCGACCAAAATTTACTAAAATTTAAAAATTTTTAACGACGGCGGCGAAAATACAACCGTCGGCCATGCCAAATAATGTAAAGTGCGACTTTAATGTTTGTTGTTTGTAAACGAGCTTTGAAAAAATTTGTATATTTTATAAAAATGGTAAAAGAAAATAATTAAACAATAAAAAAAGGGCCAAGAACATAATTTTATTATTATTATTCTTTGCAATTTGCATTTTTAGTTGTTTTTTAGTGTTAAAATTTTTTTCTCGCCCCATTTTTATTCGTGAGTTTTTTTGACAGTCCAAAGCGGGAACTTTTCTCACCAAAATGTTACAGACACACTTTTTCTGTAAATTGGCGAGTAATTTCCTTGCGTGACAGCTTGTACTCGCCAAAAAAAGTTACAGACACAGTTTAGTGAGAAAAACAGCTGTTTGTTTCAATATACGGCATTTTTGTTCTATTTCACACATTTCAATCGAAAAGTTTCTCGACACGAGAGTTACAGAACATGGGCACAGGCTTTGCTGCAGTAATCATAAAAAATCAAGGTATAGCAGAAGTTGCAGTGCAGATATTTCAAAAGAAAGATAAAACTACAGAAGAAGTCGCAGTTGTGAAAAAGAAAGTTGTGAAGATAAAAGGAATCTCTACGAGCCTACAAAAGATATTGTCGGCTTAATATGCAAACCTGCTAAATTTACTTTTTAACTGAATTGAAATTTTGATGCCGTGTGATAGAGAAAGTACGCATCGTCGACCAGCATGTAAGTTTTCTTCAATTTGTGTCGAAGTGTGTAAAACCAACAATACTTTTGGTTTTCCTCTCAAGCTGGAAATAAGAAATAAGAAAAATTTAAAATTTTTTGTCTCTCCTGTAAAATATGTTGAAACGGAGTTAGCAGGTTTGCATATTATGCCGACAATATCTGAAATTACAAAAGTTTTAAACACAAACGATAAAACAATAAAGATAATAGATGAACGTTAAAAAAAGATTTAAATGGACGAAGTTTATAATTTTTTTTAAGAATTTGGTAAACCCTTTTCGATTTATGTGAGTATAGGCAGACATGAAACTATGCTACGTGATAACTTTAAAATAAAGGTTAATGAGAAGAAATTAGTCTTAAATTTTCTGTTATCTCATCACACAAAACATCACCTAATTACACATAATTTGTTACTCATATCATCTTGTTTTTTTTTAGAAAAGGTACTGTATCGAAATAAAAAATATAAATAGCACACACAAAAATAATCATAGGTAAAATTACCTAAAAATATGGTATAAAATTAACTAAGCGCAAAGGTAGCATGGCAGTATCTAAGTTTCTTAGGTAATAAAACGTTTAACTTAGGTAATTTCTATATTCGAAAAAGTATCTAATAATTTTGTAAAAATTACAGAGAAACTTTGAAAATTTTGTACAAGAACATAGGTTTTAAGTAAATTTACTACTTTTTTTTTTAATAAAAAAGCATTTTTAAAAAAAATCTACATACTTTTTTAACCTTTTTAATTCCAATATATCGACCCTTTTTCGCGAAATTATCGTATACACCATTTTTTTGAAATTGAGTTTTTGATGCAATCTTGTTCTACATTCAAAGAGACGTCACCTGACAAAATATTGTAGGCGAATTCTACTTCGTTGGTCCAAAAATTTAATGTATATTTTCATTTTGATATTGCAAGCGAAAGCAGAAAAAAGTAGAAAAATGGCTGTCCTGTAAAATTTGGTTTTTGAAACATACGATAATTCCGCGCAAAGGGGTCGATATGTATTTTATTTATCAATTCATATGTGTACCAATTAATTTAATGATATACTGAAACTTTTTGTTGTATATTAGAGTGGCATTGAAAAATTTGTTTTGAGGTTTCTTAAAGTTCCGGGCGGTTTCAAGTGCCCTTTTGAGGTCAAAGGATTAAAACTAATCTTGTCTTTAAAATCCATATTGATCCAGCATCGTGTCGTCCAAATTAATAATCTTCAATAAAAGTAATAAATAATTATTGGATTTATTGTTAATATATTCTGTCTTGTGTTTAAAAAGTTCAGCGGAGTTCTTTATCTTATGTTAATAATACTCACTTACATACGTTTTATTTTTATCCTTTATTGAAAAGTTTTTAATTTAATTTTTTTAATTTTATATTTAAAAATTCTATATTCAAATTTATATTTGAATGTTTTTTTCACAATTGAAAAATAAAATAAACATACATACATATTATAAAAAAATTCGAAAAAGACACCTAACCCAATTAGTAATATTAACAAAAATTTTAAGCAATACTTATTGTATAAATTACCAATTATTTAAGACAATAAAACTTAGTTTTTTCTTTTTATATACAAATTAATTGCCTATGCACGCCTTGGTAAAATTACCTAAATTATTTTTTTGTATGCACATACATTCATACAAACCAAAATAACAAAAAATTATTAAGATTTGTATTATAAATAATTAGTATTGTGGTTATTTTGTTGAACTATTTATGGTTTTTAATCCAAATTTTTAATAATTTTAATTAAAATTATTAAAGATTTGTATTATATTTTTCGTTATTTTTTCTATATTTTGGTAATGAAACAGTTGATTCCAAAATTATTTTTCATATGCATTTAATGTTAAATTAAAAATTGTTTTGCTTCTTCTGAAAAATCTTGTGTACACCTTTCCACGCCACCTTTGAGGTAGTGTACTTAGCGCGTTTTTTTAACGTGGTTTCCCCTGTAGGCCTAATCCACGATATACAACAAAAACACAATTTATTAGATGCAGGAGACTGAAATAAATAAAAATAGATATGTATATGTATAAAAACTGAATTGTTAATTTGTATTTACCTTTTCAAATTTACAAGTTTATTTTTATGAGTTTCTTAAATCCGACTATCCGCTGCTTAGCCTTTTTAAGTTTCAATCTTTTGTTTAAGTTACGTATTCGAAAGTGAATACTATTGGCATAGCTTTTGGCAACAAACGAGCAAAACGTCCCACGACTATTATATCATTTTTCGAAAAATGGTTAATACATATTCTTGTGCCTGTGTTAAACGCCTTACCGCACAACTTACTCCACTTTTGGCTCATTGTAGCGATTCTTGGAGGTTTAAAAAAAGTGCCGTTTCCAGGCACATCTTCCTTGCCGCATAATAAACACTTACGCATTTTGGAAAAGCAAAAGGTTTCACAATTAAAATTATGTTTATTTTGTTTTGGTTATGAGTTTTTTGGTTGGTTCTCCACCACGATGCAAAAAGTTAAGTTGTAAGCGATTGGTTTTAATTTCTTATTTTAAACAACAACTAAAAAAATCACTATTACTACACAAGCCGTATTTAATTTAAGTTATATTTCAAATTTTTTGCACAATTTTCACTACTTTTTTGAACAGAATGTAACGTTTAAAAGGTTTTGGTTTTAATTAAACACAATTTGTTATTTTTAATAATTTAAAAAGCACTTTTATAACACAATAGGTATTTCACTAAAGTTATATTTTAAACTTTTTGCACAATTCAATTTAGTTTAAAATTTATTTAATTGTTTTTGTTTTAATAAAACTCAGTTGTCCTCTGCGACAACTTAAACACGTTTTTTAAACAATACGTCCTTTTTTTAAGTAAAAATTGAATTCTCCAACAATATTTTAAATAAAATCCCGCACAAATATTTTTTTTATCACACTAATTATTTTGAAAATTAACAATATTTTGACATTACCGTAAAAAAACAAATAATTTTGACATTATGAAAGTTCACCACGAATTGAGCAAAAAATAATACATTCCGTAGTGCTGCCACCTTCTAATTATTTCACCATGCAAAAAATAGTAAAAAAAATCCACCACACAAAAATATTTATCGATAACATTGGAAATAAAATATGATTTTTCATCCATGGCCATCAATAACAGCTAATTTTATTTCACCACACATGCAATAATAACAATAAATTGTATATGGGCTAATCCGAAAATTTTTAAACCAAATGCAGAAATTTAAAGTGGCCCAAAATCCAAATGTTTGTTAATGAAATAATAGGATACATATTCAAAATATATAAGCAATAAGGTTTTACGGTGGTTTGTTTGTTCTTGGCAGAGGCTAACCTAAACGTACCTCTTTCATTTATTCTTGTAAAAAAGGGTATTTTCCATGGTCAAAAAAGTTGGCAGGCAAAACAGTCGTTTCAGTATTTAGCGTTTAGCAAAACTTTAATTTGTTTAATTTTCTTTTATTTAAGATAAAAATCGTATTTGTAAGTTATCTAAAATATATTAACAATTTGAACAAAAAATGGGTACACTGTGTGTAACGTCCGTAACGGAAAATAGGGGTTTTAAAATTTTTACAGAATGAATTTAAATAATTTTGTTTTCCAAACTAGCTTTATAAACAGAGTTTTTTATGCACTTTAATCTGATGAAAAAAAAACCTTTATTACAATTTTTTTTTTTTAAATATTAATGACAAAGTGTGTAACGTCCGTAACGGAATGAAAATACCTGAATCTGAATCTGGGCTTAAAATTGCTCTAGGTTGCCGAGAATCCGAAAAACTTCACCTCAAAGTAACAAGAAGTGTGTTTAAATAAAATGCGATCCCCCAATCTACAACTTAAATTGAGATGAATTTCAAATTCTTCTGAAACCTAAAATAATTCCTGAAAATCAATAATTAGTAATTAATAACCATGTTGTAAATCGCAACCCCCATGCCCCCTTCAAATATTTGGTGGTACGCCCATGCATGCAATGTTTACGTACTGGATTTTCCGTTAGAAATCTTTAATGGTGTTGTCTTTTCTACAAAAAATGGGACATTTTATTTTAAAAAAATGCAATTTGGTGTCTGTTTCCTAAAAATTTTGATCCTGAAAAGGATGAGTTTTTTAGAATAAAACAAGCCACCCTTTTCTGGAGCAAAATTTTTAAGAAACAGACACCAAATTGCATTTTTTTTAAATAAAATGTCACATTTTTTTGTAGAAAAGAAAACACCATAAGAAATTCTTGCTTTGATCCAGTGATGCCAATAGTAGAGAGTTTTCCCTTTTTGTAGGGATTTTTTCGGAAAATTTTAAGCGTAGGGAAAAAAGAAGATTTTTTATTTTAAGGCAAATGTAGGGAATTATTAAAATATTATCTCATTTTCAATATATTGTCTAAAAATACGTAAATATTTATCTTATATGCGTTTAAAAATTAAAATTTTTCATATAAAATAGCATTTAAGTATACATGTAGTATTTTTTAACAGAAACCCTAACAGCCTGGCAATCTTTAACAATGGCGAATGTACCATGTACCCATATATTCCTCGAGCCTCTAATATATAACCAGCGTTTAAAAAAATGCAGTCAAAGTAGAAAAACTGTCATTTCTTCTAATTCTTCATTTGTCAATGGCCAAAAAAAAAAAATGTTGCTTTTACTTCAGATTCATCAAATGTAGCTAGGGATGCAAACGATACATCGATGTTTGGAAAACATCGATATATCGTTCATAAACATCGATGTTAATATCGATGTTTTGATTTACGATACATCGGCGATACATCGTCGTCAAAACTAAAAAACATCGACATCGTCCATTTAATATTTTCATTAATTTAATATTTTTTATAATATTTTTAGCAATTTAAATTTTTATTTTTCAATTAAACCTTTTATTTAAAAATATAAAAAAGTGTTTTTCAAAGCATACGTTAAACGCAAGAATTTGAAATGTCGGTTTTTAATAAAATTTCTGTAATATAAGAATTTTATGACAAATATTATATAAATATTTCTCAATCAAACAGAATTTTAAAACAAAAATTAAAAACATTTTATTAAAAGTGTATTAAAAACGACCTCCCAAATTCTTGCGTTTTACGTTTCCGTTTTCCAGCACACCCCTGATAGCCATACAAAGTACGTAAAATACTTGCATGCATACTGTGCATTGCATAACTATATGTATGTATTAAGTTGCTTAAGTTGGCTTAAGCAACTGTGCGAATACATAAAAATCATATTTGTCAAACCATATTTCAGTTATGGAAACTTTTTGATTAATTTTATGAATCTGCCATTTGCTTAAGCAAAATGCGAAACTGATTGCACTTTGTTTTGGTGTTTTTGAATGCATTTGACAGGCTTTTTGTTAATTTTTGACAAAAGCTTATGCAAGCCTATGTATATTATAGTTGGGCATTAAGATTTTCAGTAGCAAAGAAGAATTAAAACAGTCCGTAAGTATAATTGCAAAGTAGGTTTCAACATCGATGTTAAACATCGATGTATCGTGTTTTTTACCGATGTTTTTTGACATCGATGCTTATCGTGAAAACATAGATGTCTTCAAACATCGATGTTTTTCAGAGCGATGTTGCATCCCTAAATGTAGCTGTCAAACCAACTCAAAAAGTGAAAAGTTGTACACAAATTTTCGTTGTTTTCGACAGTTTTTGGTTTCGACTGCAGTTTTTTAATCCCTTATAAAACTAGGGGGCGACGAATATTCGCGTTCAAATCTGCGAACTATTCTCTTGTACGTATGCGAATATTAAAAGCGAATATCTAATAAATGAAATTTCTACATAGAAATTAATTAATTAAAGAAATTAATTTGTAAAAAAAACAATCACATCTCTAAGCTAAGAGAAATAAAACAATACAATTTTGAATTTTCAAAAAAGGTTTAATAAGAATTTTTAAGGATAAGGAAGGATATATTTAAAAAAAAAATTTTTTATATTTTAGTTCAGGGGAACGGAAGAAAATATGTTTTTAAAATTTTATAGAGCCTCCCTTTTATATGGTACCAAGTTTGCTTAAAATTATTTAAAATAATTATTCTTGAAAAAGATTTAGCTCTTGAAAAAGGACAAAAGGCGAGGAATAAAAAATCAAATATGAAGTTTTACTATGTTTCGTCTTCAGATTAAAGGATATATAGTGGCGTTTCTGCCAAAATGAAATAATTTTAATATGTCACACAGTGTTATTTTTGTAATTGAGCTTTTATTTGTGCGTGTATGACATTTACATATTTAATTTGAGTTTTTCTTTTTGGTAATAAATGCTTTTATTACAATATTTACAAACTGTTAACAAAATAGGTACATATTTGTTTGCCTGTTGCTAAAAACAATAAATTTTTAACGCAGGGATATTTGTAGGGAAAACTTTTTTGGTTGTAGGGAAAAAAGGATTTTTTTCTTAGACACGTAGGGATTTTTTGAAATTTTCTCCTGGCATCACTGCTTTGATCTTAAAATTTTGCTAAACTTCATTTCAATTCTAAACGCGCGCGGTGACAAATATATTCGTATTAATTAAAATGAGTTCAAATGCAGACAGATCAAAAAAATTTCGTGCAAAGTTGAAACATAAAACTGAAAAACTGTTGGTGTGTAAAACTAAAGAGGCAGAAGGAAAGCGAGCATATCGTGAGAAAATCAAAGAACAGTTAAAAAATAGTGTGTCACAGGCAAAAAAAAAATAAAAAAAGATAATAGACAACGAGTGGCCAAATTTAGAGAGGCACATAAGCAAAACGCAAACACAAAAGTAAACAATGACGAGCCTTATAATTCTGCCCAGTCTTTGGCCAAAGCTGTAAAAAAGGTGGATATTGCGCTACCAAAAAACGGAAATAAGAAACGCGCAGCTCTTGAGGTGCTAATAAATAAAAATACCTTGGCAAATACAATAACCAAAGTGCCCCAAAAACAAAAGCTGATGATGATGTCAATCTAATTCAAGAATATTATGATGAGATATCGCTGCAATCTGCTTGAAGAAAAGCAACAATATTGGCTGGAGCTAATCAACTTCCAGTTTCCAAGCAATATATGTTAGTCACTGTGAATCAGGAGAGTTTCCGGGGAGACATATATCTAGAACCAAGTTCTATAAAAACCGTCCAATAGCCGTTTAGCTGACTAAAAAAATACCACATTACATGTGCGTATGTCAATATCACGCAAACATAGGTTTCTTATTAGAAAGTTTGGTTAAGATAGTACCAACGTTTCCATCAAACTTTGATAAGTTTTTAAAGGAAACTTGCTGTGATGTTGACAGTGAAATGTGTATGACCAACGAGTGTGGAAAATGTGTGATTGACATAGCAGATATTGCACCATTGGTGTATGTTAATCGCATGGACAAAACTGCTGCTTGGAAGCATTGTAGAATGGTAAACAACAGGATGATACTATGCAACACCAAAGGATCGGTTAACGAATTAATGTATGAGCTTAACGCCAAGCTTCCTGCTTTTAAGCTGCATACATACATTAAACGTTCGCAGCAAAACTATTTTAATGTCTCAAAGATGTAAATACAACCCAATGATCTGATATTGCAAATTGACTTTGCTGATAATTATAGAATTTTGTCGCAAAATGAGGTTCAATTTGCTCATTTCAGTTACTCACAAGTAACTTTGTTTACATGCGTTGTTTGGTTCAACAATTGCGCCAAGTCTTATTGCATTGTAAATGATGAGCTGTTGCACAATAAAAATTCTGTTTATTGATTTATAAAATTAGTAATTAAAAAAAATCAGAAAAATTCATTCATTCAATAGAATAATGATATTTTCTGATGGCTGTGGAAGTCAATTTAAAAATAAATACATTCTGAGAAACATTCCACAATTCGTAAAAGAATGGAATGTGAGTTGTTTCGAATAGAATTTTTTTGCTACTTCGCATGCGGTGGACGGTGTTGGCGCTGTTATTAAGCGAAAAGTTTGGCAACTAGTAAAAGCCCAAAATCTCATCTTAAAAAACGCTCGAGATTTTCAGAAGTTAGCAAAAAAATATATAAATGGTATTTTCCTTAGTTACGGTGGTAAAAATTATGTCAAAACTACATCTGACGAAATATCAAAAACATGGAAAAATGTAAAAAAAATTCCAGCTCTTAAATCATATCATTATTTTTCATGCTTTTCCAATGACAATACTAAAAAAGTAGCTCAAACAGCTGGGTCTATTAACCATAATATACAATGTTAAGCAGTTAAATAAACAAATAAATAAATGAATATAAGCTAATATAAGAGTAATGAAATATTCTATAATTTTTTTGTAACTAATAAATTAATAATTACAAGGTTAAAAAGATTTTTGAATACATAAATGTTTTTTTTATACACAATTTGGTTTAATGGAAAAAGTGTAACGTCCGTAACAGACAAAAATTAAGATTTTTGTTTAACGGGACTAAGCTGGATTGATATGGTAATATATTCCACTTAATTTTTTGTATTTGGACTTTTTTTGTTTATTATGCTAAATTAGCTAAAAAATGTGCAAATGCACATAAGCCTCAAAGTCGACTTCCATTTTTTGTAACGTCCGTAACGGAAATTTAAGCTAGCATAACTTTTTTTTCAAAAACAGTTAACCTTTAAGTTTAAAACAAGTTTTAAAGTACTCCCAAAGAACTGCATTTTGCAAAAATTTCATGAAAATATTCCAATGTGCGAGCGAATGTAACGTCCGTAACGCAGGATTAGACCATATGTATCCTGTTTGTTATTGGCACGTAGAAAACTTATAAAAAAAATAGCAACGCAGGATTTCTTCGCTAGGAAGCATAATAAGAATAAGTACTTTAACTGACGTGGGGGTATTTATGAAAATGTACTGAAAATAGTAAAATCCTAGTCCGCGCCTCTCGACTTGAAAATTTATATGCGCGCCTTTGCCAAAAATAAAATAGCTTTTTCCAAAAAGAAATCGAATTTTCAAAATTTGTTTACATAAAAAAAAAAAAATTTACCCAAGTAAAAAAGTTTGTAGTTATATAATTTTATCTATATATGAATATATAATATTCTAACTTAACTCACTGCTTCATCATCGCGCAGCCTAAGCGCCTGAAGCTAAAAAGTTAAAATTTGGACCGGAGGTGGGTCTCTCCCCAAATTGGGCCACTGAGACGTGATTTTTGGAAATTCGAATGTTTAGAGGGAAAAAACGGTAAAAACAGCTAAATTCGATAACTATATATCTCTGAAACTAAGAGATACAAAAAAAACTGTAATACTTATCGTTGTTCTTTAGAAAAATAACCGCACAGGTGTCTGGTACTTCTTTGAAATTCGGAAATACGAATATAAATTTGGTACTTTTTCGAAATTCGAACGTTTAAGGGATGAAAATCGTTAATATTTTTGGTACTTTTTTTAAAAAACATTTTTCTCCATTCATTGCCATATTCGTACTTAATTATAGGCCCCCACTACAATACCGTAATTTTCGATGCTTTAATGGGGGGGGGGGGGAAAATAGTACAAAAATGGAAAATACGGGAAACTTAATATCTTTCTTCAGCTTTTTGGTTCTACAACTGGTTTTTTTTGATTATCGTTAATATTGGACCTTAAAACATAAAATTCAACATGCAATGTCCTGAATGGATACGAATCTATGAGCGAACTTTTTGGTACTTTTTTGAATTTCCGTAAGTATTGGACCAAGAAACATAAAATTCAAGATAAAATTCAAGATGCAATGTCTTGAGTGAATAAGAATCTATATTTGGAAAGTTTTTGGTACTATTTTGTATATTAACTGGTACTTTTTGAATTTACGGCATTTAAACAAGTTAAAACCTAGAAAAATAAACTTTGGCATAAAGATGGCATACGAAGCAAAAGGAGACGCTAACGACGTAGCGGGTTAAATTCTAGTATTTAATATTTTTATAATGAACATAGATAAAAAATTGTCTTTCATAATTTAATAAAAAAGATTGAAAATACAAAAAAAAATTACACTCAAAAAATTGTTTTCAGTATTTATAAAATAAATTTTTCTTGTTTCGATAAATAATTTTTATTTTAAAATTTTTATTTTATAATGCAAACATTATTTCAATAATGTTTTTGCAATTATGGAATACTAAGAAAACTTCACTTACTGGTTACATGTTGTTTTTTTTAAGTCTTTTTTTACTCTCCATTCTAGGTACCCTACAAGAAATTGCTGATGTAAACTTACACATACAAAACTTATAAACTAACACACTCGCAATTTTGTATTAAATTCTCGTATAAGTTAAGGTACGCTTTGTAGCATGAAAAATCGCTGTTATTGCCGATGCTTTAGCATTGTTTTTTTTAATTACTTTTTGCTTATCACCTTTCGAAGAGAGTCGGGCAATCGAAGTTCTTGATTTCTTTTATTTTATAATAATAAGTTAGTCGCAAATCAAAACTCAGCCTACATAGTGGGTAACTTTAAATAAAATAACTCATAGGAGTTAAAATCCAATATTGTAAATTGAAAATTAGAAATCATCATAGATGTGTTGGTCTTAAATCATAAGTGATTTAACGAATAAATAGTTGATAAAATAGTAATTAAAATTATTATAAGGATAATGAAATTAATTGAATAAATATTTGTTTTAAACCAAATTTATAATATTAAATAAGTAAAATACCTATAAGTGAATTATTTTTGTTCAAGTTATTAATAAAACGTTATTCTGAATAAATAATCCAATAAGCGATAAATAGTGCGTTGTATTCTTTATTATTTATTATTGAAAGTACACATAAAATAATTGGCGCCCAACAACAAGAATAAAATAAAAATTATTTATATGAACATAACATAATAAAATTGAATGCAACAAACATATGCACATATTAACTTACAAATCGGCATCGCAACAAAATATTTAATATAAAAAATTAAGTTACATTAACAATATAAAAACCTGTTTTGAACATAAAGAACAAAAAAAGCTTGTTGTAATACTGTATTAATGTGCGAAGAAATACCATAAGTATAAAAAATATTTTAAAACAAAAATTCGAATATCGCTTCAACTTCTCTCAGAGCAAGCAGCGAAAATCAATAAGAATAATAATTGTGAAAAGAGTTTCTATCCAAAATATTTGATCAACGAAATTGTTAAAAGCCAATAACAACAAGATCTCTTAACGTAAAAAAACAAATTATAATGAAAGTAATTACTCGTGGTAATGTGCAAAGGAAAAAAACAGAACAGTCGATTACTACAACAATATTTTTGCAAATGAAATACTGAAATACAGTTAACAGCTAGATCTCCCAGTATAAGGCAGCAGTAGCAGTCCCTTGAGGAATACATTATAGTGTAAATTTATATTTACTAATGATATTACTATTTTAGTCTTAAATTGCATTATATTTAATTTTTGATAGTGTTTGCAACCAATTTAAATCAGCCACCGATAGTTATTTATTATTCTTTGTTACGGTCCATTAAATTAATATATTATTATTATTTTCATTTTTCTTTTATTCAACATCATATGAATGTTGCAAGTTTTTGCCTATATTTATGAGTTCTGTAGGGAATATTTTTGAGGGAGTTGATGAAACTTTAAGACGGTTGCAGAATCTTAGCATTACTGAGAGAAAAAGGGGAATAACGACTATGGACGAAGCGACTTTGCAAACGATTTTAAATGTGGCGGTTAGGCAGGCAACAGAACAAACTCGAAATGAGTTTCGGGGCATGATTGATGAGCTGAATAGAAAAATTACTTCTCTTCAGACCCCGTCAGCTGTTGAGGAATATAAGGATATTGAGATCGTCGAGGGTGTTTTTTGCGAAGAACCTCTTGACATCGTTAAGTCTGTACCCGAATTTACAGGCGAGGCTTCAAAATATGTCTCTTGGCGTCAAGCGGCTGTTACAGCCCACAAATTGTTCGAACCATATCAAGGTAGTTCTAAATACTACCAGGCGGTAGCAATACTACGGAATAAAATCGTTGGGAGCGCGGATTCGGTATTAAGCACATACAATACGGTTTTAAATTTTTATGCCATATTGGCTAGGCTGGATTTTGCGTATTCTGACAAAACATCGATCTATACGTTGGAGCAACAACTTTCAACGTTAAGACAGGGCCAAAGGCCAATTATTAATTTCTATAATGATGTTGAGAGTAAGTTAACGTCTATCATTAATAAGGTCATAATGACAAATGAGGGAAACCCTGCATTGATCCGATCACTCAACCAGAAGTATAGGATGGATGCATTGCGAGTTTTTGTATCAGGACTCAAAAGGCCTCTTTGTGACACACTATTTTCATGTAAACCGACAGATTTACCAACTGCCTTGGCATTGGCACAAGAGCTTGAAACGAATCAAAATAGATATAATTTCGCCACTATTTATAACAATGGTCTTGGCAAGGCTCAGCAAAATTATTTACCACAAACACATCCAAGGCCCACTTCGTTTGCCACTTCAACTTCTAATAACCAGATATCTAACAATTATGTTGGACAGCCAATGGGAATATCACCTTTTACTGGTCAAATGGGGCAACCCTTCAATCAGCCACAGAAATTTTACATGCAGTCTCGTGCACATTCTCGGGCAAATCTTCAGCCCTCAAATACACAGAATTTGAATTTGCAACCACGTTCCCAACCGGTTGATACAGATGTGAGTATGCGCACGGTTAGGTCAAACAACTGCGGGGGAGCGCTCGGTTTGGGCAGGGACATGAATTCAAGCGGACGTAATTATCGAAATATGGAGGGCATAAATCATTTACAACACGAAGTCCAGAGCGTGGATATTAGGGAAAATATTCCTATCACTGCAAACGATTGTGATTTACAGGAATATGACACTTTGGAAAACTTACCCTTCGAAGATGAAATTAATTTTTTAGGGGAAAATCAGTTCTCCCCTATATTGAACGAAAAGTAGGAGACTATAGCATAAAACTTTTGGTTGACACTGGATCAACCAAAAGTTATATAAAAAGACTCCACAATCTGAAGGGCATTAGGGAACTCTCGAAACCTTTTCTTGTGAAATCTCTTCACGGTGCTAGTATAGTCAATGAATCAACTTTCGTAAACATATTTAATAAAACCGAAACCTTTTTTCTACTACAAAATTTACCACTATTTGATGGCATCTTGGGCTTTAGCTTTATTAAGAAAATTAATGGTATAATCGATACGTGCAAGAATGTTCTTTTTTTTGAGGGGGGGCAGGAAAGTCTGCGATATTTGAGTTTGGATGTAGTTAATAATTTAACGATTGAGGCAATACCGAAAAGTATTGAGGGAAAATTTTATGATGTTATTCATAAAAACGCGGCAGTATTTGCAAACCCGGATGAAGCCTTTCCGTATAATACTAATATCTCAGCGACAATCAGAACGAAAGACGAGGAGCCCATATACTCAAGATATCAGTCGTACCCAATTTCCATGATCGACTTTGTTAACAGTGAGGTAGAAAGGCTTTTAAAAGATGGCATAATTAGGCCTTCTAGGTCTCCCTATAACAGCCCGGTATGGGTAGTAGACAAGAAGGGAATTGACGAATATGGTAGACCTAACAAACGTCTTGTAATCGATTTTACAAAATTAAACTCAAAAACAATTTGCGATAAATACCCAATCCCAGATCCTTCCGTTATTATGTCAAACCTAGGAAAAGCCAAATTCTTTTCAACTCTAGATCTCAAAAGTGGCTTCCACCAAATTAGGTTGGTTGAGCGCGACCGCGAAAAAACTGCTTTTAGTGTTAATAACGGCAAGTACGAGTTCTGCCGACTACCGTTTGGGTTGAAAAATGCGCCAAGCATCTTTCAACGTGCTATAGATGATATATTGCGTGAAGAAATAGGGAAATCCTGCCATGTCTATATAGACGATATTATTATATTTTCTGACTCTGAGCAGAATCATATTTATGATATAGAGAAAATTTTTAAAAAGTTACTTGAGGCGAACATGCGGGTATCACTTGAAAAATCTAAGTTTTTTAAAACTTCTGTAGAATATCTCGGTTTTGTTGTTTCGACTAAGGGTATTAAAACATGTCCTAGTAAGATTGATGCAATAATTAATTATCAGACTCCTTTTACTCTGAGAGGTCTTAGATCGTTTTTAGGACTCGCAGGCTACTACAGGCGGTTTGTAAGGGACTATGCGTCGATTGCTAAGCCATTAACTAGGTACTTACGTGGAGAGAATGGGCATGTTTCCACTCAAAGGTCTAAATCTGTGAAAATAGAATTAGATAGTGATGCTTTAGCTGCCTTCGAAAAGTTAAAACAACTTTTAGCTTCCGAAGATGTTCTTCTTCTATACCCAAATTTTGAAAAGCCATTTGATTTGACTACGGATGCGTCATCGCACGCAATTGGAGCAGTTCTTTCCCAAAACGGCCGCCCAATTACAATGATCTCAAGGACCTTGTCTCCTGCAGAGGAAAGTTATGCCACCAATGAACGGGAGCTGTTGGCCATCGTTTGGGCACTCAAAACATTAAGGCATTATCTTTATGGGGTAAAAGGTGTAAACATTTTCACCGACCACCAACCGTTAACATTTTCTGTATCTGACAGAAACCCTAATTCGAAGATTAAACGTTGGAAATCCTTTATAGAGGAGTACTCGCCCTCATTTTATTACAAGCCAGGCAAAGATAACGTCGTTGCGGATGCGTTATCCAGACAATTTCTTAATATGGCTACTGACTCAATATCATCTACTTCTATGCAGGCATGTGCCAGCGAGCTTTCACTTACCGAAGTTATACCAACCGTTCAAAATCCGGTGAATTCATTTAAAAACCAGATTATACTGGTTCACGATACTTATGTAAAAAAGGATACGAAGATCATATTTAAGAAACACTTAAGGCACCGAATTGCATACAGAACTGTCGAGGACATATATAGTTTGATTCATACCTCTATAAATGAGCGGGTTGTTAATGGAATTTTTTGTGACTTACATAGCTTAGCGCAAATCCAACACTTTTTGATTACTCATTATCCGTCGGTAAAATTCCGCCATACTAACAAATACGTGACTGATGTTTTTAGCCCTAGTGATCAGATGGAAATTATAAACACTGAACACAATAGAGCTCATCGCTCCTTAAAGGAGAATATTCACCAAATCCTTCAGGATTATTATTTTCCCGATATGAGGAAACAAATAAAGCACGTTATATCTGCTTGCAAAACATGCCGAGAGGCGAAATACTCAAGGCATCCCAAAAAACACCGAATCGCAGAGACTCCAATACCATCGTTTGTAGGGGAGATAATTCATATAGATATTTATAATACGGACAAAAAATTTTTTTTAACATGTTTGGACAAATTTTCTAAATTTGCTGTTGTCAAGCCCATAGCTTCCAGAGCTATAATTGATGTGAAGCCGGCCCTTCTTGAGGCATTGAATCTTTTTGGCAACACTAAAGTAGTAGTATGTGATAATGAAAAATCTTTCAACTCTGAAACAATTAGGTCACTTGTCAAAAATACCTTCGGAGCAGACATCCATGCAATACCACCTCTTCACAGTTCATCCAACGGACAGGTCGAACGTTTCCATAGTACGTTGACGGAAATTGCAAGATGTCTTAGACTGGACGACATCTCTACGGATCCTCTGGAGCTAGTCCTCCTTGCCACATCAAGGTATAATAGATCAATCCACTCGACTACCGGAATGAGACCGATTGATGTTATTCGGACTATACCGGAAGACCTAAGGGAGAAAATTTGCTCTGACATTTTGGCTAAACAGAAAATCGACTTGAGCTATCATAATAACAATAGGGTTGTTAGGACATATGATCCCGGCGAAAGGGTCTATGTTAGGACAAATAAACGTATAGGTAATAAGTTTAACAGGGCTTATGTTGAGAAAGTGGTTCAGGAGGACTTGGGAACCACACTTAGGATTGACGGCAGAATAGTTCATAAGGACAATATAAAATTTTTGATTGCGGATTGATGGAATTTACTGCTTTTATTGAAGTATTTACACAGGACTGAAACGTCGCAAATTTTAGTGAAACTGACTTATAGAATATATTTATTAGCTTATTTTACGGGGAAGCCCTTATAAAATATTTGGCAAGAACTGCCTCCGGTAATGTTTTTTTATTCTTTAAATTTTTTTTTTTTCGTATGAAGGATATACATTTTTTGTGTAAAAAGTAAAAATTATAACGGAAAATAATCATGGCAAAGTTTGAAAATTTAGAATAATAAATGTACATACATTGTTTTTTTAAGAACATTAAAAATCCTATGTTAATAAAGATAATAATATTTGAAGAACATTTAATATATGTGAAAAGGAAATCAAAAACCCTGCATTGCCACTTATCCCAAAGACGCGGACGTCTGGATCTTAAAGGTGGGAGTAGTTAAGGTACGCTTTGTAGCATGAAAAATCGCTGTTATTGCCGATGCTTTAGCATTGTTTTTTTTAATTACTTTTTGCTTATCACCTTTCGAAGAGAGTCGGGCAATCGAAGTTCTTGATTTCTTTTATTTTATAATAATAAGTTAGTCGCAAATCAATACTCAGCCTACATAGTGGGTAACTTTAAATAAAATAACTCATAGGAGTTAAAATCCAATATTGTAAATTGAAAATTAGAAATCATCATAGATGTGTTGGTCTTAAATCATAAGTGATTTAACGAATAAATAGTTGATAAAATAGTAATTAAAATTATTATAAGGATAATGAAATTAATTGAATAAATATTTGTTTTAAACCAAATTTATAATATTAAATAAGTAAAATACCTATAAGTGAATTATTTTTGTTCAAGTTATTAATAAAACGTTATTCTGAATAAATAATCCAATAAGCGATAAATAGTGCGTTGTATTCTTTATTATTTATTATTGAAAGTACACATAAAATAATTTATATATATATTAATATTCACAAGTATGAGTGGGAAACAATGTCACACGTACACGAATGTTAACATCAGTTTTTTCATATTGCCCTTAACAAAATTATAGGGGGTGTGCTGGAAATCGCAAACGCAAAACGCAAGAGTTTGGAGGCTGTTTTTAATACACTTTTAAACAAATTTTTATAATTTTCGTTATAAAAGTCTGTTTAATAGAGTAATGTTTGTATAATATTTGTCATCAAATTCTTTTATTACAGAAATCTTACTAAAAAACGACTTTTAAAATTCTTGCGTTTTGCGTTTGTGATTTTCAGCACACCCTTGACAGAAACTTCTGATGTATAAACCCATCAGCAATGTCCATCAGATGATGCATCAAATGACTGTCATTGTTCTTGTAGGGGACTTTCTATAGTTACTGCCAGAACATCATCTCTATTCTTTTCTGTGACACGTCGGGACACATAAGTTAACAAAAAAACGTTATTTTATAAATACTGAAAACAATTTTTTGAGTGTAATGTTTTTTTTATTGTATTTTCAATCTTTTTATTAAATTATGAAAAAAAATTTTTTATCTATGTTCCTTATAAAAATATTAAATACAAAATTATATACAAACTTTTTTACTTGGGTGAACATTTTTTAATGTAAAAAAATTTTGAGTGTAGAAAAAATATAAAGTGCAAAAGAACTACCTTACTAAACAATTTTATTCAGAAAATTCGATTTCTTTTTGGAAAAAGCTACTTTAAAAAAAAGCGCTAATAACAAATTGAAGTTAAAACAATTTGTAGATTTAGGATGATGCGGCCGATCTTCATGGGTTCTCTCAAGCAACATTGTGTAGAATTTCAGCGAGAGTGGCTCGTGCCTTAGCTCGCCGGCGCAATAGAAAAATTAAAATACCTTCATCTCTTATAGAGGAAGCACTTCTAATGAGAGAATTTAAGGCCGAGTTTTTGAGATGTGGATTAAGTTTAAACTTTGTTTAACGTAGTCTGAAACTCGGATTTTTCCGGCGAAATTTTATTTTTTTTGTTATTGTTTCATAAAAGACTAACATTTCAAGAAAAACTAAGCTGTTCCGGCAAAATTTGGTAATGGCGGCACAAATCAGTTTTCAGATTAACTAAACCTAGTTTAACTGGTATCTCAAACACCCAGCCTAAGACATTTAAAAATTTCCCAGACGTTATTGGTACATACCCCTCGCGAATGGGTAGTCATCTTGCCGCGATGCGAGGGCTTAAATACAAGGACGTTTAGAGTCATGCTGGCGGTAGTGACGTCAGTCAAGACCGGTAGGGCCTCCCATGCCAGAAGGGTCTAAACCGAGTACAAACCAAGAACTACCCCCCCCTGTCTATTAGCGTCTGTTTCTCCTAGTTGGAGCGGCTAATGACTATGCGTCCGCTGGCCTTTTACGGTCAAATGTTTGGGCCTTCTGAACGCCGTCGGTCCGCAATAAAATCCATCAGCGTCTGTTCTCATATTGAGCGGCTGATGGTCTGCGTCTGTCTCCAGAGGTGCGGCAGGTTTCCTTTCGCCTGGCAGGTAGGCATAAAATGCAACCCCAATTCACCCCCCCCCCCCCGAAATGTCCGAAAATTCATGCCCTAAGTATCCGGCAAAGGGCTTCATAATCCCCGGAGACCCTACTACTACAGCGTCGGTATCAGGCTGTAGTAAGTTGAATGCTACTGAGACCTCGTCTAGCAAGGTGGTTGCGCCAGGCTCTGCTAGACGGTTAGCTACTAGTGCGCAAAAAATCGTCACGACTAAGCCTTCAGGCGGTCGTAAACCAAGCTTGGTACAGGGTTCTTCGAAACCAGGTACCTCTAAGGCTTTCCAGGTCCGGACGGGAGAAAAACCCGTCAAAACCCCTTCTTCGGTTGCTGGCTTGACGGTACAGACTCAGTCTGCCAGAAATCCAGTTTCCCATGTGCCGAAACCTGTGCAAAGAGAGCACACGAAGAAAGATTCGATGCCCTCTGATGCACCTCCCTCAGCCTCAACGGCACTTATCAATAAACCCCAAAGGCATATAAATGCATCCAAACGGGCCTTTACAACCAGGCGCTCCGCCTACAAAATCATTAGCCGACTTGGTGGAAAACCGGTTGGTGAACTCACTGAGCAGGAGAAAACCTCTCTCCAGTGGGCAAAAACCCATATTGAGGGTTTAAAACGTGGATCTCCCTCTGCAGAGGAAGGCAATCCTGAACGGAAGCCAACCGAAGCAGCGCCTAAACGGCAACGGTCAGGGGAGGACACACTTCCTGGGACTAAACGGTCCAAATATACGCCTCAACGGCCGCAAAACAGGTCGTACAAAGATGTGGCTAAAGACCACCTCATTTGGGCGATCATTGACCGCAACGCCAGTGACGGCACCATTTCATCCAAGAACTGGAAGCTGGTTGTCGTCGCACTTAGTAGGGCGTTCCTGAATGTCTTAAGGGGTAATCCTGGACCACCACCACAATGTGAAGATGCCGGCTGGTATCAAGGTCACATTAAACTGATTGCGTGTGCAGATGAGCGTTCAGCGCTGCTGTACAAGGATGCCGTGCAGTCCCTGGGGGAAGTTTGGCAGGGCGCTAAGATTGAGGCAATACCTCTGGCCGATGTACCGCAAAGGCCCAGATCTATTGCCAAGATCCCCGCTGAGCCATCCGACCCCAAGGAGATCCTGGAAATTATACAGATCAGTAACCCCCAGCTACCCACACAGGAATGGAAAGTAGTGAGGGTTTCTGAATCTGTTGAAGAGTCCAGGAAGGCCACTGTTATAATAAACAGTGACTCTCTGCCGTCACTTCGGAAGACACAGGGGAAGATATTCTATGGATTTGGAACTATCTTCCTCCGAGTCTACAAAGGTGATAACAAAGGGAAGCCTCAAGCTCCGGTGACTACCACCACATCAACAGCATCAACGGAGCATATGGAAGACGATTCCGCTATGTCATCGGCCAATGAAGACACTCAATCGGTCAGTGGGCTTGTGGGTGACTTCTTTGGCAAGATGGAAGTGGCGGACGATGAGGACATCCTACTGGAATCGGACGACGACCCAGAGGATGCCAACGTCACAGTCGTCCATAGCGATGAGCTATGATGAAGGTTACACAAATCAACCTTCATCACTCTAAAGCGGCGTCAGCTGCCCTTCTCCTCCGATTGGCTTCAGGCACGGAGGAGCTTGTATGTATCCAAGAACCATTGTTGTATAAAGACAGGGTTTGCGGACTCAGTTTAGACGGCTATAGTACTCTGTACGCAGCCGATCAAGGTAAGACCAGGGCTTGTGTAATGGTCAAAAACATCCTTAAAGCTTTCATTCTTTCTGATTTTAGCGATAAGGACACCTGCACTGTCGCAGTAGAAGGCAAAACCAGAACAGTTTGGTTTATGAGCTGCTACATGGCACATGACCAGGGTGCTAATCCCCCAAACTCCACAACCAGGAAGGCGATGTCGCATGCCAACAGGCGCAACATCCCTCTAATAATATGTGCTGATGCTAATGCACATCATACCGTCTGGGGAAGCTCGGATGTCAATCCACGAGGTGAGTCGCTTTTGCACTTCATAGTAGAAAATGAACTAACAGTAGTTAATAGGGGTAGTGAGCCCACCTTTATTGTGACTAACAGAAGGGAGGTTCTTGATATTACGCTTATTAGTGATAAGTTCTCGGATTTGATTAGCGATTGGAACGTGTCAAAGGACTGTTCCTTCTCTGATCACATGTATATTGATTTAAATTTTTCTTTTAGAGCTGATTCAGCTAAACCCTACACGAATAGAAGAAGGACCAATTGGTCTATCTATGCGAGTGTTCTCGGGGACAAGCTGCCTATGTGCCCGGTTCTCATAGACAGTGTGTCCATGCTCGACTCCGCAGTGGAGTCAATGACTGGTGTCTTAATTGAGGCAACAAACGAATCCTGTAAAAGAATCGACAGGAAGGGCAAAGCTAAGCCCATATGGTGGAATGCGGAGATTGCTGAAAAACGCAAAGAAAGCAGGAACAATTACAAGTCCTCAGTAAATGGATTTAAAAATCTTATCAGGAAGGCCAAGAGACAGTCATGGAGGAAATTCTGCAGCGATGTGGAAAACTCCTCGGAGACTAGTCGGCTACGTAAGATTTTATCCTCTAAACCAGCTATTCCATCGTATATACGGAAGATGGACGGATCCTGGACCACAAACAGTCGGGACACCCTTGAGGTCCTGATGAATACACACTTCCCAGGTTGCACTGATGATGTGCCTAGGGAAGGAACATTTAATGGCACTCGGGATATCTCTAATATTCCGATAACTCGCCATCGTGTGGAATGGGCGGTCAAAAGCTTCCATCCCTTTAAATCTCCAGGCCCGGATGGCATTATCCCAGCGGACCTGCAAAAGAACCTGGGAATATTGATGCCATGGCTCCTGGCAATATTTAGAGCCTGCCTGAGCCTCTCACATGTCCCATCAACTTGGACAACATATAAGATCGTCTTCATCCCCAAGAGTGGGAAGACATCTCACACTATGGCTAAAGACTTTAGACCAATTAGTCTATCCTCCTTTCTACTGAAAACACTGGAGAAGATTTTGGATATTCATATTAGATCATCATTGGGACACAATTCCTTGTCACTGGCTCAGCACGCCTACACGAAGGGAAGGTCCACGGAAACTGCGCTCCACTCATTGGTGGGCCACATAGAGAGATCCCTGCACTACAAGGAATTTGCTTTAGTTGCATTCCTGGATATTGAGGGCGCTTTCAACAACGTTAGACCTGAATCGGTTATTAACGCAATGAGACATTTGGAAATCGACCCGGCGATTATTCAATTTGTCAGCAGCATCTTGCACTTCAGGCGTATCGAATCCAACTTAGGCGCCTCGAACATCTACAAGGTTGCGACTAGGGGCACCCCGCAAGGTGGTGTACTCTCACCATTACTTTGGAATCTGAATATGAATACCCTACTCAGGGCCATGGAAAGGACGTGCTGCAGAACGGTTGCATATGCAGATGACGTTGCAGTTGTGGCTCTGGGTAAAGATCCCAGACTATTGTCTGAACTAATGGAGTCCGCATTGGACGTCCTAACAAAATGGTGCCAGGGATGTGGACTGGATGTAAATCCTGCCAAAACGGAACTGGTACTTTTCACAAGGAGATACAAAATTCCCAAATTTGATACCCCGAGGATAAAGGGGGTCTCACTGAAAATGTCTGACAGCGCCAAGTATCTTGGGCTAATATTGGACAGCAAACTGAACTGGAGGATGAACACCATTTCCAGGACTAATAAGGCGGCAACTGCATTGTATTGCTGCAAGAGGGCCATTGGTCTTAACTGGGGAATTAACCCGAGGAATGTATACTGGCTATACGAATCTGTCATTAAACCCATTCTATTCTACGGGGCAGCTGTTTGGTGGCCGGCGCTCAAGGTGAAGAGTCATCAAACTGGGTTTGAACGTACAATGAGAATGGTGGCGATAGCGGTAACAGGTGCCATTAGAACAACCCCCTCTAAGGCATTGTTTACGATTTTAAACTGGTTACCACCAGACATTTTGGCTAAAAGGCTGGCTGCGAACGCGGCGGTGAGACTAAGGGCCACCGGAGCATGGAGGGATTTTAATATCGGGCATGCTAATATTCTGAACGAAATTAATTGGCACATGGATGTTGATTATGTCACACCCGAGCCGATCTTTGATCCTGGCTTCACGGTAAGCATTTTGGATAACGTGGTCCACTATGATGACCTACAAATTCCCGCGAATGCGATTCAAATCTTCACGGACGGGTCTAAAACACTGTATGGTGTCGGTTCTGGCATATACTCCGAGCAGCTAAACTGGAGCATTCCTATGAGGCTGCCGGACCACTGCAGTGTCATCCAGGCCGAGATAATGGCCATCCACACAGCCGCGAGACGCATCCGATACGGTGAAATATCTGGAAGGGATATTCACATTATTACCGATAGCAAGGCGGCCATAAGATCCCTGGAGAATGTGTTCATCACATCGAGAATTGTCCGAGAATGCCGAATGCCTCTGGATGAGATAGCGAGACATTCACTGGTCACCCTTAATTGGGTCCCCGGACACGGGGACATACTGGGGAACTGCATGGCGGATTCGTTGGCACATGCAGGCACCACCTTGAATCAAGACGGTTCAACATATAATGTAGGTGCTTCACTCCCAAGGAGCAAGCAACTTATAGCACACAAGTTTCATATTATCGCCAGTCGGAGGTGGCACGATGAAACTACCTGTGGGGAAACCAGGAAAATCTGGCCCGTCATAGATGAAAAAAGGACACGGCGGGCACTACAGCTGTCCAGACATCATCTAAGAAACCTGATAGCGGTTATAACTGGCCACTGGCCCATTGGGAGGCACGCCCAGAGGCTGGGGCTCCCTTACAATGACTTTTGTAGAAGTTGCGGCGACGAGGAGGAGGAAGAGTCAACGGAACATCTTCTCTGTAATTGCCCGGCTTTCGGAGATCTAAGACTCGAAATGTTTGGTCGAAGAGCCCTTGGGGACAAAACTTGTCTCTCTGATGTTGATGTAAACAGGATCCACTCCTTTACTGAATCGACCGGATGGCTGCGTGGGAACACTAGCAGCCAGACAACATAGGACCCATGGGAGACGGTGTGACATGGTAACACAACGGGAACTAATTAATGGACCCACGTGAGCTGTGCTTGATCACGGCTGCCAATGGAACCTAACCTAACCTAACCTTGGTACATACGTATCAAAAAAACCGGCGGGAATTTAGCCCAATATTATATAAACAGAAAGGGTAACTATACCTTGAATGTTCAGGTAAATTATATTTCAGAAATACATAATTAATAAATCTTTTACCACTCATGACTGCCGTATTTTTAATGAGTCAACTATCAAACTTGAAAGCGGAGAGTTCAAAGGTGTTTTGTTGGGAGACTCTGGATATAAGCTGCAGACTTATTTCTTCACCCAACTATACAAACCTTAGAATGAAAAGGAGAACAAATATAATGCTGCACAGATAGGCACTAGAAACTCTGTTAAACGTTGCTTCGGGGTTTGGAACCAACGATTTCGCTGCTTGTTAGATGGGTTGACGGTTTATCTGACAAAAGGAAAAACATTGATTATCGCCCTAACAGTACTTCGAAACATTGCTATTGAAGAAAATGATATTGGAGGTTTTATTTGCAAAACATCTGCGTAATGTGTAATAAAAATTGGTTAAATTATTCATTAAACATAAAGCTGTTTGGAACCTTTTGGAAGAGTTTAAGCAGTAAAAATTTGATATTGCTAATAAATGATTTACATATTACCTTCAATTTCAATAGTATGTATTTTATTAACAACAAAAAAATCATAAAATTATTTAAGATATTACGCTTTAAAAAACTGAAATTCATTTTATATTGAAAACAAAACAGAAATTCACTTAAAATTCGTTCGTTGTATGATACTTGTATTTACTCGTATCGTTTCATCCCTAGTAGTATGCATCACTATTACAAAAATTACAATTAAAATAACATGTTGTTGCCAACATAAAAATACAAAAGTAGTATAAACGTTTAATTTTTAACCACTCCTATTAAGCGTTTATAAATTAAACTTTTTATTAATGGTTTATAAAACAAAAAGTGTTTGATAACTATTGTAAGCATTAAACCCGAAACAAGAAAATTTTATGAATTAGACCGTAAGCATTTTAATTATAAAAACATAAACGCAATAAAATAACGGTCTAATTCATAAAAATTTTTTGTTTCAGCTTTAATGCTTACAATAGTTATCAAACACTTTTCCCCTTATTCATAAAAAGTAATTCAGTTTTATTAAAGGTTAATTAAACAGATTTTCATATCAAATTCGTCTTATAAACCTGTTATAAGCATGAAATATTGTTTATGAATAAGGCATTTTTTGTTTTATAAACCATTAATAAAAAGTCAGATTAATAAACGCTTAGTAGGAGTGGATTAACAATTAAACGTTTATACTGTCAGCGTCAAAATAAAGTGTACAACTGGTTTTCCAACATAAAAAGTGTTATTTTAGTAAAAAATTATTAAAATTTTTAGAAGTTTTTTATCATTTACAAAACTTTGGACAATGTTATTACAATTGAAAATTAAAAATTTTAAATACTTTAAAAACAATAAACACAGTGCAATAAAAAACCAATTTACTCCGTTTTTAACGCGTCAAAAAGAAGTGTACAGTTTTAAAATACTAAGAAAACTGAAGTGGGTTATACTTTGTTTGATTTCTTTTTGCTTTTAGGACGGCTTCTAGTCTCTTTGGCATCGATTCCACCCACCCATTTAAAAGTTAGCGCAGTAGACAATTGTGGCTACTCTTCTTGCAGAAGTTTCTTCAAAGAGTGCATGCTGCTTATGTTTTTTTTTTTTTAATTTGTCTGTCCAAATGTTAAGTAGAGTTGATATCGAGTTACTATTGGGCTGATCCATCTGTTTTAGGACGTATTACAAAAGCCAACCATATCACGCTTCACTATAGATACTGTATTTTTTCCGTTGAATTTCTTATTTCTCCCTTTTATTACGTTTTTTTTTTGTCCAACTTGCTTTCGTCAATTTGTGGAGCAACGTATTTTGCACAGATGACAGCTAGCTTGAAGTCTGATCCAATTTGACAAAGTAGAAATTTTAATTTTTTTTACAACTTACTACATTTTTTACATTGGAAAACAAGCTGTACACTTTATTTTGACGCTCACAGTATTTACTACTTTTGTATTTTTATGTTGGCAGCAACATGTTGTTTTAATTGTAATTTTTTTCAGATTGATGCATACAACTAGGGATGAAAAGATACGAGTAAATACAAGTTCGTTCGTTGTATCATAATTTTAAGTGAATTTCTGTTTTGTTTTTAATTTAAAATTAATTTCTGTTTTCTAAAACGTAATATTTTAAATAATTTTAGGTTTTTTTTTGTTAATAAAATACATACTATTGAAATAGAAGCGAAATATGTTTGTAAATAATTTATTAGCAATATCAAATGTTTACTGCTTAAACTTTGTAGGTTCCAAAGGATATTTTACAGCTCTATGTTTAATGAATAATATAACCAGAAAAAAGAAACATCAATAGAAAAATAAATTTTAAAAAATATTAAAATTTGTGATTAATATGTGAAATTTGTTTTTAAAAACGCATCTAGAAAGCCAAAAGACTAAAGTGCTGAAATTATTGCAAGAATTTATTGTTTGTGATTTATAAACACTTGAATTTTTCAACGGAAAGCATTAAAAAAATGTGTTTTTATAAATGCACAATTGAACTGCGCACGTTTACGAGTCAAAATTGCTGGGCATACATCATACAATTTTTGACAATTCAGATTACGTTACTTTTAAGCAATATCATGAAAACCCTTAATGTCTTGATATATCGATATTATTTTCCTGTCCCTACCGGATACATACATCAAAGCTCTTGATTACATCTCTGTGTTAAATTTTTACCCCTTCATCTGCAGGTACATCGTTTTCTAATCGTGCATTAATTTCTTCATCTTCGTCAAGACAACAACTGTTTACCTGACAATCTATGTATTTAAATAAGTTTAACGAATTTTTTTGTATATTATTTTTATTTTTTCCTTACATCGAGTACCAAATTGGATTTTAATTCGTTATACACAGTACCTAAGGTAAAATGTTTGCCTGTTCGTTAAATCCCGAATTCGCTAAATCGAGAGTTCGTTAAATCGGGAAACCACTGTAATTGCTAAAATTTGTTTTTAAATTTATGATATTATATAAGTTAAGGTTTTTTATATTTAAACCTTTAAAAAAACAAAATTTTTATTTACTTGGTCATTACGACCACACTTTATTAAATCAATACAAGAACTAACTAAAAACTTTTACAATCCAATTTTCTTATATTAAACTAAATGTTCTAAATTAGCAAGTGGTGTGATTCAATGCAAACGCACGCTTTTGTTATTGCAATCATTTCTTAGGAATTGGATCCTGCCACCTTTGTTTATGACCAGGCCGGAAGCATGAGTAAAAAAAGGTTGTTAACTTTGTTGGAGTTAACTCCTCTTAATTCGATTGTCCCCAATCGAGCATCTCACTGTGTTGTTCTAATCTGCAAAAATGGCCCAGATATTGTGTTTTGAACATTTTCTGTTGGTTCGGATACAATGTATGATCTTTGTCTATACTTAATGATACAAGCAAAAATTATTGATATGGTAATAATAGAAATTATAATTGATATATCCGAACTTAGGCTAAATACATGCATTTCTTTATTCTTGTCAACTAGTATTCTAATGTTGTCTTCATATTTCATCTGTTTTAAGTGTAAGGTTTCAATTTTCAAATGAAATTCTGTTACATTTTTGTTTTCTTTAATTTTCGTAATTAAATTTGGCAAAACAAGTGTTTCGTACATTTTTAAGTTAACATTTGTATAGGTTTTATTTAAAACATTAATTTTACAATTTTCAAATTTAATAAGGAATGTTTCTTTTTGCATTACTTTCAGTTTACTACAATCGTGGGTTATATTCCCTTTAAAGTTTTTAAATATGATTACTCCTTGAACCATTTCTACTACTTCAGATTTTTCTGAAATTTCTAAATTACATTGAGCTTCTTTAAATCGTAAAATGTTTTCAATACACTTATTATCTAATGGAATCAAGATTTTTTCTAAATTGTTTTTTACATTTATATCATAAATTTTATCAGAGCTATCTGTTAATATTTCTGATGGATTCAAAATTACTGATTGGTTTAAAATATCTGGCAGGGGTTCAAATTTTATCCTGGTTAAGGTGTTAGAGGAAAATTGAGGTATGAATAAGGTAAGTATTATGTTATTATGTTGGAAAAGTACTGCCACATTTGTATTTGTATAACTGTCAAAATCGCTAATCAAACTTAGTTCCTTTTGTGTTAAAATGTCTGTCGGAATAACACCTAGTTTGCAAGAAAATATAATTTGTCCAATGTCGTTAATATGATTTGTTAGGAGTACTATGTCATTGTTTAAACTGTATGTATGTCTGTTCGATAAATTGAACTTCGTCTTCCAACGTTTTGATTCTATTTTGGGTCTCGCTTTTAAATACATTAATATACCTGCTAATTATGGATTGCTGTTTGTTTATGTTTCGTAATATTGCCAATTTGTTCAGTCATAAAGTTATTTATATTCTGTTTATTGCGTCCCGTATTTCTAGTTCATCGTCACTGTCCATGGAACCTGCAATATATTTAAGACCCTTTCCTAGCACGTTAATAAGTCCTCGTTTTGATTTGGAGTGAATTCTTGTTTATTGTGTTCAAAAGTTGTTTGTCCTCAAATGTAATGGTTTTTAGTGTGCTTATGTTGTCTGAAAGTTAAGTTACCGTTTCTTCGTACGCCGTCAGGTTTATAAAGTGTAGGACTTTATCGTAGTGTCCAATTGTCTTTAATTCCCCTGTCTTAATAGGTAGGTAGCCGTTGTTGTTGGTTAGATCCTGTACGTCGAGGTGCTGTGCAGTCACTGCCATTACGAAAGTCAAAATTCCAAAATTTAACATTTTCTAATCTGTAAAAAAAAAAATTGAAAGAGAAAAAATTTATTTGAAAAGGAATTTGTATGTATATTTTTTCCTCTTTTTTTTAGACCTCATCAGGACTGTTTAATATTATTCTTGTAAACAATTCTTCCTGACTTAGTTTTTACTGTCGTATTATAGTTTTGAGCTACTATTTCTTTTCAAAACCTAGCGGATAACTTGTTTCCTTATTTTGACGAATATTTCCTCTCCCTCTATGTTTTCCCTTGGAGCTGATCTATTTTTATTGTGGTATTCCAGATCAGTTTTTTGCTTTTCACAGATTTTTTCCATTGTTTCCTCTCTGTCCTTTTCTAGCAATGTTGGGTCGCTACTCACTCTTCTGCCGAAAAATACCTCCATAGGTCTCTTGCCTGTGACTGTGTGAACCGAGTAGTTATATTCCTTTACGGAATTTTCTAGTAACTCCTGAAACGATCGGGGTGTTTGTTCCCTTTTGATGCAACGCATAATTTCCTGTAGCGTTGAATGGAAGCGCTCAACTTGTCCGTTGGAGCAGCTTGTATACGGTGCTGTTCTGAAAATTGTTCTACCGAATTCATTCTCAATCATGAACTTGATAGATTCTGAAGAAAATGACTTTTCGTTGTCCATGACTAATGTTTCGGGTAAAAATGAAAAAATAATGTCTCTTAACGGTTGTCGTATATCTTCTGCAGCTCTTGACTTAATAGGTTTCGCCATTGCGTACTTAGAAAACTTATCAATAGCCGTAAGTACCAATTCTTTTCCGATCATCAAAATGTCCAGATGTACTAGTTGACCAGGATATTTTGGTATGGGAGTGGGTTGGATTTGAGGCTTCATTAGGTGCCTATCATATTTATTTTCCTTGCAAATGATGCACCTTTTTATTACATTTTTTATTTTTTTTTGCCATGGAAGGAAAGTAGTATCTTTCCAGAATTTGAGTTCTATTTTCCTTACAATTCCTATGAGCTCTGTTATGAATCTTTACTATGATGTTTTCCTGCTCTTCCTCACTAGTTATATCATCCACCTGAACTTGGGTGAATCTTATTTTATATTTGTCAAAATGTAATGTGTAGAGTTCCTGAATTTTCCCCATAACATGTTCTTCGGTTTTAATACAATTAATAACCGACGGATTTAGGTATCTCTTGAAAATCGATATCAATTTTTGTTCACTATAGTCTTGTTCCGTAATAATGTGACGGTGGTATGTGGGAAAAATTATTTTGAAATGGTACGATGACATTACGTCTTTGTTTAAAAATATTTGGTTTTTAAAGGAACTTATTGGTGACTCCACACTATATATTAGATTATGTGATGAACTTTCATCCGAATGCGTTGCTACTGATAATGCATATAGTTCTGGTTTCGCAATCCTAGATAAAGCATCAGCTACTACGTTTATTTTCCCTGGTTTGTAGAACATTTCGTAATTATACTCTTCGAGTATAGCCTTCCACCGCTTCATTTTACTATTATTATTTTTGTTGCTTAATGCATAGGTCAACGGTTGGGGGTCCGTAAATATTTTAACCTTGGCTGACCCATATAAGTAGTTCCTTAATGCGTTCAAGGCCCATACTATGGCCAACATTTCCTTCTCGTTTGCACTATGTTAACACTATGCCGTTCTTCCGCTCTACTTAACGTTCTGGAAATGAAAGAGATGGGTCAATCAACTTGTGATAAAACCGCGCCAATAGCAAAGTTCGATGCATCTGTTACCAGCTCGAAATCTTTACTGAAATCCGGATAAGCGAGTACGACATCCTCGGAAGTAAGCGAGTTTTTGATTTTGATAAAGGATTCTTTCGCTTCTTCATTTAAACGTATCTCTAGTTTTGCAGATTTATTTTTGGACGTTCGTCCTCCTTCCCCTCTTAGAAGGGATGTCAGGGGCTTTGCAAGCTTGGAGTAGTCTTTAATAAATCGTCGATAGTAACCTGACATGCCGAGAAAACTACGTAGTTCCTTAAGATTTTGTGGCTCTGGAAAATTTTCTATAGCTTTAACCTTTGCTGAATTAGTTTTTATACCATGAGGTGTAATGGTGTACCCTAAAAACTCAACATCTTTTTTGAAAAAGTTGCATTTGTTTAGTTGCACCTCCATATTGGATTCTTCTAATGCTTCAAAGATGTGGCTTAAATGCTCCTTTTCCGTTTTGCTAAAGATGATGATATCGTCTATGTAGACATAGCAACATCTTCCTATATATTCTCGTAGGATATCATCAAGTGCGCGTTGAAAGATTGATGGTGCATTCTTTAGCCCGAAGGGTAAACGCGTAAACTCGTATTTACCGTTGTTTATACTAAATGCAGTTTTTTCGGTATCTGATTTTTTTTATTGGATCTGATGAAACCCACTTTTTAAATCGATCACAGAAAAAAAATTACTGCTGCCTAGCTGAGAGATAACCTCTGAAATCTCTGGGATTGGGTATTTATCAGGAATTGTTATTGTATTCAATTTCCTGTAATCTATGACCATCCTGTATTGCTTGTTACCAGCTGGGTCCGGCTTTTTCGGGACTATCCATACAGGAGAATTAAATGGTGATCGAGAGGGTTTTATTATACCGTCTTCCAGAAGCTTTTCTACTTGACTCTCCACTTCGGCTTTAAGCGAAGCGGGGTAAGGGTAAAACTTTGTATATACAGGAAAGCTTGTCGTGGTTCTAATTTCGCCCACTACCCTAGTTGTATACGTAAGCTTTTCGTTAGGTTCGGCAAAAAGCTTAGAGTACATATTTACTATTTTTTTCATTCCTTTTCTTTGCTCAGTTGACAAATTTTCTTCATCAATTTTATTGCATTTACGCACTGTGTCGGTAGCTGCTTTAGACTCCCTTTGAAGCCATTTTTTAGTGTCATGATATTTTCGCTGGTAAAAATAACTGCTCCTATTTCCCTAAGGGTATCGTTTCCTAAAATGCCGTCGAATGTTTCTAAAGAGGGCATTAGGTAAAATTTTATATTATCATCTAATTCGAAGAGTTTGGCAAATGTATGTTCACTTATTTTTATATCCCCTACAATTGATCTTGCAAAAAATGGGTTTTTATTTGGTATACGCTTTGTTGCTAATTTTTACCTGAACCCGTGTCTACTAAAAATTTTAAAATGCTTCCGCTTCCCGTTCTAACAGCGAAGTATGGCAACGAAAAGCTAATCATGCTAAAAAATGTATGTCGGTTGGTTCACCGAACTGCTTATCTTCATCCCTACCTTGTTTATTCCCTGTTGAGGATGTATTGATGTGAAAGGTCCTTTGGTTTTTGTTCTGCTGTTGGTATCCAAACTGTTGTGGTCTTTTCCCAAAGTGCTGATCTTGGTTCGGCCTATTCATGTAGTTTACTCTACGGGAATGTGGACCCACATCCATTGGCTCTGGCCGTGGTTGTGGCTTGGGTGGCCGAGGTGGCATTGTATTATTTTGGTACCATTGGTTGGAAAATTGTTGTCTAGGTTGGTTTATTTGCGGGATATGTGCTATTTCAGGATAAAACGGGTGTCTTGATTGTGCCGCGAAAGGAAAGGAAACGCGTTCCTTTCTGTGCAGATTGGTACCGTCTTGAATTATGCGCATGCGATGTGCGCAAGTTTTGGTTCTCTAGTTTGAGACAAAGATGTAAGGCTTGAGGAAGATCCACCGGTTCCTTTATACCTAAAAGTTTAGGTAGGTCACCGTTTAATCCTCTAATAAACGTGTCCAATGCCTTGTTTCTATAGGACTGGGTCAGCATGTGCAAAGATTCATTACCCATGTCCATGCATCCTATCTTATTCAACATAAGTGACAAATGAGTGTACACTTGTTGATAGTACTCTTGGATTGATTTGTTTCCTTGCACTATTGTGGTCATTTGGTATTCTAGGGTTGATAAGTCTCGTTTGTCGGCGTAATGTGTTGTCAGGCATCTGGCTATTGATGGCCAGTCGAGTGGTGTATTGTATGACTCTAGTGCCATGTCCGCGTTACCTACTATTTTGTTTCTAATTACGCTAAGTATACCGTAATACTTAGGGGATCCTTTCAAATGCTCGTAAATAGTTAATATTCTATCTACGCTCTTTTTCCATGAGTTAAATTCCCCTGGATTACCTGAAAAGTCTTTGAGACATTTCACTACGTCTGGTATCCTATCAAGGTCGCCTAAGTTTGCTCTATGCCTATCCTCTATTACTTGATCCGCTACATTACAAAGATTGACGTCAGGGTTAAGGGTTGCTTGCACAACCTGTGTTAGAACATCTAACGCTATGTTCGATATAAGGGACCTTAAGTCATCTAAACTTAATTGCGCGTTAGGATTATCTCGAGGAATGTTCTGGTTTTCTGAGTTAAGGACAGGAGGCCTTACCAGGTTATTTGGATTTGCCATATTTAACTAATTTTGTTTTAATCACTTTAGCGTTAAAAAAATATTTAATATAAAAAATTTGTTAGAAGATTTTCTTTTTTTTTTCTCTTATTTGCTTAAAAATCTTATTTTATATTTAAAATCTACCTTAGTTATCTGCTGGATTTCTTTTCCTTTTGTTGTAGCTGTTGAAATGTGGTGATTTCCTCTTCTTCCTCCTTTTAGGTCTTTGGGTTTTTAACTTCACAGTATTATTGCTTGTTTTATTTTGCACTGTTTTTATTCTCTGCCTTTTACAGATTCTATTTCTGTCACTGTCTTTAATTTGTTTCACTGTTTTTACCTTTACGGTTTTTATTTTTTTTCACAAAATGTTTTCCTTTTTACAGATTCTATTTCTGTCACAGTTTTTGCATTTACGGGTCACAAAAAAAAAAATTGTTTAATTCTTTTCACTGTTTTTACCTTTACGGTTTTTATTCTTTGTCACAAAAATTTGTTTCCCCTTTTCACAGATTCTATTTCTATCACTGTTTTTGCATTTAAGGATTTTATTTTCTTGCACGATCTTTTTCCTATTTCTTTCACTGTTTTCTATTTCTGTCACTGCTTTTATATTTACGGCTTTTATTTTTTTTCACACAAAAAAAACATTTTTTTATCCTTTACAGCTTTAGTTTTTTTCACTGTTTTTGCCTTTACGGTTTTATTTTTTCCGCGACTTTTATCCTTTACGGTATTAATTTTTCCGCGACTTTTATCCTTTACGGTTTTAATTTTCCGCGACTTTTATCCTTTACGGTTTTAATTTTCCGCGACTTTTATCCTTTACGGTTTTTATTTTCCGCGACTTTTATCCTTTACGGTTTTAATTTACTGATGAAGGCTGGCACATAATGCCCCCCTTTTGTCACGCTACTCAGGAGCCTTTTTCACCAGATTTTTCGCTTTACTGCTCGGGCGTCAGTTAAGGTTTTTTATATTTAAACCTTTAAAAAAAAACAAAATTTTTATTTACTTGGTCATTACGACCACACTTTATTAAATCAATACAAGAACTAACTAAAAACTTTTACAATCCAATTTTCTTATATTAAACTTAATGTTCTAAATTAGCAAGTGGTGTGATTCAATTCCTATTAATTTAGTCGCAGACGCTTGCAATGCATTTTTTTAACATGTACTGCAAACGCACGCTTTTGTTATTGCAATCATTTCTTAGGAATTGGATCATGCCACCTTTGTTCGGTTCGTGCTTTGTTGTGATACAGACGTGTATTCTTAACTCCGCATACAATTGGAATTTTTAATTAATCACATTTGATTTTGTTATATAAACAGCGAATGGACGCTTGAAAATAAATGATATATTTTGTTATTTTAATTATTTAACATAAAAGTGAACAATTAATACGAAAAAAATATTAAATAAAGAAAAATAGTAAAAATATATACGTACTAATGTTTATACATGTGTATGTATACATACATATTCTGAGCAAAAACATTTTAGTTTAAAGTTCTTATTTTCATGTTGTTGTAAAATACAATAAATAACAAAAATATTAAAAGCACAGTTAAACGGTGAAAAACAAAAACAATTTATTGCTTGAATAAAAACAATGAAACAACAATAAAACTAAATGATAGAAATGTTTATCTGACAGTGCATGCTAACGAAGACAATGCTGTAATAAATAAAACAAAAGAAAACAATAGTAACTACCTAACGGCTAAACCAATTTTTCAAACACGATCCCTTTCGCCCTCTCTTTTTACAAAGACGGTTGATGGTGATACGTTAAAAAATATAAACCTCTCACTTGCAAGTGTTGCCACAACGGCAAACACAATCTTATTAACAAATGGTACCATGAACTCTAACACAGATGCAATGCAAACATCTCAAGTAAAAAGTAGTCAAAAGCCTCAAGTACAAGTTGGTATAGACAGGTACATAACAGTGCTTAAACGGGGTCGCAGCCCTACCTCTGCAGCAGTTGCTTCGGCTTCAAAATTACCATCTTTTGATAAAATAAACTCTCAAAATCGTTTTGCAATTCTGGAGGATGAATCCTCGGAAGCACCAAACGTTATAAAATCTTCTTAGCCACCCCCGATATATTTAAGAGAGCAAAACTCAAGTGAGTTAATAAAGAGCGTGATCTCGGTAATAGGTGAAAATTCGTTTTACGTAGCTTCAATCAAGCGTGGAAATATAAACGAGACAAAAATACAGGTAAATCATGGGAATGATTTTCGTAAATTAATAAACAAATTCGAAGCCCTTAAAAAAAGCTTTTACACATATCAACTAAATAGCAGCAAAGGTCTTCAGGTAGTGATCCCAGATGAAATTAAAACTTTTTTGGAAGAGAAGGGTTTTAAAATAAAAAACGTTACAAATATTAAAAACAGGGAAAAAAATCCCCAACCATTATTTCGGGTAGAATTAGAACCTGGCGACATTAAGCTTAAAAAAAATAAAACGCATCCTATTTATAATTTAAAATATATTCTCTACAGAAGAATAACTATAGAGGAGCCGCACAAAAGAAATGGTCCCGTTCAATGTCTTAATTGCCAAGAATTTGGCCATACTAAGGCATACTGCTATTTAGCCCCTGTTAACGTCGTATGTGGAGAATTACATTGTACAGTCCAGTGCGATAAGTCTAAAAATGACCCCAATGTAAAAAAATGTAGCAACTGTGGCGGAAATCACACTGCCAATTATAGAGGATGCCCTGTATATACTATCGTCAAGCAGTCGGCTGGACCGAAAACTAATCCCCCACAAATGCAGGTACCAAATCAAGTAAACACTAATGGCATTCAGGCTCCGCAGCCTAGTAATAACAGAAAATGAATTAGAATACTTTCTTAAAAACAAACAAATTGATGTCATGTTGGTTTCTGAAACTCATTTGACCTCAAGAAATACGTTTAAAATCAATGGTTATATACTATATGATACCAAGGACCCTCGAGATAGAGCTTGTGGAGGTTCAGCCATTTTAATTAAAACCCAAGTCAAACACTACCTAATGTTTGATCACCGTGAAGATTATCTCCAAGCAACGAACATTTGCGTTGAGGAATTAAATAGAAACCTAGTAATTTCATCGTTATACTCACCGCCTAGATTTTCAATATCAGAAAGCCAATACTGTAAATATTTTAAATCATTAGGACCCTGTTTCCTAGGACCCTGTTTCCTAGGACCCTGTTTCCTAGCTGCTTATAACACCAAAGGGTCGTGTTTTATTTAACACAATTTCTAAAATGGATTTAAATGTGGTAGCGAGCAGACAACCAACATATTGGCCTACTGATCATCAAAAAATTCCAGATGTTATCGATTTCGGCGTGGTTAGAAACATCCCCATAGAAACGATTCATGTTGAAGCTTCCTTAGAATTATCTTCTGACCATACACCTACAATTGTTACTATAATGAACCCCAATAGAATTGTTTCTCCGACTGGTCACTTAGCGACGACAGCTACGCAAATTAACTGGTTAAAATATAGAAAATACCTCAGCACCCATTGCACAGAAAATATTCCGCTTAGTACACCGGAGTATGTAGATCGCTCTATTGCCAATTTTGACAATTTTCTGAAACTAGCTGTTCAACATTCCAGTATTGCCCCCAAAAAAACAAAAAATATTAAAATATATTCCACAGATGTCTAGCGTCTCTTGTCTGAAAAAAGGAGGGCTCGAAGAGAGTGGCAATTGCACAGATCCCCGTTACTTAAGAGTTTGTTAAAAGAGTGTACAAAAAAGCTTAGAAAGTTACTGCAGACTCAGAAAACGGCTTCTCTGGAAAAATATCTTAAGGAACTTGATGCAACCCCACAATCAGACTACTCAAAGGACAGTTGTCTCTAAACCACCATTTAGAGACTTGAATGATAGTTGGGCAAGAAATGATGTTGAAAAAGGAAATCTGTTTGTTAATCATTTAAAAAACGTATTTACCCCAAACATATCTCACGATATTGCGGCCGAAATACCATCTGTTGTTGCTAGAGCAGCTGTTCCCCTAAGATTTGAGATAAGAGAAATCGAAAAAGCTATTTGTGATTTAAACCCCAAGAAGGCTCCTGGTTTTGATAAGATCAGCAACAAAATGCTTCTGGAGCTACCCAGCATAGCAAAGACAATTATTCTTTTAATTTTTAATGCTATTTTACGACTTGAATACTACCCTCAAGAATGGAAGGTCTCCTTAGTTACAATGATACCAAAGCCAGGAAAAGATCACACCAAAGTTAAGTCATATAGGCCTATCAGCTAATTATCTAATATATCAAAGCTGTTTGAGAAGCTCTTCGCGTCCAAATTAACCCCAATTTTAAATGACAATGGGTGTATACCTAACCATCAATTCGGTTTCAGACGAGAACATAGCACAATTGAACAAACCCATCGGATAGTAAACGCCATAAGAAAAGCCTTTGAAGAAAGAAAATATTGCTCCGCTCTCTTCATCGATGTCTCTCAAGCTTTTGATAAAGTCTGGCATGTAGGTTTGTTACATAAATTGAAGCTGAACCTACCGGTTAACACACACAAGCTGTTAGAAAGCTACTTGGTCGGTCGAAAATTTATTATTAAAGAAGGTGATTTTTTAAGTTCTCCTGAGACAATTGAAGCTGGAGTCCCTCAGGGAAGTATCCTGGGCCCACTTTTTTATCTTATCTATACCTCGGACATGCCAACAAACAATTACACCCTAACCTCAACTTTTGCTGATGATACAGCTTTCCTAAGCGTACACGAAAACAGTCGTGAAGCATCTCGATACCTGCAGGATCATATATTTCAACTAGAACTGTGGTTAAAACAATGGAGAATAAAGGTCAATGAGCAAAAATGCGTACATATTACATTTACCCTGCGTCGGGAAACATGCCCCCCTATTAAAATCAATAATCAACTAGTGCCTCAACAATCGCATGTCAAATATCTCGGTGCCATATGTTATGTTATGGTATGTTAAAAACTCAAATATCCACAAGGATCTCAATGTGCCACTGGTAAGGACTATTATTACGAAGTTGCACCCAAATCCACTAGCTCGAAATATTTTAAATGTTAGCGGCCACACTCGCTTAAGGAGAAGAGACACTGCAGCACTTACCCATTAAGATGAGCGATAAACACATATATAAATGTGATACAGAACCCGTGATGAAGAAAATTCTTGTCTTGCACTAGCAGGACATAAAATAAAGAATTAGGATAAGATTTGATTAATTATTGTTAGTTCATATTTAATATATTAAGATTCAATAAATAAATAATGAGAAAAAAAAAAAAAAAAAAAAACCTTTGTTTATGACCAGGCCGGAAGCATGAGGAAAAAAAGGTTGTTAACTTTGTTGGAGTTAACTTATATTTATTTTCGTCGGGTGGTTTCCGGTAGGCACATTTTTACAAAAAAAAGGTTTTAAATCTATTCCATATAATAATAATGGCGCCCTCTTTTTTAACATTTAATCCCTTTTTTGATATCTCGAATATATCTGTGGCAATAAAAAATAATGGCTTAAGTCTAAATTTCGTGTTTTGAGTTATGAAAAGTTTTCTCTAAAATAAATTGTGTATTTTGTTGTGTAAGTTAAAATATAAATGTGTAATACACACATTGTGTATAGTTTTATTAATAATGACATTTTATACTTGAAACTTAGCTGAGTGATAGATCTTGAAGAAGAGAATAAGAATATGTAATAAAATGAAAAAGCACTTATGTCAACTTAAGCCATTGTTATTTATTGCCGCAGATATTAAGAGTTCTAGCATTGCCTGATATCCTTAATTTTACTGTTCTCTAAACATTGTTTTGCTTCATTCGTCACTTTTTGTGATATGAAGCAGATTTTCGATGCAAAAGTTAAAATAGTTGTGTCACGAACAGTAGTGATAGCTAATAGCTAAATATAGCTTAGATCTAAATAAAAATAGAGATAAAAACGCAAGATTGACCAAAAAATAGCTAAATTGCCATTATTAATTAACAATAGTGGCAAAATTCACTTTTAAACGAGCTGTCAAAATCGGGTTTTCCAATTCCAAAGCAATCAGGTCACTCTATTCAAAAACTAGGAAACGCGTGCAGCTTTTTTTAGGTACGGCTGTAATATGCAATTCTTAAGAAAATCTTGGATTATTTTCAGAGTTCATTTCACGAGTTGTAACACAGAAAGAAAAACACTCGGGATAAATTGATCTTTTTATGCTCACTTTTAGCACGAGGCGTGCTCAAAAAATTGAGTACGAAAAACAGTTAAACGTACTTAAAATAATCCCAAACGTACTTAAAACAATCCAAATGGGATCATTTTCGAAAATCAATCCCGGAATTTCTCAAAATAAGTATAAAATTTTCAAATCAAGCACAAAAAAGATTGAACTTTTCATTGGTATTGCCACTCTGAGGGTGTGTGTGAAACGGTAGCAAAGTACTCATGGAAGTAAAATTTTGACACTATTGAGGTGAATAAAATTTCACTAGCCCTGGGGGCTAGTATAAATTTTGACATTAGTGTAGAAATTTTTGACAACCACAAAATTATTTTTTTTCATTAAATTTGTTTAAACAAAATAAAAAATAATATGGAAGCAGGACCAGCGGCAAAAAAATCAAAAAGAATTATACAACATGTAAGTATTTACATATGTATAAGCTTTTTTGCCCACACTTTTTGTAAAAATTGTTAATATATCAAAACGAATTCATCAAATAGTTGGGACGATCTCATTTCCAACAGAATTGAAATGATTATTGGCAAAAACTTGATTAATTTATTCATTTTCACAAAACTACTAGTAATTGTTTTTTTCTTTATGTCAAAATTTTACGTTGTCAAAAATGTTACTATTTCACACAGCACAAATATGAAAATTTTCTACCACAAACAAATTTCATTTCACCATAGAACTTTGCTACCGTTTCACACACACCCTGAGAGTTAAATTATAAAGTGAGCGTATTGTTCTCAGAGAACTTATAAGTCTAATCTCTCAGCTTTGCATTCTTTTATGCGTGCCAGTGTTGCCAAAACTTGGCTAAATTTACGGAAAAAAATGGCTAAAAATTGGCTAAAAAATGGCTAAAAGCTTTTTTAAATAAAATACATTAAAATTCAATAACAAAACAGAAATAATTCATTTAAAGTTGTTTACGATGAAATTGTAAGTTAAGATCAACTTGATAAATAAGAATAAACGTAAATTAATATTTTGATAGATATTTAAAAAATTAAATCATCGATAAATTCGTTATTGTTCATCTCATAGGAATTAAATAATTTAAACGTAAATCATAATCACGACAATATTTACCCTACCTTTTGAGTCCAGATCTACAATAAAATAAAAGTAAGAAAGTATAGTCGGTCAACCCCAACTATAAGTAGGGTATCATATTCAAATTAGAACCTTTGTACTAAATTGTATCAAATAATCTCCAAAATTGCGACCTGTACTTTTTGCACAAGGTTTACATGGACAGCTGTAATGTCAGAATTTCATAGAAAGGTTCAACAAACAATTTTTCAAAACTATTTATTTCAATTTCTTATAATCTCGTTTCTTACAGTACTCGATATGAATAATTCTTTTTAGTAATTATTAATAAAACTTTTTATTATACCGTATGAAAAATTTCCATCTATTTCATATATAGAATTTTCATTAGTGCAAAACAATATCATAACATTGGCATAATTTTAATTTCAAAAAAAAAAAAAAAAAAAAAGAAAAAAAAAAATATTACCACTATCAACAGTTTTATTTGCTAGTTCTATTATTTCGCATTGAGCTGTTTTGTAATTTAATATAACAGTTTAAAATTTAGAGAACAATGTCGGGTTTACAGAATGTTAGTTAATATTTGTCTCAGAGACTTTTTATGAACATGTTGCATGTTGATCGTTTATTCGACCTAAAAAAGTAAGAGGAAGAGCTACACACATATATCAGAGTTTTTTTTAGCAAAATTTATTTTTTTGAATTATTATTTTCGTTTTAAATTATTTAAAATAAGAAAGCTGTGTTTAATGGTACTTTCCACTGTTACCCTACTTTTATTAACCAGCTTAACCAATGTTGTCCACGTTTTTCCTGCAACAACTCAAGCAAATTGTTTGTCAATCAGTCAATCATAAAACATGCGTAATTACATTGCAACCGAGGTGTTGTATAAAAAATAGAATGATTTAATAATTCTTTTCTTTCGATCAGCGAATCAATTCATATCGTGTTCTTTTCAAAAGTGAAAAAAAAAAAACAAAATCTTGTGGTTATAAGCCCTAACGATCAACGCTCATTTTTTTTTATTATTCAGCATTTAAGAAAAGTAGGAAGTAAGAATAATTTTCCTTGAAGTAAGAAACACTTATTTCTTAAAATTAAAAGCCATCGGTCCGCAAGAAAAGCAGCAAAAAAATCCCTATTCATTGTTGCACAAATTTTCCTATAAAACTCAATAAAATTTTGTTACATAACAGGATTTGCTATTTTTTGTACATTCCCAAATTGGGGATCTTTTAGTGGTGGGCTCATTAGTCGAGCCACCACCGTGCTATATTTTTTTATGATTGCACTTTTTGAAAAGCAACAATCTGGAAAAAAAAATTTAACAATTACTGATTTACTTCCATATGGATAAAAAGAACAAAACGAAGAAGAAAACCAAAAAAACACATTTAATTATTACTAAGCTGATCATTATTATACCTGTGCTGTGAGGAAAAAAAAATTACTTAAAACGTTTTGTTGCTGAAGAATAATTGTAATAAAATTTACAAAGTAATCCAAAGTTGTTAAAAAAATAACAATAATCCTATTCTGGAAATTGGAAGTCTGGTTAACAAAACCTAAATTAAAGCTCGTACAAGGGAGAACTTTACCTTAAGATGCCACACTAGAATTAACATTCAAACAAACTAAAAACAAAAACCCTCGTAGTGTAAAAACATTGTGTGAAAATTTCCGCAGTAACTATAACATCTATTAAAGCAAAGTTAAAATAAAACTCAAATTGCATAATGCTAGTTTTTTTTATAAAAATGTAAACCGAAGAAAACCCAATTTTTAAAATTTTCAAAAGTGTAAAAAAAAAAACTAATATCCTAAATATCGGAAATATGTATTTAAAAGCATTATGGAGTTTAAGTTTTTATATTTAAATTTAAGGTTCTAATTCATTTTTTTTTCGTATATAGTTTAGTTACTTTATGTTCGTTTTATGCATGGAAATACCCATATTTTAATTCTTTATTAAAGACACACATCGTCACGTACTCATCTCTTTCTCAATTAACCCATTAAAAATCCAGCACATTTGAAGAGGCCTCATCAAAAGCTGCTATCAACATTGTTTAAAATCTGTGAGTTTAACAAAATTTAAAGCAACATCAAATTAAATTCATTAACGTATACAAAGAAACCATATACATAAAGTATATATATATTTTTTTTCATAAGCGTGTTTAGCAACATGTAACATTAAGAGAATTTTACTGTTCTATTAAAAATACAATTAATTTTGTTGCGTTAATATTGTTTCTTTGTATGTTATTGTCGGTATTATTGATTATTCCCATGCATTAAATACAAGTTACATAAAATTGTTTTTTTTATAGTTAGTTATTATTATATAGATTAAAATTAACAATGGTTGAAATATATTGTTAATAGATTTCTTATTTATGAAAACAAAAATTATAATTAGTTTTAAAAAAAAAAAAAATGTGAATTTTTGAATTGAAACAAAAAAAAAAAAAAAAATGGAGAGATAATTTATTTAAAGTTTTCTTACGAAATGTAGTGTGATCAAAAATTGATAGATCGTTTTGAGGGATTTTGGTAAACTATTAGCGCTACTAAAATCAATGGTAGGGAGGGTAAAGAGGCGCGCATCTATCCAACATCATTTTGTAGTTTGTTTTTTCCGTTTTTTTTTTGTTGTAGTTGATCATGACAGGGGTAATAGTAACATCTTTTATTATACATTGATCAACTTCTGGTCCATTTATCTTATTATAGTGACATAGGGAGTCTATAATAACAATATTTGATGTAACTCATATGTTATTGACAAGAGAAAATTCTGGGAACAAGAACCCCCCACCCGACTGACCGCTAGTGGTTATCAATGGCTCCCATCCGTTTCCTCGTTTTCTACTAGAGCACCAATCGTCAATAGCAAAGTTGTGGCTATTTTATATTTTTTCAAACATTTTATAGCCGTACATGCGATTTGTTCATTACACAGCCAGCCAGCCAGCCGGACAAACATCGTTAATTCGACTCAGAAAGTGATTCTGAGTCAATCGGTATACGAAAAGGTGGGCTTAGGACCAATATTTTAAGGTGTTGCAAACATCAACACAAGCGCATAGTACCATCTCTACTATTGTGGTGTTGCTATAAATATTTTACTATGGTAAAAATATTTACCTAATTGATAAAATCGAATTAACGGTTGCTAAATGTAACCTATTTCTCAAATTACTTTTAACAATATTTACTTGGCTAAATACCCTCTCTACTTAAGCATTAGACCATGGAAATGAGAGCAACTTTATAGTCAATTCTGAAATTTTTAAAAAATTTTTGTTGCCGCCTGCATTTCTTTATTGAAATACTTGCAACCAGAAAAAAACAGCGTTACTTGTGTTGATCCATTTATAAATTTAATATTGGAATACGTTTTCTTTATTTTGAAAGATGTTTCATCATCATAGTTTATAGCGATTTTCAACATTGTAAAGTTGTGATTTAATTTAAAGGCGTTTTAATTATTAAAAATGTTTATTTTACTTTTATAAATTTTTATAATAAAATAAAAATTATTCTTTTAAAAGAAAAACGGCAAAAAATAATTTTAGTGCTAAACAAGTTGAAAAATGGCTAAAAAAAAATGGCTAATGGCTAAACTCATTTTTTAATGGCTAAACGGGGTAAAAAATGGCTAAATCTAGCCACTAAATGGCTAAATTGGCAACACTGATGCGTGCGTACCAGTGTGTTTTTCAAAATTTGTTGTACAATTGCAAAAACACGACACAAGTTCGAACAAAACGATTTGCTTTTTGTTTGTAGTAACAACAAAAACAACAGAACAAGAAGGAAAACATATATGTACATTAGGGTGGAGTGAAATTGCCAAAAAAAAATTTTTTTCATATTTTTTAATCTCCTGTATTACTAATAGATGACACTTTAAAAAACATTAATTGACACAAAAAATCAGGATTCTATAACCAAATTTAGAGGTGGCGCGCGACCGATGAATTTTGAGAGTATACCATCGATTTTCCTAATTGCACTTTGAAATTTAAAGTTATTAACATTTTAATTATTTTTTAATTTTTATATTCATATTTTTTATATTCATATTGTTTGTTGAGTAGTGTTTTGAGTTGTATTTTTAAACCATATATGGCCCTCTGGGCTCGGTTTGTGTGTAACATTGAGTAAATAAATAAAAAAAAAAAATGCTTTGGCTCCCAACACTGTAGGGAAGCATTAGCAACACTGAAATTTATGTATGCTTGAACAGAAGTCGGGGAATCCCCTTACGCTAATGTTGTTTCATTGTTATTCATTCCAGCTTCTTTATAATAAAGTTTAAGTGGTACGTAGGTGTTCTGAAGTTAAGCGCAAACGAAATTTTTAATAAAAAATATTGCTAACAACCTTTTCTTTGTGTTATAAATATAGAAATATTTAAAAACTGACTAAACATAATGCCTAAAACTCGGAAAGATTTGCTATGCCCTGTATTTTGTGCACCACTTGTATTAAATACCAATGTGTTGCCGACTTATTTTGATATTATTAAATATGTATTACTTGTGGATAAAAAACGATTTGCTTGAATTTAATAATGCAAAAGATCCTTCAATTAAATATATCTGTGAAAAGATTGCTACTGATGTAGAACAAATATGGCATAAGGCATCGATTCCAATAATTAGTCATCAGAAAGTTGTCGCAAGATTGATATCATATTACAACAAGTATAAGAGTATGAAAAAATTGCGAAGTGATATCAAGAAGCAACATTTTTACAATGATTCTAAAAAATTATTTGACATCGCAACGTGTAAGTGTGCATTCAGAAAAGTGTGTAAATGTAAAACTAAAGTGCCTGCTGCTGAAGAAGGAACAGCGAAATGAACGCAATATGTATATTGGTTGTGTCGATAGAGTTAACGCAAAATCTGCACGACGCACATAGGGGTTTTTTGCCAATCTAGCCGGACATTACTTTTTGTTTTAGCTTATATTGCTTCTTAAAAGTTATTGAGTGCCCCTAGATCGATGAAACTTGGCAGAAATATGTGATATTGTCATAGGCAGGTATGAAACTTGGCAGAAATATGTGATATTGTCATAGGCAGGTAAACCTAAAAAATAAATAAAATCGGACCAAGGAGGAAAATGTTCCCCCTAGAAGAACTAATCCAACCTCTGAAAAATGCAATTTTTTTTAAACTTTTCCCATACTTTTGTTTGGCAAATGCAACTTTTAACGTCGGCGAAAGTTAAAAAACCTAAAATAAGACCCATGAGATCGTAAAATTACACTTTTCGCCCCCCGCCCCCTTTTGAGGGCGGTTACATAAAATAATATTTAAAAAAAATGTAAATATTAAAAGAAATAGATTACTAACGCCTTAATACTATAAAAATTAAATTTTTGAACTTTAATGGGTAGGGGGAGATATCCCTCCAAACACCCCCCCCCCCCGGAACGACCCTGTAAAATTTTTTTTTTTTTTGCTAATTTTCAAAACATATTAATTTTTAAGATTTTATGTGACTTTTATATATTTTATAATATTTAATTTATCTGAAAATAATTAATATATTCGTAATAATAACTTATTTATAATAGTAACAGCAAATTTTATTTAAAATAATAACAAATAGAAACTGGGAATTATTTCCTTTCGCAGGTTACTTTATATTATATTCAACATTTTTTATTTTTCGAATTTATTCTATGAGTTAAATTTCAGTTATGTATTTTATAAAGCTTTTTTGCAATAGTCTTATTCCTTCAATTTTTCAGGAATGACTTTATACACTACCAGACTATTATATTGTATCTTCTTGTTACATTTTACCTACGCTATCCTTTGGATAGCAATGAAGTATATTGTATGCATAGAAAAATTTACAATTATTAGACACCAGCAGAATGTAATGCATTTTCTGGCCCGCTACGGCCTTCGTCAGCATTCTTTGTGTCACACTGGATAGTGATACTTTATAAATTGAATGTATTTAACTCAACTATTTTAACAAATAGAAACTGGGAATTATTTCCTTTCGCAGGTTACTTTATATTATATTCAACATTTTTTATTTTTCGAATTTATTCTATGAGTTAAATTTCAGTTATGTATTTTATAAAGCTTTTTTGCAATAGTCTTATTCCTTCAATTTTTCAGGAATGACTTTATACACTACCAGACTATTATATTGTATCTTCTTGTTACATTTTACCTACGCTATCCTTTGGATAGCAATGAAGTATATTGTATGCATAGAAAAATTTACAATTATTAGACACCAGCAGAATGTAATGCATTTTCTGGCCCGCTACGGCCTTCGTCAGCATTCTTTGTGTCACACTGGATAGTGATACTTTATAAATTGAATGTATTTAACTCAACTATTTTAACAAATAGAAACTGGGAATTATTTCCTTTCGCAGGTTACTTTATATTATATTCAACATTTTTTATTTTTCGAATTTATTCTATGAGTTAAATTTCAGTTATGTATTTTATAAAGCTTTTTTGCAATAGTCTTATTCCTTCAATTTTTCAGGAATGACTTTATACACTACCAGACTATTATATTGTATCTTCTTGTTACATTTTACCTACGCTATCCTTTGGATAGCAATGAAGTATATTGTATGCATAGAAAAATTTACAATTATTAGACACCAGCAGAATGTAATGCATTTTCTGGCCCGCTACGGCCTTCGTCAGCATTCTTTGTGTCACACTGGATAGTGATACTTTATAAATTGAATGTATTTAACTCAACTATTTTAACAAATAGAAACTGGGAATTATTTTTTATATTCAACATTTTTTATTTTTCGAATTTATTCTATGAGTTAAATTTCAGTTATGTATTTTATAAAGCTTTTTTGCAATAGTCTTATTCCTTCAATTTTTCAGGAATGACTTTATACACTACCAGACTATTATATTGTATCTTCTTGTTACGGCCCGCTACGAAGGCCGTAGCGGGCCAGAAAATGCATTACATTCTGCTGGTGTCTAATAATTGTAAATTTTTCTATGCATACAATATACTTCATTGCTATCCAAAGGATAGCGTAGGTAAAATGTAACAAGAAGATACAATATAATAGTCTGGTAGTGTATAAAGTCATTCCTGAAAAATTGAAGGAATAAGACTATTGCAAAAAAGCTTTATAAAATACATAACTGAAATTTAACTCATAGAATAAATTCGAAAAATAAAAAATGTTGAATATAATATAAAGTAACCTGCGAAAGGAAATAATTCCCAGTTTCTATTTGTTAAAATAGTTGAGTTAAATACATTCAATTTATAAAGTATCACTATCCAGTGTGACACAAAGAATGCTGACGAAGGCCGTAGCGGGCCAGAAAATGCATTACATTCTGCTGGTGTCTAATAATTGTAAATTTTTCTATGCATACAATATACTTCATTGCTATCCAAAGGATAGCGTAGGTAAAATGTAACAAGAAGATACAATATAATAGTCTGGTAGTGTATAAAGTCATTCCTGAAAAATTGAAGGAATAAGACTATTGCAAAAAAGCTTTATAAAATACATAACTGAAATTTAACTCATAGAATAAATTCGAAAAATAAAAAATGTTGAATAAAATAATAACAACTAATTTATTTAAAATAACTTCTCTTTTGCACTAAGATGATGATGAGTGCCATGGTTCTTCTTCGTCTGCTTCTTCAAAATCCTCTTCTGAATCTGAATTCTCTTCAGAGCCAAGTACAGGTGGAAGCATAAAAGAAATTGCTTCTTTCGTAAAGGGTAGTGACTTTTTTTTTGGAGTTGGTCTTATACTAGTAATCAGTGGGTCAGAACTGAGCAAAAGTCTATTTATAACATCTTTGTTACACTGAACCCTCGAAAACTTTCTAGCAAAATTCTGCCTGTAAAGCCGAAAATGTTTATTTCGTGCCTCAGACGCTTCTTCTGATAATAGCCCGATAGGCAACAATGCCTCACTCATTACAGTTGCGCCATGTACTAAAATCTTGTGCATTGTAGGTGTCATAGGATGCCAGGGATATAGAGTAACGTAAAGTTTTGCAGTGTCTAAGCAATAATTGGCAAACTCGTGCAAATGGATTTTGTGACCACTTGTAATTACTTCAATAATAACTTTGATCCGGTAGATGAAATCCAATGCAATTCCAGTTATTTCTGCAGCTAATTCAGGATTGGAAAAAAATCGTCTGCTGGTGTTACCATCGTTGCTGTTTCCAAATCCAGTCTTCGGTACATCCACTATTAGCCCTAATTCACTTCTAAATTTTTCTTGGATAGTTTTTTTCCTCTCATTAACAATAGTTTTGTCCTCATCCGATCTTAATTGCCACTTTTTTACTGTGAGTTTATACGATAGGTGTAATATGCTCTCAAATAGACGAATTCTGGCGTGCAAAGTAGATAATCCGAAAGAAAGTGCATCTACGTCTATATCCCTTTTGATTTTCAAATTGTTAAATTCTTTTGAAGTAGCCCCACAAATATAGCACTTCATTGTGGACGTAGTTTGTGTTGCGGCATTACATACTTTTGCATCTATCATTGTAAATACCATTGTATGTTTTATGGAATATAACTTTCCTTCCATTAAAAAATTAGTGTTTTGTAATGTAGTAATGGCATCTTGTACATAATTAATTTCTTCTTGGATTACATCTACAGTTTCTTTAAAAAATCTGATGCGAATAGGTCTACAATATCTACAATATGTACCTATGCAAGATGAGCAAAAACAGAAAAAAGGTAAAAAAATTTGTTTGCTCTATTAAATAACGTCCTTTAGCGGCCGCACATGTGGTTAAAACCCGTTACTTACTGTTTCGCACATCCCTTTTTTTACACAGGTAATATTAGGCTTAGTTGTAATAATTTAAATAAAAACCATCTACGTACAACCAAAACATTTTATGACTGACGAAAGGGTTTCTATCATATGTACCTATGCAAGATGAGCAAAAACAGAAAAAAGGTGAAATTTTCAAAAAATCATAAAAAAAAATGGCGCAACAACGCGCAACGTTTTTTTTTTGAATTTAAAAGTAGAGATTTCAAATTTTATCGTGATGTATAAAATTTTTAAGAACTCAGCGGAACTTACCTTCAAAAACCTTTTAAATTTTTTTTTTTTTACAAAAAAGTGAACAAAAAAAATCGTTTTTTTTAATTTCGTACTAATTTTTTTATCATAAAAAATTCAAATAAAATTTTTCTAAAAATTTTCATAATTAGCTGTTTATATAGTCTTTCACAGAAAAAAAAATTCAATGTAAAATCTTTATTCGTTTATCTACAAAAAAATATATTGTAAACCTCCCAAAACCGTAAAAAGTCAATGAACACGCATGCAATTTAATCAACTTTCCTGGTTTTAACAGTGTCCCAAAACCACAAATCTCAAGCAAAAGACTTGAAAATTCACTATACGATGCAGAACTTTGTTGTCTGTCGAGCTGCGTACTTAAAAAAAATTTTTTGCTTAATGTCCGGCTAGATTGGCAAAAAACCCCTATGTGCGACGCAAGGAAATTAGAAAACGAAAGTATGAAGAATTTGCAACTAAAAATAATACTTCAAGCGTTTGTACGTATGAATGCACGCCAGCAATACACTGGTCGTCTAGCAGTTCTTCAAAGGGAACGTCAGAGTCGGAGCAAGATGATATTTGGCAAAGTGAGAGGAACAGAAACTCTCAAAAGAAAAGTAAGCAGATGAGATACAAGTTGCAGAACTTAGCCACAGCATGTGACAGAACTGGAGTTTCAGATCGATCTGCAGCATATATTGTAAATTCAGTAATGCTTGATTTAAATGTTATAGGTGCCGAAAATACATCAAATGTAATAGACCGAAGTAAAATACTTCGAGAAAGGAAAAAAGTGCGCAAAGAGTTAAACTCTATGTGTAGCGAAAAGTGTCTGAAGGCCATTTATTTTGACGGTCGTAAGGACAAAACTTTAATTATGACTACTAATGGAAATGCGCCACATCGGAAGACTATTACTGAAGAGCATATTACAATGGTATCTAAACCAAGTTCTGAATATATTGGTCATTTGTCCATAGAATCGGGAAAAGCAGATAATTTTAATTTCATTCGCCATTGGTAGCAATCGGATGTGATGGAACGCCTGTCAATACAGGATGTAAAAATGGAGTTATTCCATTATTAGAAACAAATCTGAAACGACCTTTGCAATGGTTTGTGTGCCTATTACATGCAAATGAGCTACCACTGCGTCATTTGTTTTTAAATCTGGATGGAACTACCACAGGTCCTAATAGCTTTTCCGGCAGTATAGGAAGACAACTTTCCAACTGCCTAGATTTTAAACCACAAGCTTTTGAAGCGATTCCCACAGAAATCAAGGAAATTAATATAAATATCTTAAGTACTGGTCAAAAATATTTATACGAAATATGTTGCGCCATTTCAACTGGCCTAGTTTCGCCAAGCTTAGCTAGTAGATAACCAGGAAAATTAGCACACTCCCGATGGTTAACTTGCGCTAATAGGGTACTTCGATTGTACATTGGTAATTCCAATCCATCCGATAACTTAAAGCAACTAGCTCTTTTTATTATGAAAGTGTACGCGCCAACATGGTTCGATATAAAGTCACGGCCATTTTGTAAATATGGTCCAGTTAATGTCTTTAACATGGTTAAGCGAAGCTTATACTTAAGTGGTAGCCTTAAAAGTATTGTTTTAAAAGCTATACAGAGAAATTCATATTTTATACACCCAGAAAATATGCTGCTGGCTATGCTACAAGATGATGCATTGCATATAAGGGAACTAGCTCTTCGAAGAATATTAGAATCAAGAAAAAAGCCGACAAAAGAAAAAGTTCGTGAGTTTTGTCTTCCAGTGCTGCAAATAAATGCGGAAAATTACTATGATTTGATAGATTGGGCGAATGTGAAAATAACAGAGCCTCCAATGACGATGAAATATGGTACTACAGAAATTTCAAATTTAATTTATTCGAAAAGTAACTTTCCTGAAATTGAGAATTTTCCTTGTCATACACAAGCAGTGAAAAGATGTGTCAAGCTTGTCACAGAGGCATCAATATCTGTTTGTGGATCGAAAGAAAGAGATGGTTTTATACGTTCTAGAATAAAATCAAGACAAGATATACCGGTTTTTGAGACAAAATCTGAATTTTTTAAAAAATGAGTACATATACTAGCAGAACTTTATTTCAAGCAGCTTTTTTTGGCTGCCAAGGAGTGTTATAAGTAATAATTATATTTTTTTTTATGTTATTTTGTTTTATACTCGTTAATGAAAGAACAAAATACAAAAAATAAATAATTATAAAACTTTTGTTCATCTGATGATTTCGTGTTTCAATAAATGGCTAAGGTAAAAAATGTAAGTGCTCTGCGCCACCTCAAGACCTTAACATGTAAGGCTGAAATTTTTTTTGTACGTGTTTAGGGATATAGAGCATCGATTCATTATACAGGAAAAACAAAATTTGAAAAAAAATTAATTCGCTCCACCCTAATGTACATACATATATATGTATGTATTATTTTCATGTTTAACCCTCCGGCTTACGCATGTTTTAATTATTTATACTCATTAAACAAAGGTCTGGCCAGACTCTTGTGTACCATGAAGGGTTAAAAAGTAAATTTGAAATCTTGCTTCTCATTTAGTTTATATTTTTAGTTAAATATGTACATAAGATTTTTAAAGTAAAAACCATATCGGCATTGTGTTGGTGTTTTATTATACTGTAAGGTGTAATACGGGTAAGTAAATCAATCATAATCACTTTTTCTTTCTTGTTTTTTTTATGTTTTTTTTTCAACCACGAATTGGGGATGAAATTAACTTTATCATACTTGAATCAAGCGCATTTTGAGATTGATTCAATCTGAGTTTTACTTAAATCAATTTTATAATGCTTGAATCAATCGCATTTTGAAATTAATTTGATCCTACTTTTACTTAAATCAATCTCGTTTCCGGATTACTTCAAGTACGAATTCGGGATCAAATATGGATAAAGTGAGAATTTTGGGATTGAATAATCCGTACTTGAATCAATCTTTTTGTACTTGATTTAAGAATATCCGTACTCACCGTACTATTGATACCGCTCCGGATTGATTTGAGTACGGATGGATTGATTTTTTTTTTGAGTGAAGGGAATATTTATATAATTCGCATACGATTCTTGACATGAAAGTCTTGTTAGATTATTTTTACCCACGTCTTAAACGATTCCCACAAAGATTGAAGAAGCGTCTTTCGCTGTGCTATGGAAGAATCTCACTCGTGTTAAGGCAGAGTTAGCCGAACGTCCACGTCCCCTAACGGAACGTCTGGTTCGTTTTGTTATTTGCAAACAATGTAAATGCTTACTGAATTTAAATGTCACGTTGACGGAACGTCTCGATCTGTATAAAACAGATTTTTATGCCGTTGTTACGTGACCAAGAATGATATAAAAAGAGATTACGCCATGCGCATGTTTTCCCGTTAGATGACGTAGCTTAACCCAAGCTAGGGTTACCTTTTCTATGTATTTCCAAAATATTTAGGGCTATGTGTGTATTCTTGACTATTTTCATGAGATTGAGGTGTTTTTTTTTATTAATTTGTTTTTTAATTTTTTAACTTCAATATTTTTAGTATCACTTTCTTCTTCAGGAAAATATTTTGGTTTTGATTTTTGATACAATATTATAAAATTGAGAACCAAAAATTGAACTGACAACTTACATATATGAAAATTAACTCCACATGATCAAAAAAAATTCTTTAACTTAAATAATGACATTAAACCTTATACATAATGCACTTTATATAAAAAAGAAAGAAATAATATCAAGTAAACTAAGACAAAAACCTAATTCTATATTTTTAGATCCTGATTTTGGCGTTTGTATGTATATTAAATGTATGTATATTTGCCTTATTCACAAGAAATATTTTATGTTGAATATAGGCTTATTTGACAAATTGCCTAAAGTTATCCGTCAATTAAGTTCTTAATAAACATTAAATGTTTTTTTATGAGTAAGGCCGATCCAATGTGGGTTTTAATAATTTCCGACATTACTAACATGTACATATGTTTTTGATAATTTTCTATATTCAATTTAAAAATATTTAATTTAGTTTACTCAATCTCTTGCAATTGTAATGAGAGCATTGTGGTTTTTCTTTATCTAAAGGGCATTATTTATTCATGTAGAGTCTCGAAATATTGAAGTTAAAAAATAAAAAATATATTAAAAAAAAAATATCTAAAACTCAAGAAGAGTCATGCAAAATCAAAAATTATAAAAACTTTTAATTATATTATTAATATTAAAGATCAATAAATTCTGGATTTATTCCTAAATTTGTTCGAAACAATTTATATGTTATGTGAGACTTGGTAACCCTGAAACAAAAATCATTTTGACAATTCTCCAAAAATTAATTTTTTATATTTCGTTATAGATCAAGAATATTGTGTTTCAATCTATTAAATATTGTGTAAAAAAATAATTATTATTATAATAACCGTGTGTGGAGGCTGTTTAAAAGCTTTAAGTGTAAAAAATTCTTGTTTAAAAATTTGAAGCAAATTGTAAACATGAAGTGCGCAGTGGGCAAATGCATGCGAAACGATAGAAAGAAATCCAGTGAGAAATTGTGTTCAAAACTAATTTTGTGCGTGTTTTTAATATATCTTATCTTAGATGTGTCCTTTTACACTTTTCCAAAAAACAATGAGCAACAAAGAAAGCTTTGGATAACATTTTGCAAACCGAAGGACACCATAAAGATACTTAGGGAGAGAATTTGCTCATTACATTTTAAGTCGGACGATTTTGAAAGAAATTTAAAATTTGAAATGGGTAAGTTAGAAGTATATTGGTTTGCGCAGTTCTTTATTTAATAATTGTAATAGAGCAACTTTAAAATTGAAACCAGGAGCAGTTCCGACTATAGATGCCACTGATATCGCTACTGAAACGGAAAAATGTGAAGAGGAAGCGAAAAGAGTCAATTGTGACCAGAGTATGAAAACAAACAAAACATTTCGCAAACGTTTGCAAAATGTACAAAACTATTGAAAATTTTTAAATTGTATTGTACATGAGCAAAACCAAAACAAAAACTTTTCAAGTGTCAAAGAGAGAAAACGAAACAATTGGCTTTCCACTCATCTGCATTATTTAATTTACCGTTACAATCGTACATCTGAGTACAAAACAGATAGAGAAACGTTTTGTTTTGAGTAATTGATTTAGTTCTTGCTTGGTTTTTGTAGTGGCATAACAAGAGTAAAATCCACAATGCCTTGTCTTTTTTTTAAATTTATTTTTTTTTCTTTTTTCTTTGAATTACTTTTTATTTAATTTAATTTGTTTTTTTTTTTTAATTACTATAGTAGTCAAAAAAAAGCATTAATAAAAACAAAAAAACCTAAAAACCTCTCTTTTTATTTCACTTAGAAACAATAGTTATATATATATATATGACTAAATATTAAAATGAGTAAATCAATTACCAAACGTTTGTCAAACGTTTTTACTCTGAATGTTTCAATATTGTTCTTACTCTTTTCTTTTCCAGTAGCCCGTTTCTGTATATCTCACATCGTAAAACTCTTCGCATGAAACGTGTGAATTGCAACAAAAATAGTGTGAAATGAAACAAAAAATGGTTTTTCTCACACAAGTGTTTCTGTATCTTTTTTTTGCGAGATTTATCTGTCATTTAAAAAATTTTCCAGCAATTATTGGAAGGATGCGAGAAAAAGTGTTTCTATAACAATATTTTGCGAAAAGTTTCTTTCAAGAACTGTCAAAATAAGTCACATTTGAAATTGGTGGCGAGAAAAACAAAATGTAGATATTTTGAATTTAAAATATGTTTATATACTATTTTTTTTAAATAAATAAAAATATAGAATGAATATAAATGATAAATGCATAATTTATATGATGAAAATAAACAAAAAACAATTGTTATATTTTGTTAGTTTAAATTTTTGTTAGCCTTTTCTTGTTTTGGTTTTAATCAGTGCTGCCAGATAAATTTGTGTCAAAATCGTCAATTTCCTGAGAAAAAAATAAAAAAGATCGTCTTTTTTGTTTTAAAAATCGTGCAATTTAAAATCAATTTTAAACAAATTTGTTTCGACTTTTATTAAAAAATAGTCAAACAAAAACATAGTTAAAGTTCATGGGTATTTAATAATTATTATTTAATAATTGAGATATAAATCTTTAATTTACCTATTCCTATAATCTTTTTCTTTTTTACCTGAAATAGACTTAGTAGAATACCTTGTAGGTAAAATTAAAAAAATCGGTTCATAAATAAACGGGTTAAAGACCCAGTAAAATCTTCGCCTACAAAATAATATGTTAAGTAATCAGAAACACATAAAAGCACTACATACAATTCTACTGAAAAACTAATGAATTATACAAGGGTTGTGCCAAAAAGAACAAATTCAAAAGTAAGTTATTTTTTTTTATCTTAATACATCCAGAAAAAAGTAGTTATCGAAGTTCTTATGGAAGAAAGCTACTTAATAACGAGTGAAAGAAGCTATCCATTTTGAAAAAGTTTTTACTGGGAGACAAACAAATTTCTTTCTTGCCGGAATAATGGTTTTGGCACAAAAGTGTACATATAAGATAAGAATACCAAATATCAATCATATTTTGTATATGTATATAAGAAGTATTAAATGTTCAAAATAAGCCAAGTCGGTCGAAATTTTGCTCGAAATTTTTCCCTCGAAATTTTGCTTTTGCCGATACATTTTTTAGGGAAGAAACAAACAATTTCGAGGACAATTTTCACAATAGGGATAAATATAAAAATTTAAGCAGCCTTGTTTCTAAAGATATCTTTTTTTCTGATAAACAAACATATAAAAATATTTACAATTATCTTATTTCGAAGACTAAGGGGCTTATAGTGTAAAACGCAACGCCAACAATTTCATTAAAAGCAAAAATAAAATCAAAAATATTTTATAAATTTGTTGTTGCTTACTACAGACATTCATATTATTTTTTTTTTCAATTTTTAACGCCACAAAATAGAAGTGTTTGAAATTTAAAAATTCAATATGAATTTCTGTAGAAAGTAACAACAAAATTATAAAATATTTTTGATTTTGTTTTTGCTTTCGTCACTTTTTTAGAAAAAATCATCAAAACGTCACTTTGTTAATATCGGAACAAAAAATCGTAAAGATGACGATAACTCGTCAAATCTGGCAGCCCTGTTTTTATTATATGTATTTCTTTTGTTGACGTTTCGCTTTTATTTGACACTTAAGTACTGGAAATATTCCAGTATAAACAGAATTTGTTGTGTCTGTTTTCGCATTCAAATACAGAAACACTTTTATCTCATAAATCGAGAAACGATGGAATTTTTTGTTTCACACTTCATGTAAGAAATTTTACGATGCGAGAAATACAGAAACGAGCTACAGCTGTGTACTTTTATATTAATGTACAATTTGCGCTCACGAGCAAAAATAATACAAAACAAAATGGCACAATCATTCTCATTGTTTTGGTTTTGTTTTTGTTTTACTCACTGCAAAGAACAAAACAAAACGAAAGCAAACGTTTCGTTTTGTTTGTTTTCGTACTCTGATTGTGACACAAATGAAGACAGTTCGCAACTTTACATGAACAATTTAGAAGTTGAAATGTATGTACATATCGCACTAGATCCACAAAAGGGTATTACATTTTCATTTAAGGTCAAAAACTGTTTGTACTTACATTTGAAAGTCCGAATACATAACAGTAATCAAATGTTTCTTGATCGTTTACAGCAAAGCTTTGCGCCAGGAGAACGAAATGCTAAAAATGCAAAAAAGCCAATCTGAGACTACTATCAAACAATTTGACTCAGAGAAAAATTTTTCTCATAAAATTATTTATGGGAAAAATTAAGAAATTGTCCCACTGTCATGTTTAAATGTCAGACTGTTTCGTGACGTCATTTGACCCACCTGCGCAGAACATTCAATTTTTGAGTTCGTGTTGTCGTAATCTTTCTTCTATCATTCTTGTTACGTGACAGTTGTAAAGCAGTGATGGGCTGCTTGTATATTTAATTGAATGCGGGTACTTTGGCTCTTTTTTTTTGAACTTTTTCCAGTAAAGCTATGGAATTGAGACAAAACCACTTAAAATACAACATATTTCCATATAAACAAATATATTTATGTTAAGATGTAAAAAATAAACAAATTCATATACACATACAATGGAAATGTGAAACAAGTAAAATGCTTTAAATAGTATCAAAACCTGGTTTGGTGCGTACACCATAATACAATATATGCATGCTAAAATACAAATTTGTTTATTGTAAATCTATAATATAAATATTAATTATTAATGTTTTTTACACATACAAAATACTGTTTTAATACCATTTAAATAACTTGGTACTTTTTCTGCACAGCGGTCACCATTTAAACATTTTTGATTCCCATCACTGTGTGTTTTGTTTTATGTATACTATTGCTTTTTGTTTATGGATGGGAAACACATATGACACATTTTTAAATGTTCTATAAGTGCACCAACGTGCTTACAGTACGGTGCGGTACATTACGGGTACAGCAACGTTCGCCTAACTGGGCCTTTACAGTTTTTCCCGTGTGGAGAATCTTCTACGATTCTAGGAAACTGACGATTTCCTCACAAATTTATCTGGTAGCCCTGAAGAAAAGCAAACAAAAGTAAAGGAAGTAATTTTATGTTATAAAAATATATTAAATCCATTTGCTAACAGCTTTTCTATTTACTGGGAAAATAAATATTTATATGTACTATGTATTTCTTTGAAATAATATTTTTTACTTACATTTTCTTTTCATTCTTAATACAAGTAACCGCAAACAAACAAATAAATTTAGCAATAAACAAAATTAATAAAAAGAAGAAGAACTGTCAAAACCGATTAGGAAAATGCCGTGCGAACATGGTAATTTAAATAAGTAATAAAAACAGAGAGCGAAGTAATCCAAAGCACCGTGCGAACATGGCATAAAGTAGGGTAAAGGCTACAATAAATATTTCAAATGTATGAATTGTTTATGAAACGTTTAATAGCTTATTAAACATTTATAAATACATATTTTTTTCGACTTTTGCTTATTAATGACTTATAATGCTGCAATGAAGCGTTTATGAATAAGACTGTTAGATTTTAAAATTATAATAAAAAGTAGTTCTAAGATCTATTTAGAGAATAGTGATCGCATCAAAATATCAAAAATAATTATTAAATATGTGCTTCAAAAAGACGTTAATATATGGTAAGTATTATTAACTTTTACCCCCATATTCATAAAAAATATTATTGATTTAAAAGCGGTTTATTAAACAGATTTCCATAGGAAATTCGTTTAATAAACCTGTTATTAGCCTGAAATATTTTTTATGAATAAGGCTTTGGTTTTTGTTTTAATTTGTTTAGTTAGAAAATAGTTTCTTTATCGCAATTTGGAAAACGCTGAGTAACAAAAAGTTTATCGAAGCTAAAAAAATCTCTTTCAGGTTTGAAAGTAGTGAACGATACCGCTGAGAGGAGAGTCAAATTATTGCAGGATTATAAATAATAATATTTTATCAAGAAGCGAAGAATGAAAACAATATATTTTACAAATTGTTAAGGATAACCGTTTACGTTTTCCGAATTGCAATAAAGAAACTCTTTTTAACTATACAAATTAAAACAAAAACCAAAGCCATAACCATAACCAAAAAAATCACAAATAAAATTAAAAAATTAGCGTATCAATTTTTGCCTCTTGTAACGCCTACACTTAAGTAAATCACCCATAAAAACTTATGAATAAATGCATGGGTTTTTGTTAACTTGTTTTTAATTCAGAAGATATTAGAGATACAAAAAATTTGTGAGCAAAAGTAGTTCATTTTTTTTTCAAAGTAAAAAATCAGGTATCGTGCAAATTTTGGGGGAGTCATGGGCACCCTATCCCCTTATCCGATTGAGCTAAAATTTTTAAGGGACTATTTTTTTTAGCAATTAGAACCAATCTGAAGCTTGGCGTGAAACAAAGTCCAATTTTGAAAAATAACTGGCAGCCTATTATACATACATACAAATCTATGTACTCTTATGTATGTGATGTAGATATATATGTATGTATGTATATGTATATGCATAATAAACTTTATTAAAAACAGATTTGTATTTAGATACCCTTCACCGAATGTTAAAGGGTATATATAACTTTGTCATTCCGTTTGTTATTTCTACAATATTGAACTTAGACCCTATAAAGTATTTATATATATTCTGGATTAGGGATGGGTAAATTGAATAAATATATCGATATATATCGAATCGATATTTTTTAAGAGTATCGTTATTTGTTATTTTAAAAATATCGAGATATCGATATATCGAACGTATTTTGCTGAAACTATTACCAAAATAAAAAATTTAATATACCTTTGTACATACATACTTATGAACAAACATATTATATGTAACTAGCTTAACCCGGTGTGCTTCGCTACCCCCAATCGTTATAAAATAAAACTGAAAGTATTTACAATGTATATTAACAAAAATTTATTTATTAAATTATTAATTAATTATTGCAATGCTTTAGGATATACAATGTTTTTAGTTTTTCCATCTGGAGCATAAACATATACATAAATCAGTGGGTTTTCCAACACGCGAGCATGCAACATAAAGTTGTCCATGCGAGAAACATGGATTTGCCAAATTCAAGCCGCAGACTTGCAGAGATTGACCTTGGGCTTTGTTTATAGTCATCGCAAATGATAACCGAACAGGAAACTGCAATCGTTTGAAGTCGAATGGCAAATCAGTTGGTATCATCGGAATGCGTGGCAACAGTATATCTGTTCCTTTATACTTTCCTGTTTTAATGGTTAAAAATGTGGGTGTGAATCAAGACTTTATATAGCCTAGGACTGGTGTCAAAATTTAATGAAGATAGGTTTAGAAGTTTATTAGATATGGTTTTTATTTTTTTTTCTATAAAGGGGCGTAAATTTCTATTAAACGTATTTCTTTTCATCACAACTCAATATGTGGTAAATAGCATCATCCCTCGTCAAATGGTATTGGAAATAAGAGGATTTTAAATTTTAAGTTGTAGTGCCTGAGATTTAGTGATTTTAAATTTTCGGTTGTATGGCCGTGGCGCCGCCCCTTTGTTGACGATGAGTTCAGTTTTTACTTTTGCAATAAAGGGACGGGCCACGCCCACTGTTTTAACTAAACGTATTTTCATGCCAACAACATATATACCAAATATTATCGCCATAGGTCAAAAAATGTCATAGATAACACGATTTCAAATTTTGGGTTGTATGGGCGTGACATCGCCCCTTTGCCCAGTCACAATTTTAAATAGCCTCATGTCTCTTCCAGGGTCGCAGTTACATGCTGTGAAAATTTCAAGGCCATCGGTCAAGTGGTTTGGCCTCCTATAAGGCACAAATATATATATATTTTTTTTTTTAATAACAGTTAAATTAATTTAGAGATTATGACGCTCAACCATAAACATATTGTTTAAGATTAATTTTTAATAAGCTTAATTAATTTAAATAGGGTGAATTAATGGGTTTGGTCGTGATTAGACAAACAAAACAAAAATAAAATCAAACAAATCGGTCAAGTAGTTCTCGAGTTTTAGCGAGATTACATTGTTACTTTTTATTGTTTCATTTTATTTCAAAAAATTAATAAGAACAGACATTTCAATCAAAACAAATAATTCAATAAAACAAAAAACTCCATTGTAACAAAAACAAAGGGAAAGAATACAAAAAACCAAATCTAAAAATCTAAAAAAAAATTAAATCGATAGTCTTAAAATATCGATAATATCAATAGGAAAAATATCCATATCGATATTATTATTATTTAAAATACAGTTATGAAGACATGTAACAGCAGCTATACACACACAGTTTTGTGCCGCAAGTTTTACTTGATATTATTTATTAGCGCTGAATTACAACAAGAATGGCAGATGGTATGGATAACTTAATTGTCCTTTTTTACTGCTAATTAGGGAAAGGCCAATTGAAAAATAATATCGATATATATCAAATGGATATTTTTTAAGAGTATCAATATTTATTATTTAAAAAATATCGATATATCGAACGTTTTTTGGTGAAACTATTACCAAATTGAAAAATTTAATATACCTTTGTACATATATACATATTTATAAACAAACATTATATATGTAATTACATTGTTACTTTCAAAAAATTAATAAGAACAAAAAATTCAATTATAACAAAAACAAAAGGGAAGAATACGAGAAACCCATATGATATCTAAATACAGTATATTACGAAAATTTTAAATGGAAGTAAATAATACATTAAAAAGTACCAACTCTAACTAGAAATGTTTTTGATTGCTTAAGTCAAACCAGTAATCATCAGATATGGACATCAGGAGCACTCTCTGTTTTGTGTGCTCTCCTGTCAATCTGCTTCTTAAAAATGCCAATCAATTTAGATCTTCATATTAGTTTAAAAAACATATGACGCATGCAGTGATGCCAATTATTAAAAAAACATATTGTTTGAAAAACGGCTAAAATTTCGAGTTTTCAATGAAGACTGACTTTAAAAAATATCGAATTCGATAGTCGTATTTCAATATCGCTATTTTAAATATCGGCGATATATATCGATTATTTTTTTTAATATCGATATTTTGATGTATCGATATTTTTCCCCTTTCCTATTCTGGATCCTTATGAGAAGGGAAGTTCAAATCCAGTTGTTCGTCTGCCTGTTGAAATGGGGTTTCCGAAGCACCCAGAAATGATGGGGTTGGTTGGTGTATATTTCTGTCAGGTATTTTTATTTTAAATTTGCTATTGTAATTCAGCCAGATCGGTCCAAAAATGGCTGATATATGAGCCAAACACCACGACTACCTCTAATTTTTTCCAAAAATCCCTTGCTGTTGTTTTATTTTTATTACTTTTTTCTGTATATCTGGAGCCAAGTTTCCAAATTAGGTACAAACATTTAGGTTATCAATACACACCATCCCACAAAATGTGGGCGGCATTGGAGAAGTGAGCGTGATACCTCCCGAACAAAAAATATCAAAAATTGTATATAAACTTGAATTTTTGGACTGTCATATGACCTATGGCTACACATTATGTATTAAAAGATCGGAAATCTTTAGTAGAAAATATTTTCTGAAAATTTCGGAAAAATGGGTTCAGATTCGAAAAAGTTATGGTCAAATAATTTTTTTTTTAAATACGTTGTATCGGGAACCATAGATCTTCCCGAGTCCAACTTTTAAAGTTAAAATTAATGGAAAATTTGTTCTTTAACACGTTGGTATATAAATCTGTCAAATCGGTTACAAAATGGGCAAGTTATGAGTAAAATACTCATTAAATGGGGTAAAAAAAATTAAACTTTTAGGGCTATTATATGTTCTATGGATACGCCTTATATATCAAAAGATCAGAAATCTTTATTAGAAAATATTTTATGAAAAATTCGGAAAAGTCGGTTCAGATACGATAAAGTTATGACCAAATTATTATTATTTTTTTTTTTTTTTTTTTTTTTTTTTTGAAAAATACCCATTTACGGGAACCATAGATCTTCCCGAATCCAAGTTTTATAACCCACGTAAATGGTAAATGTCTTCTTTAACACGTCGGTACATAAATCTATCAATTTGGTTAAAAAATTGCTTCGTTATAAAAAAAGACTGAAATCCCAAAAATTACTCTTTTTTTAATACCTTTCACCACAGATGAACAATATTGATTTTATACCCTATAAAGTATATATATTCTGGGTCCTTATGAGGAGAGAAGTTGATTTAACGATGTCCGTCTGTCAATCTTGCGTTTGAAATGTGTTTTTCGAAGGCTCCAGACATGAAAACGGCTAGGTTGTCTTACATTTATGTCACATATAGTCCACCATTTCTTGCTATTAAAATTCAGCAATATCGGTCGATAAATGGCTGAGATATGACCAAAAAAACCACGACTGCTTCTAATTTTTCCAAAAAATTCCTTGTTATACCCTTCACCGAAGGTAAGAGGGTATATATAACTTTGTCATTCCGTTTGTATGTTCCAAAATATTGATCCTACACCCTATAAAGTATATATATTCTGGGTCCTTATGGAAAGCGAAGTTGATTTAACGATGTCCGTCTGTCCGTCTGTGTGTATGTTGAAATGGGTTTTCCGAAAACCCCAGAAATTATGTGGACTAGGTTGATGTATATTTATGTCACATATACTCCGTTTAAGTTTGCTATTGAAATTCAGCCAGATCGGTCCAAAAATGACGGAGATATGAGCAAAAAACCACGACTGCCTCTGATTTTGCCCAAAAAATCCCTTGTTGTTGTTGTATTTTTTTATTTCTGTATATCTTGAGAACGGCAAGAGCCAAAGTTTCCAAATTAGGTACACACATTAACGTTATCAATACACAGCATCCCACAAAATGTGGGCGGGATTGAACAAGTGGGCGTGGTACCTCCCGTACAAAAAATATCAAAAATTGAATAAAAACCTGATTTTTTGGACTCTCATATGACCTATGGTTACGCCTTATATATCAAAAGATCGGAAATTTTTAGTAGAAAATATTTTCTGAAAAACTCGGGAAAATCGGTTCAGATACGAAAAAGTTATGACCAAAATTAATTTTTTTTTTTTAAATACACATTTTCGGAACCCATAGGTCTTTCTGAGTCCAAGTTTTATCACCAAAGTAAATGGTAAATTTATTCCTTAAAACATCGGTATATAAATCTGTCAAATCGGTTAATAAATGGCTGAGTTATGTCCAAAGTACTGAAATCCAAAAAAAAGTCTTTTTATACCCTTCACCGAAGGTAAGAGGGTATATATAACTTTGTCATTCCGTTTGTATGTTCCAAAATATTGATCCTACACCCTATAAAGTATATATATTCTGGGTCCTTATGGAAAGCGAAGTTGATTTAACGATGTACGTATTCTGTTGTCACTACTTTGAAAGTGCCGTTTTTAAATTTTGACTGCTTGCAGCGCTATTCTTAGCGTTGTACTACAGCGACTATTCTGTTCCCCACTTTATTGTTACCAATGTGGCTACCTCGTTCATTATAAAAATACATAACAAATAACTACAGGTTGTTTGAACGTCATTGTTATTATCAATTTATTAATAAAAACGTTGTTACTTCTCTTTCAAACACTTTAATTTAACTGCACTTTTATGCAGGCAACCACATTTGCGTACCTGCACATTTAGGCAGCTAAATACATTTAAGATAGCTGCATTCTTGCTCTATCTGCACAAAAAATCGGGCAAAGGAGATTGTGCAGCTATGTCAAAATTACGTATATTTTACTTAAAAATAAGAGTTTCTCTTAAAGTTTTAAATTTTCATTAGTATTGAAAACATTTTCTTTACAAACTGTAAATAGAACTTTATTGCGTTGTGTCTTTTAAACTCATTCGTTTAAGTGGTTTTAATAATTATATTTATTTTAAAAAATATATGTATTTTATTTGGCATATATTTTCATATTGTATTCTTCATGCCACCCATATGGAGGCGCTTAATGATCCCACTCTTGAAATTGAAGACAAAACAACAACGCACAGTAATCGAATCGATTAAAAAAATAAAATTTATTTACATAAAAAATAGGATTTGAGTCTTGATTGTTCAAGTGGCACTTGGCGCTTTGGTTTGCTCGTATAGGCTTGCAGATTGTTTCTTATTGTTACATTATGGTCAGATTTGTATCAATTTTCATTGAGTTCAACTAAAATAATATTTTTGGTATTTCTGTTTCTTATTTACGTACGTTGCCGTTTTTTATTTATCGTCAAGTGTTTGTTTTGTAAATGAGTGTTTAGCCGTGACTATATTGATTGTAAAATAAGTACCTGATTTTCCAAACTGAGCTGAGCAATTAGGCTTTGTTCAGAGCACGAGGTATTTATTATGTTTTTTTTTTTTAATAAAAAAACATATTAATATACATATGCATATGTATCTACAGACTACAAATATTCTGCTGTGAGGGCAGCTTATACACATATATTGTACATACATACAAGTTTAGTTTAAATTTTATATTCTCGACCAAAAAAATATAAGATTGTCATTGGAATTTTTTTATAGTGAGCCAATAACCCGTTTACATTACTCTATGTCTGCACCTTACATGAAATACAATAAAAACATTAAGCTTAGACTTGAGTTCAATGGTGTCTGACATGATAGACAGACTTGTCCTTAATATATGTACCCTGCAAATAATATTATACTACTTGATCCATTTTAAATAAAACGGACTACTACCACATGGTCCAATGTAATGCAATCATGGACCATGTCATTGTCAAAAAGAGTTTGTTATTAAACGATATGCAGCGTAACCGTTGGATATTTTCAAAACGTACCAAAAAAGGGAATATTTACAAAAAAAGTGGCACCAAAAAGGGGATTTAAGGAAAAAAAGAAGCACTTCTTTTAAAATCAGAATAAGTACTCCAAATAATGTTTTTCCACGTATTTTGTTAAATTTTTTTTAAATTTTAAATAACATTTTATAAATGGTAAAAAAAATTCATGGGCTAAAGCAATATTACCCCCGAAATAAGTCGGTTATCATAACTTGAGATCGATTTGACCGATTTTGTCAAAACAATTACAGATGATTATTAATAAAATTTTGGTTTTCAAAAATTCATACAAAAATAATAAGAATAGAAAGTTGAAATTTTCCTGAAAGCCACGTATATTACGAATAAAATACGGCATATATCATGAAAATCGTAGGACAAATGTTAATTTTAAGTATTATTCATTATTGTGGACATGACTTATATTTCGCACGAAATAAGTCGATTATTTAATCATGACTTGAGGATATTTGTACGATTGGATACAATAAACAGCGAATGATTTGAAATTAAATTCTCTAAGCCATCTTAACAATAGTTTTTTATATTTTACAACTACTGAAAACTAAACATGGTCACCTGGTACTGATTTGTTCGTCGTTCGCCGGCGCACGTTGGGTTGAAATTCCCAATAATGGCTCTTAATTGAAAATTAATATTTTTAAAAAGTAATCAATTACAGGTTAAAGTAAACAAAATTGTGCATCACTAACTATCTTTTTCATTTTCCTTTGTTATTTACTTTTCGAGTTGTGCGTTGTTAAAGTTGAACATTTTTTAAGTTTTTGAAAACAGTGGTAAAAATTGAAAAAAAAAAAAATTTTTTAATAAAATTTTTATATTTTAATAGCATAAAAGTAATATTTTTACAATGGAACCTTCAACCTCAGGTATTTGGAAACTCAAATATGTATCCCAGTTAAATATTTTGTTGTAGAAATATTTTTAATATTTTTTGGAAAATTGGTCTAAAAAACAATCAGCCTTATTACGGTTCTCGTTGTCGGTAACTTGTCGGTAACACAGTAAGTCGAATTTTGTAGTAGATTAAAGAACTTTAATTTAATTTACTTTAATCTACTACAAAATTCGACTTACTGTGTTACCGACAACGAGAACCGTAATAAGGCTGATTTTTTACTTTTAAGTAGAAATTCAAATTCGGTTTGGGCAAGCTTGGGTAAAGAAATTTTTTTTATAGTTTTCTATGATATGTCTACTTACAAATCATATAAAAACATTTTGCGGGTTTTTTGCGATAAGAACGAAAAAAATAGTTTTTCAATTTAACATCAAAGAAAAATTCGTGTATGCATGTAAGTGTGTACATACATATGTTTGGTATGTAGTTTTGTTATTGTTTATTTTTGTTAATTTTCTCATTTCAATATTCCTATTTTTAATATTATTACCCAGCAGTTCCAAACTGAAGGTCCGGCTCCAATACTGGTAAAATAACATAGGACTTTAACATGTACTTGTCATTGGATAGGCTAATACCCAGCGGGAAAAAGAAGGAGTATTGAGGCCTTCTAGAAGCCCTCTGTACCCCTTCTTTTGGATGTACAAGGCCTTCTTGCTCCATTCCATACTCATATCTTTTTTACACACGTTGTCATTTCGGAGAAGGCCTTCCGCTCTCCCTTCTTCAACAGGTACAAAAGAAGGGTAACGGGACCAAAAAAAAATTGATTTTGCTTTTGCTTGTGCAAAAACAATACAAAAAATGTTACTCCTTCTCTACTCCCTTCTCATAGAAGCGAGTGTGGAAGGTGTATCTTATCTTTTATACGAAAGAGCCGAGGCCTTCTGTGAGGCCTTCTTTAGCAGTAAGATAAGAATAGTAATTGAATCAAAAAATCTTTTAAGCAGGCCTTTAAAAAGGCCTGAAGTAAGAAGGTCTTCTGAGTTTTCCCGCTGGGTATGTTCTTTTGAAGCAACAGCGAACAGGTGCTTGACCTCGCAAAAGCACATGTTGAAATATCTAGCCTTTTAATAAGTATTGGAGATAGTCCTTCAAGTTTGAACTGTTGGGTATGTATAATTTTTAGTACTTTTAACAATTGTGACTGTTTTTTTTGAAACTGTGGTGTTATTGTCTAAAAGTGATGTGAACAAACACTACTCGTTACTCGGTACAGAAAAAAATACCATTACTTTAAACTTCTTATTTTAGGAACAAATTCTGGTATTTACATTTCCCGAAGAGAGCTTTATAATATAATGAAAAACGCAAACTCTATAAGAATTTATAATAAAATAAAGTTTTTGTAGACTGAATTAATTAAAAGGTACAATCCTCAAGATATGAAACATTTTAGAAACAGGTTTTATATTTTTTGCAATGATTTTAAAAGTCGATGGTTTAAAAGTTGCAGAAAAGAGAACGATTTTTTAAAAAATAACGAAAGTTGGCCTAATACCGAAATTTCGTTCATATCAGAAACAAAACGAGGAAGAAAACACCTTTCATTTGAAGAATGGAGCAAAAAAAACTATGGCAAACAAAACAACAAATTTAAGAGAATCAAATTCTTTGGCTATTTTGGCTCATGCAACCCAAATGGGCTTGAGAGCTTCTGGACAAATTGATGCATCAAAAATTATTCAAGATATAACAATTTCCCCAACAAAAGCAAAGAAATATAGAGAAAGTTTTGGGAAAGAAGAATCCAAAAAATTAACTGCTGAAGAAGCTCTTGCTGTATTAAAAGATCGAAATTGTCAAGGTATCAATACAATCAGCCTTATTTCGGTTCTCGATGTCGAAAACGACTCAGTAGTAGATTAAAGTAAATTAAATTAAAGTTCTTTAATCTACTACAAAATTCGACTTACTGTGTTACCGACAACGAGAACCGTAATAAGGCTGAATATCATTCAAAGAGTTGCTCCAGAAAAATTTCCGGCATATACAGATATACAAAATGCAAAAAAAAGTGCTATCCTAAACGTGAATGCATAAAAATTTGTGAAACTTCATCTGAAGTAAGTCTTCAAGGACTTTTAAACCATACTGTTGAGCGGTTAACAATTTTAAAGGAAAAAGAAGTTGGCAATCTGACTGATGAAGAATTACGTAACATTAAATTGTATACAAAGTGGGGCTTCGATGGCAGTTCAGGACACAGTTCTTACAAACAGGCATTTCATGGTTCTGATGCCGATGATTCTGCAGTATTTATTACATCTGTCGTCCCTTTAAAGTTAGTAGCCAATGATAAAATTATTTGGGAAAATCCTCGTCCATCTTCAACAAGATTTTGCAGGCCGCTAAAAATAGAGTTTAAGAAAGAGACAGCAAATGTTGCGAAACTTGAAAAAGAAAGAGTAGATATAGAAATTAAATCACTTGTTAATTCACCTGCTTTTTTAGGAGAAGGAACGTCCAAGTAAAACATGAACTTATGTTTGTAATGATCGATGGAAAGGTATGTAATTCCATAACAGAAACAAAATCAACTCAAAAATGTTATATATGTGGTGCCACGAGTAAAGATTTTTCGAGTGCCTTCTTCACTTGTCATATAAAATTCCAATAAAAAAATGGCAAGCAAGGTCCAAAGCAGAAAAAAAAAAATAGTGAATGAAACCAGATCAAAAATACAGGTCGAGTTCGGACAAAAAACCGGACTTATAGTTGACCAGCCAAAACCAGGGTTTGGAAACTCAAATGACGGGAATACAGCCAGACGTTTTTTTCCAAAATCCCAAAGTTTCAGCGGAAATTACAAAAATCGACGTTGAACCGATTGCATACTATTTTAGTTGCTGTATCGTGTGGTCATCAGATTAATGTTGAAAAATTTGGAAATTTTACTTTATCGACCGCAAAATACTTTGTTGAAAAATACCCATGGTATAACATGTCTCCCACTTTACATAAATTTTCAATAAATGGTTCGGAGATTATTACTCATGCACTGTTACCTATTGGTCATTTATCGGAGGAAGCGCAGGAAGCTCGCAATAAAGATTTTAAATCATACAGAGAAAAGTCCAATGAAGATATTTTCAATCGATTTTTAATAAGTTCTGATCCTATTATTAGTAATATGAGCAAACATTACAAAAAGAAAAGTAGCGTGTTGCCACAGCAGGTATTGGACCTTCTAATGTTACCTAAAATTTCTGAAGAAAATAATTCCGATGATATTTATTTTAGTGACAGCGAATATGAAGATTAATAATATCAAAACTAAAATGTAAATGTATTATATATATGTATATATTAATATTTATAAAAACTTTTTTAACCAATAAAGATTAGTATGGCCTATTTTCGGGAAAATTTTGTATGGGGGCTATACGAAATCATTTACCGATTCCGTCGAATTTTTGTATTCTGAGTTACTAACCTAAAAAAATCATATGCGTCAAATTTCATTCATTTATCTTTAAAAATGGAGTTTGCAAAGCAATTTAAATATTCATACGGGCAGACAAACGGATATCCCTGGAGTTTAAAAAAAATTTTTTTTTCAAAACTGATTTTTTTTAACTACTAATGACCCATTTAATACTACGAAACTAAAAAATAAGTGTTATCTGTAACGCCTGAATTAAGAGCCGTTTTTAACAATTTCAACCCAATGTGCGGAGTAAGAAATATAAATAAATCTATTGCAAAGTCGCCGCGTATGACGAATTTCGGCCGACGCCATGATTGTGTGTATTTTCATATACACAAATATGTTTTATTTTTGGCGACGAATATTCGCTACCAAAAATTCGTCGTTCGTCCCAGTTATGTTCCTAGCATAAAGTAAACAAAAAACACTAAGGCCCGTTTTCACAACTTACAGATGGCTTAAGGTAGGATTTTATTGGCCCTATAAAAAGTGTTCTACTTTTACAACTTTACTTTGACCTACCAAGTAGGATGAACCTTAATCTACTTTATCACTCACTTTACTTTAAAGTAAAGTTTAAATAATGGGACACCTTTTATATGGCCGGTTAAAGTCTACTTTTAGCTATTGGTAAGTTATGAAAACGGGCCTAAAGAACCTAACCTATAATTAAATATACATATGTGCTACAAAACCCTTAAGGTAGAAGTACATAACAGGCGTTAGAGCGCGCGAGTTAAATGTGTTTTTTTTTATTAAAACAACAAATTTAATTTTTGGTTTTTCCGACGTTCTTAAGAACGTACTTCTTTATTTTAATTGAATCTTAAGACTAATTTATTTAAATCTAAAAATTAACTTATTCAAGCAACGTAAGGATTTTATGCTTACGTTGCTGTTTTTATAAAATAATTTAGCTTATTTACCTGTCTGGCAAAATGTGGGAATGAAAAAAAAATAAAATGAAATCTTAAACTTCTAGTTCTCCTACACTTTACCAGAAGGTATTATTAATTGGGGTGATCTGGATGTAACTCCTCCACCCCTTGTATGAAATCCTCCCGGATTATCTATTGTATTTTTTTAGTATTTCTTCTACTTCGCCTGATAATTCGGCTCTCCTAGTTGCAACATTTTCTTTAATGGTTACATTAACATTATTTCTTTTAATAAGGCAATACAAAACTACAAACATCACAACGATTATAATTACTAACGTTGTACTTATACCATAAGAAACTGTTTTATGAAATTTAAGCTCCTCAATTTGCTTAATGTTCTCAAAATGTTCTGTTATGATCATGTATGGGCAAATGCAAAATGAAAATGCAAAAAGAGCGAACGATGTGTATACATACACATAAAACAAAGAGCATAAAACCAACAAAAGCAAACGTTAACAAACCAATACAATGATACACATGCAAGGCTTTCAATGTGGTGGTGCCCATACCTGCCCTGCCGTCAAATGAGTAGCTACCCTGCCGTCAAATTAGTAGCTAACTACAAAAAAACCCAACTTTAAGTTAGCTTGTATAGACTAACTTAAAGCCAACTACTACGCAATGCAACATTTACATTAACCAAAGTGTATACAAACACTGTGTTGTATATTTTAAGTAGTGAGAGCCAAGTCGTTTGCAAAAAAAATCAACGCTGTTATTGTTGTTATGTTATGACAATTTAATCTCATATTTACGCTCTTAATTGAGTAATGGCAAAAAACATAGTTTTTTTATTCAAAAACTAGACTGCCCCAGTAGGCTAGCTGGTAGTGAGCAAGTCTATCAGCGCCGAGGTTGCGGGATCGATTCCCGCCAGCGACTCTGGTTAAAAAAAAAGTTGAATAAAACAACTTTGATTAATAAAATAAAATAAAATAAAATAAAAGAAATAAAAGAAAATAAAATAAAAGAAAATAAAATAAAAAAATAAAATTTTTTTATTTTTTTGAAAGTATTCATCCAATGAATAACATTCATAGATCGGCCTTAACTTAAACTAACTTAACTTAAAGCTAACTTAAAGTAGTAAGTTTATAGCTAGCTACAAAAAGTTAACTTAAAGTTAATTAAAAGTAATGCAGAGTCGGACAATTGACTACTTCCTAGGACATCGCAATGTTAAAATAGTTAGTAAATTACATATAAAATAAATCCAAGTGTCAACCACCACTAGTTGAAAAATAGTTAGCTTTCAGTCAATTAAAAGTTAACTGAATGTCCGACGGGGTAACTACAAAAAAACCCAACTTTAAGTTAGCTTGTATAGACTAACTTAAAGCCAACTACTACGCAATGCAAAATTTACATTAACCAAAGTGTATACAAACACTGTGTTGTATATTTTAAGTAGTGAGAGCCAAGTCGTTAGCAAAAAAATCAACGTTGTTATTGTTGTTATGTTATGACAATTTCATCTCATATTTACGCTCTTAATTGAGTAATGGCAAAAAACATAGTTTTTTTATTCAAAAACTAGACTGCCCCAGTAGGCTAGCTGGTAGTGAGCAAGTCTATCAGCGCCGAGGTTGCGGGATCGATTCCCGCCAGCGACTCTGGTTAAAAAAAAAGTTGAATAAAAACAACTTTGATTAATAAAATAAAATAAAAGAAATAAAAGAAAATAAAATAAAAAAATAAAATTTTTTTATTTTTTTGAAAGTATTCATCCAATGAATAACATTCATAGATCGGCCTTAACTTAAACTAACTTAACTTAAAGCTAACTTAAAGTATTGAGTTTATAGCTAGCTACAAAAAGTTAACTTAAAGTTAACTGAAAGTAATGCAGGGTCGGACAATTGACTACTTCCTAGGACATCGCAATGTTAAAAAAGTTAGTTAATTACATATAAAAGTAATCCAATTGTCAACCACCACTACTTGAGAAATAGTTAGCTTTAAATTAATTGAAAGTTAACTGAATTGCCTGCAGGGTGGTTATGATATTTGTAAATTTTGGGTTAACATTTGATATACTTAAATTCTCAAACTTATTTAAGTTTGGATAAAAATATTTTTCTTTTATTATAAATTTTTTGTTGGAAAATGTTTGGTTGCGAATTGTTATACTACAATTATTAAAATTTATAAAAAAGTTTCCTTCCAATTTAAATTTTCTATCATCACAATCTTGATTAACCTTTTCGAAAAAAACATTCTTTACAATAATTGTTTCCTCGTTAAGACTTAATATAGATGTAAGGTTATTAAAATTAAATTTACACGTATTATAATAAGTACAATGATTAGTTATTTTCAATTTTCTTAAAGGTACATTATCTTGGTATGAAAAAGCTTTGTTATTAATTTCGACTATATATTCGTCATTTGCGTCTATTTCAATTTTGTTATTGTTTGGAATAGGTGTAATCATTTTTAAATCCGTTTTAATGTAATTGTCAGGAATTAGTACTGCAATAATCAATGAATTGTCACTATAAGTCATTATGCCTACTTTCAACATTTTAAGCTTATAAAAATCAATTTCAAACTTCTCTATTTCTTGTGTACTTACTTGGATGTATAATATTGCTTTTCGCTGAAACTTTTTTTAAGTTTTGTAAGTTGGTCTAAGCAAATTATCTCCTGTTATTGGATTAATCCGTAGAGTGGCTTGTTTCAGCTGAATGTTCATCAATAGGATCAGCATCAGTGATATTGTCTGAAAATTTGAATGGTCTTTTAATGTTTGATACATGAACATTTTCTAAAGGTTTTTTGATAAACTTTGGCTCTTGTTTATGCCTTAAGCTTTTATAATTTTTTATAAAGCCTACCTTCCTATTTTCTGTATAGTTTTCACGATATTTATTTCTTTTTTGAACTATTTTGAATTTAGTATCTTTTAGTCTTTCTTTTATAATGCTACTACCTTAACCCGGTGCGCTTCGCTACACTGCTTAAACCACTTCTTCAGTTGAGAGATATTTAATATATGCATCCTATGGAAGGTTTTCCCCCCTGCGCCTTCCCGCTTGTTTTTTATTTTCAAAAGTGTAGTATACCATAGGAGTGACTTCTACTAAGTTTGAACATTCTTACTATAACAGTTCTTAAGATATGTGATATTAAACATTGGCGTCCTATGGGGGTAACATTTCCCCGCTGCTATTTTATTTCAATTTTGGGGTTCAGAAGATCATACTACAAAAAGTTTAATAAAAAGAGTGCAGCGGCTCTAAATTATATTTCTATCTATGAGGGGTACTGCTCCTCCTCTGTCCATTTCTACATTGAAATTTAAAGTTTGCCATAATAGTAGCTTTAACCACGTTTGAAGACTCTCCCTTTAATAGTTCTTGAGTTGAGAGATATTTAATATATGCATCCTATGGAAGGTATTTCCCCCCTGCGCCTTCCCGCTTTATTTTTATTCTCAAAAGTGTAGTATGCCATAAGTGTGACTTCTACAAAGTTTGAACATTCTAACTTTAATAGTTTTTAAGATATCCGATATTAAACATTGGCGTCCTATGGGGGGTAACACTTCCCCCGCTGCTATTGTGTTTAAATTTTGGGGCTCAGAACATCCTACTACCAAAAGTTCAACAAATTGCTTGCAGCGGCTCTTATTAATATTGCTATCTATGAGGGGTACTGCTCCTCCTCTGTCTACCCCGCCCATTTTTATATTGAAATTTATAGTTTACCATAGTAGTAGCTGTAACCATGTTTGAAGACTCTCCCTTTAATAGTTCTTCTGTTGAGCGATATTTAATTTATGCATCCTATGAAGGTATTTCCCCCCTGCGCCTTCCCGCTTTATTTTTATTTTCAAAAGTGTTGTATACCATAAGAGAGACTTCTGCAAAGTTTGAACATTCTCACTATAAAAGTTCTTAAGATATGCGATATTAACCATTGGCGTCCTATGGCGGGTACCACTACCCCCGCCACTATTTTGTTTTAATTTTGGGGCTCAGAAGATCCTACTACCAAAAGTTCAACAAAATGCGTGCAGTGGCTCTTATTAATATTTCTATATATGAGGGGTACTGCTCCTCCCCCGTCTACCCCGCCCATTTGTATATTGAAATTTATAGTTTACTATAATAATAGCTTTAACCACTTTTGAAGACTCTCCCTTTAATAATTCTTCAGTTGAGCGATATTTAATATATGCATCCTATGGGAGGTATTTCCCCCCCTGCGCCTACCCGCTTTATTGTTATTTTCAAAAGTGTTGTATACCATAAGAGTGACGTCTAGAAAGTTTGAACATTCTCACTATTACAGTTCTTTAGATATGCGGTGTTAAACATTGGCGTCCTATGGGGGATTCCACTTCCCCCGCTGCTATTTTATTTTAATTTTGGGGCTCAGAAGATCTTACTACCAAAAGTTCTGCATAATGCGTTCAGCGGATCTTAATATATGCGATAATTAATATTGGCATCCTATTGGGGATACCAATTCCCCTGCCCCTATCGAAAAAATAAGTAGCCTATTTTATTTTTAGGGCTCACGTGATGTATCTGTAAAAATTACAGGAAAATCGGTTCAGTAGTTTAGGAGTCTATAAGCCAACAAACAAACAAACACACATACAAACATTTTTCATTTTTATATATATAGAAGATAGAAGATAGATAGATAGAAGAAGATAGATAGATAGAAGATAGAAGATAGATAGATGATCAATCAATTTATTTTGAACATCTAAAGGACTGCATTTTATTGTGCTGTGATAATTACTATTGTAGAATTTTATTGCTTTAAGAATTTGGGAATTTATTGGAAGTTTTTATTCCAAATTGAAAACTCGGATTTTTTCTGTTACTGTATTATTAAATCTTTTAATATCCGAATTACCAGTAGGGCTGTTTGGTTTTGTAAAATGATTGAAACTCCTTGGTTGTATCCTTTAGTCCTATGGTTAAAAGCAATGGCTCTTGCATCGTCCAATAATTTAAGTCTTGTGTATTTCAGAATAATGTCGGTTAAAGTCTCGTGTTCTCCTATGTGTGCCCTAATAGGCCCATCAATTTTTTCTAGCAGTATGTCTACCAGATCCCTGTCGATATTTTCTGGCCTATATATAGTTGGTTTAAATTGAATAGATTTCTTACTTTTATTGTACGGCAGTGATTGAAGATTTCCGCATAGGTCCTTCTCGGTCTGTACTCTTGTAAAATTCTTGCTTTAATTTCCTCCCAGGAGGCATTGTTTGGTAGTTCTCTCACTCTTTTACCAGCATTTCCGAGAATTTTTTCGTTTGCCACTATCTTGATGCAGAATTGAGCCAGAGTTTCATTGTTCCTGCAGAGAGCAAGATTTGCCTCAACGGCATGTATAAATGCTCTTGGGCTATGCCTTTCGTCAAGAGGCTTTAGGCGCCGGAACTGTTCAATGACGTCCTTGGCCGTCATATTAAATCCGAACTCATCGTTCAGAGGATATTGTTGTGGGGGTAGCTGTAGTTGTTGTGGATTAAGTTGTTGTATTTGTTGATGCTGTTGCTGTTCTTGTTGAGCTTGTTCTAGTTGTTGCTGTTGTAGTTGTTCCTGTTGTTCTTGCAACTGCTGTTGTTGCTGGATAATTTTTTGTTCCTGCAGCCGCAGGACCGCCTCTAATTCAGCGATCTTTTCCTGCATTGCCGCATCGGCTTGCTGTAGATCCCTGTTTACATCGAATCTACTCATTTTTTTTTTACAGTATCTTTTAACAAATTTCAGTTTTGTAGTTTTAATTTTCAGAAATTGTTGTTTTTACTGATTAATTACTTTTTACTTTGCCAATGTAAATTTTGTAGTCAATAACCTTGGTCTTTGTTTAATTTCTTAAAATTTTTGTTTTAAGTTTCTTTTTTTTGGGGTTTATAAATTTTTCACTTTTTATTTCTTTCTGAAAAGTTGTCAAGGCCAAAAGCAAATTTTAGTTTTTGCTAACCTTCGTTGTTTTTAGTTTTAATAATTCAAATGTTGTATATAAAAAAAAAATGTTTTATTTATTCTTTTTTTAAAAATAAATGTTTTTCTTCTCACAAATACATCTTCTTTAAAGTTATCTTTCTAATTTTTTTTTTGTTAATTTAAAAAAAGATTTAACACTTCACTCAAAGTTTTTAATTTTTTAAAGTTTAATTACGTGTATTTTTATTTGTTATTTAAAGCAAAACTTTTTTTTTTATATTTTCACTAAAGGAAACTTTGTGTTAATACACTTGGTTCGTAAACCGACTGCGCCAGTTAAATGTGTTTTTTTTTATTAAAACAACGACGTTCTTAAGAACGTACTTCTTTATTTTAATTGAATCTTAAGACTAATTTATTAAAATCTAAAAATTAACTTATTCAAGCAACGTAAGGATTTTATACTTACGTTGCTGTTTTTATAAAATAATTTGGCTAACACTCAATTCACATGAGGGCTTTTACGACGTCGTTTTATCTTGATTTCCTTTTAAAGCAACTTCCAAAATCTCTTTGCGTTCATACGATGATTTTTGGTTGCATGTCTTTTTTTTATTTACAGTATGGCCTTGATTATCCGTCATTCGATTAACCGGCAGCTTCAATTGACTGGAAAATAAAAATTTTTTTCATTGATTTAAATTACCTCTATTATCCGGCATTACCTCTGTTATCCGAAACTATAAACAAATTATCTTTTTTTCGTTTACTTTTGAACAATCAAAACAAATTTAAATAAACGAAGAAAGAGAATTTCCCAACGTACTGAAAGCATGTTCTGCCAAAATTACTTTTTTCCTCGTGTTTACATAATAATACATTATATATTTACATAAAATAAGAAACACGTCAAAAAATAAATAATCAAGAATGCTGCCGGTCGCGTCTATTATCGATAATCGAGGTCTCACTGTATTTTCAACCACACACTTCAAAGTAAGAAAAAGAATAAAACGTAAAAAGAAAAAGTTAAAAGAGAAATATAAAAAACGACATGAACAACACAAAACGAGTCGTTTTGTTTACCCCTCATTCTTCTCTACACCGCTCGCCAACAAACCAAAAGAGACGTCGACAAATCGACGTCGTAAAAGCCCTCATGTGAATTGAGTGTTATTTACCTGTCTGGCAAAGTGTGGGAATGAAAAAAAAATAAAATGAAATCTTAAACTTCTAGTTCTCCTACACTTTACCAGAAGGTATTATTAATTGGGGTGATCTGGATGTAACTCGCGCGCTCTGTAGACTTCTGTCAAAAAAAGTTAATGTGACTTGATTTTTTGGTAATTTATAAAAATAAATACCTTAGACGCTTGATTATAAAAACATTTATATTTTTTTTAACTAGCAATAAATTTTATTTAATTTAGCAAACTCAAATTAGTTTTTGGGTTTGTTTAAAATTTTTGCAATTTTTCGCGATGTTTGCGATTTGTTCCAATAAGTTGTCCGATTCTTTACAGCTTTAACTATTTATAATAAATAGCAGAGTATGAAAACAAACAAAACATTTCGCAAACGTTTGCAAAATGTACAAAACTATTGAAAATTTTTAAATTGTATTGTAAATGAGCAAAACCAAAACAAAAACTTTTCAAGTGTCAAAGAGAGAAAACGAAACAATTGGCTTTCCACTCATCTGCATTATTAAATTTACCGTTACAATCGTACATCTGAGTACAAAACAGATAGAGAAACGTTTTGTTTTGAGTAATTGATTTAGTTCTTGCTTGGTTTTTGTAGTGGCATAACAAGAGTAAAATCCACAATGCCTCGTCTTTTTTTTAAATTTATTTTTTTTTCTTTGAATTACTTTTTATTTAATTTAATTTGTTTTTTTTTTTTAATTACTATAGTAGTAAAAAAAAGCATTAATAAAAACAAAAAAACCTAAAAACCTCTTTTTATTTCACTTAGAAACAATAGTTATATATATATATGACTAAATATTATAGTGAGTAAATCAATAACCAAACGTTTGTCAAACGTTTTTACTCTAAATGTTTCAATATTGTTCTTACTCTTTTCTTTTCCAGCTGTGTACTTTTATATTAATGTACAATTTGCGCTCACGAGCAAAAATAATACAAAACAAAATGGCACAATCATTCTCATTGTTTTGGTTTTGTTTTTGTTTTACTCACTGCAAAGAACAAAACAAAACGAAAGCAAACGTTTCGTTTTGTTTGTTTTCGTACTCTGATAAATAGTACCCTTTGCTATCATGCCGCTGTTAGCAAATGTTGGCTAACTTCCGCTAATTTGGCCATTTTTAACGAATTTTTGCCATTCCTAATAGTCTAAGGGACTTTTATGGGTTCTTTGAAAAATGAAAATTTTTCGCGAATTTTCGCTATTTTTGCAAATTTTTTTTTTTATTATAGGATATTTTAATTTTTTTAACTGATTTAGCGATTTCAAAAAAATTTTTGCGTTTTTTTTCAATTTTGCAATTTTTGCGAATTTTAGCCATGTTCGCGATATGAGCGATTTTTATCTGTAAGGGTTGTGATTCTTTACAGCTTTAACGATTTTTAAAAAATATAAGACATTGCTCTTATGCCGCTGTTAGCAAATTTTTTGCAAATTTCCGCTAATTTAGCAATTTTTACCAAATTTTTGCATTCCTTATAGTTTTAGAGACTTTTAATCAATTTTATGGCTTGTTTGAAATATTAAGAATTTTCGCAATTTTTGCAAATTTTAGCCAAGTTTGCAATAGAAGCTATTGTTCCCTGTGATTCTTTACAGCTTTCACGATTAAGCAGCGGTTAGCAGACCCTGTCCCAATTTATTTGTCGTTAGTCTGCGTAAGAAATAGAAATAAACCTATCGCAGTGTTCGTTACACAGGACGAATTTCGGTCTACGCAATAATTGTGTGTATTTTCATACATACCAATGTGTTCTATTTTTGACGACGAATATTCGTTGCGAATAATTCGTCGTTCGTCCCAGTTGTGTTTCTAGCATTAGTACATAGATTAGTAGATAGTCAGCCTTATTACGGTTCTCGTTGTCGGTAACACAGTAAGTCGAATTTTGTAGTAGATTAAAGAACTTTAATTTAATTTACTTAAATCTACTACTGAGTCGTTTTCGACATCGAGAACCGAAATAAGGCTGAGTATTTGAGTTTTTTGTTTTTTAGAAGTGAAAAAGTATAAATATTTTATTGTATATAATTTTTGTAAAGTGAATCAGCCTTATTTCGGTTCTCGATGTCGAAAACGACTCAGTAGTAGATTAAAGTAAATTAAATTAAAGTTCTTTAATCTACTACAAAATTCGACTTACTGTGTTACCGACAAGTTACCGACAACGAGAACACTGTTGGCTTTACTTCTGATTCATTAAATGAACACAGTCGCAGTGAAGGCAAAAGCAAAACACGAAATGTTGTACACGACAAAGAACATCGGCAGTCGACATGTTCGGAAGTGTTTGGTTTGACAGACCAAAACTTTTAAAAAATCCCGTAGTTATCGAAGATGGGACGTTGTGTTTGTGTTTTTATTTTCCATATTTTTTTTAATAATACATGCGTTCATAAAAACATAAATATGTACATAAGTACATATTTACGGTCTAATTTATAAAAATTTCTTGTTTCAGCTTTAATGCTTACAATAGTTATCAAACACTTTTTGTTTTATAAGCCATTAATAAAAAGTCAGATTTATAAACGCTTAATAGGAGTGGATTAACAATTAAACGTTTATATTACTTTTGTATTTTTATATTGGCAACAACATGTTATTTTAATTGTAATTTTTGTAATAGTGATGCATACAACTGGGGATTAAACAATACGAGATCATACAACGAACGAATTTTAAGTGAATTTCTGTTTTGTTTTCAATTTAAAATGAACTTCTGTTTTATAAAACGTAATATTTAAAATAATTTTATGTTTTTTTTTTTTTGTTAATAAAATACATACTACATATTGAAATAGAAGCGAAATATGTAAATCATTTATTAGCAATATCAAATTTTTACTGCTCAAACTCTGTTGGTTCCACAAAAGATTAAACAGCTTTATGTTTAATGAATAATTTAACCAATTTTTATTATACATTTTTTATACGCAGATGATTTGAAAATAAAACCTCCTAAGTTTTAACAAAACATTTTTAGCCACATAGAACTGCCAAAATATTTTAGGTTAAAATGTTTTTACCTGGAACAATATCATTTTCCTCAATAGCAATGTTGTGAAGTACTGCTAGGGCGATAATCAATGTTTTCCCTTTTGCCAGAAAAACCGTCAACCCATCTAACAAGCAGCGAAATCGTTGCTTCCAAGCCCCAAAGCAACGTTAAACAGAGTTTCTAGTGCTTATCTGTGCAGCATTATATTTGTTCTTCTTTTCATTCTGTGGTTTGGATAGTGGGGAGAATAAATAAGTCTGCAGCTTATATCCTGAGTCTCCCAACAAAATACCTTTGAACTCTCCGCTTTCAAGTTTAATAGTTGACTCATTTAAAATACGGCAGTAAATCTACAAATTGTTTTTTTAACTTCAATTTAATTTGTTATAAGCGCTTTTTTGGTAATTGCTGAAATAAATTTATAAAGTTATAAATTTAATTTCGTCGGGAGGTTTCTGGTGGACACATTTTTACAAAAAATTAGTTTTAAATCAATTCTATATAACAATAATAGCGCCCTCTTTTTTTAACATTTAATCCCTTTTTTGATAGCTCGAATATATTAAGAGATTTTGAGTTCTAGCATTGCCTGATATCTTTAATTTTACAGTTCTCTAAACATTGTTTTGCTTCTTTCGTCACTTTTTGTGCTATGAAGCAAATTTTTGATGCAAAATTTAAAATATTATTGTTTGTAATTGCTGTGCTGCATGTTCCATTCAAAGCATGTAGAACAAAACATTTTTGTTCCGTGCGGCAAACAAGTAACTAACAGACGATACACTATGTGGTTTCTACTTTGTGTTTGCTTTAACAAATACTTTACCTATTTGAAAGACATTTTGAAATATAAGTGTAATGAATGGTTAAAAAAGGTTTGCAATATTTGAAATAAATCTTAATAGCTTTTTATATTTTATGCAAAAAGTTATAACGACTTTAAGTTTCAACAGAAAACATATCTAGCGACCCACATTATTTTAGCAAAAAAATCTATCGAGCAGTTTATATTTAAAATTAATTCAAACACTAGTTATCGTTTTTCTAGAGAAAAAAATTTTATGCGTATTAAACTTTTTTATTAAAATAAATAAAAAGACAAAAATGTTTAATTTTTCGTGCAATTATTAAAATTTTATCTTAACAAACATTGAAATGTCAACTTATTAAACGCTTAAAGTAGGGTAAAGGCTACAATAAATATTTCAAATTTATGATATGTTTATTAAACGTTTAATAGGCTATTAAACATTTATAAATACTCTTTTTTCGACTTTTGCTTATTAATGACTTATAAAGCTGCAATGATGCGTTTTTAAATTAGACTGATAATATCTAAGCTTGTAAAATTTGCCATTAGCAATATATCCAATAACTCAATTCAATTTATGACAAACACCCACAACTCGCTATTCACATCTACCAAATCACCGATAATAAGTTTGGAAAAATGAGCGAACGTAAGCATTTTCCTACCTGACATCTTAAGTTTTAATGTATTTAAATGGTGTAGTTGTATTTCGGGAGACTTGTTTCCATATTCTAGTTCACTATAGTTAAAGTTTTGTTTTCTTTTATTTAAAAGTTCTAAATCGAATGACTTGTTTTTTAAGAAAAGTTTTATAATGTGACATAAATCATAATTTACAATACCTTCTAAAACATCATGCAGAATATCAGCGTATAAGTTTTCAGTTACTTGGTAACGGTTTATATTATTAAATATTGAATTTTCTCTAACACCTGTATTATCGGAATCAATCGAAGAAATATCATCGGAATAATTTGATAAATTTCTTAAATGATTTACGCTTTCTTCAAAAAGTGTTTTAGCTTGTTCTTTATCGACTTGACAGGTTCTGCAAAAATATTTCGACGAAAATGAACGTGAGAACCCCCACACACTATTTAACGCCAAATTATCTCCTAAATACCCAAGTACAAAAATATGGTTCTTTTTCCTTTTTTAGTAGTAATTTCAACACCAGTTTTTTCTAAGTCGTTCAAAACTTCAATTAATTTAAAGAAACATACATCATTTCCAAAATTTTTAACATCTTTTGATTTAAATAATGCAGCAATAAAAACGTTATAAAGTTTGAATTTTATAAAATCAGGAGCTGTTGGAAATTAATAATAAACTGCCAGAAGACTTGAGCAGTCTGAACCAAGTGGGTTATTTACCTCAAAATCATCAAAGTATAAAACATAAGGTATAACAAATTTATTGCAGCAATGTTTAGTTTTATTTCGCCAAATTTTACCATTGCAAAAATTTTTTAAAGTTGCGCATTCAGCTATGTTTTTCATATTATTTTCAAACTCGTCATATATACCTTCCATTTCAAAAAACTTTTGAATTTGAAACTTAATTGAAAACAATATTCCCTTTACTAAAACTTCATCAAGAAAATTTTCGTGACTTACAGCTTTATTCGTTTTTTAACGTCTTCTGCGTTTTTAAACGATTTGAAAGCTAATCCTTTGGAGTATACCATGGAGTAGTTTCAAAACTTTTCCACTGGGTTATATGGTCCATTCCTAGGACATCTTAATGTTAAATAGACCATGCTTTTTCAATGCGTTTGGGTAACCTTTGGACTAGTCCTAGTCTCTTATGGGCTATATTTTACATGCGTGTATGGGCTGGTCGTATTATTTGCAGGGTTTATTAAAAGAAAATGTACAAATTCACTAAAGCAACCTACATATATAACAAGCACCTAATATTATACTCAGTGCGATATGCATTTACAATATGTGGGCAGCTACAAATGTATGTATGTATATTGTAAAATATGGAATTCTGAAGATGACACCCCACCAAATTTTTGCATTTGGTCTAAAAGATATGTGGTTAAAATTAGAGCCCAACTCGGACAACGTTAACGTGTGACGAATCGCGGTCAAAGGTCACACGTAAAGTGGCTAAAGTTCGTGACGAGATTAACATACAACAATAAATTTTTATATTTTTTATAAGCCCTTACAAAGTTTAAGGGATTTTCCGGGAATTCCCGCTAAATATAAAACGATGCAAAAAAAATTTATATCAACAAAAAACAAATAACAATTTATGGCATCTATTAAATAAGTTTATCATTGCATTAAAAGTTTAATTTTCATCAAGAAGAGTCCAGTCAATGTAAATGTTTGCCCAAGGCGAATTTAAAAAGGTAAGTTCAACTCGTCAGCTGTCTCCATGGCGAATTAAAAATAAAATTCATAAGCGTCAAAATATAATTTTGTTTATGTTTTGCGCCTTTAGGGAGCAAAACTCAAATGAGCTAATAAAGAGTTTGATCTCGGTTATAGGTGAAAATTTGTTTTACGTAGCTGCAATCAAGCGTGGTAGTATAAACGAGACTATAATACAAGTAAATCATGAGAATGATTTTCGCAAAATAATTAACCAATTTGAAGCTGTTAAAAAAAGTGTTTATACATACAAACTGAAGAGCAGTAAAGGTCTTTAGGTAGTGATTAAGGGAATTGACTCATGTGTGGACCCAGAAGAAATTAAAACTTTCTTGGAAAAAAAAGGCTTCAAAGTAAAACATGTAGTAAATATTAAAAATAGGGAAAAAACCCTCAACCACTTTTTCGAGTGGAGGTAGAACCCGGCGACGTAAAGCTTAAAAAAAACGAAATCGATGATATTGCAAGCTGTACTTAACAAGCCATGAACTGTTTAAAAATTTGTTTTTGGAACGCAAACAGCATCCGCCAAAATAAAAATGAATTAGAATACGTTCTTAAAAATAAACAAATTGACGTCATGATGGTTTCTGAAACTCATTTGACCTCAAGAAATACGTTTAAAATCAATGGTTATACTCTATATGATACCAAGGACCCTCGAGACAGAGCTTGTGGAGGTTCTGCCATTTTAATAAAAAACCGAATTAAACACTACCTAATGTGTGTTCATCGTGAAGATTATCTTCAAGCAACGAACTTATGTGTTAAAGAGCTAAATCGAAACATAGTAATTTCATCTTTATACTCTCCACCTAGATTTTCAATATCAGAAAGCCAATATTGTGAATATTATATATCACTAGGACCCTGTTTCCTGGCAGCTGGCGATTACAACGCAAAACATACCTTCTGGGGGTCACGACTTATAACACCAAAGGGTCGTGTTTTATTTAATACAATTTTAATTTAAAAAAATTATAATTATACTTTGTATTATTACATGTCAAAAACTCAAGTAATATGTAAAAGTCTGATAGTGTGATGAAAATAACAAGAATTATGAAAAATGTTTGACAACCCATACGAATTCATCGTTTTTTGAAAAATTTCTAAACAATTATACTTTTCATTGGATCAGGGTTGCATTTTATTTCATGTGTGAGTGTTTATACTTTGTGCGATGGTGTGAACACAAACTGGCATGTTAAATTAGATTTTTTGACAGTTGCAACAAAACTCATTAGATTTCTATCTCACAAAGTATTATGGAATACGTAAGACTTGTGAGATAGTGTAATCTTGCCTTAAGTAATTGTAAGTGACAGCAAAATAAATAATAAAAAATACAAATGTAAATTGAAATAAATTGTTTCTCGGGTTTTAAAGCTTCGTTCACAATAGGCAGCAACATATTCACTGCTGTCACAATAGAGAAACAATTTTTTTTCGCAACAACACACATTTGCAATTAAGAAACCGTTTGCAATTTTTTCCCACAACAAAATTATGTATTTATTATTATTTTTAAAATATTCTGTTGAAATTTTTATTCAAAACTAAATAAAATAATTATTAACGTCAGTTTCAATTTCATACAAATTGTTGCTAAAGTAAAAGTAGACTCAACTTTGGTTACATTTTTAAAAAAATTTTAGTTACATTTTTGTTTTAAAAATGAAAGGAAAATATATGAAATACCTTGGGAAGAAAAAAGATAGAAGAGAAAACGAAATTATTTCTCTTATTGTGAACAATGCTTAAATTCATAAAATTTAATTTCTTCAAATTTATGTACATTAATGTTATTGAGATAATGCAATGGACCATGCAACACTAAAAACTTTGTCGTAAATAGCTGATAAACTGAACTGAAACAAAGAGTAAAGACCCTGGTACAATTAGAAGGTCTGCGCGAAACACCTGCTAATTTTTTGCAGAGTTGTGTTTTTCTCGTGCAATTGTTTTTGTAGCTATTGACACTTCTACCATTTTTTACACAAACAAATGCTTTTGATCTTGACATCTTGATCATTTTTTACGCAAACAAAAGGCGTGTTTTTCTATTGTTGGATTGTTGTAGTTGCGCGCAGACTTAATAATTTGGCCATGGTAAAAGGACTAAAGGCCCTGCGAATACATGTAAATCATATGTGTCAAACCATATTGAACTTCAGGAAACTTTTTGTTTAGTTTTATAAATCTGTCATTTGCTTAAGGCTAGTTTACAGGGTAATACAATGTATTACCACTTTGTAGAATCAAAATAATATGAAATTCTCTCCGTGTTTAAAAGAAAAAACTAAGGAACAAATCTAGTTTACCGACGCAGTTCAAATAAAAAAAAGTATGTAGGGTGATAGAAAATTAAAAAAAAAAAAATTAAATAAGAAAATTGGCGCAAACGCTTAGTTTTCGAGTTATGGACGTTTTTAGTTTTCATAGAAATATGTAATTTTTCCACTACATTTCTAAAGGTATATGGCCAATATATGTATCATTTTGAAGGTTTTGACTAGATCTTTCTGGATATATAGAATTTATTTAAAAATTTTTAACTCTTAAGCTCACATTACAGTTTTTGTGTACTAACAGTCTTATTTATAAACGCATCATTGCAGCTTTATAAGTCATTAATAAGCAAAAGTCGAAAAAAGAGTATTTATAAATGTTTAATAGCCTATTAAACGTTTAATAAACATATCATAAATTTGAAATATTTATTGTAGCCTTTACCCTACTTTAAGCGTTTAATAAGTTGACATTTCAATGTTTGTTAAGATAAAATTTTAATAATTGCACGAAAAATTAAACATTTTTGTCTTTTTATTTATTTTAATAAAAAAGTTTAATACGCATAAAATTTTTTTCTCTAGAAAAACGATAACTAGTGTTTGAATTAATTTTAAATATAAACTGCTCGATAGATTTTTTTGCTAAAATAATGTGGGTCGCTAGATATGTTTTCTGTTGAAACTTAAAGTCGTTATAACTTTTTGCATAAAATATAAAAAGCTATTAAGATTTATTTCAAATATTGCAAACCTCTTTTAACCATTCATTACACTTATATTTTAAAATCTCTTTCAAATAGGTAAAATATTTGTTAAAGCAAACACAAAGTAGAAACCACATAGTGTATCGTCTGTTAGTTACTTGTTTGCCGCACGGAACAAAAATGTTTTGTTCTACATGCTTTGAATGGAACATGCAGCACAGCAATTACAAACAATAATATTTTAAATTTTGCATCAAAAATTTGCTTCATAGCACAAAAAGTGACGAAAGAAGCAAAACAATGTTTAGAGAACTGTAAAATTAAAGATATCAGGCAATGCTAGAACTCAAAATCTCTTAATATATTCGAGCTATCAAAAAAGGGATTAAATGTTAAAAAAAGAGGGCGCTATTATTGTTATATAGAATTGATTTAAAACTAATTTTTTGTAAAAATGTGTCCACCAGAAACCTCCCGACGAAATTAAATTTATAACTTTATAAATTTATTTCAGCAATTACCAAAAAAGCGCTTATAACCAATTAAATTGAAGTTAAAAAAACAATTTGTAGATTTACTGCCGTATTTTAAATGAGTCAACTATTAAACTTGAAAGCGTAGAGTTCCAAGTTATTTTGTTGGGAGACTCAGGATATAAGCTGCAGACTTATTTATTCTCCCCACTATCCAAACCACAGAATGAAAAGGAGAACAAATATAATGCTGCACAGATAAGCACTAGAAACTCTGTTAAACGTTGCTTTGTGGCTTGGAAGCAACGATTTCGCTGCTTGTTAGATGGGTTGACGGTTTATCTGGCAAAAGGGAAAACATTGATTATCGCCCTAGCAGCACTTCACAACATTGCTATTGAGGAAAATGATATTGTTTCAGGTAAAAACATTTTAACCTAAAATATTTTGGCAGTTCTATGTGGCTAAAAATGTTTTGTTAAAACTTAGGAGGTTTTATTTTCAAATCATCTGCGTATAAAAAATGTATAATAAAAATTGGTTAAATTATTCATTAAACATAAAGCTGTATAATCTTTTGTGGAACCAACAGAGTTTGAGCAGTAAAAATTTGATATTGCTAATAAATGATTTACATATTTCGCTTCTATTTCAATATGTAGTATGTATTTTATTAACAAAAAAAAAAAAAAAACATAAAATTATTTTAAATATTACGTTTTAAAAAAAAGAAATTCATTTTTAATTGAAAACAAAACAGAAATTCACTTAAAATTCGTTCGTTGTATGATCTCGTATTGTTTAATCCCCAGTTGTATGCATCACTATTACAAAAATTACAATTAAAATAACATCTTGTTGCCAACATAAAAATACAAAAGTAATATAAACGTTTAATTGTTAATCCACTCCTATTAAGCGTTTATAAATCTGACTTTTTATTAATGGCTTATAAAACAAAAAGTGTTTGATAACTATTGTAAGCATTAAAGCTGAAACAAGAAATTTTTATAAATTAGACCGTAAGTATATACATAATTTATTTAAATAAAAGTGTAATACAAATTTTATTTGGTTTAATATCTTTAATTTTTCTAAAATCTTTATGGATGAAGTTTCCTGATGATCTGGCCTAAGCAACCAGTGAAATAGCTTATCCCATCAACAATAAATTTCAAGTATTTTTATCAAGAATAAAAACTGGGAATTAAACACGAATAACAAAATCTTTTACATTAAAGTTTTGTATTCCCAAAAATTACTTTTGATTATAAACTGGCAAGTGCACGGCCTAAAAAAACTACCTGGCAACATGCTTTTGCAAGTTGTTTTTTGCATTTTGTTTTTTCTTAACCTACTTACAACTACAATGAAGATGAAAATATTGTCGTTCCACAAAATCCTTAATAAAAACTTTATTTTCATCAAATTACACTTAAAATGTTGGTAATTAAATAAACTATTAGGTAAAAAAATAAAACATTCCAGATCTTTACTATAACGTAGAAAAAACACGAAATAAAAATGAAAATTTTTGAAACAAACGTAAAAAATAGGCAAATTTTGAATTTTGAGGTGCCATAACTCAGCCATTTCTTGGGCCTTTTCGGTTGGGCTCCACAAGGGTTTGAGTGGGACCATACACCGAAAAACACAAAAGTACCGTTATCTAAAAAACGGTATTTATAAAAAAAAATTACAGCGTTTTTCGTGTTCAGGAGGTCCCAATTAACTTATCTATGCATGTGGCGTTCTTGGTATTTTTCCAAATTAAAAATTTGTAAAGCAGTGTTATTTTCGTTTGATGTAGTGTCGTTATTTCTGAGTGTACCAGCCGATCTTGCATTAAGAATAATGGAAGAAAGATGGAATGAAATTACAATTTTCACTGATATGTCAAAGACACAATTTTTGAACATACTGAAATTTTGTATAAAAGAAAATAAATATTTTAAATATAACAATAAAATATTCTCTCAAAAGAAAGGTCTACCCTGCAAAAAAAAAAATAGATATCTAGCAGTGTTACCACCAGCAAAATTTAAAATTACACTTGAGATGAAGCAGAATTACCCGATTTAAATAAAAATGATATAAAATTAACATTTTATTTAATAAACAAACGCCTACCAAAAATATCACGAAAAATTTATTTAAAAGAGAAGAATATAAGTCATGCTATTTAGATTTGTATTTTAATTTAAAATAAATTTTTGTTTTATTAAAGAAATTTAAGAATTAAAATAAATTAAAAAAACATGACATTAAAATATTGAGTTCACTCCCACACTTGGTTGAATGTATCTCAGGAAAGATAAAAATGTTAATTTCCGTTCCTTAATAATGGATTTTGTAAGCCTTATAGAACTAGCGAAAGCATTAGCTGTCAAACGAACTGTCATACTACTCTAACTTTTCGACATTAATGATCAGAATGCTCTGGCAAATCATCATCAATAGATTTATGACTAAAAAACGCTACCAAGTAATCCAAAACAACTTCGTCATCGAATTGCGAAACTTATTGGCGACTTTATGATTTTTATGGATCTCATAATCGTCCATCTGTAGCTCGTTTCTGTATTTCTCGCATCGTAAAATTTCTTGCATGAAGTGTGAAACAAAAAATTTCATCGTTTCTCGATTTATGAGATAAAAGTGTTTCTGTATTTGAATGCGAAAACAGACACAACAAATTCTGTTTATACTGGAATATTTCCAGTACTTAAGTGTCAAATAAAAGCGAAACGTCACCAAAAGAAATAAATATAATAAAAACAGGGCTGCCAGATTTGTCGAGTTATCGTCATCTTGACGATTTTTTGTTCCGATATTAACAAAGTGACGTTTTGATGATTTTTTCTAAAAAAGTGACGAAAGCAAAATCAAAAATATTTTATAATTTTGTTGTTACTTTCTATAGAAATTCATCTTGAATTTTTAAATTTAAAACACTTCTATTTTGTGGCGTTGAAAATTGAAAAAAAAAAAAAAATAATATGAATGTCTGTAGAAAGCAAAAACAAATTTATAAAATATTTTTGATTTTATTTTTGCTTTTAAAGAAATTGTTGGCGTTGCGTTTTACACTATAAGCCCCTTAGTCTTCCAAATAAGATAATTGTAAATATTTTTATATGTTTGTTTATTAGAAAAAAAGATATCTTTAGAAACAAGGCTGCTTAAATTTTTATATTTATCCCTATTGTGAAAAATTGTCCTCGAAAATTGTTTGTTTCTTCCCTAAAAAATGTATCGGCAAAAGCAAAATTTCGAGGGAAAGTAATGGACCGACTTGGCTTATTTTGAACATTTAATACTTTTTATATACATATACAAAATATGATTGACTTTTTTCTGGATGTATTAAGATAAAACAAATGACTTACTTTTGAATTTGTTCTTTTTGGCACAACCCTTGTAAAATTCATTAGTTTTTCAGTAGAATTGTATGTAGTGCTTTTATGTGTTTCTGATTACTTAACATATTATTTTGTAGGCGAAGATTTTACTGGGTCTTTAACCCGTTTATTTATGAACCGATTTTTTTAATTTTAACTACAAGGTATTCTACTAAGTCTATTTCAGGTAAAAAAGAAAAAGATTATAGGAATAGGTAAATTCAAGATTTATATCTCAATTATTAAATAATAATTATTAAATACCCATGAACTTTAACTATGTTTTTGTTTGATTATTTTTTAATAAAAGTCGAAACAAATTTGTTTAAAATTGATTTTAAATTGCACGATTTTTAAAACAAAAAAGACGATCTTTTTTATTTATTTTCTCAGGAAATTGACGATTTTGACACAAATTTATCTGGCAGCACTGATTAAAACCAAAACAAGAAAAAGCTAAAAAAAATTTAAACTAACAAAATATAACAATTGTTTTTTGTTTATTTTCATCATATAAATTATGCATTTATCATTTATATTCCTTCTATTTTTTTATTTATTTAAAAAAAATAGTATATAAACATATTTTAAATTCAAAATATCTATATTTTGTTTTTCTCGCCACCAATTTCAAATGTGACTTATTTTGACAGTTCTTGAAAGAAACTTTTCGCAAAATATTGTTATAGAAACACTTTTTCTCGCATCCTTCCAATAATTGCTGGAAAATTATTTAAATGACAGATAATTCTCGCAAAAAAAAGATACAGAAACACTTGTGTGAGAAAAACCATTTTTTGTTTCATTTCACACCATTTTTGTTGCAATTCACACGTTTCATGCGAAGAGTTTTACGATGCGAGATATACAGAAACGGGCTACTGGACGGGGTTGTTAATGAGCAAAATTGCCGCATATGCACCAATCTACAACAGTCTGCATTGTATCCAGGAAAATGCACCGTTTAATCGCTGGTAGCATCATCGGATATAAAATTTTAAAAAATCAAGCCGAAATTCGACGTTAAATGCGTTTCGTCAGGGACAGTCAGGGTGCCTATATGCCCGAAATTATTTTCAAATGCTAATGCCATGTATTGATATTTCAAATCATTTTTTTTTTTGTTATTTAAACCATAGACTATGAAAGTTAAACCACCCTATATACCTTATCAAGTAAATAAAATTCCTTTAATGGTTTCAGACAACAGTCTCTTTTTTATCAGTTTATAACAGTTTAGGGCGTGAAATATTCTCCCAACTTAATACATTTAAAAAAAGCAAAACACAATTTTTTTTTTCTTTTTTGAATATTGGAAACAATTTTGCTAAGCTTATTATTATTATTTTTTTAGTCTTTTTCCAACAAACTTTGGGTTCTAAATCACTAAGACGCCCATATTTATCGAAATCTAAGAGTCCATCTGCCGACATTCATTATTAAACGATGAAAATCTTTTTTTAAAAAGAATCCGTGGATTTGGTTAAAAAGACGCCTTTTTTGGTATATTTTTTTTTTTTTTTTTTTGTGAAATCAAATCTTTTTATTATTTGTGTTTAAAAGAAAGAATTTCAAGTTACCCCTGATCTACACCTAAAAGAAATTACCCGCGCTCTACCCACGACAATAAAAATTTACATCCAATTCAGGCAATTACTCACAAAGTGGCAACGCTGGTATCTAGTTAATAAGACCAGGCAATAATCAAATTCAGTACAATCGTGACGATGGTGGTTAACACTACCAGCCGTATTCATAACAAAAAGTTAGCCACAGTACAACGAGCTGCTAACTAGAATGCCGATTAAGCTTCCCTACAAGAAGTGAATGAGCGAGTAGTCACTTTTTCACGTTGGTGTTAAGAAAATGATAGAAAGAAATGACAGGAAACTTGATTTCGGTCATTTCATTCTATCATTTTCTTAACACCAACGTGTAAAAAGTGACAACTCGCTCATTCTCTTCTTGTAGGGTTAGCAGCTTGTTGGCACAGAGTTAATTCATAATGATCTTTTCTCCATCTGCCAACTTTTAATAAATCAATTCTGAATTTTTATGATGCCACATTGTATTACTGAAAAATGCAACACGTTTTTCATTAACTGAATTTGTAATTTTGGAACAAATCTAGTTTACCAACGCAGCTCCAAATAAAAAAAGTACCTAGGGTGATAGAAAATTTAAAAATAAGAAGAAAAAATTAAATAAAAATACTGGCGCAAACGTTTAGTTTTCGAGTTATGGACGTTTTTAGTTTTCATAGAAATATGTAATTTTTCCAATACATTTCTTAAGGTATATGGCCAATATTGGTATCATTTTGAAAGTTTTGACTAGATCTTTCTGGATATGTGACGCGCAAAATAGAAAGGAACCTAAGGGTAAAAACTGGTTTTGCTCAGGAGAGCCATTTTAAAGATTTAAATACGTGTATCTTTGGTGTACCATCACATCATTAAACGCGCATATCTCTGGGAGGGAACACTTTTGGGGGATGGGATCGGTCTCATTAGATGCTCAGATGTTGTCCACATCAAAAAAAAAAGTGATAATTGATTTTTTTACCCTTAGGTCCCTTTCTCTATGCGCTGTGACATATATAAAATTTATTTAAAAAATTTAAACTCTTAAGCTCACATTACAGTTTTTGTGTACTAAGGCCCCTCCTATTACGGTTTACAACTCAACTCAGTTGAGGATTTTCTTCTCTTTAGTAAATATAACAAACACCGGCTTCGCTAACTAAAGCTTTTCTGCTCCTAAAATATACTTAAATTAACCTAAAGAAAAAAATAATGTGTGAATACAAAAACAAAATATATATTTGCAATCGTGAGCAAATTACCTCTAATTTGAGTACCCACACATATCACTAAGTGAGCGGGGCAGTTTTTTGGTTCCAGGGGGCCCCACGGACCTCAGTCGCCTTAAATTTTAATTCTGGTTGTTTTCTTTTTTTTATTCTGAATCGGGTGGTATATTTTTTTTTTTATTTTTTTTTCGTAGCCCCTTAAACTGCACTTCAGCCAAATCACATATAAATACATATCTATGAAAACTAAAAACGTCCATAACACGAAAACTAAGCGTTTTTGCCAATTTTTTTTATTATTTTATTTTTTCTTCTTATTTTTAAATTTTCTACCACCCTAGGTACTTTTTTTTATATTTGGTATTCGGTAAACTAGATTTAAGCCGTAATTTTTTCCCTTTTTGTTTTTCCCTTCACATACAAAAATTTTAAAAAGTTTTTTAAATTAAAATAAATTAAAGTAAAAGACAGTAAATTAAAAAAAAAAACATTTAATTAAAAAAACCAACAAAACTGTTTGACATTAAACGGCTGTTTTTCACAAGTTGGAAAACGCTTGGTAGCTCGTTAACAAGATTTTAGCAAATCGTTAGCCAGAGTTTGGTTAGTGTTTTATGAATAAACTTTTTGCCAACTTCATGCCAAATTTTCAATTTGAATACGGCTGTACATAGCTAATAAGAATTTTTCTGTGATTTTTTTATTACAAATTTAGTAAGTTCCAAGGCGAATTCAACTACAGGTGGTGTCGGAACTACAACAATCCAAAAACAACAGAAACAACAAAGGGTTTTTTGCATTGCGTTGTTAGTGCCATTAGCTCGAAACGTCAACTATTATTAGCAAAACAATAACAAATCAAAACAAATAAGCTCGAACTGTCAAACTCAGATGCCGTTTCGACACCACCTGTAGTTAATTCGCCTTGGTAAGTTCTTGTTATTACGGTTTGAATTTTTGTGATCTTTATGTTTATATTGATGTTTTAAACTTATGTATATTGTTGTTCAAGGAATATCGAAATTTTGGAGTTATTTAAATAAATAAAATAAAAAACATTATTAAAAACCTATGACCTCGAGCTTGAGTATTTATTTCTTTGAGATTCAATTAAGAAAAGTTCGAATAAAAAACCAACTTTTATGGTGACTGAACAATTTTGTATGTTTTGTTTTCGATATGTAGTTATTTATTTAAAGATGCAAAAAAAAAAGTTAAAAAGACTATGGGCCTGTTCGTCGATTTCGAAAGAAGACTTCGTTAACAAAAACAAATTATAAACAAGTAAGAAAGTAAAGTCGGTCAAGCCCGTCCATATGATACCTACACCACAGTTTTTAAAAACACAACATGCTTATGTGTCCATATTAATATGGAAATATCTATGTTTGTAAACTTCATTAAAATCGGTTTGAAAGTTTGTGAGAGGCAAAAATTGCCCCTACCTCCCCTTGTTGTACTATTTTTGTAAAACTTCATAGCTTATGTGTCCATATAAATATATTTCTATATGTGATTTAAGTTTCATTTAAATCGGTTTGATAGTCCCAAGTTTTATCAAATTATCTTCAAAACTGCGACCTGTACTTTGAGCACAAGATTACATGGACTGCTAGCCAGCCGGACGGACATTGTTAGTTCGACTCAGAAAGTGATTCTAAGTCGATCGGTATACTTTAAGGTACGTCTAGGACATTGATGTCAAAAATAAAATTCTAGTTGTATTTGTGAGTAAATAAATTTAAAAAAAAGTTGAATTACCCAACTAACCATTCCTTAAGCGAGATATAACTGAACTGGAGAATGAGCTTGTTAAAAAAATTATTTTGTTTTTTAATTACATGTGCTTAAATTGTTTACACGGTCGGGGGCGGCAGCGACCACCCGTTATCATGAAAATATGAGTGCGAGTATTTTTCTTAAATTATCTCAAAAACTATAAGGAATAAGAAAATTTTGTTTAAAGCTTTTTTATAGATAAAAATATTATATAAAACTTTCTCAAATAAATTTTTGTTCTTAATTGTTTAACTAAGTTATAGAAAAACAAGTAAGAGTGCTATATTCGGCTATGCCGAATCTTATATGCCGTTCGCCATGGTTTGGAAAGAACAGAAGTTTATATATTTATCTTAATATATGTATATATATATATATATATATATATGTACATGTATATTTATATTATATATATCGTTTAGTTTTAATAATCAGTATTGTGGTTATTTTGTTGAACTATTTATGGTTTTTAATCCAAATTGTTTTTTTTTTAATAATTTTAATTAGGCTTAAGTTCATTAAATTTAATTTTCATTAAATTATTTTTATGAAGAAAGGATTTTTACAACATGAAAATCAATTAAAATTGTTATTGATAATCTTTCATTCTTGACCGTGGCCGGGGCTCGAACCCGGGCCGGCAGGTTACCATGACATGTTTCGATCGCAACCACTCGATCTCCTCAGAAGGATTTGCCGTTTAACACTCGCAGCCATCTACGACTGCTGACGTCAATAGTCAAACATCAATCCTTAAACCAAATTGTATTTTAACCTTTGGTAGATCGAAGTTTGCTTTTTTGAATGATTATCCATTTTAATTGATTTTACATGTTCTTCCTTACTTCTGTTTTTTCGTACTTTTGTCAGAAGTAAGGAAGAACATGTAAAATCTATGGTTCCCGAAAATAGGTATTCAAAAAAAAAACTATATTTTTGACATTACTTTTTTTTACCGATTTTCAGAGTTTTTCAGCTAATATGTTCTTCTAAAGATTTCCGATATTTTGATATCTTAAACGTATGAATAGGTCATATTACAGCTCTAAAATTTTAGTTTTTATAAAAATTTAATGTTTTTTAGTCCTTTTTTTGAGTATTTTGCTCATAACTTAACCATTTTTAACCTATTGGGTTATAGGTTTATATGTATATATACGTACATAAAACACATATCAAACGTAAGACGGACAGACGGACATCGTTAAATCAACTTATCTCCTCATAAGGACCCAGAATATATATACTTTATAGGGTCTAAGATCAATATTATAGAAATTACAAACGGAATGACAAACTTATATATACCCTTTTCCACCTGTGGTGAAGGGTATAAAATAAATAAGCATTAAGTTATTTTTTCTTTAAAGCGTAATAACTTTTTTTTTTAATTTTAAGACAAAAAGATATTGAAAATTAAATGATTAAATATTTTTCGCATAACATTTTTCTTTTGGTGGTTATGGCCTGTTGGGTAGTAAAATAAAAAACAAGCAACACAACCGCTACACATATGTAATCGTCGCTGACAAATCGACGACTGAATCCCCGCAAATAATAGGACCAGTCCAAACACACGTTTAAAGAGTAGCCCACAAGGGACTAGGACTCGTCCAAAAGTAACCCAAATGTATGGAAAAAACATGGTCTATTTAACATTACGATGTCCTAGGGCAGGACCATATAACCCAGCTTTGAACTACAAAGGAGTAGTTTTAAAACTACTCCATGGTATACTCAAGAGGATTAGTTTAGAAGTCGTTTAAAAACGAAAGCACGTTGTTAAAACACGAAGACATGTCGTCTCACTCCAAGGACTTTTTAACAAAGACATGGTCTATGCTTGCATTACATCGGACCAGTCCATGGAGTAGTCCATTTTATCAAAATGGATCAGGTGGTCCAATATTATTTGCAGAAATGAAATAGAGTAAGAATGTAGGGGATGTTTTGGCTAGCGCAATTGTGCTATGAAATTGAATAAGTTTGACATCAATGGCCTAGGACCAATATTTTAAGGCGTTACACACATCAGCACAAATGCATAACACCCTCTCCACTATTGTGGTGTGGGTATAAATATTGTTTTTGTTTTACATGTTAGTTAAGCGAACTTAGGGTTCATTCGGTATCGACGATCAGGCCAAAAAGCGCCCATTAGACGATCGTACTTGGTATGTGAGAATGGTATGCTATCATACTCGTGTAATAGCGAAAAATACGTGTGATAGTTTGGTATTTTGAAAATCAAAAATTTTTGATTTTTATGTATGCCATCATACCATCATACTCGTGTAATAGCAATTCTGACATACTCAGTAAAAATTTTATTCTAATTTTTGCTGGCAAACGGTAACGATGGCTTGGCTAGAGCGCGCATTTTCAAAAGGTTTATTTGAGGAATATGAAACTGTGCCAGAATTATGGAACATAAGAAGTTATATATACCATAACAGACATTTAAAGCAAAAAGGTTATAAAAAACTTTTAGAAAAAGTAAAAACAATTGAGCCGGAACCAATAACTAAAGAAGTAAAAATAAAAAAGAGCGAGTTTACCTGGAGGAACATGTCGCAGTGACACTGACTGCGTTCTCTTTTGGTGTTCCTTCTTAATAAAGGCAGAGTTAACCGAACGTCCACGTCCCCTAACGGAACGTCTAGTTCGTTTTGTTATTTGCAAACAATGTAAATGCTTACTGAATTTAAATGTCACGTTGACGGAACGTCTCGATCTGTATAAAATAGATTTTTATGGCGTTGTTACGTGACAGTTGTAAAGCAGTGATGGGCTGCTTGTATGTTTAATTGAATGCGGGTACTTTTGTGTTTTGTTTTATGTATACTATTGCTTTTTGTTTATGTATGGGAAACACATATGGGCAAATCCCAGAAACAGTCCACCAACCAAAAATTTTTCAAAGTAATCCAATTTAATTTTTTTTTTAATGGAATATTAGACTAGATGTATAATTTAATTTTTATATTAAAAATATGTATTTCGATGATCATTAATACAAAAATGTTTACCATATCCTACCCCACCTCTGATCTCTTAATGTTATGCATGAATTTAACATTATTTTAGGTGTTCATAAAATTTCTTCAGTGGTATTATAGATGGTCCAAATAAAAGCCATATTTTAATTACTCAATTCTCTTCAATTTTGGTACAAACATTTTTTGTTTACTATTTTGGAAAGATTGAAATTCGGTATGAAGTGTCAGGTCCATATATTTAGCGTGCGTCACGAAAAATTATGTTTTTTTTTGTATTGTGGGTAGAATAAAATTTTTTTTTCAAGTCGATTATAATTTTACTTCAGGTGCATTACGTGCTCTTAACCTAAATAAAAATTAAAATTCCACAATACAAAAAAAAATAAAAAATTTTATATTCATTATGTAGCGTGCGTCACGGCTTGAGTTCCCCAAAAAATTTCATTAAACCCCTTTTCAATTGTTATTATGTATGTACATAGCATGTATTTTGTTTTCGTATATCTTTGCTTCTTAACTGCACATCTCCACCAGACATTTTTCTGTTATACCATACGTCAAACTCAATATAAAAACAACGATAACAAAAAATTTTAGAGTTTTTTTTATATAGAGTTTGACGTATGGTATAACAGAAAAATGTCAGGTGAAGACGTGCAGTAACTATCACTATTCTTCTACGAATGAGCGAAGCAACAACAACTTTCGAATACTTTGTTGGTATCAAGGCGAATTCACTTCTCTACTGAATTCGCCTTAGTAGGTACAGATTTACTACCGTTATCTTAAACGATCAATTTGATGTAAGTTGATCAATTTAAGAATTACATTAGATTATCGGTGTTTCGCAAGTTACAATATAAAAAAGCTGTTAAAAAATGAAGACGTGTGCAGAGCGTGCTCGAAATTATCGTAAAAAAATACAATCAAATGAAAGTTTAATGCAAAAAGAACGTTTAAAAAATGCGAAAAGAATGAAAATTTATAGAAAAAATCTTAAAGAAAAACTTAAAAATGATGCTTCGTTATCAAAAAAACTTAAAGCTGACAAGCGAAACCGTATGGAAATTTATAGAAAGAAAAAAAATCTACAAAACCAACAAGGGCATCAAATTACATCGTGGGATGGTGTATATAAGTGCAAAAATACCTTATTCAAGGCCTTGAAAAAAGTTGAATTAGCTTTACCAAAAGACATTAAAAAAAAAAAAGTGATTTGTAGAATGCTCACAGAAAAATACTTGACAGAGGAAGCTCAAACAAAAAATACGGTTGACGAAGAAGTGAAAATGATTTATGATTTTTACAATAATGATGAAGTTTCCACGGAAACTGCCGGAAGAAAATCAACACTTGTATCAAAATCAAATAACCTTCCAATATCTAAACGGTTCATGGTTATCACAGTTTCAGAGGCATATGAATTGTTTAGAACAACGTTTCCAGAGACAACCATTTCACGTACTAAATTTTATAACCACCGACCAAGACACGTGGAATTAACTAGTAAGCTTCCACATAACATGTGTGTTTGCCAGTATCACGCAAATTTTTCATTTCTATTAGAAGCTATGTTTAGCATTTTTCCTATGTTCCCATCTAATATTGGCAGCTTTTTGAAAAAAGTGTGTTGTGACGAAGCCAATGAAGTTTGTATGACGAACGAATGCAACAAGTGTATTACAGATATTACAGAAGTTCTTGTCCCTTTAATTTACATGAATCAGCTCGAAGAACTTACTGAATGGAAGCATTGGAGATTAGTTGATAAACGCATGGTCCTTAGTCATACAAAGGGACCAATAACTGATTTAATTAATGAATTGGAATCTCAGTTAACTTCATTTAAACTGCACACCTATGTTAAAAGAACTCAACAAAAATACTTCCAACAAAGGAAAATATCTATTAAAAAAGATGAAGCTGTTCTGCAAATCGATTTTGCGGAAAACTATAGGCTCCTTAAGCTCGATTCACCCATGCGTTCCGAACAAAATTTTTATCCGGACAAAATTTTTTTTATATTGAGTTTGACGTTTTACTTTTGAGAGAGAGAGCAAAGATTTTGTTCGGAACGTTTTTTCTTGAATTGGTTTAATTTTAATTCTTGTTCCGAACAAAATTAACTGAGATGCCACTTTTTTTCAATTTGTACATAAAAGTTGAATTGAGCTGCCACATATTACATTTTTCGTTTTGTGCTGAATAATTAAAAAAAAAATTAAACAAAAGATGGATGTTAAAGAAAATATTGCCCTGAAACTAATTGAAGAAATAAAAAAACCAGGAATAGAATGTATTTATGATATGGGCAATCGTTCATATAAAAATACTTACCTTAAACTAAATATATGGACGGAAATAGAAAAATCTATTGGAATGGGTCGTAAGTAAATTTTAAATGGTAAATTTTAATCACCCCTATCGTGAATAATTTTTCCCTCGTAATTTTTCCCCTTTTCACATATTTGCGATCATGAACAGCTCCCATGAAAAAATGTAATTCAAAGGAGAATAATAACGTGAAAAAATTTTCACGGGAATAAATTCCCCTTATCGTGAAAAGTTTTTTCCCTCGTAATTTGTTCACATTTCCCTTAGATTTTCTCACTTTATTTTTGCTAGTGAATAGAACGTGTATGTTAGTAGTTCCTCCTATAAATCGAATATTAAGGGCTAGATCCGTTAATAAGGCACAAACCGATATATTGGTCAACAAAATGGAAAACAACAGGTTGATTGCCGCCGGATTTGTGAAAGGCTTGGTGGCAGAATTTTGGAAAATATTTTACTACATAAAATTTAAAAAGTGCAAAAAACTAACGTTGTTATCAACCTATCGCTCCAATACTAATTATTTAGATTTATTATTTTAACTTTCCTTTAAAATATATACGTGTATATTTTTAAACGAAAATTTCAATGATTTTTAATTTTTTCTAATTTTCTTCTTTTTTACATTCACTGGAACAGATAGCATGAAAAATTTACCTTAATGTTAAGGACAACTTTTCTGCCGGCGTAATATGCTCTGGTTTACGAATAGGTATACCACGCAAATCAGGCCCTAAAATTGCAAGGATTTCATTGTCAGGGACAAGTGTGTGGAAAACACCGTTTGTTCTTCTTTTCTGTAATATTTTTCTTACTGCTATTCTTTTTACTTTCAACATTTTTTGATAATTTTTTTTTGCTAGTAAATGGGTTTTATGCAATTCAATTAAAAATAATAAAATTAATTTTCTTCTTTCGTCCATTTTCTTTAACACACTTTTATAAAAAAAAACTAATAGTTTGCTAACTGTGCTGCCACTTTGTATAATCGTTTACATCTGTAAACCATATGGTAGCTTTGTTTGTCCGGACAAATTTTCCGAGATGGGTGAATCGTTCTGCAGAACACTCTCTGTAAAAAAATTATTGTCCGGTCAAAAATATTGTTCGGAACGCATGGGTGAATCGACCTTTACTCAAAATGAAATTCAGTCTGCTCATTTTAGTTACTCCCAAGTAACCATTTTTACTTGTGTTGCCTGGTTGCACAATGGCACAAGATCTTTTGCTATCACGAGCGATGAACTGTCACACAATAAATATGATGTTTATTGCTTCCTAAAGGTAATTGTCAAAAAACTTAAAAAAAAATTTTATCTCAAAGCTATTTATATTTTCTGATGGTTGTGCAAGTCAATTTAAAAACAAGTTTATTTTGAGTAGTATACCGTATTTTAAAGAAGAATTTGATATGAGTCACTTTGAATGGAATTTTTTTGCAACATCTCACGGAAAAGGTGCAGTCGACGGAATTGGAGCTGTTGTGAAGAGAAAAATTTGGCAGCTGGTTAAAGCTCAAAATCTTATACTTAATAACGCCCACGACTTTTATAAATTGGCTAAAATGAATATAAATGGTATTTATATTTTGTATGTAAGTAGTAGAAATATAAAAAATACAACTGGATTTCTTTCGGAAAAATGGGCTAACGTAAAGAGCATTCCCGGAATTAAAAGCAACTACCATTTTTTATCATCAAATGAAAATATGCTTAAAATAGCACTTACATCAGACTCGTCAAAATATAAATTTCTTTAAAAAAGAAATTGATATTCATTAATAGATTCATTAATAACCACAAAATTAGTTTAAGAAATGTAATTAATAAAAATATAATCTGTTTTGTTAAAATAAATAAAATTGGGTTTATTATAATACTAATGGAAAAACTGTAGCGTGCGTTCTGTAGCGTGCGTCACAAAGGGTTCACGGCTTTTGTGAGAAAATCACAAAATTTTTTGGCTGCGAATAAGTGCATTTAGAATTCTCTTATAGTCATCTTTTTTTAGGAATTAGATTTTGTATACCTTATAATGCAAAATTCGCTAAAAATAAGGAAAACACACTTCAACCTTTGAAGTTACTTCCAGTTTTTGTAGCGTGCGTCACAAAACTTTGTGATCAATTATTTCGCAACAAATACTTTCTAAGAAATTATGATATATGCCAATCGTAAGTACATATTAATGTCTCTGAATACTATATATAAGTTGAAGCTATCTCTTTTGAAAGACCAAAAAATGTTTATATTACAAACAGAAAACGCGTACGAATGTAGCGTTCGTCACGCAGGATTTGCCCATATGACACATTTTTAAATGTTCTATAAGTGCACCAACGTGCTTACAGTACGGTGCGGTACATTACGGGTACAGCAACGTTTGCCTAACTGCTTGCGTTTACGTGAAGGGATTTCGATGCAGCAACAAAGCGACTTTTTGACGTTCAATTGACTAATTCATTTTATCATTTCATTTGTAAAAAGAGTTGCCATGTGCTAACTAATTGATAATTTGTCAAAAGACGCAGTGGAAACATAATACAACTATTTATACAAACAAAATAAAACAACATAATGGCTGATCTTTCTAAAGAAGAAATTATTGATTTTAAAGATTGACTTAACTAAAATGGCTGTTAGGCTGTTAGATTTAGATGATGCTGAAAATATAAAAATAATTTGAATTTGCTAGACTGCTATGAAAATGCAAATAATTTACCGAATAAAAAAAAGAAGGGGTGGGTAAAACCATGGAGAATAGAGCGAGAGTTACGGGGCTCATTTTTATTTCTAAAGAATGGGCCTTCATTGGATATTTCAGCTTTTTTTTAATTATTAGAATGACTGAAGAAACCTTAGAAAAGGACATAAAAAGAGACACAATATGTAGGTGTTAAGTTACTTAACCTTTATGTCAACAGCTGAAAAATTATACTTACGTCAACAGCAATCATACCCGGGTATGCAAACACATGTTGTTGTTATTGTTTTTTCGTTTTATTTGTATTTTATTTGAATTTTTTTCCTATTTTAAATTGTTTTATGCATGAATACTTAAAATAACGTTTGTTTTAGCAAAGACTTGTGCAGTTTTTCTTTGCTTTCATGTATGAATATTTACACTAAGTGACTTTTGAGCAAAAACTTGTTAGTTGCTCTTTATTACTTGAACTACGGTTGACGTGAGGCGCAGGAATAAAAAAATAACCACATCCATGGTCTGATTTGTCCAATTTTATTCAAACAATAGAATATGTTAGAAAACACTTTTAGTAAGGATATCATAAAGTTTGAGAGCGATATGGCGATATACAGAGTTTTTAAAATTCAAAACATACCCGGGTATGTAGCTGTTGACATAAGGGTTAAACTTAATTGTTAATGTGAACTTAATTTTGTTCGTCACTATATTCATCAAAACTGCAATGCATGCATTAGTTTTAGTTAAGTTAGTTGAACTTTATTATTTTTAGTTAAGTTAATTGAACTTTACTGTTTACAATTAAATTATGTCAACTGAAATCAAAACTACAACGCATGCATTATTTTTAGTTACCATTTATATGCATTTTTATTTAGGTCAATTCATGTTAATTGTTAAGTTTATTAATTATGTTATTATTTTAATTTTGTATAAAAAGATGACCAATTTTACAAATAAATATTATTGATGTACAGTCTTCATACACGTAACGTCATTTCTTTATTTCTTACAACAGTCTTTCAGTTACAAGTACTAGAAAGACAAAAAAGGGAAAATAAAATAGTGTTAATTCTGACGAAACGTTTGAATTAAGTCACACTAGAATCCTTATTTGTTCATTGGTGACCCCGACGTGATCGTGTAAAAAGGCATAATCAATACTACATCAACGAGGTTCGAGTAGGCGAACTAGCATTGACAACAAAACAAGCCGCCTGTACTTCCGCATTTTGTTCCATCGTCAGTTTCAACAACATGTCTTCAATGGAAGCATTGATAAGCCTACAGAGTATCTTAGGCGAAAACATCCAGCAAATCATCCGTAACTTCAAAAAGGCCTCTGCGGAGAGAAAAGTTAAGAGTTCCTATTTTGAAAAACGCATACGTCGTCTCTCAGACAAGTGGACCGAGTTCAATGAGACCGACGAAAAATTGCGTATACTTCTTGAAGATCAGTCTGAAGTAGACTACTTCAAAACTAACTACTTTGAGCAGATACGGTCATTGGCTGAAGAATACAGTGAGCTATTCCAATCTGAATTGACCCGCTTGAAAAAGGAAGAACTTAAGATCAATCAAACAACTTTACAAGCAACTCACCGTGAGAACAATGATCAATCAAAAGGGTCTAGCATCAAGCATCATGGGACAAAGGAGGTGTCATCACATAATTTGATTGGAAAATTTACCGCTCGTATGTCAGCACTACAGAGGTTCTTAACGGGAATGTCAGAACTGGAGATGGATGAGTCTCAGCAGTTTTACAACATAAGAATTGATACCATTAACCCTCTAATGCCAAGTTTTAGAATAAATGGGAATATATTATGAAAACTATTTTTTTTAGGGTATTTTTGGGCCTCTGAATTCAAAAAAAAATATTTTTAAGCCCGTACGATGAGTCGTTTACGTTCCAGGTGAGAAAACATCTAGTAGTACCTTGAGGCTCCCTTGGGTATCTAGTTATAAAAACACATTTAAATTTTGAGAATTCTGTTTGTTAGTTTGTATTGAAAATAAAAAGTAATGAAACAAATTAAAAATATTTGATTTTGTTTATGATAATTAAAAAAAACAATTTTATTATTTGAGCATCATGAATGAAGTTTGCACTTTGAAAAAAGCATTGTGTTCGAGATTGTTTACAATGCTTTAAGAGCTTTCGAAGCTTCTACAAATATTTTTCTAGATCTTTAAGCAATTGTAAAAAAATGGAAATTAATAAAAATTAGTTATATATTGGGCGTCAGTATAAATTTTGTAAAGCATGCCTTGAGGCACTCTTAGGCATTAGAGGGTTAACAAATTATGGAATCAAATTGAAGATTTATATGATCAAGTATGGGATCAATGTCCAAACCCTCTAGATAATGGTCTAAATCAAGAGGATTATGAAAATCTAAGAGGAATGGTTATTGACGGTTTGACGAAGTTACAAGTGATGTCAAATCAACCATTGTCTAAACAAGTTTAGACACTATTATTAATTATAAGTATAAATGAACTATTATTTTATGAATTATTATTTTGAATTAAATGTATTTATTATTGTAGAAATTGTATAATTGAATTTATTACTTATTACTTATTATTACTTGAATTTTATTGTATTTAATTAACTTATTTGGAATATATGAATTTGTACCTCCCTAATGAATTTTCAAAATAAGTTAAGTAAATTAAAGTACAGGGGGCGTTGGTATCTTAGCGCTTGTTTAGATAGAAAAGGATGTAAATAGAGTTAATTATGAATTTCGTTATTATGAATTATTCCAACCTGCTTCGGTTATCCGCAAACCGAAGATGTTGGTAAATTCTAGATTAGACATTTTTTATTCGTTCAATTGGCCCTTAGCAACAGCGATAACAACTTGAATTTTCTTCCGCCTACTTATTTATACGTAGCCTAATTTGTAACCTTAACCTAAAAAAAGATAAAAATAAAATCTATTTAATTCTAAATCAAAAGTTATACCTACCTATTTTTTAATTATTCGGAAAAATACTTACCACAACCCTACAAGGAAATAAACCCTCACATAGTGTGAACAACCCGCCTACTCGCTAAGTTGGAAATCAAGGTAACAATCTTAATCCCAACACTAAGACAATTTTTGCTCAATTTATACGCATATAAATTGATATCAATTACATTCCCATCTAATTGTCATTTATTTCTTTTCCCCTCACTCTGCAATTATAATCACTCTTATGAGCGATTATAATTCCAATCAGCACTTAAACCTTTCTCAAACCAAAGGTACCCAGCATCTCTATATCAAAAGTGCCGATTGGTTATAGTTCTATGTGGCTCCCCTTAGGCACAGAACTACATGGTCCTTCGACTTGTTCAACCAGTGGACATAACTAAAGAAGATACAAAAAACTCAAAATTTAGGAAAAATGAGGTAATAACAAAATCAAAATTTCATGGTCATCAGTATAAGAAAACAACAGAAAGAAGCTGTAAGTACGCCAAAAATTATTAAAGTTTTTAAACAAAAAAAAATAAAATTGTAGTGCCGTGAAAAAGTGTGTGTGTGTGAAGAAAAAAAAAAATTTAAATATCAAAAGAAAAAGTGCTAAAAATACATACATTTTATGCAAAGAAAAATTTTAATTTTTCATAAAAAAAAAGTGCGTTAAATAGCCTCAAATTAAAAAAAAAGCATAAAATCCACAAGCATAAAATTATGTATGTATGTATGTATAATAGTACAGTAGACGCTCGCAAATTAGAACCGCTTTGTTTTTGAGGCAATTCTAATTTCTGAATTATTCTAATTTCTGGACGTTTTTATTTCGAATAAAAAATAAAAATTACTTTAATTTTTTTCAATTCAATTTTATTTGATTGACATTAAATGTATTTTTTAAAATTAAAAATACCGTGTCGTTTCTTATATTTGGAAAACTATCCATTGCTTCCACAGAATGCATTTTCATCTTTATAGGGATATTCCTCTCTAAATATTTTTTTAGCTTTCTCTTTAAACCACTCATACAGACGACTTACCATATTTGGGTATTCAGCGCTGTGCAAAGATTTATTGCTTGCTTCCTGATATGTGTTGTGATATGTGATATGCATTTTATATTGCTGTTCTATGTGATTTGATATAGCTGATTGAAGATGTCGTAACATTAATATTCCCTTCAAACCCTTTGTCAAGCTTTTCTAATATTTTGACCTTCGTTTCCAATGATAGTGTTTTTTTTACGTTTATTTGACATTTCGAATGATACACTTTCACTTTTTAATAGAGACTTCCAAAATATGTACACATGTTTCGAATTTCACAAATAAACTAGCCACAAATATATATAAATGCGACAAAAAAACAACAAATAAGGAAACACATCTAAAATTTGGTAATTCCCCTTTTTAGTTTTACATGTTCAAACAGAATAAAAATAAATTGCGGATTTCTTGTGTTCAAATAACAAAAAAAAAAAAAACGCTCTGAAATTAGAACTATAAATTCGAATTTTAGAACGTTTAATGTATTGCAAACACTGATTCTAATTTCTGGACGTTCGAATTACTGAAAGCTCTAATTTGTGAGCGTCTACTGTAATAGTTAAAGCACAGGAATAAAAAAGAGAAAAACAAAATTTTTTTTAAAAAAAAGACGTACGCAAGAGAAAAGAAACGGAAAAAAGAGATCGTTTCGTGTACGAAAAAAAAAAAAAAAAAAAAAAAAAAAAATCAACCACCAAAAGAAAAAGTGTCTCTTAATTATATTTGGTCAAGGAAAGTGTGTTTTTTTCATAAAAAGAGAAAAATAAGAAATTACCTAGTTGTGATTTAATTATAAAATCTATGTGTGAAAAAAGTAAAAATATTGATCAAAAGAGCCATTTGGAAGATTAAGTGTGTTTAAAATTTGCTTATTTGAAGAAAAGAAAAAATTTAATTGTGGCAAATTTAATTATAAAAACAAAGAGAAAAAATATACAAAAAAAACATCCCTTTAAAATTAGAAGAGAGGAATACAACATCAAACAACCGCTTAAGAAGTTTAAGAGAAGTTAAACGGAAAAAGAAGACAGCACAAAATCACAACAATAACAAAAAGGTAATACATAATACTTACTGGAAAAAAAGTGGAAAAGAGAAGAAAAAACAAAACACACACGCATAAAAAAAATACCTATTTTGCTTAATTCAGATGTGGTTTCTCTTAAAGTAATAATTTCTTAAAAAGCGGAATAATTTTCTTAGCCTTGTGTTCCTATGGAGAATACCTATTTACTCTGAAAATGTGTTTAATTAAAACTATTTCTCATAAGATAATTATTCCTTGCAAATATCCTTTTATAGAAAAAAAAAAAAATTTTTTTAAATTACATTGAAAAAAGAGAACAAGCACAAACTAAAAGATCTTAACAAACACATAATAACTCATATACACACGCTCACTTGCAGTTTAAATAAATTCCCTTATTTTTTCACATGGTGCTTAAACACAAAAACTTGCCCTTAAATATTTAATTGCAAACATAAATTTGTTTACGTTCTCTTAGCAATCAAACCTAACAACGTTTAAATCATATACACACAACCACACACACACACATTTTATACAATTATTTTATTGCAATTTACATATTACATTTTAAACAATTATTTACTCGGGTTTGTTTTCTCTTACCATATTTTTTGTGTGAAACTAAGCAAAAAATATAACGTACCTACTTACATATTTACGCGCTTAATTTATGATCTCATATAAATGTTAACTACGGGAAAACAAAGAAGAGATTATTGGAATCTTCTTTACTAAAATTATTAAAATAAAAGAGAAAAGCAATTGTTAAAAAGTTCTTTGTTGTAACTCAAAATGAAAAAGAGCTAAAATTCGTGGAAAAGAGAAAACAAATACCGTGGAAAACAAGAATAAAATATTCCATATTTACAAAATAAAGAATAAATGCATTAAAATACACATTCACATATACTTATAATAATTATATTGGAATACCTTTAAACACAAAGAGACAGACGGATACACTCCGCTGCAAAAGAATACGGTAACAAAAAAGAAAATATATTGCGTACACATAAAATTAAATTTAGCTTGCAATAGTTAAAATTTAATTTATGGTTAAATTAAAATCAAACTTAATTTAATTTAAAACAAAACAAAAGTTGATTTGCGGTTAAAATGTATTTGAAATTAAAAGTTAAATTTATTTTTGGTCAGTAATACCCAAGCATGGCATAATTTCCTTTTATAGAAAAATAATTATTTATTTAAAAAATAAAGCGAATTTTAACCCCAGAGTTACTTTAGAATATATGTAGTTGCTTATTCGTTTTTATGAAAATTATTTTTTTTACTATTTAAAGTTTTGCGCTTAAATAAAACAAACGTGTACGGGTTTTATTTAAATTTTCAAGATTAAACGCGATTGTGCATTCTGAGTGTATGAACAGACCGGTTGTTGGGAAGTTTCCTGGAATACACATAAACTTTAGTTCCAGTGAGATCATATGGTCGATTGTGCATGCAAGTACAAGAACAGACCGGTTGTTGGGAAGTTTCCTGGAATGTACACAAATTAATTCCCATAAGTAAAAGGCAAACCTACACTCGCTTGCACTTTTTATGGCACACTCTTGAAATAATATAAAAAATAAAATAAAACAGAAAAAAATTTAATAGCGTTCTCTAAAATTTCAAACAACATATTGTTGTTTAAATTTTCAACTTTAATAAACTTAAATACCTACAGAGTAAATTGAAAATAAATTTAAATTTTTTAAAGTTGTTTGAATCATAAACTTTAAAAACGGTTTACTAAAAAGTGAAAAAAAAGAATAAAAAATTAATAGCTTTCACATAAACAACAGGATATTTAGTTTGTTTATGTTCTACGAATTTTTAATAAAGATCTCTATAAAAAAAAGGAGAAAAATAAGAAAAAAAAGGGTTGAATCCAAACTCTAACTCAAAACCTTATTCAAAAGTGATTGATCTGTGGAGATAGGAAAAGGAAAGGAAAACATCTACAGCCCTTCACAAATAAAAGGACTAAATATACAAATCACTAAGAATTTGTGAATTTTTCTGTACTAAACCTGGAGATATTGGAAAAGTGGATAGTGAATTATAATTAATTGAAATGTAATATTTTTTAATGAAATTTAATTAAATTAAAACCCAATGCTATTAATACAATAAATAAAATAAAGTTTGATGAAAAAATAATTCTAATTTTGTGTTTCAATAAGTACTAACGTTTACAGAAATAATTGATCCCTTCTTATTCAGAAAAAAAAGTTACTTGTTTCAAAATTATTTACAATAGAGTACTTTAATATCAGAAAACAATTTTTTATGTTAATTTATAAATAAAAAAATAGGTATTCAAATTAAATAACTCCCTAATATCATTAGGCCCTATTGAATACCTAATATTAAACTCAAAATTGGTTTTTCTCACATTTGTGAATACAAATTACTAGAGTTGCTATAATCCCATAGCCCCGTAAATATCTAAGGAGAATTTGAAACTAGAATTTGAAGTCTAGTACTATACTCAGATAGCCCAAATTGTTGAAAACAATTAATTTCTCCTTAAATTTCATACATAAAACTAGATATTCACATATTGGGATATAATCATTCATATATATCAAATTTTTAATAGCAGACTTTTTATGCCTATAATATAATCAAGAGTTAGCATTTTTGCATTTGGAAGCCTTCAGCAATAACTATTCATCACTGCTTGTTCGATTGATTGTTGTAAAGTTTACGGAAAAATTAGACAACCTAACTAGATTATGCTCTAGCCCTTAGCTCTATAAAGCAAGTGTGAACCCAGGCCCATGGCACCCTATTTTTTCTTATAATTAAATAAGAGTATTAATATCTAGTAAAATTCGTAACCACTGATCCGTAAAAAAGTTAATAGGCCGGTTTAAAGTACGCCTACATTTGAAACTAGATTGATAATTAATAATATCTAGTGCTATTATATAGCCCCTCACACTAACCATAACAATTACAAGGTTATATTCGCAAACCAGAACTTGTAAAAAATCCCAATTTTCAAGATGAATACAACAGGGCAAAATACTTCTAACCCTATTCAAAAAGATCAATTTGTATTTAATTGTGATCATTTACTCCAGTTTTGCCAAAAATTTAATACGATTCATGTTGAAGAACAGACTGAATCTGTGCTCGGGGTCAAGTTAAAAGACTTGGAAACAAGATGGGCCAAGCTAGAATCATCGTATCAGGAGGTAATGACAGCTTCTGAAAATGTAATAGACCCAGAGTTTAAAGATATAGCTAGAACAAATTTTGATGCGTGTACTGAAGCTTATTATCATTGCAACTCGCAAATCGTAGATTTGGTGAAAACTTTTCAAAGTGACACTTCCCATTTGCACGGCTTCAATACAACGGCACCATTTTCTGTACCCCAGCGGGCTTCGACTCAAAACTTTGTTGCCGACACATCGTTTATTAAACTTCCACCTTGTGATACCGAAATTTTCAAAGGCAGCTATGAACAATGGCCTTCGTTTCGTGACATGTTCACGGCCGTGTACATAAGCCACCCTAAGCTTACCCCAGTTACGAAACTGTATCACCTCAGGAATAAAACAAGAGGGGAGGGAGGGGCCATAGTTAAAAGATATCCCCTTTCTAATGAAAATTTCGAACTGGCGTGGAATGCTCTTACAACACGCTATGAAAACAAAAGAGTTTTGGTTGACAACCAAATTAAGATATTATTTGATATACCCTCAGCAAAAACGGAAGAAAGCGAATCAATTCGAAGAATTCAATCTTCAGTTAATGATTCCCTAGCAACTCTCAGAACGCTTGGCGTCGACGTGGAGAGCTGGGACCCTATTCTGATTCGTCTTATATCTACTAAACTTCCACATGTAACATTATCGTTATGGGAGCAATCTCTCACTTCACCACGTGAGCTTCCCAAGTGGACCCAAATGTCCCAATTCCTTGTGGACAGATATGAAGCGGTAGAACGTCTTAATAGCATAAAAGCCTCTAAAGATTGTTTCACGTTGTCGGATACACCCAATCTTGATGTACAAACGTACATGTCGCAAGATAACTTAAGCTTATCTTGTAAATTATGCAAAGAAAATCACTCTTTGAGAATATGTCCAAAATTTCGAGCCTTTACGGTACAGCAAAGAGTAGATTATGTATTTAAAAACAAATTTTGCAATAATTGTTTGGCCTCGTCTCACTTTAAATCAAATTGCAAAAGCAAACATACATGCTTACAATGCAAAAAATCCCATCATACCCTACTGCATATGAGACAAAGAGTACAAAATCCCACTCAATCGGCCGAAACCGCGCAATATAGAGGCTTTGCAACAAGTCAAAGCGGTTCAAATCAAAATTCGTCCCGAGATAACACTCAAATCTCTAGAACCAACACCCAAAATAGTACGCAAAGCTCTAGTACAAATAACCAGGACAATGTTCCTAGCACCTCAAGACAATTTCAAGCCAATTGCGCTTTGAGCAGTGAAAATATTTTGTTGCGAACTGCCTTAATGCAAATAGAAAGCAGAGGTGAACTTTTTACTATTAGGGCACTAATTAATCCCGGTTCTCAAAGAACCTTTTTAACGGAAAGAGTTCGTAATCGGTTACAGCTACCCTTCGAAAACTCTCATTTCGAAATAATCGGTATTGGCGGGCAAAAGCAAAAGGCAAATAAAGAATGCACATTTGTTTTATACGCCAGAAGGTATGACTTGAGAGTCCCTATTAAAGCCATTGTGCTGCCAAAAGTTACAAAAAGACTTCCAGCATGCACTTTTGATATACCTTACTCAACCGATTTGGCTGAATTAGATCTAGCAGATCCAACGTTTAATGAATCTTCACAGATAGATTTAATTTTGGGAAACGATTATGAACACTCCTTAAACATTGAAGGTATAAAGAAAAACATTTGTGGTCAAACATCGGCCTACAATACGATCTTTGGCTGGGTGCTGAGTGGTCCCATGAAAACTAAATCGATTCAGACGTTCACAACGACAGTTGTTAAAGCTGAAACTTCCGAGCTAAATGCGCTTTTAAAAAAGTTTTGGGAGCAGGAAGAAATTCCGATAACTCCCTCAAGGTCAGTGGAAGACGAATTTTGTGAAAAGTTTTATAGCGAAACAACAACTCGAGATGAAAATGGTAGATACGTCGTTCGGTTACCATTCAGACCTGATTTTCCAGACAAAATATTTCTAGGGTCATCTCGATTCATATCTTTGGCTCAGTACTCGAGCATGGAAAAATCACTGGCCAAAAATCCCGACCTTCAGTCACAATACAAGGCTGTTATAAAGGAGTACCTCACTCTTGGTCATATGGATGAAACATCACCTGGTGAAATTAACTCTGACGGTAAATATGGGTCATTTTATTTACCTCACCATGGTGTAGTGCGCCCGGATCACAAAACAACAAAACTTAGAGTTGTATTTAATGCCTCTAGGAAAACAAAATCGCAATTTTCGCTGAATGACGTTTTATATACGGGGCCTACACTGCAAAGCGATTTAATCTAAATAATTATCAATTGGAGAAGATATAAATATGTTTTTAATGGCGACATTGAAAAAATGTATCGCCAGATACGTTTACATCCTGCTGATACACCGTTTCAGAGGATTTTGTTTCAGCCAGACGATAACGGCCCGATTAAAGACTATGAATTGAAAACGGTAACATTCGGAGTTAACTGTGCCCCATATCTTGCAATTCGGACCCTGTTGAAACTCGCCTTTGATTCTGAATCCACACACCCTAAAGCAGCATCAATACTGCGCTCAGAGACCTATGTCGATGACATTTTGACCGGAGGTCATACGTTAGAAGAAACCTTAGAAGCCCAAAGTCAGCTGATTGAAACCCTAAAGTCAGCGGGTTTTCCTCTTAAGAAAATTACCGCAAATGATCAAAACCTTTTATCCCATTTACCTAAAGAGGATCTGTATAATTCAGAATTCCTTCGTTTTCACGATACCAGTTCAACAAAAACCCTTGGTATTAAATGGAATGCCCTAACAGACACATTTACTTACACTTTTTCACCATTTGAACATTCCACAAAAATTACCAAACGTCAGATTCTGTCTTCAGTGGCAAAACTCTTTGATCCAGCAGGATGGATCACGCCAATAGTTATAAGGGCAAAAATTCTCATCCAACAATTATGGCTAGAAGGCCTAGATTGGGATGACGAAGTATCTTTTGAGTCACTGCAAACCTGGAACACCCTAGTTCAGGATCTATCCCAAGTTAAAGTTATTTCTATCTCAAGATGGTTGCAGTATGTGCCCTCTGACACCATAGAAATTCACGGGTTTTCAGACGCTTCCAAAGCGGCATACTGTGCCACGGTATACATGCGTTGTGAGAACAGTAAACACAATACGTTCTCTAATTTAGTAGTAGCTAAAAGCAAAGTCGCCCCGATACAGACAATTTCACTACCACGGTTGGAGCTTACAGGTGCGGTCTTGCTTGCAAACCTGGTTAAGTATGTCATGACATCGTTAAAGCTGGAGACAAAGCAAATATATTTATGGACAGACTCGTCCATAACGCTAGGTTGGTTGTCAAAGCCTCCCTCTTCATGGGAAACCTACGTCGCGAATAGAATCTCTCAGATTCACAGCTTGGTACCAGATGCGACGTGGCGACACGTCCCTACTCACGATAATCCTGCCGATATAGGAACAAGAGGCTGTAGACCTCAAGACTTGGTACACAATTCCCTTTGGTGGCATGGACCAGCATGGCTGACTAAACCCGCATCAGAATGGCCAAAAAGAAATCCCCTGAAACCTTCAGAGGTACCTAGAAATTTAACCCAAGCGCTGCATACTGAAGTTCAGGATGACGACATCCTGAGTAGGTTCTCTTCTTATAGTAAGGCTTTACGCGTTGTATGTTATTTATTCAGGTTTTATAAAAAATGCAGGGAACCTAAAGGGGTAAGGTCTCAGGCACAGAATCTAATAAATCTAACACATGAGGAAATGAAATTGACAAAATTGCGCCTGATTGCCTTGGCTCAGAAAAATTTTTACAGTGAAGAGTACAAATGTCTGCAAGCCGGTGAAAATGTGCTAAATAAAAGTCCTCTAAAACCTTTAAACCCATTTTTGGACTCATATTCAATTATTAGGGCAAATGGCAGACTAGTCCAGTCAACTCTCCCATATAATGAGCGGTACCCTATAATATTACCAGGTAATTCGCAATTTTGTCAACTGTATTTACAATATTTGCACACATTCCTCTATCATGCTGAATGCAGCCAAATGTGCAGAATTATACAATCTGAGTATTTTGTAGCAAGGCTTAAACCACGAGTAAAAAGCCTAATTCGAAAATGTAAAATTTGCATCATACAAAAACAGCAGGCCTGTTCTCAGATTATGGCTCCCTTGCCACCTGAACGGTGCACTTTATCACCACCTTTTGAAACAACAGGAGTTGACTTTGCTGGGCCATTTGAGCTGAAAATATCGCCTTTACGCAAATCCACTTACGTAAAAGGATACGTATGCGTATTTGTATGCTTTAGTACTTAAGCTGTCCATTTGGAGGTATGCTCTGAACTTTCGTCAAAGGCGTTTCAGGCTACATTTTCTCGTTTCGTCGGGAGGCGGGGCCTCCCCCGAAGGGTAACATCGGACAACGGAAAAAACTTTCTGGGTGCCAGTAGGGTTCTTGAACGCGAATTTGCCACATTTTTACGAAACGCAGCTGAAGATATAGCACAAAAATATTTGGCCCACGGGTTTGAATGGAGGTTTATACCACCTCACGCTCCGCATATGGGCGGCTTATGGGAAGCCGCTGTAAAGAGCTTTAAATTCCATTTCAAGCGCATCGCAGGCGCGCACAAATTCAACTTTAAGGAGTTTTCCACCATACTAGCTCGTATTGAAGGCGTATTAAACTCACGGCCAATCTCTGCCCTTTCAGAAGACCCGTCAGACTTGACAGCCCTAACTCCAGGGCATTTTTTAAGAGGTGCCCCTTTAATGGCCTTCCCCGAACAACCCGGCCAAAACATGTCTGTCATAAACCGATGGGAAAGGTTGAAAGTGATCAGTCATCAGGTTGCCACGCGATGGAAAGAGGATTATTTGAAATCCTTACATAAGCGCTATAAATGGCAGAACTCAACTCCAAACCGGCAGGTAGGCGATTTAGTAGTCGTAATTGACGACTTGTTACCGCCCCACGAATGGCGTCTAGGTAGGATTGAAAGGACCTTTAGTGGTACTGATAATAACGCTCGTATAGCAGAGGTACGCACATCCTCTGGGCTGGTGACGAGACCCATAGTAAAGCTATGCTATTTGCCGTTTTTGAGTAACTGATGTTACGTTGTACGTTTTGTCCATATCGCGCTCATACCTTGTCGTTACACTAATCTTTCTCATATAATTCAGAATGACCGATTTATTCACATAAATTTTTACTTATTATATTAATAACATTTACTCAAACTACATTACTTCACCATTTCTCCCATCCAGCCTCTAAATTCCCCGTCTTTATTAATACAACACACCTATTTCCCATTCCATTCGAAATTTGCATAATTTACTAACTTAATGTTATCTATTTATTTTCTGTGTCTTCTCTTTAGAAGCAGATCTAATCGCAGATTAACAGCCACACGAGTGCCAAGCCCAAGACGGAGCCCTGGTGGCGAGGGGAGTCAGCCTCGAGACTTAGAGGTATTTTACTGTGTGATCTGCCGGGGGTATCACGGATTGAAATACTGCAGGAAGTTTCAAAGGATGTCCGTAGCAAGGCGTCGTGAAGTGGTCAGCAACTTGCGTTATTGCTTCAATTGCTTGGCCCGAAGCCATTCGCTTAATTCATGCACCTCAGAGGAAGCGTGCAGACGGTGCAACCAACAGCATCACACGATGCTGCATATGTCAACTAGCCAACTGCGACAGCAAGAAGCCACGGTGGTCATGAGAACCACCCCTGACAGAGCAATTGCCTCAAGAAGAACCCCAAGCAGAACCCCTAGCAGATCCACCCTCATAGCGAGGCAACGACAACGTAACCAGCAGCAGCCGCAACGTCGCCAGCAACAACAACGTCGCCAGCAACAACAACGTCGCCAGCAGCCACAACGTCGCCAACAACAACAGCGTCGTCGACAACAACATCAGCATCAACGACGCACGCAACGCACTCAACAACTAGCAGCACAACCAGCCAGTAGGCCAGAACCCCGTGTAGATGGGCAACTATTGGCCGAGGCCATTAAGTCGCTGGCCAACGTGTTGTGTGTTAAATACAACCCCTAATCTTCAGGCAACGGCCTGGGCCGGCGCCATGTCTAAACAAGCTTAGACACTATTATTAATTATAAGTATAAATGAACTATTATTTTATGAATTATTATTTTGAATTAAATGTATTTATTATTGTAGAAATTGTATAATTGAATTTATTACTTATTACTTATTATTACTTGAATTTTATTGTATTTAATTAACTTATTTGGAATATATGAATTTGTACCTCCCTAATGAATTTTCAAAATAAGTTAAGTAAATTAAAGTACAGGGGGCGTTGGTATCTTAGCGCCTGTTTAGATAGAAAAGGATGTAAATAGAGTTAATTATGAATTTCGTTATTATGAATTATTCCAACCTGCTTCGGTTATCCGCAAACCGAAGATGTTGGTAAATTCTAGATTAGACATTTTTTATTCGTTCAATTGGCCCTTAGCAACAGCGATAACAACTTGAATTTTCTTCCGCCTACTTATTTATACGTAGCCTAATTTGTAACCTTAACCTAAAAAAGATAAAAATAAAATCTATTTAATTCTAAATCAAAAGTTATACCTACCTATTTTTTAATTATTCGGAAAAATACTTACCACAACCCTACAAGGAAATAAACCCTCACATAGTGTGAACAACCCGCCTACTCGCTAAGTTGGAAATCAAGGTAACAATCTTAATCCCAACACTAAGACAATTTTTGCTCAATTTATACGCATATAAATTGATATCAATTACATTCCCATCTAATTGTCATTTATTTCTTTTCCCCTCACTCTGCAATTATAATCACTCTTATGAGCGATTATAATTCCAATCAGCACTTAAACCTTTCTCAAACCAAAGGTACCCAGCATCTCTATATCAAAAGTGCCGATTGGTTATAGTTCTGTGTGGCTCCCCTTAGGCACAGAACTACAACCATCAAGGACTAACTCGGCAGGTCAACAGACATTAATGGCAACATCACTGCCTCTGCCGAAAATCTCAATTCCCAAGTTTGATGGGGATTACGCAAAATGGACACACTTTTATGACATGTTTCTTCATATGGTGCATCAACAACCGATACCTGATATCCAAAAGATGTGGTATCTAAAAACCAATCTTACAGGGGAAGCCGAAAAATTTGTGAGCCACCTATCAACAACCGAAGGCAACTATGAGTCAGCATGGACTATGTTAAAAGACCGATATAACAACAAACGCATTCTTGTTACAACATTGGTCGAGAAAATTATTAGTCAGCCATTATGCACCTCAAACTCTGCCACTATTAAGAAATTACACGATACAACTCGAGAGTGTCTTTTAGCACTGAACAACATTGGAATTGAGACGAAAGGCTGGAACCCTCTCCTTTTCCAAATCTTGATAAAAAAAACTAGACCGAAGCTTGCATATGAGGTTTGAACAGTCTTTAAGCCAACCAAAGGAGTTGCCATCAGTTGAAGACCTGTTATCGTTCCTGGAATTCCAGTTCCAAACTATCGAGTCCATTACTCACCGGGAGAAATCGGTATATACTCCAAATAAAACAGCAGCTACTGTGGTCAAAGGAACACCCAAGCGCAACTGTTGCAATAATGGAAATCATGCTTTATATCATCCCAACAATCATCCCCCCTCAACCTAGTCAGCACATTAATATTTCTAAATGGCAAATTCCGAACTTAGAGTTAGCCGACCCACATTTCAATCAGCCAGGAAGGGTAGACATCCTGTTGGGTGCCGAATATTATTTTAACCTGATACAACAGGAAAAGATAAAACTGGCAAGCAATCTCCCAACCCTGTTGAATACATCACTTGGATGGATCATAAGTGAAAAAATATCTTCATGTCAAGGTACTAATGACGCTGCGGTTCTTACCAATAATTCAGAAAAGTTTAACGACGGATTATTAAACGACGTCATTGAGCAGCTGTGGAGAATGGAAGACGATGGATCAAATGAGAAAGGACTGTCACAAGACGAACAACAATGTGAATCGCTATTTGTTCAAAATACAAAAACAAACGATGAAGGACGCTTTGTCGTCATGTTACCCTTTCGTGAAAATCCCTCTGCACTGGGTGACTCCAAGGCGACAGCTTACAAAAGATTTCTTGAACGACGATTACTGAAAGATCCATTAACCAGAAATCAGTACGTTAGTTTTATGAACAAATGGGACACATGTCTGAAATAGATGCCAATTCAATACCAACACGCAACCATTTCATTCCACATCATTGCGTTTTAAAACCAGATAGCACAACTACTAAACTTCGTGCTGTTTTCGACGCTTCTGCCAAAACGTCGTCTGGATATTCACTTAATGACTTACTTTATACTGGCCCAATCGTTCAGAGCGATCTATTTTCGATACTCATCCGTTTCCGCTTACCAAGATTTGTTTTCACTACAGACGTTGAGAAAATGTACCGACAAATTTTAGTACATCAAGATGGCAGGAGATACCAGCTTATCCTATGGAGAAATGACCCTTCCGCACCAATAAAATATTATCAGCTCAACACTGTCACATACTGGACGCGAGCTGCTCCCTATTTGGCGACAAGATGTCTTCAACAGATTGCACTCAATAATGAAACTGATTTCCCATTAGGTGCTCAAATGTTAAGGGATAATTTCTATGTAGACGATGGTCTTGAAGGGTCAAACAGCTTATCTACTGCAATCGAAACACAACAACAACTAGCTTACATACTGAAAAAACATGGTTTCAACTGCCGTAAATGGAGTGCGAATAACAAACAACTTCTTCAAAACATTCCACAAGATGATCGGGAAGTGAATCTCGATTTTAATAGCACACAGAAGGAGACTATTAAAACTCTGGGTCTAATATGGCTGCCTAAAGCTGACCATCTTTGTGTGAAGGTGAAGGTAGAACCTGTTGATATAATTACTAAACGTACAGTAAGTTCTGACTTGGCAAAACTGTTCGATCCGCTTGGACTCTTAACGCCAATTATAGTTAAGGCAAAGATATTTATTCAACATTTATGGCAGATGAAGTTGTCTTGGGACGAAGCTTTTCCTAAAGATCTCAGCTCAACTTGGTCAGATTTCCGCGAAAGCTTAAATTCTTTAAACAATCTTCAAATAGCACGACATATATTCAAAGATGACATCCCATTAACCACTCAGCTGCATAAATTTGCTGACGCGTCCAAAAGAGCCTTTGGGGCAGCAGCATACGTTCGGTCTACATTTAAAGGTGGTAGAACAATTACAAAATTGCTATGTGCAAAGTCTCGCGTCTCACCAATCAAGAGGCAAACACTACCACAATTAGAACTTTGTGCAGCACTTATGGCTGCAGAACTTTCTCAACGTCTTCGAAAGGTTATGCAAATTAAATCTTCTTATGGACAGACTCTGAAATTGTCTTGTCATGGATACATTCAAACTCATCCGGTTTCCAGACATTTGTGGGTAATGGGATATCTAAAATTCAAACACTAACTCTTCCAGAACAATGGCGACATGTTTCATCTAAGGATAATCCAGCAGATATTCTCTCAAGAGGTTTGTCAGCAAAGGCACTGTCAGAGTGCCACCTATGGTTTCTAGGACCATTATTTTTACACGGAAAACAAGAATACTGGCCTACAGAGTTTCGGCCATCTTTACAAATTACGTCTGATCTTGAAAGAAAGAAAGATTCAACAATTGTTTTGTCAACTATACACGACTACAGCTTTGTATATGAAATCGATCATAAAGGTTCATTTAATAAATTACAGCGAATAGTATCATATGTCCACCGCTTCATAACAAACACATCTAATAAAAATTCAGCAACAACACAACTGACTGCTCTAAGTACAGAAGAACTTGAAACATCACTTAGAATAATCATACGTGCCATCCAAGGTTATGATTTTTCAAATGAAATCCAGCAGTTAAATAAACAACAAGAACTCGGAAAAACTACTTCGATTCTTAGTTTAACCCCATTTATCGATAATAAAGGCATCCTGCGAGTGGGAGGGCGATTAGAGGAGTCAAACTTATCCTACGATGCAAAACATCCCATGATTCTTCCATACAACGATGAATTAGTGAAGCTTTTATTTAAATCAGTGCACGAAGAAAACAAGCACTGCAGTCCGCAAGCTCTATTAGGAATCGTGAGGCAAAGATTCTGGCCGATCAAAGGAAAATCCATTGCAAGATCAACAGTGCAAAAATGCGTACAATGTTGCAAGGCCTGTCCAAAGCTTTGTCAACAATTAATGGGAAACCTTCCACAAGACAGAGTCACACCTGCACGTCCATTCATTAACACAGGCGTTGATTACTTTGGTCCAATATGGATCCACTACAAAATAAGAGGAAAACGGCCAACAAAGGCATATGTAGCAGTGTTTTGCTGTTTCGCGACAAAGGCAGTGCATTTTGAACTAGTTAGTGACTTATCGACCGATGCTTACATTGGTGCATTAAAACGTTTTATTAGTCGAAGAGGACGATGCCAAAATATATATAGTGATAACGCAACAAATTTCGTTGGAGCAAACAATAAACTTACTGAACTCGCTGAAACAATATTTTCTGAGGATGGAAAAGAATCCATAGTTTCAACATGCAGCTCAAAAGGAATAAAATTCCATTTTATTCCACCCAGATCTCCCCACTTTGGAGGACTTTGGGAAGCAGCAGTCAAATCGGCCAAAAACCTACTTGTGCGAAGCTTAAGTACAGCCTCACTAACATATGAAGAGTTGGAAACGGTAATCATCGAGATTGAAGCCATATTGACTTCCCGTCCATTAACACCTATGTCTACTGATCCTTCCGATATGTCCGCACTAACTCCAGGCCATCTATTGATCGGCGAGCCTCTCACGTCTCAGGTGGACAGTGCAGTTAAGTTACTTAAACTTAATTGTTAATGTGAACTTAACATTCTCCCCAGCATTAACGAGTGGTCAATTAGATTTAGACTTGAATTGTGAAGTTTTGCCGTGGATGTGGTGTGGGTGTTGTCTTGTTTGGTGGAGGAGTCGAACAATTAGGTGATTGTGTCATTTCTGTTATAGCAACGGTACTGGATTTTCTGCGTATTACCGTTATGGCTGAGATCAGTAGTATGGATATTAGGCTGACGACTAATGCAGAGTATGCAACTGTACTACTGGTTTTTGAAGTTGAATGATGTTGACAACTTGAAGTATTTATTGCTTCTAGCTTTTGTTGCAAGCCTTTCATTTTATTAAGTTGCATTGAAATCTGGTCTATCATCAATGTGTCATTGGATCTTTTGATGTGTTCATTCTTTGCAAGGTGGTTATATGAAAATTCTGAGAGGTTTGCAAGGCTCGTGCAGGATGCCCCAGTCACTGTTGATATCGACTGTTGTCCAGTTATATGAATAAAATCATGCTTAATAATGCATTCTGGGTTCATAGTTAACATTCCAGAGCCCTCTAAATGTAGAGTTATGATTTCCTTCCCACAAACTGCTGTTGCTTGTGTGATTGATGCTGATGAATATATCCATTGGTTGTGATTTAATGGTGACCACGTTATGTTTGCCGACACCCTCTTTAGATTGCAAGTTGGAATAGTGAAGTTGTTAAATAAGTTAACTTCACATGAGCATCTATCTGCGCCGAAGTTGTATTCCAGTTGAATATTATAGCATATGAATATATCCATCCATCTTGATGATGTTACATGACTTAAGTTGATCTGATGATACTGGAAAATAATGTCTTCGGGTTGTGTCTATTGCTAGTACAGCACTACAAGTTTCTATCATTAGCATTGTGTTGTTTACTGCGCTAGGGATGGGGATCAGATTATAAAATTTAAATTTATCATGCTCTACTAATGGTAGCGTAATACTAAACACCACGTGTTTCTGGGTAAGTCCACCTTTTATTTTCATTAACTTATAAAATTCTAACAAATCATTTTCAGGTACTGGTAACATTAACGACTCAGGCATATGCGTTTTGATTTTGATTTTTCGACTTCAAGTTGTAGCGGAGTTAACAGTAACGGGTTGATTTTTCCATGATGAGTGTCAGTCAATGTATCCAAGATACTTGCCTGCGTTTTTTGCAAATTGTTTGCTATGAGTGATAGTTGCATGAAACCCATATTGAACATATTGGTAAGCCTAAATTGGTACAATTCTTCGTTGCGTAATTCTTCATCTTTTACTAATTCATTTATTGTTGATTGAAGATTGTCAAATTTGAACTTTGCTGCAGTTAGACCTTGTTTAACGATGTTCATTGTTGAGTTTACCACCGAAGTTTGATCCTTTATGAGTTTTAGCATGAACGAATCGTCTTCTTGTAATTGGGAAATGGTTGATGATATTTTATCTGCATACTCTGAATCAAGCACACCAAACAGTGAATGTGCGACATTTCCAACAAAGTCAATAGCACCTCTTTTTGGCCGAGACTTGTCTAGCAATCTATTATCAAGACTCAAGTCAGATTCAATATGTTGCAAGTGTTCAATTATGTTCATACATGACTTATTGGACTCAATTTTTTTACAAATTTGTTTTAATGATTCGGTTCCATTTGCCAGAAGAAAAGTAAGCTGCCATAATTTGTTACCTAGCTACTGGAGAATCCTATAGATCTATTAATTACCAAACACGATTGTCAAGTTCGCTTCTTTGTGCTGCCATTCCAGCAGTATTTGAGGGTGTATGGAAAAATTTAAAAGAAAGATATTTGAAGGTTTAATATTTGGAACTTACATAATATTTATATATACGAATACAGTGAAACCCGGGTATAAAGAAATAGCAACATAATAAAAATAGAGATGTAAGTGTAATTCTTCGGGTTTTATTTATTTATTAATTATAATTAAAAATTAAATTTTAATCAAAACATTGTAATAAAAATTTGATCTGATCAGGAGCCGTAACAATTATGACATTTATTATAAAAATCAAAAGATTATTGTTATTTTCTGATTTTTAAGATGTTCAGAATATAAAATATTTTGAAATTGAGTTTTGTAGCAAATCTTTATTGCACATACTTATATAGAATTATACAAACGAAAAATTCTGATAGTGCATAGAAAATATTCCTGGAAAATATTAAGGGAATAAGCCTATTAAAGTATAAAAGCTTTTGACGATTGTAATTTGACTAAGAATACACATTCGAATAATATGAAAATTTATCTTATATATTTTTAATTTATAACCAAAACACAAACTTTCATTTGCTCTTTACACCTTATTTGTTTATAATTTCTAATTAACAGTTATTTATTTAATGCAGTGCTGCCATAAATTTATTCCCCATTTCCAAATTTCATAAATTATCAATCTGGCAGCACCGGTCATACATAACATGACAACCAAGGCGAATTCATACAAGGTGGTCTTGGTTTGCTACGTAAGCAACAGCTGAAAACTCTGTGGTTTTCATGGGCAACCGCGTATGTCTTAAAATAAAATTTTTTGGGAGAGCCGAAAAACCATTCTAGATCAAACTATGGGCTACGTATTGCACTTTTTGAACTTTGTAATTGAGTTAAAAAAATCGGAATGGGTCTATCTGTTTTCAAATTTTTTTAGAACCATGTAAAGAGCGCTTAAAATTAAGCAATATGGCATCAACATTTCAAAATCGAAAAAATGGACATACGCGGTTGCCCATGAAAACCACAGAACTAACCGTGTGTCAAAAGTATATGCTGTTACTTTTGTTGACATTTATATTTACATGTTTGTATGTTAGTGCACAGCTAATTTGTTTAATGCACTGTTTTATTATTTTGACACAAGGTTAAAGTAGTTTACAGCAGGGCTGTCAGATGTGGCGATTTTTCGCCAAACGTAGCGATTTATAAACCTAATTGGCGATGCAATTTTGTGTTTGGCGACATGGCGATTTTTTTGGCGAAATTAAAAAAGTTGGCGATTTCTAAAACGCATTTTACTTTTTTTATAATCGCAATACGAATGCGATTGTTTTAGATGATAAATTGATAATATTGCCAGATAATTACCCTAAAAACATTAAAAAATTTGGAATAATGCTTAAGCTTTCTTAGATTTTCGCACATTTTCCTTACCAAAAGTTATCAATCATCGGATCTTTTCCCGAAAAACTTATTTTGCAAAAAAAATTTTAAAAACTGAACCGATTTCATATGAAATGTGATTTTTAAAATAAATAAATAATAATGTATACTGGGTAGTATGCAAAAATAGTTGAATTAATAGCGAAAGAAAATCAGAAAATTCTTAAAAAAAAGTTACATTGCTATCAGGTTTTTTATAATAGTATCAAGCTTATTTTTCAAGGTGGAGTGTAGAGCGATAAAATGAGCAGTTTTTTTTTTATAAGTTTTGACTCGATTTTGTACGAAATAAAATTATAAATTTAATTATTTTTGTAATACGTTTAGAAGACTGAGTTGACTTTTAGTATTTCAGTTCGATTCCAAATATCCAATTTGAATTCACCTTTTAAGACATTTATCCTTTGCTTCAAATAAACACAAAAATTTTACCATATTCTGATTTATATTCATATAGAAGATCACGCCAATAAAAACTGATTTTTTTTGCATGAAACTCAACTCATTTTGCATACTTTATAAAATTAATGCTTTTGCAAAATTCAATTAACTGATCTAATAATTTCTAGGTTTTAAGAAAATCCGCCTTCTTATGACAATTGCACGACTTCAAATGGCAAAACGCCAGGTTTCTTACGGTGTTCCGAAACTCGCGCGTTTTGCTTGCGATCTGCCATAGTTTCTTACAAAAATTCTAGTTCCCTGCAGCATACTTTTGCAATTTAAAGTCGCCAAACTAAGAAATTTCAAGTCAGAAACACAAATGTTAAGCGTTTTGCGATTGTCTACTACAATATAACACACTACTAAAATAAGACTAAATATGGAAAATTTAAATTAAGGTAAAATACACTTGTATACTCTTTTTTATATAAAACTTTTATTTGGCGATTTTTGGCGAATTTTTTTTACCAAAAATCTAAGAGAAATAAATTTTTGGCGATTTTCAGTATGCTATTTGGCGATGAAGGTGAAAAAAAATCTGACAACCCTGGCTTACAGTGTTGTATCCGTTTTCAAAATAAGACCACCTTGTATGAATTCGCCTTGATGACAACAATACAAAAAAACGAAAGAGGTAAAAGAAAATAGTCAAAATTGTCGCTTCAATTCGCATTACGTGGGGCACTTATTACCCCGTACTCTCCACCACAGCCCTCACCATAAAACTCGTCGCAAGGGACTTGTCGCAGGGACATGTCCCTTCATGTAAACAGGCTCTAATGATTTATGAGTGTTGCAAGAAGTAGGGAAAAATCCCTACATGTAGGTATTTTTGATACTAAAATAGAAGCGTAGGGAAAATTGGACAGATTTTTCATAATCTCCAAAATGTAGAGATTTTTCGTCATGTCGTATTATTTATAAAATCTTATGTCAAAGCTTTAATAGACATATTAGAATAAAATTTATTTTTTGTAACGAATGTTTTTTCTTCTTTTTTAATGATAATAATGCGTAGGGATTTTTGTAGGGGACATTTTTTCAACGTGTAGGGAAAAATCGGATTTTTTTTAAGCATGTGTAGGTATTTTTTCGAAAAATTTACTGGCAACACTGTGTATGACATACTTTGTATCAAGGTATATTTACACAAGGTAGACTCATTTGGGAGTGTAGACATGCTGCTCTATAAAAGGAACCAAGTTGTCAAAATTGTCTTCATATAAAACAAAAACAATTTAACGCACACATGTAAAAATTTTGGCTCATATACACGCAATTTGACGTTGGGGTTCCAACTAGGGGTAAACAGCTGACAAACATATGGGCCAACGAGTTTACCTTGTGTAAATATACCTTGCTTTGTATGATAGTCTAATATCAAAGTCAGTGTTGCCACTTTGTGGGTGATAAGTCCCAATTCACATTATACGATTTTTGTCGTTGCGATTATTGTCGTTTCCTCTTTGAAGTCGGTCTCATATTTACATTGTACGATTTTTGTCGTTACAACATTAATACATTTATCGTCAAATGAGAGAAAATTGATAGAACGAATGAATGAACAAAACGAATCAGAGTACACTCCCTTCTGTACCCCTTATAATTCCTCTCACCCCTCTTGCCTATAAAGTAAGAAACGCAACGACAAAAATCGTATAATGTGAATGGGCACTTACCCGAATTTGGTATAATTTTTGCTGTCGTGGGTAGAGCGTGGCTAATTTCTCTTAGGTGTTATTTGAGATTCGATTTCAGTGATGACATTTTTCTTTTTAAATATTGTTGCTAAAAAATGCACAGTCTTCTGAACCAAAGTCGCGGTTTCTTTTAAAGAAAAGGCTTCAATCATTATATATATATATATTTTCAAAAGTTTGGTAATAAATGTCGCAAGATAAATTCTTAGATTTTGATAAAGATGACTATCATAGTGATTTAGAACCTGAAGTTTATTGAAAAAAGTTATTTAAACTAAAAACTAGCTTGGGTGAAGAAATGTTTCCAACATTCCAACATAGAAATAATTTTATTTTTATCTTGCAATTTTTAAATGCTTTAGTTTGAAGAGTATTTAACCCCCTTAACTGTTGTAAAACTGAATTACGAAAGGGACAGTTATATAAAACCCTGCAGACATTTTGTTTACTAAATAAGGTATATGTTTTTTTTTAAGACCATGAAACTTAAAATGGTAGACAACACAAAAAAAATAATTTTAATCGCAGATTGATACACGGCATTACCATTTGAAACTGATTTCAAACGAATAGGCACCGCGCCTGCCCGTGACGAAACGCATTGCAGACGTCCAATTTAGTTTTTTTCGAGCATTGTTGGCTGCATGTCACAAATAAAATGAATAATGTTGACCTCCAAGACGTCAGTTGTTGCTGGTATATCAGCATGAACCAGTGACTGCATATCCCTGCGGAAAACAATCAAGAGGTGTCACATCGCACGGCCTTGAAGTCTAATTGACAGTATTTTTTCTCTTAATCAACACATCGCCTTCATTTGTGAAAAAATAAGTTGCGTCAGCTCAATCATGTAGTCGCATATAAGTTACGAAAATCAATGGTGATGTTCAACGTAAATTTGCTGCCGTTGTTTTAGCATGAATCTATTTATTATGATGTGGCTGAGCAAAAAGTGAAAGCAGTATGACAGCTAACCTTTCGTAAGCTCTATGGGGCTAAAAAACACCCATTATAAAGAAATTGCAATAAGCATCCCTCGATATATGAAACCAAATATGGAAGTTAAACTTATTATTTTAGGAGTTTTATTTTACGTTTTATTAATTGTTTTTAAGTCTTTAATGTTGTTTTTGTTAATTTATTTAAAATTACAATAAAAATCTTAACCGTTTGACTAATATTTTTCTTTTTTTAATGAGTTTGTTGTGTTTTTGCTATTTTCAACGTCTTTTTATTAAAAAACTTAATATTTTTATATCAGGTGTAATTTAATTTAAATCGGGTAATTTTGCTTCATCTCAAGTGTAATTTTGAATTTTGCTGATGGTAACAATGATCAAAGTACTCTCCCAAAATATCAAGTATACCAAGTATGACCGTTTAATAGGCGCTTAATGATCGTATGGAGAGAGATAACCAAGGAATTTTAAAAGCGGATTGTTCGGTTCTGTTTTGGGTTCTTTACTTGAAAGTTTATCCGTCATAGAAGACGTAAGTTCAAAGAAGCAACTATTTATTGAAAAAGTTAACAAATATTCAATTAATAGGATACGGTTCGTCGTGCATAATTCTCAATTTTCAGCCTTGAGAAATACAGCGAAATTTATTGTTGGGTGATAAGCTAGTTTCTAGCGCATTATACTGGTTGCTAAGGCGAGATCTCAGGAAACCTTTCCCCAAAAACTTTAAAAAAGCTAGAGATATTAGAAGCACGACAAACGCCAGCTCATTATGGTTGGGCCTTTGACCTTATTTTTCTTTTTTTTTTGGCTATGTTTGTGCTGATTTAATATGCCCTGTTTATGAATTTCATTATGAACTGGATAAATCTACTTTATATGATGCTATTTTTGCTGGTGTAATTATAGAGTTTTGGGCCAATTTTATTTTCGCTGAGATTTCATTTTAATGTTACCAAAAAAAAAAAAAAATCAGTTCTCTCAAAAGTGAAATAGTCAAGTTTTGAAAAAAATCTCCTCGATTAATCATTATTCAAACTATTGATAACAAACAACCAAGAATGATATAAAAAGAGATTACGCCATGCGCATGTTTTCCCGTTAGATGACGTAGCTTAACCCAAGCTAGGGTTACCTATTCTATGTATTTCCAAAATATTTAGGGCTATTGAGGTGTTTTTTTTTTATTAATTTGTTTTTATTTTTTAACTTCAATATTTTAGTATCACTTTGTGTATCTTCTTCAGGAAAATATTTTGGTTTTGATTTTTGATACAATTTTATAAAATTGAGAACCAAAAATTGAACTGACAACTTACATATATGAAAATTAACTGCACATGATCAAAAAAAATTCTTTAACTTAAATAATGACATTAAACCTTATACATAATGCACTTTATATAAAAAAAGAAAGAAATAAAATCAAGTAAACTAAGACAAAAACCTAATTCTATATTTTTAGTTCCTGATTTTGGCGTTTGTATGTATATTAAATGTATGTATATTTGCCTTATTCACAAGAAATATTTTATGTTTAATATAGGCTGATTTGACAAATTTCCTACAGTCAATTACACAGAAAAAATTTTTTAGGCCAGTAAAAGAATTAATCAAAAATAAAATCAGTTTTTATAAAATATTTAATCAGGTGAATTAAACTTTTAATCAAGTGAATTAAACTTTTAATTGAAATATTGTCAATTAAACATTTTATACACTTGATTAAAAAGTTTAATTCACCTTATTAAATATTTAATTAAAACTGATTTTATTTTTGATTAATTCATTTACTGGCCTAAAAAATTTTTTCTGTGTAAGCTCTTAATAAACATTAAATGTTTTTTTATGAGTAAGGCCAATGTGGGTTTTAATAATTTCCGACATTACTAACATGTACATATGTTTTTGATAATTTTCTATATTCAAATTAAAAATATTTGATTTAGTTAACACAATCTCTTGCAATTGTAATGAGAGCATTGTGGTTTTTCTTTATCTAAAGGGCATTATTTATTCATGTAGAGTCTCGAAATATTGAAGTTAAAAAAAAAACATATTAAAAAAAATATCTAAAACTCAAGAAGAGTCATGAAAAATCAAAAATTAGAAAACTTTTAATTATATTATTAATATTAAGGATCAATATATTCTGGATTTATTCCTAAATTTGTTCGAAACAATTTATATGTTATGTGAGACTTGGTAACCCTGCAACAAAAATCATTTTGACAATTCTCCAAAAATTAATTTATCATATTTCGTTATAGATCAAGAATATTGTGTTTCAATCTAATAAATATTGTGTAAAAAAATAATTATTATTATAATAACCGTGTGTGGAGGCTGTTTAAAAGCTTTAAGTGTAAAAAATTCTTGTTTAAAAATTTGAAGCAAATTGTAAACATGAAGTGCGCAGTGGGCAAATACATGCGAAACGATAGAAAGAAATCCAGTGAGAAATTGTGTTCAAAACTAATTTTGTGCGTGTTTTTAATATATCTTATCTTAGATGTGTCCTTTTACACTTTTCCAAAAAACAATGAGCAACAAAGAAAGTTTTGGATAAAATTTTACAAACCGAAGGACACCATAAAGATACTTAGGGAGAGAATTTGCTCATTACATTTTAAGTTGGACGATTTTGAAAGAAATTTGAAATGGGTAAGTTAGAAGTATATTGGTTTGCGCAGTTCTTTATTCAATAATTGTGTACAGGATGTAGTAATAGAGCAACTTTAAAATTGAAACCGGGAGCAGTTCCGACTATAGAAGCCACTGATATCGCTACTGAAACGGAAATAATACCATGTGAAGAGGAAGCGAAAAGAGCCAATTGTGACACAAATGAAGACAGTTCGCAACTTTACATGAACAATTTAGAAGTTGAAATGTATGTACATATCGCACTAGATCCACAAGAGGGTATTAAATTTTCATTTAAGGTCAAAAACTGTTTGTACTTACATTTGAAAGTCTGAATACATAACAGTAATTAAATTTTTCTTGATCGTTTACAGCAAAGCTTTGCGCCAGGAGAACGAAATGCTAAAAATGCAAAAAAGCCAATCTGAGACTACTATCAAACATTTGACTCAGAGAAAAATTTTTCTCATAAAATTATTTATGGGAAAAATTAAGAAATTGTCCCACTGTCATGTTTAAATGTCAGACTGTTTTGTGACGTCATTTGACCCACCTGCGCAGAACATTCAATTTTTGAGTTCGTGTTGTCGTAATCTTTCTTCTATCATTCTTGACAAACAACTATCAACAGAAAACGTATGAGTACAATTATGTAACAAACAATTAACAATAGACAACATTTAATATAATGCCTACATAGAGCAAATTTAGAATGTCAATAAAGGCCGCTATACACTATCCCACAAAGTCTTAAGTATTTTACGAAAATGCTTCTCTGATCTAATTATTGTTTGAAAATTTTAAAAAAACAATAACAACTTATCATGCCAGGGTTGTATTTTCGTAAAATACTAACGACTTTGCGGGATAGTGTATAACGGCCATAATCGGGATTAAAAATCAATGATTCTTCTATGATTTACTGTGGATTTCAGCTTGGGCCGACTGCATTACATCTAAGGCACCTTTCTTAATTAAATTCTCGGCCAACTCTTGTCCTAGTTTATTGCATTTGACGTAAAGTTCGCGGTTGTAACAAGCATGTCTGTAAAGTCCACAAAACAAATTTTCAACATCTTCAATTAGAAAAGTGTTAAAATTTTGCGAATTAGGTTTTTTTTCATCGGAATAATCAAACATTTTAATGGTCTTTTGTAAAAAGGGACATTTTCCATGTACTGCTGATTCAGCATCCTGAGTCTTTTTAGCAAACACAGGGTCATTTGGATTATGCATCGAGACAAAAGGACATTTCGATGCAGCTGACACAGAGGGTGCACAATCGACCTGATCTCCATTAGCGTTATTAGTTTTTGTCATGGGGCATTTTCCAACAGCAGCAAGTGCTACTTTTGTGTCCTTTCCTACAAATGGGCATTGACCCATAACATCTTGCCCAATGTCAATTGGTAATGGACAAGCTTTTGTTAAAGTTTTGTCCGCATCTCCGCCACCAATGTCATTAGTCAGATTACCGTTTTCAGTATCGCTATTAATTTCTGATCTTACAACTGGACACTTCCTGGCTAAATTAATATGTTTTTCTACTAACTCGCCAATGTTATAATTTTCAGTTAAAGCTTCGACTTCTGCGTCATCATTTATTATCGTTGGACTATCTTGGACCTGCAGTACAGGACTATTAGAGTTTTTCATTCTACTACGCTTCATAGGAGGCTCGTCACCGCTACTATCGTCACCATCTACATTGTTATTTTCAATTTCTACTCCAAGTGAACAAGACTTTTTGTCTCGGATTTCCACCGAGCCATCAAGACTCCAAACAGCACCATCCAAGTGCAAATTTAGTGCATTGCAATTGTAGGCATCTTTTGTTAAATCACCCTTCAGTTTGCTAACAACTGCAACGGGAGCACTACAACCACCACCCAGTGTTTTGAGAAAACTTCGTTCAGCCAAAATTCGACATGTGGTCGATAGGCACATAAGACTTCGGAGCATGCTTAATATATCGTGGTCATTTGCGCGACACTCTACAGCTAAAGCACCCTGACCAACTGCATACAATAAGTCCGTTGGTTCTAAAACTTGAGTTATGCGGTTGTGCCAACCCATACGAACCAAACCTGCTTGAGCCAAAATAATTCCTGCAAATTTCGAATCAGCTGCATCTAGTTTAGCTAAACGAGTATTTAAATTGCCGCGAATATCACAAACGACCAAATGCGGATACAGCCTACGGAGCTGAGCGGTTCTCCGCAATGATGAAGTACCTACAAAAATAAAACAATAATAAAAAATTTAATAGATTTCATAACATTAAGATCTTACCAATAACACTTCCATTAGGAAGAGTAGCAATTGTATGTCCTTCAAAATTTGATCTCAAAACAAGGGCATCTCTTGCGTCTTCTCTCTCAAGTACCGCACCAATAGCCATGCCCGTTGGAAGAGACGTGGGTAAGTCTTTTAACGAATGCACCACGAAGTCAACACCATCATTACGTAACGCATCTTCAAGGTCTCTAGTAAAAAGACTTTTTTCTCCAATTTTAGGCAGTGATATATTCAAGACGCGATCTCCAATTGTTGTCATAGTATCTGCAATAAAAATGTGCTATAAATATAATGATTTTTGTACACTAGCCAATTATTATCTATTAATATTTATTTATATGTAAGTTAAGTATGACAAATAGTATTTTTTTATTGTATTTTTTGTTTATCCCTAGTCCTTATACCCACACAGGTGTGGCCAGTATGTATCTCCTAGTAATGTACCTCCTGACTGCTTAAGAATTTTTACTGAAACTCCGGATCTAGGAAGGTAGCTCAAATCTGCGATGATTGACACCTCAACTTCAGTCCTAGGTCAGGGCATTGAGGAGCTATTAGCCTCCAAAGTCGAGACCCCCAAGAAAGTATACCCAGGTACAGGTGTACTTGGTGTAATTTTAATGCAAATTTCTAAATTGACTACATAATCAAAGAATGTTTTTGTGCTGGTAATGTAAATTTATGTTATTTTTTATATAATAATAATAACATTTATATTATAATAATTATTTATAATTTAATGTAATTAAATTTTGTCCTCCTTATTGCGATTTGGTTGACATTTTAGAGTACACAAAGTCCATAAAAAAGTGTTGACTTTTTAGGATGTTGACAAAATAGGGTGTTGACGTTATCCCGATCACATTGTATTCTTATGACCACTTAAAATATTCGTTAATATATTGACTACAAAATAGCATTAAAAAAATTCATTTTCTTCGAAAATATAAAGGAAAACCGAAAAAAATTGAATGAGCACTCCTGTACTTGGGTATACGTTCTCCTAGTAAAAGTTGGGTATAAGGACTAGGAATAAATTAAGACAAAAAGTATGTTATTTAAATAGTTTTTCGAATGTGCTCCTTTGACTCAAATTTGAATTGATAAAGGATTTTTGTGTCTCACTAGATTTTACTGACCAAGGCCGTAGCTGAAAAGAAAACGCATTACAATTGACTTAATTGCTAACCAAAGGATAGATAAACTAAAAACTGTACCAGGAATATGGTACTTTCCAGTGCAAAGTATACTTTTTGCAACATAACGCCAGCAAGCAAATAAGATTGAATTTTTGGGCCCAAGTTGTTCAAGTGTTATACCTTTTGTTACTAAATGTAGAACTAGTTGCGCTTTACACCAAAATTTAAAAAATAAATTATACATATGGGCATTTCCCCAGAATGGTCTACCAGAATGAAAAAATAAAATGTTGATAATCTTTGTCTTTTATTGTTTATTATTATAAAAAAAGTCTATGTTGTTATAAAACAATGGTTTCATAGCATATCTCAGCTGTTTTACTTGAGGAAATTGCACTGGAAACTGGAACATTTTTTATTTTCTTATATTTTCTACTTCTAAAGACATTTTTATATACTTATTTTAAATGCAAAAAATATGTTATGTTTACACTCTTTCTTCATAATTTCTCCATTACAATAAGTTGTAAAAGGAGTATTAAGTTTTTTTGTTAAGGAAATTTAAGGATATTTATGGGAAAATGCATGGTGATAATAATAAAAAAACATATGGAAAAATCGTACGTTCGCTACCCGTACGTTCGCGACCGGTACATAAGCCAAATAAACAAAAACCAAGAGAGATATTTTATTTTGTAAATGCTGGATGGAGACCTTCATTAATACACTTTCAAAATAAATTAACCACTTTTGAATATTCCGTTCCATTACGCAGATTTTTACATTTCACTACTGTCATCCAAAGTTAACTTCTATTTTGCGTACGTTCGTGACCACATGTTTACAACTATTATTATGAAAACTTAAACTCGATGAAAACCATCTTTTGTACTAAACATAGAGCTACCCAAATGCTATCGAATCGCAAAAAAAAAAATTCTAGGAAAAGTTTTGTTTTCTATATTTTTTGCATACCAAAGCGTACGAACGTACGTTCGTGACCCCAGGAAATGCCCATATAACATTTTTTGAGAAACAATTTTAATTACTTGCTGGCGTTAAGTTACAAAAAGTAGACTTTTCGGTGGAAATGCCCATGTATAGAATTATTCCTAAATACATACATATGTATCAGAGAACGGCTTTGTGCGATTGCAAAAAAATCGCATTAAATGAATACCAACAAATACACTCGCTTTCGGTCATACAATCAAACTTGCGCAACTGCACACATTCGCTGATGGTTTGCAGTCATTCAAATAATGCACATCGTGCTTTGTTACTTATACCATCGTTACCCTTCGTTTTTTATTTAAGATGTTTGAGTGTTCGGTGCGACAATGATTGTTTTGGTAAAGAAAAAAAATATACAAACAAAAAAGCAAGAAATTGAACAATCATTACTCATGTAGGCATTCAGCAGTTGCTATGTAGTACAAGAAAAAAAATTAAATGAAACGCAAACGCACTAGGTACAAACAATTTCCATAGAAATAGAAGGCTGTTTTTATTTTTTATCATTTCTTAACAACAATTGTACATTAATGTATTGTTGTTGATATTGTTGTTATTGCTGTTAATGTTATAGCCTTTTCACACTTGTCAACATTTAACATCAATTTGCGAAGATGTTGGAATTTTCCCATAAGAAATACATAGGGCTAAAAATCAACATTTTTCAACATCTTTACAGAATGTTACTATCTCATTTTGTTCCCTTTTACATTTTTCGATTCTTTTAGTGTCATCACAAGAAAAGTGGCAATAAATTCTGTTATTATTGTGGCATCACTGACAAAATGGAAGTTGCTTTGAAACCAGCGTTACCATTTCTCAAGTTTTTCCTTTTTTGCAAGCCTTATTTTGCTAAAATTATTAAACAAAATGAATTAGAAATACATTTTGGTGTTATCTTTTAAAATGTTGGCACTTTTGAAGAAAAAAAGTACTTAAAAAAAATAAAAGTTTTTTTTTCAAAAATGGTGACATTTTTTTTTGATAGTAGATGTTAGATGTTTCATCTTCCATGCGTTCCTCCGAAATGTATGCAAGTGTACAAAGGGTATTAATGTAACAAAGCGACTCGTACTCATACCAATTTAGTTCGTTGTTGCCTCATCGATAGAGCTGCAAAACTATCGACAGTTTCGATAGTTTGCTTAAAAACTATCGATAGTCAAGAATGAAAAGATTATCAATAACAATTTTAATTAATTTTCATGTTGTAAAATTCCTTTCTTCATAAAAATAATTTAATGAAAATTAAATTTAATAAACTTAAGCCTAATTAAAATATTAAAAATTTGGATTAAAAACCATAAATAGTTCAACAAAATAACCACAATACTAATTGTTGTTAAAAGCTAAGGCACGAGCTCTATGTGTTCATTTGTCCTTCAAGTTGTGCTGAAAAAGGTCAACAAGAAAATTGACGTCAGCAGTCGTCGATGGCTGCGAGTGTAAAACGGCAAATCCATTTGAGAAGATCGAGTGGTTGCGATCGAAACATGTCATGGTAACCTGCCGGCCGCGGTTCGAATCCGGTCAAGAATGAAAAGATTATCAATAACAATTTTAATTAATTTTCATGTTGTAAAATTCCTTTCTTCATAAAAATAATTTAATGAAAATTAAATTTAATGAACTTAAGCCTAATTAAAATATTAAAAATTTGGATTAAAAAATATAAATAATTAATTAAATTTGAAAGGCTATTTCGTAACCCTTGCCTTGAAAATTTATGCATATACAATTTTTTGAATTTTAAAAAATTTATTAAGAAAGTAGAATAAGGTTAGGTTAGGTTAGGTTAAGAAGGGTTATGTGCCCAAGGACACACCTCCACTCGGAGACCAATACGGTCCATTGTGAATCCCTTTGTAGAATAAAGTTTTTTACAAAATAATTCCATTCATTTCTTTAAGACTTTTCTTTAAGAAAAAAATGACAAACAGGTAAAAAAAAATAGCCACATTTAAGGAGAAAACACCACTTCTCAGAACCCTGGGTGCTATTATTTTTTTAAACTTAAAATTATTTTAGCTAAATAAACAAGGTAACACTCTTTGAATTAATTTAGTTTATATAAGGTAGATTAACATTATTTTAATATGTAAATTAGTACACAATTCTGTGGCAATAAGGAAAAAGTGCTTAAGTTTATCTTTCAAGAATTAAATGTGATTTTTGAAAATTTACTCCTATTCTAATATAATCATCACTTATCTACGGTTATATTTTTTTAAAAGTTTTTATTCCTAAACAATCCTTATGTCACAGATCTGAAGTAAACTTAAGTTTTATTCCAAATATTATTACACATTGAAAAAAGATATGTAACCAAGGAGTAATTTTTCTATAACTTCCTGAAAAGTCGTTCAAAGTAATTGAAACTTTACCAATGTGTAATTTTGATTGTGAAGGTCTCAAGAGTGCCAGTGTTTCTAGTTGTTGTTGCACGTTTGAATATGATGATCTAAAAAGAAACTCAAATTTAGGTTAAGACAACTTAATTACTTTTTTCATTTCCTTTTTCCCAAAGAACTAAAAAAGTTTATGTACTGCTAAAAACTTGCATCGAATGAGTTTTAAAAATGTTTCGTTGACTACATCAAATCAACTTTGCAGCTACTTTTAACATTTTCCGATAGTATCGATAGTGATAAAAACTATCGATAGTCCGCCAAAAATAAAACTATCGATACTATCGATTGTTTTGCAGCTCTACTCATCGAGTGGACAATGACTACGTGAATGCAAAAGCATAAGAATTTTTGCCTTTTGACTTTGAACAATTGTGATATTGCGTGCGCAACAATAAATGCAAACAAAGCACTTTCAATAAAAAACTCACACATGCACAAATCAAATGTGTACAAAACGATGTCAAAATTACCAAAGCTGAACTTTGTTTTGCAGAGTTAATGTAAATTTAAGCGTATGAATAAATCAACAAAAATAGTTGATTTTGCAGTTCTCTGATATGTATGTATGTATTAAAGGGCTGAAAGAACAACTTCCCAGTTGGCCAGATTGCCGTTGACAACATCGTCCTAACTGTATGCACGACTTGTCCCCTGTCGTTTATGTTTTCTAGAAGACAATTTACAGGAAATCGTCGTGCACGTCAGTTTGAGCGAAATTGTCTTATAATTTTTCTTCTTTCAAACTCTATGTTGGACAGTATGAGCGACATTGTCTTATAAGTTGTCTTGTATAAAAGCTATTGACGATATATCTGTGGTTTTCACGAATAATCGCGTAAGTCGGTTTTTACCGAAATTGAGATAATGATGTCAAAGTGCTACATTTTGCATTAGGTTTTTATAAGTATTAAGCTTTTTAGAATATAATGTAGTATTATTAATTTTTTTCTGCTAAAAACAACTTAAGTTAACTGTTTAATAAAATATTTTGCTTTTATAACGATTTATGTCGACATACATCGCCAAAAATTGTAAAATTGCTGAATATGTTTCCAAATAAAAAGCATATGTGATGTTATGTTGTTATTCGTGCAAAAAATATGAAAGTATTTTTTGAAAATTTTTCAATTAATAACAACTTATATGTACATGTGCGTTTATTGTTGACTTCTTTAGTTGCAACAACAGCAGATGAGCGGTTGTTTGTAATTTTAAGTCCATACGTTGTGCTATAAGTATCAAAAACTCTGAATATGTCGCCAACTTGTGTGCTAAAAATAACAACGTAAGTCGTCATGTCTGATTAAAATGATAACATTTATTTTCACAAAAAAGAACTTATGTGGAGATATGATGTTATATTGCACACACTTAATGAGTCAATCAAACATATGCATTTTTAATCCTTTTACAGATTGTGATCCTGTGAGGATTTTTTCATGAAAACTATGTATAATACGTAGAAAGTCACTGTTAAGAGGATAGTAAAGAAAAAAGTTTAAAAAAGCATCTACAGAAGCCGCAATTGAAAAAAATAATTGTTTTTGCTCTCCTGAAAAGTTTGGTTTTTTAGACAGGGAAACATCTGGAAGGGAAACATTTTGTTTGGTAGCAATTTACGGGTGGGGAAGAGAGAATGGTTTTTGTGTTCGGTACTCGGCGACACGCTTTGTTCTCATTTTCTTTGTTGACATTTACTTTGCTTTTTGAGAAAAAAACAACAATATAAACAGAATGTTTCCGGCAACATGTTCGTCTGTGTGACCGAGAATGAAAAAACAAAAGAGAATTCCAGATGTTTTCCTTCCAAATGTTCGCTCGTCTAAACTCGGACTAACTTACGCGATTATTCGTGAAAACCACAGATATACTAAAAACTGTCTAAAATAGATAACCATAAAAACGAAGAGGTTGTTTAATGAAACGGCTTTCGTTTTACGGTTCTCCCACAGAAAAAATTATTTTTCCAATTCAAACAAAAAATTTGTAGAATCAAACAATTTTTTGTCTGAAATCGGTCCTACAAACAAATTTGCATATTCAAACAATTTATTTGCATTTTGTTTACTGAAAAAAAAACACTAATTTTTTCAAACAAATAATTTAACTGAATCAAACAAAAAGTTTACTGAAATTCAAAATCAAAAAAAAAAAAAAGTTTTTGCACAAGCAATGACGCGCACACAAGTAAGCACTGTATGAGAAGGTGACGGCAAAGCAGAGCCGCCGACTGGCTTTGAAACACATTTTTTTGTTGGAATAATTTTTGAACGAAGTCTTATTACACAACACAATGTTTTTCTTTATCACTCTCTGTTGCTGTATCCTTTCCTTTGCTAAAGAAGAAATGTAACCAAAAACGGCAGCAGACCGACTCGATATGTTTTTCGTCATCATTCTATTTTTGTATTTGATGTATTTAACCAAACAGTTTTAAAAAATTGAATACGGGATTTTGTTTCTTACACGACATTGTCTGCTATTGTTTTTCTTATAGTTGCACTTTTTTAAAGCGTCCAAAAATAGACGGTGTGTGTTTTTTGTTGTTGTTCTTATATTTCACATAAAGAAGTGTTGCTTACGATCAAATAAAAAATGCAAAAAGACGACAACATTAAAGAGCGTTAAATATTTCATAAAAAATTATGAAAACTTGACACCAATAACGCGTTTATTTTATTTTTGAAGAGTTGTCCACATTTTTGTTGGTTAAATAAAAATCAAACAAAAATATTGATTGAATCAGTAAAAATATTTATAGAAATTAAAAAAATTTTCAAACAAGCGGTTGTTTGAAAATAATTCGGCAATAATTTTTTCTGTGCCCTGTCTCTCAATTTTTTTTATAAATACTCAATAGCAATGTTGCCATTTTACAGGACTGCCAGACTTGGGGATTTATCCCAAAAGTTGGGGATTTCATGCGAGCAAAAAGGATAAAGAAAGTCATTTGGGGATTTTTTTGGGACTTTAAAAAAAAATTCGGGGATTTTTTGGGGATTCTACAAATTTTTAATATATTTTCCTTTTTTATTATTTACGCTTATTTTTCTTTGTTTCGTATATAAAATATTTTTTTAAATAACGGGACATCATTCTCAAAAACACTTACAAAACTATTGCGAGAATAAGTCATTTGCAATAATATTGGTTGTTATGTTGTAGGAAATCTCTTATGATAAGCTTATTCTACAAAATATAAAAAAAATAAACGAAATGCAAAATAAATTGTTTGAATATGCAAATTTGTTTGTAGGTCCTGTTTCAAACAAAAAACGTTTTGATCTGGCAAATTTTTTGTTTGAATTGAAAAAATAATTTGTTTGTGTAAGTGCAAAAAGGGAACGTCTTCAGCAGTGGACCCCTTTCTGAACGTAATCGATAATTTCTTAGATTTCATATAATATGCAGTTTCTTTTATCGCTGAACAGATTTTATAATATTTCCTAATCTTATTATTTAAAGTATTATTCATATACCGTTATGTCAATAACTGGATTTAACACCATCTACTAGACAACTATAATACCCGGGTAGGTACCCACCAGAGAATGACAAAAGTATAATTTTAAGTACTCTTTCAATATAAGTGAGAAAACGTGTATGGACATGCATGGGTAAATATCAAAACCATACACATACATACCACAACCCATAACCAGGGTTTAAAAGCACCCATCAGCTGGATGCTTTTTATTTTTGCTTTTGCCACTGCTATTGAAATTTTTAATTTTTTTTCCAATAGCCAATGTTTTGTTTTTCGTTTGTGCAAAAAAGCAAATCTCCTATTTTGCATTTTTTAATTTTTTGACAATTGCTTTTTTACCAGCTAGCGACAAAAATGGACAACCACCTAAAAAGCAAAAGCTAAAAAAATTATTTCGCCTTATGCTTTTTTACTTTTTCCTAAAAGAAGAGCTAGTTAAAAAAGACAAACTAAAAAAAAATCTAAAATTCAAAGAACAAAAATTATTCTCTGGCTGGTAATAACAAAAAGCCGTTTCAATAAAATGAAAAGCAGCTGAAGTGTGTGCTAAAAGCAGTCTGAGCAGAGCTATTAGCTCTGCAAAAAGGTAGATTACAACGATAAAATACTGATCAGTGGTTCTTTTCATGGTGGTGAGGAAAAATAAATGTTGCCTTTCTTCAGTAATGTTGTAGTAATGTTGTTGTTGCTCGACAGTTTGCATGACTACAGCACGAAATGTGTGTGTGTGTATTAGAGGTCTGCTTTGAATAACTCACTTGTTTGCCTTTACTCAAAGTGCACAACATTTATTCAAATAAAAAACATTCAAAAAGATAAGAAGAAAGTAAGCCAAATACAAAAATAAGAATGAATGGAATGAATAACAAACTTGTTTACTGTAAATGAATTTAGGAGTCATTCATAAATAACAAAACACTGGAATGACCCGTTAGAGAGAGCAAGTTTACAAGAAACATTCAAATAATTTTTGAATAATTGAATGTGCGTACATTTATTTGAATACATTGACATAATATGTGTGTAAGCTTGTGGCTTCTTTTATTTATAAGAGTTAAGCTTACACATACATACATAATATGCATGTAAAGAAAAAATACAAGAGAGAAGTAAAAATTCAAATAATTTTACATTCAAAATATACTTGAATATTCATCTCATTTCATTTGAGTTGACTGAATTGAATGAGTTTTTATTTGTTTTGTGTTTGGTTATTCTTTCATTTGTTTCGTTATGATTGTGAGCTCGACTCATTGCAGTTAAAAAACAAATGAGTGTGTTGAAATTGCTTTTTATTTATTCTTGCAGACCTCTAGTGTGTATTTTGTTTTTCTAAAATATTTTTATTACTTTTCATACAAATACCGCTTGTAAAAGGCAAAGCATCCAAATTGTGACGTTGATTTGATTCTTTTATTGTATAGAAAACAATAACAAATTCTTGCTGTGTTTGTTTTGCATGAAAAATATCACTTGTCGTCGTCGAGTATTTTTTCTTAATCATGTGCCTTTTAGCAACCTTTTGCGCTGCTTTTATCTCCTATTTTGCGGCAAATAGCATGCATTGGTTTTTGATTTGGCGGCTGTTTGACAGAAGCTGTTTGTTTCATTATTTTTCCTACATATTTTTTCCTACAACATAAAAGTGATTGCCGTTGCTTTTTGAGTTTCATCAAATAAGAAATTTTTGCTATTGATAAAAAAGCAATAGTTGGAAAAAGCCAGTGTCCATTAAAAGATTACTTTTCAAAAACAGTGTGTTTATTTTTCTGCTGCTTTTAAAAATTTTAGGCTTTTTCAGCAGTGGAACTTGTCGGATTTTTATTTTTGATTTTTTTTTAATAGGAAAAAGGCAAAATTTGGCTGCTTTTGCTAATATGGCGATAGCATTTTAAACCCTGCCCATAACAAGCTAAAGTTGAATATGTATATTCATTCTTCTTTTTGAATGTACATGCAGATATAAATTAAATTTCTGTTTGCTATCTGCAATACCCACAAAGTATGTGTATTAACGTATGTATAACGTAAATATACAGAGCGAGAGAGAAAGAGATGGCAAATGTTTTTTTTTTTAAATTTAGGAACTAGGCAAAATATTTTTGTTTTGTTATTCAGAAAAATATCAAGATAATTTTAAAGCTTTTTAAAAAACTAAGCGCAAATTTTTCTATTAACATTTAGTCATAATAAATGGTGTTGGCTGTAAATAAATTTAAAACATATTAAATATCCATACATACTTAATTTTCTATTTTTTAAACTGACTTAAAACTTCGATCTTTAAAATTTTTTCAAAAAAAAATTTATTAAAAATTTTCTCATTTTACCTATCAATTAAAAAAAAATTTAATTCAGTGTGGACTGCTAGAATGTTTGAAAATTTAAAGCAAGAATTGTATCGAAGAAAACTCAAATAAAATCTTCTACATGTATGCTTTTATGACAGTTTCGTAAAGCGAATAAAATTTTTTTACCATAATTTATTTTACACACTGTAGTTGTTAAAATATAAACGCAGTTACCATACACATGCACTTGTCGCTGTCACACGCGCATAGCATAGATAAAGGAGCATATAGACGACATGTTTTTGTCATCTGACATGTCAAATTTTCAAGTCACATGTAATTGTGCATGTCTGTCAAAATCGCTGTTTTACATAAGCTTTATAATATTCGGTCACAAACGTACATGTAATTTGCTTCTGACATTGTCTCTGTTTTTTTTTCGCATTGTTATTGCAGAAACCAAAGTAGTGCTCGGTTTCAAAATAGCTTGCTGCCGCCATGAAAAGTTTTATTTGCGCCGTAAAATAGTTTAGCCATCTTAACATTTTTTTTTCTTTTAATTCAAAGATACCAATTTAGGATTTTATAATAAAACGGTTTATATATATATATTCACATAAATTCTATTCAATGGTAAGATGATCAAACATATCTCGGTATTGTAAAAAATTAACTTCAGCCGGCTAAAAATTCCGTCAATAGTGGACGCCGCTGCCGGTTTCTTCCCGGCATAGCTTTCTGATGTCAAATGGTTTGTCAGAAGAAAATAGAGCACGCTCTAATTGAAATTTTGTCAGATGACTTTGCGTCTGACTTTTACAGAAGCAAAGTTAAAAAGGTAACACACGACATGTATGTATTATGCAGTGGAAAATTTGACATGTCAGATGACAAAAACATGTCGTGTACGGTCGCCTTAAGTGACACGAGACAGAATATATGGTTTTTTATGTATGTATGTAAGTATTGATTTGTATGTTGTGTTAATAAGAAAGAGTGAAACAACAACTCAGTACATTTATGTATATACATTTGTTGTTATAGCGTTTGCTTAAGATACATGTACACCGCATGTTTTTTTCATCTGGCTTGTCAACTTTTCAGGTCACATGTTATTGTGCATGTGTGTCAAAATTGCTGTTTAACAATTTTTTTCTATTATTCGATCCAAAACGTTCATGTAATTTCCTCCTCGTGGTCATAGTCTGAAAAAAATACATAGCTACTGTGTCCAAATAAATAAACATCTATCTATGTTTTAAATTTCATTAAAATCTGTTGGATAGTTTTGGAGAGGCACAAAATACCCCCGAGCTTCCCTCGTGGTCCTATTTTTTTATAAAAATGTATATCTTATGTGTAGTTTTACATAGGTACTGCTAATGTTACGGACAAATTTATTTTATGTATCATTTAAAATATTTACTTAGTCCCTAGTGATCAAAGCACATGTTTGGTAAAAAAAAAAATTTTTTATTTTTACACAGAAGTGCCAAAAATACTGAAGGTATTTTTTTAAACATGGATATTTCATATGTATGGCAGATAACCAAAACACATTCATTGGTATTGAATAATATCTGCATAATATTCATGTACTTTTGTTTAATGAATATGGGTGCGTGAAGATATTGCTGTGCATAAGTATAAGTAATAACCATGCTTTTTGCATTGCTGTTGTTATTATGTATTTGTGTTATAAATATGTGTATACACAATAACGAAAAGCGTGGGTAAATACCTCTGTATATTTTTCTTATGGGTACTTATTGTCATTCTCTGGTACCCACACAGTTTTCTTTATTATTAAACACAATTTTAATTGAAAGGCTATTTATACAGATAAAATAGCTATTAACGAACACGATTACTTTAATAATGAACTGCTTGAATGGCCTAAGACAAAAACAAAAGGGGATGATTCCTATGACTAGTTTTATATTTAAGCCAACCAATTCTAATCAATAAAACAATATTTTGTGATTGTGATAATTATTAAAATGTTTATGAATAACAAAAATACAATTTCGCGATTGTTTTGAAATAGTTTCCTTTCTGCACTTAGCGACTCACATGTATGTTCATTGTAAATATGTTTCAAAAACTTATAAAATATACTTGCTTTTAACTCAAAGTTTATTTTTAATTGTTTTGTTTGAATAAAAACTGTTAAACTCTTTTTGGAGTACAATAAAAAATTTATTTCTGAAGAAATAATTAAATTTGTCTCTGATTTGTAACATTAAAATATTTGTCGATTTTGTTAAACATTCGTGACGATTTTGACGAATTTTCTTAAAAATGTTGACGATTTTTTAAGAAAAAAGCAACAGCCCTGGACCAAATACACTAATCAAAATATTTATCAAGCATTGTGGTAGTGTTAGTGAAAATGCGCCCTGCAAATAATGTGACTAGTACATACAGGCATGTAAAATGTAGCCCATAAGGGACTCTATATAGTTCTGAAATCTAGAATACCTAAGCTATCAACCCTAGTAGTTCATATTAGAGAACCATTTCGATTTTAACCCATTTTCGGGTTCTGAAAGTAGGACATTTTTTTAAGTACACACAGAAAACAAATTGTTTGGGAAACGGTTGCAGTAATAAAATATTGATCAAGTTACATGATTTATTATTGCAACTATTAAAAATGTATGGTTCTAACTGATTTTTAATTCTCTTGATTATTAAAACGATGTTCCAACTGAAATATGATTCCTTCAATTCTTTTATTAGTTGTGATAACTAATTTAATTTAGTTCTAAAAATTAGTACAAATGGTTAGAATCACAACCGAATTTAATATAGGGCAATAATGAATATTGGTGATTGCAATCAATAATTTGCTTTCGTCAATAAATTTTGCAATATAAATGTTTATTCATTTATTGTAGCTAATTATTGATTGTTGGAATAGTTTCAATTCGAGTATAACAAATGAAAATATAATTATTCGGAATTCACAACCAAAAAAATAGTTAAAAGCCCCAATTGCTTACTAAATTTTTTGTCAAAACATTTGATAGATTAAAAAAATTTTTAATTTTATATTTTAAAATTATCTTTGCGGTAAAAAATGAAAAATGTGCAAAAACTTAATAAATAGGGGTAAGTAATTTACGTATTCTTATAGGTATGAACATATACACGTACATATGTATGTATGGGGGGTGTGCTGGAAATCGCAAACGCAAAACGCAAGATTTTGGAGGCTGTTTTTAATACACTTTTAATCTAATTTTAATAATTTTTGTTATAAAATTCTGTTTAATAGAGAAATGTTTGTATAATATTTGTCATAAAATTCTTTTATTACAGAAATCTTAGTAAAAAACGACTTTTAAAATTCTTGCGTTTTGCGTTTGCGATTTCCAGCACACCCCTGTATGTATTATTTTTTTATACCCTGCAAATTATATTGGACTTGATCCATTTTGATCCTGGGCTGGTCCAATGTAATGCAAGTATGGACCATGTCATTATTAAAAAGAGTTTGCAGTGAAACGACATGTCTTCGTTTTTTAACGACATGTTTTCGTTTTGAAACGATTTCAAAGCTAATCCTTTGGAGTATACCATGGAGTAGTTTTAAGACTTCTCCTTTGTAATGCAAGCTGGGTTATATGGTCCTGCCCTAGGCCATCGTACTGTAAAATAAGCCATTTTTTCTATTCATTGGGATTACCTTTGGACAAGTCCTTGCCCCTTATGGGCTACATTTGACCGGTTAAAAAAAAAAACCGGTTAAAAAAAAAAAAAAATTCTGAATATAACCTATATAGTTCTTAAATCTAGAATACCTACACTAGAGTTTGCTAAAAACCTAAAAATGTGAAACCGCGGTTTTGGTTTTAAAATGATTAAAACCGGTCGGTTTCGGTTTTCGGTTTTGAAAATATCAAAGTTAAACTCTTACATAAATACATATTTTTTTTTTATGTAATACAATTTTTTTTATTGTTTCAATATAGGTACTTTTATTATTCCTTAAGTGTATACCTGTGCCTTGCCAGGCATTTGTTGACTTTTTTTCCAGTATTTTTTTTTATATAATTTTTAGGGATATTAGAACGAAACTTTATGTATTTCCAATCAAAGTGTTTTTTTTTTTTTTCAAGAAAATGAGAAAAAAAAGTGTAAATTTAAACACCGTGGGCGTCGCAATGGGCCAAATGAAAATTTTGTGCATATTGTATTCTCCTGGGCCTGGCCAGGCTCTTCCCTATGATATATGTTAAAGACCCATATGTCACAAAGCAACTTTATGTTTCCCTCGTTAGACCCGTCCTTGAATATGCATCTATAGTTTGGGTCCTTTATATTTGATTCACAGCAATTATATTGAATCCGTACAAAAACAATTTTTGTTATTCTGCCTTCGTGGTCTACAGTGGAACCCATTAGAACTACCGTCATACACTAGCCGTCTTGCTCTTATTAAACTTCCAACTCTTAAAAGCCGAAGGACTATGTTGAATGTGTCGTTTATATTAAATTTAATTAACGGTTATATTGTTTCTGATTTCCTGCTCGATAACATTTCATTTAATGTTCCTCATCGTCCATCTCGACACTTCGAATTGCTATCAATTAAATACTTCAGGACAAATTACGCAAATGCTGATCCATTTAGAAGGATGTGCAGTCAATTTAATAAATTTTATAAAGTTGTGGATTTTTCTTCAAATGAAAATGTTATAAAACGTAAAATTATCGTCTTATTAAACAATCAATAATTTTGTATTTTATTTGTATTAACTAGTATATGTTATTATATTGTTTAAATGTCTGTAAGGATATGATATCCATAGGCAAATTTGTAAATAAATAAATAAATATGTACTGCAGTAAATAAAATTAAAAATGAAACGTATCAAAAAGCATACACAACACATAAGAATTCTTTCTTTACTGTTTTTTCGAAGAAAAGTTTTATTTCCCAAAAAAATTTTCCTACTATAGCCATAATACTCTAAACATATAAAAGTAGTCCCGGCCATTTTTGCAGGCTGTTATGTATAAAATTTTTGTATATGAAGTTCGAGTATTATGTATAATTTGCAATTTCTTTAAGCATAAATATATTGTTAAAGTAAAAGCTAAAACCGAGGTTTTTTTTGTCGGTTTTCGGTTTCGGTTTTTAGGCATTTAAAACCGCGGTTTCGATTTCGGTTATAACGGATCAGCAATCCCTAACCAACACTATCAACCCTATTAGCCCATACTAGAGCACCATTTCGATTTTGAGCCATTTTCGGGTTCTGAAAGTAGGACTTTTTTTAAATTGTAATTCATTTCAGAGTCAAATTGTTTAAATAAAAAATATATTTTAACTACACTGTGCTCGTAATTGACACTTTTTTTAGACAAGCTAAGCACATGGCGTTTTAGCATAATTTAGGTACGCTGAATCCAATTGTGCCTACCGTTTTTTAGGTTAGCTCTTGTTTTCGAGATATACCGTTATTTCGAAAATGGAGAAGGTTGCACAACATAAATTCGCGTAACTCAAAACGGTTTAGTTAATTGAAATTACTAAAAAAAAACCGAAATTCCGCAATAAAAGTTCCTTTAATATGAGGAGTGGTTTTAGAAATATAATTTTTTTTTTTTTTTTTTTTGTTGAAAAAAAAATAATTTTTGTATTAAAATTTCGAAATTTTTGTTTTTTAAAAATTCATAAAAAATTGGAAAATGCAGCTTACTTCTAATTTTTTGCAGACATATAAAAAACGAAGCAGCAAACAAAACAAGCCATACATGACTAAAATCTGTTTGATTTTATTCACAAAAGTCGACAAATTTTTATTAATTTAAGAATTTCATAAAACCCAATATTTGTATGGGAGCCCCCCTAAGAAGTGGAGCTATGGGGAAAGTATGTATCGAGAAAATGTTAAGGACAAAAACCTCCTGGACTCTTGGGCATTTTTTCAATATTTTTCTAGTCTGCATTGAACATTTTGTATAAGAGCCCCCTTAAGGAATGGAGATAGCGCGTAGGTATGTTAGAAATAAAGATTGAGATGAAAAATAAAGTAGGGTTGGTCATACATTTGACCCATCTTGGAAGATCCTAGGCGCTGCAGGGGCCAAATTTAAGAATTTCATTAAACGGTCATATTTGTATGGGAGCCCCCCTAAAGCGGCCAATACACTTGCAATATTATTGTATATGATATTCGCCATATTATTTCCATTTTGTCCTATATTATGCAATAAGTCTCACAATGGTTTCATTCATTCAATAAAAAGGTGAACATAACCTATAGGAATAACATTGTACACATTTCACTTTCTTTTCGTTGTGCAATAAAAATCAAAAGTCTTTTGATTGTTCCAATATATTGTGCACCTTCGAATATCACATACACATTAGCGATATAATTGTACAATACGTAGAATTGAACAATTTTATGGCAAGTGTATGAGCCGCTTAAGAGGTATCTCCACAGGTATGTTTTAAGAAAATATTATTATTTTTTTTTTATTCATTATTTATTTATTGAATCTTCATATATTTAATATGAACTAACAATAATTAATCAAATCTTAACCTAATACGTAATTTTTTGTCCTGCCAGTGCCAGACAAAAATTTTCTTCATCACGGGTTCTGTTCACTTATATAGGTGTTTATCACTCATCTAATTGGATAAGTGCTGCAGTGTCTCTTCTTCTTAAGCGAGCGTGGCCGCCATGATTTAAAATATTTCGAGCTAGTGGATTTGGGTGTTGTTCAAGCCTTTTTAAATATTTTACTGCATTTTTTGTTATAGTAGTTTTGACTAATGGAACATTGAGATCCTTGTGAATATTTGAGTTTTTTACATACCAAGGGACAGCTGTGATTATTCGAAGAATTTTATTTTGGCGCCTTTGAATTTTTTCTATATTAGAGGCCGAGGCAGTGCCCCATAACTGAATACCATAGCACCAGATTGGCTTTAAGATGGAGTTGTAAAGAAGAAGTTTGCAGTCGATAATAAGTGATAATAAGCTAATAGGCTGTAGTGACCGATATTGGGCGAAAATCAAAAATTTTCTTTTAGTTGTATTTTTACCTGATTTTATTTACCGGGCCCTAATACCTGTCTTACTTACAGCTCTTTGTTAGTGACAAAACTCGTTGAAACATGTTTACATTTCAAATAACAGCATGCATAGCAATGTATATAGAACATATGTATATACAATCATTCTGGCAACATTAACTCAATATACAATTAGTCGAATGTTTTTTTTTTTTAGTTACAAGACATATCTATGTAGATTTAGAGTAAAAAGGGCAATATAAATTTGTTTAACCAGTGCTGTTTCATCGGTGGTCTAAAGCAAGGGATAACTTGTTGCTAAATTAGCTTTCTTTTGGTTAATTGAAAATTCGGTGGGTCTTTTCTTTTTTTTTTTTTTTTTTTTTTTTTTTAAACAACATCTACGACATGGCAACCAACAATACTATTCTATTACAATATGTAGCAAGTTTCTTCGTTCTATTTATTGTGATTAATTTCATTAAGTATACTTGGTAAGCCACGAGTTTTAGGAACTTCCTTTCTGAACAAACTTGCAGTATATCAACATCTCTAAAATAAGCAAAAATCTGTCACCTTGAAACAATCAAAACGAAATACGGAAACTCGAACCGCGTGTGGAAAGTAAATTATTCGAGAAAGTTTATTACATTCAAACCTAACCTGTCTCATTTTTCGGATAGTTTCTAGAAGTGGTACGTATATAATTTTGCTTGCAGTGTTGGAACGTTTTTTAAAAGCTGCATTGACATTTTTTACTTTAGAAATAAAAGGGTCGGTCATTAAGCAATTCTGCTACGAATTGTAGGTCGAAATATTTGTTTGAAGGCACCATAAGGTTGCCTTTGAGGCGCACCAATATTATTAAGGAAGAACGTGACATAACCCGGCCTCGGCGGTATTCCATTTTACAGCCAGCTAGAACCATATTTTCTAGTATATCCCTAAAGGGGCAACATTCCGCTAGCTATTTTGAAAGACCACAAAAGCTTGCTGAGGACCTGCACATTCTTAATTTTTCAACTCCACCAACATTAAAAGTGTTAGTGTTAAAGGTTATAGGTGCAAAAAAAATTGCGGAATTCCTGGCAAAATAATAGCCTATGAGCACCTCCGTAATAGGAGGATAACAACACCTTCAGCAATTTACCTAATTGAATCGATCAATCCCTCAATCGTCACTTCAATTGATTTCTATTTTTCAACAATATATATATACTACACCTTTATCTGATCCGGAAAGTATTTAAGAAAATATCAAATTACATAAAATATGCAAGATCTATTTTAAATTTTTACTCTTCACACCTAGATAGCATCATCAACCAACTTGCATTGGGTGAGTCAAGTTTATAACTTGTTTTTCTTAGTGTATCATAGTATCTTGCATATCTTTGAAAAAAAAAACACACAATATATATATACTAAATATAATGAAAGTTTATCAATGAATTTTTTTAAAAAACACTATGCAAGAATTTTTTTTTTCCATTCATTGATTCCTAATTTTACCAAAAACAAAATTATTAAGAAGAAAAAAAAAACAACAAAAAAGATTCCTGTTATGCGATCCAACAATGGAACATATTCATTGATAAATTTTCACTATACATATTGCTATATTTTATAATCACTGATTTCTATTGTTGTGTAAAGAAATAAAAATTAGCCCGAATGAGAACATAAAAAAAAAACCAAAGTTAAAAACAAAATCAGATCAAGAGTAAATTTGTAAAATTATCCAAATTTACCAAATTCGTCACCAAGTTGTTGAAGAAGAGATCAATTGATAACAAACAAACAAATTGTAAAGAAAGAAACAGTGCAAAGTCCAAACAAGTAAAAGAATCAAAAGAAGTTTTAAAGAGCAATTAATTAATGAATGATTGCGAAATTACGCATTGATTGATTTTTTTTCTTTAATTTCTTTTATTCTTGTCTTAATGATGACCTAAAATTACAACCATGCACATGTGTTAAAAAAACCAGAGTAGAGAAATAAGAAACCTCTCATCGTTTGTTATTTAACGTATCGTTAGTTTTGTACCTTTTCAATTATTAAACGTTGTGAACATAATATTCTCCAGTATTCTGCACGACATAATCCATAATTTAGAAATTAGAAATATTATAAGATTTTGCTAAACCTTTAGGATTATATGATAAATAATGAAACCACTTTTAACAGTTGTATTTGAAGCTTATGTCAGTATATTTAGTTTGCAAATTTATAAAAGAATTTTCTTTGGCAAAATTTTACATAAATTCTTTAACTTCTTAAGTCCAAGGATTAGATATTTTTTATGTACAATTTGCAGCAATAGTTTTTATATTTAAGTACAATTGTTTCTCTATTATTTCAAAGTTTCTATTGTTGGAATTTAATTTAATAAATATTTGTAAAAATGAATTGCTAAAATAATTTCGTTGCGTTTTCAATCATGAACTAATTTTCTGAGGGCTTGAAAAGTAGTAAGATGCGGGTTCCTAGTATTCGAAAGTACGCCACTAGGATAATGGTTGGGAGGGTAATGAGGCGATGTTTCTCCATTGTCATCTGAGAAACACTTAGAATTCTGCAAACAAAGCAATCATATTTTTCCATAGTAAAAATCCTTAGCATAGTAGGGGCTTGTTTTCTATGCTTTCTAGTTAATTTAAATTACTTGTCCACAGGGAGTCTTTAAAAGAAAAATCCTGTAATGATACTGAGGCAAAGATGAGAGGATCACGAATCCCCCCAACCGACTGATAGCTAGCTATTATATAGGCTCCCGCAGATCTTTTAGTCTTTTGCACTTGACCAGAATGTATATTCTAAAATACAATAAATGAAGAAAAGCAACTTAATTGTTTTTCCCTCAGTTATTTGTTCGTGTACATTACATAAATATATGGCGCCCAACGTGGGGCCCGAAAATCTCTAACATCTCGAGATTTTTGGTTCCTCCAAAAATAAACATAAAAAATTACAATTTCCAATGTAGATTTCAAAAATACTAACTGGTAACAATTAACGTTTATGTGTTTTAGAAAATCTTTATGATATAGTTATATATGTCATTCTGGATCTTTAGGTACTTGAGGAATAAATTTCGAGTGTCCTAACCGATGACCCCTGTATTTCTTTTATGGTTTAGATTCTATAAATAGCATAGATTTTATTTGTCACTAGAATTATTCTAGTTAAATATTTTGATGTTGAATTTGTTGACTTAGTTATCAACGACTAGATTGGCCAGGAATATGTTGTTTGGAAAATTCTAAACTGACATCCGTCTATTCTAGATTATTTAGGACACTGACAGTTTGTTCATGTTGGTTTGTTGCAAATGTCAATATTTAATATTTTGCTAAATAAGATCCATAGTCAAATTTTTTTTTTTTTTTATTGAATTGGTTTACTTCTTTTTAAGCCCAAACTTCAGAAAATCATGAATGAAAACGTAGTTACTTATGATAAACCTGTTATTATCCATTTAAAATTAAATAATTAAGGAAATTATTTATACGTATACACTAGACTTGTCAGGCTGGGGCGACAATTTTGCGCGGAGAATTAGTTAAATTATATGCGTTTCCATTTATGATAGACCATACATTTTGGCAAAATCGTTAATTTGCGCTATACCAGTAATATAATTTACTACAGGGCGTAAATTTTTTTCCCGTACAAACGTACTTCTGGTGTTAAAATTAACAATGTCTATGCCACGAACACCCCCTCAGTCCTCAGTAGCTTTTACGGTTACCTCACCTAACCAAACCCCAAACCCTACCATTGGCCCCGAAGACCAATGTAATATTTGTAGTCATAGAATGGACGAAAAAATTCCTTGTATGATATTGAATCGTTGTAATCATATTTTTCACCGAGCCTGTATTGAAAACGCTCTTGAAAATGAAAAGCAATGCCCTGTCTGTAGACAGATTTGTGAGTTAGAGGATTTGAGAAAAATATCGTTTCCTCATAAGAAAAATATTATTAAGCCTAAGAATAAAAATTATGCTCCTATAAAGTCATACCAAACAAGAAGTTTTAATAGAAATCTCTTCCAAAATGTACCCACTAATTTAGTTGATGTTGGTAATAATGAAACAACCAGTCAAGGATTAATAAACACGACACAGCCTCCACTATCGATGCCACCAGAGAGTCATAATATTTCTGTGAATCCTCAGACAAATTCTCAAAATTCTATAAATTATGAAAACATAAATCGAATGATTGAGGAAAGCTTGAATAGAGCTTTACAAAATTTTTCATGTAATAATCAAACTCACACAGGTCCCCCACCCCTGATGGACCGTGATACGTTAAATCAGATGATTTAATCGCAGGTTCAAGGAACGTTACAAAGTCTTTCTCCAGCAATTGTTTCAAACCCATCTCCACGATGTGTTCATAATGCTGTACCTTCTACAAATAATACGCGTAGTAGCAATCATTTGGGAAATAATTATAATTTGTTATCAGAGAATAACAATATTCAGTTAAACCACTCAACTGGATTTCCAAATCCCCCTAATCCTCTCGAAAACAATAACCGCTCAACGTTTAATATACCATCTAACAATCGTTTCGCTTGTACTTCGGCTCACTCAGCAAGTTCGCAAATGTCCACATTTAGCGCTGATAAAATCACCTCTATTATTCAAAGCTGGTTTTTAAAATTTGATGGATCACCCACCGGATTAAATGTTGAAGAATTTTTATATAGGCTAAAATCTTTAACAAAAGATAATTTTAACAGTGATTTAAGAGTAATATGTAAAAATTTGCATATCTTACTTTCGGGAAAAGCGCGAGATTGGTTTTGGCGCTACCATAAACAGGAAAACGGTAATATAGAGTGGAATGAGTTCTGTAGTTCAATTCGTTCGCAATACAAAGATTTTAACTCTACATTCGATATTAAAGAAGAATTAAGAAATCGCAAACAAAAGCCTGCCGAATCTTTTGATGCTTTCTTTGAAGCGGTGTCAGCAATTACCGACAGATTGTCTTTCCCTATTTCCGACATGGAACTCATAGAAATTATAACTAGAAACTTGAGACCTGAAATTAGGAAAGAATTACTTTATGTGCCAATTCATTCCATACCGCATTTAAGAAAGTTGGTACAAATGCGGGAGACTTTCTTTGACGACGAAAGCGTTAGGCGGAACTTAAGTAATAAATTTCTAAATCAAAATATCGGGCGAAGACATGTCGCTGAAGTAGATTTAAACCTTGATGATACCCCTTCCGGTACGCAAGATTTCACTGTCGATGCTATCCAAAAAACCGATAATTCCACACGGTGTTGGAATTGCGATAAAATAGGCCATTACTGGGAGGATTGTTTATATGATAGGTCTATATTTTGTTACGGCTGTGGGGCCAAAAATACCTACAAACCCCAGTGCCAAAAATGCAAAGATAAGAAATATTCAAAAAACTACAACACTCCAACCTTGAACAAAAATACGATATAAAGATTGGAACATTTCCAAGCATACCGGATTTTTCTTATAATGTACCTGATTGTCCTAAAAACTTAACAGACGTTTCTGCTTTTAAAAATACAAATTCTCAACCTGGCGTAAATTTAAATTGTGCTTATAAGGACCCAACATTTGATGACAATTCATCAGGTTATAAAATATTGAAAAGATATAATTCGGAAGTAAAAGAAGATAAGTATTCAAATATGAATAATATTATACACCCTAGATTGCCTTATCACCAGCGTTGGGAAAATTATATAAGTAAACGTTATGAGATATTTAAAGATTTTTCATTAGCCACCTTAAACAAATTTAAAACCCCTAAACGGTCGACACTACGTATGAAAAAATATTTTAAGAACAGAAAATTCTGTGCCAAACTTTTGATTTCCGCTATTATAAGTAACCCTCGAGATAGTCGATTTTATGCCAAGGTTTCATTCCTCGATTATACAGAATACGGATTACTGGATACGGGAGCCAGTATCAGCTGCATTGGATCCTCTTTTGCTCTCAAAGATTTTTCAAAATATCCAAATTTCTCTAAATGCAAAACTTTCGTCAAAACTGCTGATGGTGCCCCGCAAACTGTGATTGGTTGGTTAACAGTAAATATAAGCTTTAAAGATTCAATACAACAAGTGACACTTTTTATTATACCCACAATATCACAACGTTTGATTCTCGGTATAGATTTCTGGAAAAAGTTTAATTTAATTCCAAATGTAATTGCTTCAGTTGACTTAATAGATAAATCAAATTTTGGCGCAAGTTTGCCTGACTCGTCCGCTGGTATGTCTGAAAGTCCTTCCGTTAATATTGGAAAAACTGATATTGAATCTTCAGAAACTAACTGCTCCTTAACTCAATGTCAACAACAGCAACTTAACGCTGTAATTTCCCTTTTTCCGAATTTTGCAACGCAAGGGTTAGGAAAAACGAGTTTAATTAAGCACTCGATCGACGTCGGCGAAGCCAAGGCGATCAAGCAAAGATTTTATCCTGTGTCTCCTGCAGTAGAGAAGTTAATCTTTCAAGAAATTGACCGTATGTTGACACTGGGGGTAATCGAAACATCGAACTCCCCCTGGAGTTCTCCTATGAGATTAGTTATAAAACCTAATAAAGTCCGCCTTTGTCTTGATGCCAGAAAGTTGAATTCTGTCACCAGAAAGGATGCATATCCTTTACCATCTATTGAGGGAATTTTCGCTCGATTGCCAAAGGCCAATATAATTACTAAATTAGATTTAAAAGACGCGTATTGGCAAATCCCTTTAGAGGAAGAATCAAAGCAATTGACCGCATTCACCGTGCCTGGAAGGCCGCTGTATCAATTTACCGTAATGCCATTTGGGTTATGCAATGCACCACAAACCATGAGTAGGTTGATGGATGATTTAATTCCGCCCGACCTTAAGCATCAGGTTTTTGGTTACTTGGATGATCTAATTATTATATCGGAAACTTTCGAAACGCATCTTAGTATTTTGGTTCGTCTCTCTGAGCAATTCCGCAAAGCAAATTTAACCCTTAATGTGGGAAAAAGTCATTTTTGTGTTAAACAAGTAAAATATTTAGGTTACGTTATTGGTGATGGTGGTATTATTACTGATGAGGAAAAAGTAAGCGCGATTCGTAATTGGCCCACACCGAAAAACATAAAACAGGTTAGAGGGTTTTTAGGGTTAGCGGGCTGGTACAGGCGATTTATTCGGAATTTTTCGGACCTGGTATTTCCAATCAGCGAAACATTATCATCAAAAAAGAAATTCGTGTGGAATTCAGACGCGCAAATAGCCTTCGACAATATTAAACACGTTTTATCTACAGCTCCAGTTTTAAGTAACCCGAATTTTGAGAAAAAATTCTACGTACATTGCGACGCCAGTGTCGTCGGGATAGGTGCTGTACTTGTTCAACTGGATGAAAATAATGAGGAGAAACCGATTGCTTATATGAGCCGGAAACTAAATTCTGCTCAGAGAAATTATAGCGTAACAGAGAGAGAATGTTTGGCGGCTATTGAAGCAATTCAAAAATTTAGGTGTTATTTAGAACTTCAAGAGTTCGAAGTTATTACGGATCATTCCAGCTTGGTATGGCTCATGAGGCAACCTAACTTATCGGGCAGATTAGCTCGCTGGGTTCTTAAGTTGCAGGCATATCAGTTTACTATCAGTCATAGAAAAGGAAAGGACAATATTGTCCCAGATGCCCTGTCACGAATACCTAATGAGACCGTTAGTGAAATAGAAACGAGTGAGCCAGAAATAGATTTAAATTCTTCTTATTTTGAAAGTGAGGTATATAACAAATTAAAGCAGATGGTAAATGATAATCAAGAGAAGTTTCCAGACATAAAAATCGTGGGCAAATACGTATACATTCGTACTGAACATTATGATGGTACCGAAATTGGTGAGAATAAAGCTTGGAAGTTATGGGTACCAAACGAACTAAGAAACAATCTTATTATCAGATTTCACGTATCTCATGTTGCTTCACACGGAGGCATGTACAAGACGCTAGAGTTAATTAAGCGAAATTTTTTCTGGCCAGGAATGGTAAAAGATGTGCGAAATTTTGTACGAAACTGCAACATTTGCAAGTCCACTAAGCCACCTAATTTCATTTTAAAGCCAGAGATGGGACAACAGATTATCACTATACGCCCATTTCAACGATTATATGTAGATATTTTAGGTCCCTACCCACGCAGTAAATCCGGTAATATAGGTATTTTCATTGTCCTAGATCATTTAACAAAGTTTCAGTGGTTACATCCTTTAAGAAAATTTACCTCCATTGCTATTAAAGATTTTCTTCAAAAGCATATATTTCATGTTTACGGAGTACCAGAGGTAATTGTCAGTGATAACGGATCACAGTTTAAAGCGAACGATCTAAATGCTTGCTTTACTTCCTTGGGAATACAGCACACATACACGGCAGTATATTCACCACAATCTAACGCTTCCGAACGTGTTAACCGCTCCATTATTTCCGCTATGAGAGCATTTTTAAAAAGTGATCACTCAAGGTGGGACGAACATTTAAGTGAGATCAGCTGTGCTCTTAGGAATGGCTACCATCAATCCATCAATATGTCTCCCTATCATGCTTTGTTTGGCCTAAACATGATAACCCATGGCTCAGCTTATCCATTGCTACGTAATTTGAAATTGTTAGATGAACCAGGTATTTCATTATCTCGAGAGGATAATTTACAATTGATTAGAAAAGATTTACAAAAGCACCTAAAAAATGCATACGAGAGGAATCAACGAACCTATAATTTACGAATTAGACCGGAAACGTTTAGCATAGGACAGGAAGTTTTACGGCGAAATTTCGTTCAAAGTAGTATGGAGAAACACTTTAATAGTAAACTGGCACCTTTATTTATAAAAGCTAAGATTAAAGATAGATTAGGAAAACATTATTATATGCTAGAAGACTTAGACGGAAAACCTATTGGCACTTATCATGCCAAGGATATCCGCTCATAGTTCTGTGTTTTTATGTACTGCTTTTGACAATACATACAATTATTAGGATCGTTCTTTTTCTTCCTAACATGATCGTTAATTAACTTCATGTTATGCAGTTTTGTAGTGACCGATATTGGGCGAAAATCAAAAATTTTCTTTTAGTTGTATTTTTACCTGATTTTATTTACCGGGCCCTAATACCTGTCTTACTTACAGCTCTTTGTTAGTGACAAAACTCGTTGAAACATGTTTACATTTCAAATAACAGCATGCATAGCAATGTATATAGAACATATGTATATACAATCATTCTGGCAACATTAACTCAATATACAATTAGTCGAATGTTTTTTTTTTTTAGTTACAAGACATATCTATGTAGATTTAGAGTAAAAAGGGCAATATAAATTTGTTTAACCAGTGCTGTTTCATCGGTGGTCTAAAGCAAGGGATAACTTGTTGCTAAATTAGCTTTCTTTTGGTTAATTGAAAATTCGGTGGGTCTTTTCTTTTTTTTTTTTTTTTTTTTTTAAACAACATCTACGACATGGCAACCAACAATACTATTCTATTACAATATGTAGCAAGTTTCTTCGTTCTATTTATTGTGATTAATTTCATTAAGTATACTTGGTAAGCCACGAGTTTTAGGAACTTCCTTTCTGAACAAACTTGCAGTATATCAACATCTCTAAAATAAGCAAAAATCTGTCACCTTGAAACAATCAAAACGAAATACGGAAACTCGAACCGCGTGTGGAAAGTAAATTATTCGAGAAAGTTTATTACATTCAAACCTAACCTGTCTCATTTTTCGGATAGTTTCTAGAAGTGGTACGTATATAATTTTGCTTGCAGTGTTGGAACGTTTTTTAAAAGCTGCATTGACATTTTTTACTTTAGAAATAAAAGGGTCGGTCATTAAGCAATTCTGCTACGAATTGTAGGTCGAAATATTTGTTTGAAGGCACCATAAGGTTGCCTTTGAGGCGCACCAATATTATTAAGGAAGAACGTGACATAACCCGGCCTCGGCGGTATTCCATTTTACAGCCAGCTAGAACCATATTTTCTAGTATATCCCTAAAGGGGCAACATTCCGCTAGCTATTTTGAAAGACCACGAAAGCTTGCTGAGGACCTGCACATTCTTAATTTTTCAACTCCACCAACATTAAAAGTGTTAGTGTTAAAGGTTATAGGTGCAAAAAAAATTGCGGAATTCCTGGCAAAATAATAGCCTATGTGCGAGCACCTCCGTAATAGGAGGATAACAACACCTTCAGCAATTTACCTAATTGAATCGATCAATCCCTCAATCGTCACTTCAATTGATTTCTATTTTTCAACAATATATATATACTACACCTTTATCTGATCCGGAAAGTATTTAAGAAAATATCAAATTACATAAAATATGCAAGATCTATTTTAAATTTTTACTCTTCACACCTAGATAGCATCATCAACCAACTTGCAACGAAAACGAGGAGGCCTCAACGTCGTCGCTGCTTCATTGGGTGAGTCAAGTCTATAACTTATTTTTTTTAAGTGTATCATAGTATCTTGCATATCTTTGAAAAAAAAACACACAATATATATATACTAAATATAATGAAAGTTTATCAATGAATTTTTTTAAAAAACACTATGCAAGAATTTTTTTTTTCCATTCATTGATTCCTAATTTTACCAAAAACAAAATTATTAAGAAGAAAAAAAAACAACAAAAAAGATTCCTGTTATGCGATCCAACAATGGAACATATTCATTGATAAATTTTCACTATATTGCTATATTTTATTGTTGTGTAAAGAAATAAAAATTAGCCCGAATGAGAACATAAAAAAAAACCAAAGTTAAAAACAAAATCAGATCAAGAGTAAATTTGTAAAATTATCCAAATTTACCAAATTCGTCACCAAGTTGTTGAAGAAGAGATCAATTGATAACAAACAAACAAATTGTAAAGAAAGAAACAGTGCAAAGTCCAAACAAGTAAAAGAATCAAAAGAAGTTTTAAAGAGCAATTAATTAATGAATGATTGCGAAATTACGCATTGATTGATTTTTTTTCTTTAATTTCTTTTATTCTTGTCTTAATGATGACCTAAAATTACAACCATGCACATGTGTTAAAAAAACCAGAGTAGAGAAATAAGAAACCTCTCATCGTTTGTTATTTAACGTATCGTTAGTTTTGTACCTTTTCAATTATTAAACGTTGTGAACATAATATTCTCCAGTATTCTGCACGACATAATCCATAATTTAGAAATTAGAAATATTATAAGATTTTGCTTAACCTTTAGGATTATATGATAAATAATGAAACCACTTTTAACAGTTGTATTTGAAGCTTATGTCAGTATATTTAGTTTGCAAATTTATAAAAGAATTTTCTTTGGCAAAATTTTACATAAATTCTTTAACTTCTTAAGTCCAAGGATTAGATATTTTTTATGTACAATTTGCAGCAATAGTTTTTATATTTAAGTACAATTTTTTCTCTATTATTTCAAAGTTTCTATTGTTGGAATTTAATTTAATAAATATTTGTAAAAATGAATTGCTAAAATAATTTCGTTGCGTTTTCAATCATGAACTAATTTTCTGAGGGCTTGAAAAGTAGTAAGATGCGGGTTCCTAGTATTCGAAAGTACGCCACTAGGATAATGGTTGGGAGGGTAATGAGGCGATGTTTCTCCATTGTCATCTGAGAAACACTTAGAATTCTGCAAACAAAGCAATCATATTTTTCCATAGTAAAAATCCTTAGCATAGTAGGGGCTTGTTTTCTATGCTTTCTAGTTAATTTAAATTACTTGTCCACAGGGAGTCTTTAAAAGAAAAATCCTGTAATGATACTGAGGCAAAGATGAGAGGATCACGAATCCCCCCAACCGACTGATAGCTAGCTATTATATAGGCTCCCGCAGATCTTTTAGTCTTTTGCACTTGACCAGAATGTATATTCTAAAATACAATAAATGAAAAAAAGCAACTTAATTGTTTTTCCCTCAGTTATTTGTTCGTGTACATTACAAGGCCTATATGACTCCACTTTTGTATGATCCTTACCTGGCTTTGGTATCATGGTAACTAAGGAAACCTTCCATTTTTGAGGATAGTATTCAAGGCGTAAAATAGCATTAAAAATAAAAAGAATAATTTTCTTTGCTGTGCGAGGTAGCTCTAAAAGCATTTTATTACTGATTTTATCAATACCAGGTGCCTTCTTAGTGATTAAGTCACAAATAGCCTGTTCGATTTCTCTTATCTCAAATCTGAGGGGAATAGCTGCTCTAGCAGCAACAGGTGGTAACTCTACCGCAATATTGTGAGATATATTTGGTGTAAATACGTTTTTCAAGTGACTAACAAACAGATTTCCTTTTTCAATATCGTTTCTTGCCCAACTACCATTCAAGTTTCTTAATGGTGGCTTAGATATAACTGGCCTTTTTAGATTTCTAGCTGCACGCCATAATGAGTAGTCAGATTGTGGAGTTGCATCAAGTTCCTTAAGATATTTTTCTAGAGAAGCCGTTTTCTGAGTCTGCAGTAACTTTCTTAACCTTTTTGTGCACTCTTTTAATAAATTCTTAAGTTGCGGGGATCTGTACAGTTGCCACTCTCTACGAGCTCTCCTTTTTTCAGACAAGAGACGCTCGACATCTGAGGAATATATTTTATTATTATTGGTTTTTTTGGGGGCAATACTGGAATGTTGAACAGCTAGTTGTAGAAAACTGTCAAAATTGACAATAGAGCGATCTATATACTCCGGTGTGCTAAGCGGAATATTTTCTGTGCAATGGGTACTGAATTATTTTTTATATTTTAACCAATTTATATGTGTAGCTGACGTCGCTATGTATCCAGAGGGAGATTCAATTCTATTGGTGTTTATTATAGTAACTATTGTAGGTGTGTGATCAGAGGATCATTCTAATGAAGCTTCAACGTGAATCGTTTCTGTGGGGATGTTTTTAACCACGCCAAAATCGATGATATCTGGAATTTTTTGCGGATCAGCAGGCCAATATGTTGGTTGGCCGCTCGCGACAACATTTAAATTCATTTTAGAGATTGTATTAAACAAAACACGACCCTTTGGTGTTATAAGTCGTGACCCCCAGAAGGTATGTTTTGCGTTGTAATCGCCAGCAGCCAGGAAACAGGGCCCCAGTGACTTATAATATTTGTAATATTGGCTTTCTGATATTGCAAATCTAGGTGGTGAATATAGAGATGAAATTACTATGCTTCGATTTAGCTCTTCGACACAAATGTTTGTAGCTTGGAGATAATCTTCACGATGATCACACATTGGGTAGTGTTTGATTCGGGTTTTTATTAATATAGCAGAACCTCCACAAGGTCTATCTCGAGGGTCCTTGGTATCATATAGAGTATAACCATTAATTTTAAACGTATTTCTTGAGGTCAAATGAGTTTCAGAAACCATCATGGCATCAATTTGTTTATTTTTAAGAAAGTATTCTAATTCATTTTTATGTTGGCGGATGCCGTTTGCGATCCAAAAACAAATTTTTAAACAGTTCATGGCTAGTTAAGAATAGCTTGCAATAACATCGATTGCATTCTAAGAATTTCCTGCATCATATTACCCATTGTGTTTGTAAAATTATTTACTGTTTGCACTAATGTTTCCATGGTTTTTTCTAGACGACTTAGATTAGAAACTGGAGTTTCGTCATTACTTGACGAAGCGCCTTGCATTGGTACATTGTTTGATTTTAAGACGTTAGATTATGAGGTTCTGTTACTACTAGGCTGCGGAGCCTGAAGGTCATTACTGTTACTTGATTCGTTACCTGCATTTGAGGGGGATTAGTTTTCGGTCCAACCGACTGCTTGACGATAGTATATACAGGGCATCCTCTATAATTGGCAGTGTGATTACAACCACAGTTGCTGCATTTTTTTACGTTGGGGTCGGTTTTAGACTTATCGCAAAGAACTGTACCATGTAATTCACCACATACTACACAAACAGGGGGTAAGTAGCAGTATGCCTTAGTATGGCCAAATTCTTGGCAGCTCAGACATTGAACGGGACCACCTCTTTTGTGCGGCTCCTCTATAGTTATTTTTCTGTACAAAATATATTTTAAATTATAGATGGGATGCGTTTTATTTTTTTAAGCTTAACGTCGCCGGGTTCTAACTCCACTCGAAATAGTGGTTGGGGAATTTTTTCCCTATTTTTAATATTAACTACATGTTTTATTTTGAAGCCTTTTTCTTCTAGGAATGTTTTTATTTCCTCTGGGTCCACACATGAGTCAATTCCCTTTATCACTATCTGAAGACCTTTACTGCTCTTCAATTGGTATGTATACAAGCTTTTTTTTAATGCTTCAAATTTATTAATTATTTTGCGATAATCATTCTCATGATTTACTTGAATTTTTGTTTCGTTTATACTACCACGCTTGATATCAGCTACGTAAAACGAATTTTCACCCATGACCGATATCAAACTCTTTATAAGCTCATTTGAATTTCGCTCCCTAAGATATATCGGGGGAGGCTTAGACGACTTTATCACGTTTGGTGCTTCTGAGGATTCATCCTCCAGAATTGCAAAACGATTTTGTGAATTTATTCTATCCAAAGATGGAACTTTTGAGGCCGAAGCAACAGCTGAAGAGGTAGGGCTACGACCCCGTTTAAGCACTGTTATATACCTGTCCATAACAACTTGTACTTGAGGCTTTTGACAACTTTTTACTAGAGTGTTTTCCATAGTGACTGTGTTTAAATTCATGGTATCATTTCCTACTAAAAATTTTTTTTTGCGGGCTCGGCAACACTTGTCCCAAAAGACAGTTTTATATTTTTCAGTGTATCACTATCCACTGTTGTTGTAAAGACTGGCGGTGAAAGGGAACGTATTCGAGTAATTGGCTTAGCCGATAGGTAGTTAATATTGTTTTGTTTTCTTTTATTTATTTCAAATTATTTTCGTTACATGCACTGTCACATAAACATTTCTTTCATTTAGTTTTATTGTTGTTTCATTGTTTTTACTCATGCAATAAATTGTTTTTGTTTTTCACCGTTTTACTGTGCTTTTAATATTTTTATTATTTATTGTATTTTACAACAACGCCAAAAATAAGAAATTTAAACTAAAATGTTTTTGCACAGAATATGTATACATACACATTAGACTGGCCCACGCTTGTATGGGAAAGTAAAGGTATAGTCCAATACTTTCTCCACAAGCTTGATTTTGTTTCTTTTACTAAAATAAATGTGTATACTAAAAATTGGCTCAATGGGACAATATTTAGAGGTCGCGATGAATGGCGACTTATTTATATGTTTCACATTTGATATTACATGCATTTACTACTGGCTTATCATTATTGAACTTGTTTATGTATTGGAGATACTTTTCCACACTTTTCTTTGATCTTTACGAAGGCGACCTATTGCATAAAAATATCTTGTATGTCTCAAAATCAATTTGATCTGAGGAAAAGAAAGCAGTTACCGAAATAAATTTGTTTATAAGTCTTATATATGGCCGATACTGGAATGAAGCTCCTTTAGCAATAAATGCTCCTCTTAACGATAAACAACTCGAAAACCATCCCAATGAAAAAAATTGTTAAAGCTGCTGGGAAAGCATTTCGTCGACATCTATGGTATTTTTCTGAATATTTAATCGGGCTAACCTTTATCGATTCCAGAGTTATTTCTTTCAAAGGGTCCTACAGAGTTTTTATTTCGATGAAAATAATGCTAGCCCTTTAAAAGTTGTAAATGACTGTGCAGAATGAGGTGTTGTTTTGGTGACCCGATTTAACAGTTTAAATACGAAAAATGAGGAGCAAAAACAATATTTGCTTAGAACAGTTGATCACCATAGACAAAAATTTCACGGGGTTTCTAAAGCTAATACTGTAAAAATGGCTATCGATAAATTAAAAAAATAATAAAATTTGTGTTAATAATTAGTATTGTGGTTATTTTGTTGAACTATTTATGGTTTTTAATCCAAATTTTTAATTAGGCTTAAGTTAATTAAATTTAATTTTCATTAAATTATTTTTATGAAGAAAGGAATTTTACAACATAAAAATTAATTAAAATTGTTATTGATAATCTTTCATTTTTGACAGTGGCCGGGATTCGAACCGCGGCCGGCAGGTTACCACGACATGTTTTGATCGCAAACACTCGATCTACTCAAATGGATTTGCCGTTTTACACTCGCAGCCATCGACGACTGCTGACGTCAATAGTCAAACATTAATCCTTAAACCAAATTGTATTTTAACCTTTGGTAGATCGAAGTTTGCTTTTTTGAATGATTATCCATTTTAATTGATTTTACATGTTCTTCCTTACTTCTGTTTTTTCGTACTTTTGTCAAGAATTTTTCTTGAAGTCCAAAGTACATTTTTTATTTTTTCAGTTTTTTGTCTTTCTTTTTCTTGTTGACCTTTTTCAGCACAACTTGAAGGACAAATGAACACATAGAGCTCGTGCCTTAGCTTTAACAATAATTAGTATTGTGGTTATTTTGTTGAACTATTTATGGTTTTAAATCCAATTTGTACTTAATTTACAGTTTTATTAATTTGTTTTATTAAATAGTTTTATTTTTAAATAAACAATGAATATCACCATAAAAAATCAAAGTATGTTATATTTCTATCTAACCCCGAAAAATCATTAAACTATCGCAACCTCTAAATATTGACGGATTGTGCCCAAATTTGGACTTAACATTTTTAAGCACTATTCGAATAGGATCAGCGTTGTGGAGTGCGAATATTCGATACTTTTGTATTTTGGGCCACCCTAATACACATGTATGAACATTCATACGTATGTATATATTTTTACTATTTATCTTTATTTAATTTTTTCGTTTTAATTGTTCACTTTTATGTTAAATGATTTAAATAAAAAATATATATTTTCTAGCGTCCATTCGCTTAATATTTATATTTCAAAATCAAATTTAATTAATAATTAATTAAAATCGTATGCGGGGTTGAGAATACACGTCCGTTTCACAACAAAGCACAAACTGATAAGAAAATATTAAGAACAAAAAACTAATCGAGGTCGGTCATACATTTTATCCTCCTAGGGGCGATTCCTTGGCAGTTATGGGGCTTTTTCTTCAATATATTTCTAATCTGTATTGACTATTTTGTATGGGAGCCCCCTTAAGGAATGGATATAGCGAGTAGGTATGTTAGATATAAATGGTTGAGTTGAAAAATAAAGTGGGGTTGGTCATACATTTGACCCATCTAGGAGCATCCTAGGAACTGCAGCAGACAAATTTAAGAATTTTATTAAACCGCCATATATGTATGGCTGAAATTCTTTGTTTAATTTCCCCAAGGTCGGAGTTATGGAACCAGACCAGGATAAGTAAATACTGCTGGATGCAAATTCGTGAAACGTCATCGCAACATAAAAGGATAAATCGAAGAGGAGACATAACATTTTTGACCGAAAATAGAATTACGTAAACAAATTAAATTGTCTCTTAACACTTAATCCTAATCCAATCAACACAACAAAGAAACAAAAATTTATTCTATCGAAAATTTAAATTTGGATGTTTTTGCTAATTAGGTATATTGCAACTTTCTTATTTTTAACCCGATGATAACCATTTTGTTACAAATATGTTTGGAACAAAATTGTCTTTAAGATATGGGCTTAAAAATTAAAAAAAAAATTTTGAATAAACGCAGAAAAAATCAATTTTTTCCCCATCTTAAGGCATGCAACTCAGAAACTGTTTGTCCGATAAACACAGTAGAAATATCGGCTGAAAAAGGAAAAATATATCTTTGTAACAGTGTAAAATTTGTGAAATTAAAAAAATCAGTTCTCAAGATATATGGAAACAGCCTCCTGACATGCAAAAAATCTGGCTTTTCGCGTATATGTCCAAAACGCTTCTTGAGAAAAATATGTGAATGCCATATTCGTGTTCAGCAGACTATTTATCTTAAAAAACATGTAATTTTTGAGGTTATGGCAAAAAGATAAAAAATTGTGAACCACTGTAAATGGCAGTGTGATTACCGCCACAGTTGCTACTTTTTTACGTTGGGGTCGTTTTTAGACTTATCGCAAAGAACTGTGCCATATAATTTACCACATACGACGCAAACAGGGGGTTAGAAGCAGTATGCCTTAGTATGACCAAATTCTTGGCAGTTTAAACATTGAGCGGGACCATTTCTTTTGTGCGGCTCTTCTATAGTGATTCTTCTATACAGAATAAATTTCAAGTTGTAAATGGGATGCGTTTCGATTTTTTTTAAGCTTAACGTCACCGGGTTCTAACTCCACTCAAAATAGTGGTTGGGGATTTTTTCCCCTATTTTAAATATTTTTTTGAAGCCCTTCTCTTCCAAAAATGTTTTAATTTCTTCTGCGTCCACGCATGAGCCCTTTATCACTACCTAAAAAACCTTTACTGCTCTTCAGCTGGTATGTATAAAAGTTTTTATTAAGAGCTTCAAATCTTGTAGTAACTTTGCGAAAATCATCCTCGTGATTGACCTGTATTTTTGTCTCGTTATACTATCTAAAGAAAACATTGAATGTCAAAAGTTAATGAAAAATAGAACTAAAAGTACATAATTACTTGAGACTAAAATATATAAAATTATCTAAATTTTTGATTAATAAAATATATTATTTTAAGCTTTTAAATATTTAAATTAAATTATCTTAAGTTTTTTCTTTATTGTTTAAATTAAATTGTTTTTTGATTACTTATATAAAAATTGTAGTTAGTTATTAAGTTATTAATGATTTAAAGTTTAACATATTCTCAGTTCCATTCTGCAAAATAAGACTCTTAGTCTTGTGTATGGAGCAATTCAATTATTAAATAAATAAAAAAATATAAAAAAAAAAAAAAAAAAAGTAAAATTACACATAAATTACACGCGGAACTAATTACACATGAGCTACACATGCAAGTAAAAATTACACACAATATGAGTAATTACTAGAGTTTTCTTTTTCGCGGAGTTTTTCGATTCCCGGGAAAGCGGGAAATTATTTTAAATTTCCCGGGATCCCGCTATATACAAATAATACAAAGTAAATTTGTTTTTAATTAACAAAAAAAAGTTTTATAAACAAAAGCAAGGGAACTTGTTTGCAAAGTAGAAAAGAAATACTTAAATACTACAAAAAATAATTGAAGATTGAAAGCAGAACTTGAATTATTATTACCTTACGCTTTTGTATGCAAATTCCGTATTATTATGCTCTAGATACAAGTTAAAAAGATAACATAAACATAACAATTTAAATCATAAAACAATAATAAAAACAAACAAAAATTGAGAAACTCAAGATATGAGATCAAAAAGTTAATTCATAAAATATTTTAATAAATATATTAACATTTTTTTACGGTTTAAAACTCAAAGCGTTTAGTGAGTCGTCAAAGAGTATATTTCTGATTTTATTTACCGATTACCATGTTTCGTTCACTTTTTACCGAGGTCGGACAAATAGTTAAAAGTGCACTGTTGTTGCATGCTTCTGATGTCAAGGTTGATGCCAAAAGCAGCATCATCCGGATTACATCTTACTAAACTTTTATTTTCATTACGCCCATCTGTAATCTTTAGGACAATGTGTCTTACAAATTGTATAATGAAGTACCTTACACGAGTTTCCTTATTGTTTTTATTTCGGTTTCCCCGCACGGGTATATTGTTAAGCTTGATTTTTTTGTAGATATGGCTATGTTGCAATAAAGGAGCGATATGTTTAGGTATCTCCATTTTTAAGACTTGTCCCTGGACCATGAGAATTTACTGCCTGCATCTTATTTTGAATTTATGTTCTTTATCAACGATTTCGGTATGACGTGCTTAATTCTCAATGCTTCATATTTGATAAATACACTGAAATTTATTGTTGAGGGAAAGCTAGCTTCAATGCGCATTTCACTGGTTGCTTAGGCCAATTCATCAGAAAACCTTTTCCTAAGATTTTAGAAAAGCTACAAATATTATACGAATAAAACCCTAAAGCGAATAAGAATTTTAAACACTCAAAGTCTTACTCGTAACAATATCAAAGCTTAAACAAAACACCAACACTAAACAGTGAGTTTATCTTTTCTAACATCCCCCTTTGTATTGAGCGGGAATTCCCGGAATCCCGGGAAATTGAAAAATAAATCCCGTTTTTCCGGGAAATGAAAATTTCCGGGAAAAGAAAAACTCTAATGTACATACATATATACGTACTATGTATGGCTATCAGGGGTGTGCTGGAAAACGGAAACGTAAAACGCAAGAATTTGGAAGTCGTTTTTAATACACTTTTAATAAAATATTTTTAATTTTTGTTTTAAAATTCTGTTTAATAGAAAAATATTTGTCATAGAATTCTTATATTATAGAAATCTTATTGAAACCCGACATTTAATACTCTTGCGTTTAAGGTATGCTTTGAAAAACACTTTTTTGATTGGTTTAATTGAAAAATAAAAATTAAAATTGGTAAAAATATTATAAATATATTAAATTAATGAAAATATTAAATGGACGGTGTCGACGTTTTTTAGTTGGCATCGCTAAGTATGAAGCATTAAGAATGCAGCCTCATATCAAAGTGATATACACCTAGGCCTCTACTGGGCCTGATGTGCGCTCCTTAAGAACATGGATATTTAGGTGTTACTACCCACCACTACTACCGCCACCTTTTGGGAGAAGTTAACGTCCGGCGTGAAGAAACTTAGCCTCCCGAACGTAATTCCTTAAGGTCTTCCAGTCTACGTTACCCAGGGATCCTAAGTCCATCATGGCATCGCTCACGAGGTGTTTAGAACTTAACCTGACAGTGGCAGAGAAAGTGTTCCAGCGTCTCGCTCGCTTAGCAACACGCTGTGCACTAGTCAGATTCCGCCCTTCCAATTTGGTGTTGTTGTGCCCGTAATCCTGCATGACCCGTCAAGATACGCACCATAATACTAACATCGAGCCAGAGGAGAAGTCGGTAATGGCTATTCTACAGTCCAATAAGGTCCTGGACCTAACCCTATTAACTGATATCGCTCTTATTGCCCTTTGGCTATCGGCGAATATATTAGCGACCACCCGCCCATATTCGATTCAATCCATCACACACATTCCGTGATAGCACGGACTTCCGCCTGGAAGCTAGTGTTGTGGTCAGGAAGGCAGTAGAATATCGCGGTGGCCCGTCCGTGTAGCAACAGATCCCCACAGGCGTTTGCCCTAAAGTTCCACTCGACCATGATTCCCTTTAAGGGATCATAATCTTGCAGTTACCAACAATATCCAAATCTGGTATTCGGTCGGGCATGTCCGATGGACGTATGTATCCGGTCAGTGTATCTAATATAAGCTAATGACATGCCCTGTAGTCGCCTTTATATAACTCGCCGAGAGATAAGAGCCGTTCGGCCGCGAGCGCCGCCTCGTACCTCACCTGCGTTTCGATCGGGGGTATATCCAGCAGTGTCTCCGGAGCCTTGGTTGATGTAGTGCACATTGCCCCACTTATATCCTAGCAACATCTACGCTGGACCCCTGGAGTGCTCTTATGTTGCACGCCCTAGATTCCACTAGATTACAGATGCGTAAGTTAGAATCGGTGGCTCTTCTACATATCGGATCGCCCTGTTGGTTCTTTCCTCTATGTTGTGTTTCCACTTTAGTTTCCGATCAAGGTCCACGCCCAAGTACTCGACCCTGTCGGTTACTGGTATCGTCCTGTCTGAAAACCTAGGTTCCGTATAGGCAGGAATTTTCATCCTGTGAACAGACTTATTTCCGTCTTCGCTGGGTTAATGTTCAGCCCCCTTGGTCGAGCCCAGCATAAGACCTTCTCAGCCCTTCTGCACAAGTAGTTTGGATCCTTGCCCCTGAGAAGTATTACCACGTCGTCTGCATAGGAGACGGGTCCAAATCCTTCCTCGGTTAAGATCGTTAAATGGTTATTTATGGTGGTCACACATAGCAGCATTTGCATTTATATTAAATAAAAAAAATAAATATAATAATAAATTTAAAACATTTTGTTATTCGTGCTTAATTCCCAATTTTTATTCTTGATAAAAACACTGAAATTTATTGTTGATGGGATAAGCTATTCCTATGCGCATTTCACTGGTTGCTTAGGCCAGATCATCAGGAAACTTCATCCATAAACATTTTGGAAAAACTAAAGATATTAAACCAAATAAAACTGTTAAGCGTATAAGAATCATAAGCAACAGCTCTACTTGTAACAATATCAAAGTTAAAACAAAAACATCAACAATAAACAGTGAGTTTATCTCTTCTTACATTCCCCACTACAATTGATTGGAATTCTTCCAACATTAATTGTAGTTGTAAGTAGGTTAAGAAAAAACAAAATGCAAAAAAACAACTTGCAAAAGCATGTGGCAGGTAGTTTTTTTTTTAGGCCGTGCACTTGCCAGTTTATTATCAAAAGTAATTTCTTGGGAATACAAAATTTTAATTTAAAAGATTTGTTATTCGTGCTTAATTCCCAGTTTTTATTCTTGATAAAAACACTGAAATTTATTGTTGATGGGATAAGCTATTCCTATGCGCATTTCACTGGTTGCTTAGGCCAGATCATCAGGAAACTTCATCCATAAACATTTTGGAAAAACTAAAGATATTAAACCAAATAAAACTGTTAAGCGTTCAAGAATTATAAGCAACAGTTCTTCTTGTAACATTATCAAAGATTAAACAAAAACATCAACAATAAACAGTGAGTTTATCTCTTTTTACATTCCGCACTACAATTGCTTGGAATTCTTCCAACATTAATTGTAGTTGTAAGTAGGTTACGAAAAAACAAAATGCAAAAAACAACTTGCAAAAGCATGTTGCCAGTAAAGATTTTTTAGGCCGTGCAATTACCAAAAAAAAAACAAAATCTTTTAAATTAAAATTTTGTGTTCCCAAAAATTACTTTTGATTATAATAACAAATAATAAAATCACTTTAATTTTTTCGTACATTTTCTTTAACACACTTTTAGAAAACCATTCAATATAAGTATGTAGTTTGTTAGTTGTGGTGCCATAAAAAGCGCAAGGGATAAAAAGTACATAAAACAACGTGGGAGTACAGCAGTATTTTTAATATAAAAAAGTACTAAAGTACTGAATTTTTCAACACTGTTCTGCAGAACACTCTCAATGAGCCAATTTAGACCATACTAATTGTTCTGGCAGAAAACGACAGTTTGTAGGCGAAAGAGGCGAAGAGAGTCGTTTTTGGTTGGCACAATTTTTAATCCAGCTTCAACCCCGCATTAGCAGAACAAAACCATGGTGAAATTACTACAAGGTGGCATCACTACGGCATCTGGTAATTTTTTGCTTAACTGTGGTGAAAACCCCAAGATGTCATTTTTTTTTGTTTATGTTTACATTCTTGAAAAACAATTTAAAAAAAATCATTTTTGTGCGGTTTTTAAATGAAAATTGTGCATAACAATTAAAATATTTCCAAAAAATAAATCGTATGTGGTTTTTATATGTGTGTCTTTAGTTGTGCTAACAGTTTTTTTTTAATAATAAATAAAAACAGAAATAATTGTGTATGTGACCACGTCGTGTGTACGTTTGAAAAATGCGTATATTTTTGATATGCGCTTGTGCGCCACTCTCTTTAAACCTCCAAAAGACTTGTAGTGAAAAAAAAAAGTGGAAAAACAATTGTTTTTAATTCAAAAAACATTAAAATTTTAAGTATGAATCTTTTAGTAATTTTTTCATAATATATTTCGTTTATTTGTTTCAGATCAGCGTTGCCACTGAAAATTTTCTATTCGACCAAACTTATTAACCAAAATCCTTTGGACTCGACCAGTTTTCTATTTTTGATACATTTAAGCAAGTTTAGTTATAATTAACTACCAGATATAGCTGTTAGTTTAAAACTTATTTTTTATATACCTTTAATATAAAATTAAAATTTGTTTTGCTTCTACTGAAAATTTTTAAATTTTGAGTTATCATGGAGCCGTAGGTAAATTATGGACAGACCTTCACCATATTTGGTGTCATAAAAAGGTTTTTGTTGAAATTTAATGACAATCAGTGCATTCCGCTACAAATTTATGTTAGTTTTTAGGGGGGTAGTTTCACATTTGGGAGCTTAACTCTTTTTCTAATAAAAACATCTTTGAAGAACTAGAAACAATTTGTAACCCAAACGGCTAAATCGACTTAGAAGACCCAGAATATATATACTCTATGGAATCTTCGATGAATATTAAAAAAAATTCACATAGAATGATAAACATAGTAATATGATAAATTAAATTTCTTCTTAATGCACAATTTGTTTAATAACGAAATTGTTTCAGAATTCCTACTTCGTAATGTTTAGCTTTCTGTTTCTATTCGCCCTTTCAGAAATAGCATTCCACTTACGGCCAATTTCACCAAGTTCGGTTAAAACTAACTTTCAATTAAAGTTCCAGTTACCAATATGTTTTGACAGCTATAACCGGTAGTTAATTATAACCGAACTTGGTGAAATTGGCCGTTAGACTTCAATATTTTCATTCTCATTATGCAATGTTTATACTTATATTGATTTCTATGATCCTTAAGCATTTAAAATGACCACTTTAATATCTTAAAATAGCTTTAATCTTAAGTTTTTTCGATTTTGTTATATATGTATTTATTAAACTTGCAACATTGCCCTAAGGTTTAGCCTACCATCCTACCAAGCGAAAATTATCCGACCAAATGTTGTCGGAAAAGACAAACAATGGCAACATTGTTGCACATAATTTTTGACAGCACGGAGTTTATTACACAAACAAATTTGCCTGTTTTTGTTGTATTGTTGTACAACAACACCTAGTGCTGCCACCTTGTAGTAATTTCACCATGAACAAAACCAATACATACACACTTATGAAAAAACAGGTTCAGTGTTTTCTTTTTTGCAGAGCGATTTTAATCGTTAGTTGTTCGCCGTCGTGTTAACATGAATATAAAAACAGAAGGTGTTAGGCGCCCGAAATGTTTTTATGTTTACAGCGAACGAACACCAAACGTCAAATAAACAAAAAAATACTAACACATACAAAGCTGCGTGTACGTATACAATTTTGTGCCAGAATAATTAATCTAGTGTAGTTTGGAAAGAACAAAAGTTAATCCGACTTAAAATTAGTCTAGTCTAAATTGGCTCAATAGAAAAATTATTCTCCGGACAAAAATATTGTTCGGAACGCATGGATGAATACACCTTAACAAACAAAATGTTGAATGCAAAAGTTGCGGCGTTAATTGCATAATGTAAATATGGTCTAATAGCACGAAAACAGATGCAAACAATAATAATAAAATAACAGGAATTTGTCTACTTACGTATTTCAAATTTTTTATTTGGATAGAGTTTTTGTAAACGCGAAATGACATGTTTCGTTTGGATGAGAGCCAGCTAAAATAAAAGAAATAAATTAAAAACAAATCTTAATATTTACAGTATTTTATCTTTTTTTTTTTAAGTTGTCAGGCAAAATTATTTGGGACTTTTTTAATGTTGTCAGGCAAAATTATTTGGTACAAATTCCATACAGTTGTTTCTCGATTTAGAAAGTACGGAAAATACGAGTTGTTTACAGAAAACCATTCATTATTTGCACGATTGTAGACGAACCTGAACTCAATTAAATTGCCAAAAAGGTAAAAACACAGATATCTTAAAGATCATATTACTCTTCACTTCGAAACATCTAGTTTTAAAAATTATTGTTTTAAGATTATTTATTACCTTAATTTTTTACATTTTAAATGAGAAATACAAGTTGAAATTCATTTGCTACCAAAAAAATGTTTCCCAAAGTTTTTCTTGGGATTCAAAAAATAAATTAACAAGGTTTCGTTTTCATACTACAGTATTCCACGGATAATTACCTTGATAAAAATGCCAATATCTTTGGGTAATTATGCGGGGTAAGCATTTAAACGAATACGCTTATAAGAAAACGTTTAACTACCTCATTGAGGTAATTAAGCAAATACGTTTATATACCTCAGTGAGGTAATTAAACGTATTTATTTACAAGATACCTTAACTTTGATGAATGAAAAAAAGTTAAGACATAGGAATTTTTACATGTATCAACTAAATCTTAAGAGATAGCAATAAAAATGAATGGGATTTGCTGTCTTGAATTTTATCTGTAGTGCTTTTTGAGATGTCCTGTCAAATACTTCTAACAAAGCCGTACTCATACATACAAAGTTATGATCATGGAAACCGTAAATATGCAATTGCATTGTTTTCTTGTGCGACCAACGAAGTCAGAAAAAATATATTTATCCGTTTTAGAGCTTTGTATGAATTTTAGTATCGATTTGTTTGTGAATAATTTGCATATTTTAGCTATTGCTATATTTTTATTGCACACATATTTTACGTTTTTAAAGCATATTTTAATACATGTTCAGCAAATAAAAAAAAATGCTTAAAATTCTTAAAAGCCTGGGGGGTTATTATGTAATTCGATTCGAAACGAAAATACTTTCGAAAGAAATTTCCGTATCGAAAATGAAATGGTATTTTCTAATCCGTTCGAAAGCCCTACAGATTTGTATTTGTTAAAAAAAGGGAAAAACAAAGTGCTGCCAAATTTATAGCCGATAAATTTGACAGTACCTGTCAATATTGACAGAAATTTTTTGAAAAGCAAGCGTTAATAAAAAAACGTTAAATTTTCCGCAAAATGTAAATATAAGTGAAAACTTCAAAACAAAATAAAATAACAAATAACACTACTTGACAATTTTTTGACCAAATGAATTTTTCACCTAATCTTTATGTAAAATTTTCCGCTGAATCCGAATATGAAGCCAGAATTGTCAAAAGTAGAACAGTTTTTGAGATATTCCAAAATAACCGTTATTTGTGTTTTTAAAAAAGATGCTGTGACTGAAATGCAAATATCTTAAAAAATTTTAAACGGATTATGTAATTCTTTCTTTCTAGTAAAAGGTTATAAAATTTCTAAAATAACCATGGATTGCTGACTTCATATTCGCATTCAGCGGAAAATTTTACATAAAGATTAGCTGTCAGATTCATTTGGTCACGACTTTGTTGAAATTTTGTCACGTAGTGTAATTATTTATAAAAATATAACGGTCTAAGAACATAAATTCTGTTCCATTGTGGTTGGACGCTATCTTCTATCTATCTATAAAGAAAGTGATGCAATTGCAGAAAGAGTTCAACGAAAAATAATACGAGATACATCCGACATTATGAGCCTTGATAATAGTACGTAAGAAAGATTTTTAATTATCAAATTTAATTATAAAAATACAATTTTTAGTTTCGTGAAAAACTTTCGGCTTAATAAAAATTCATTTATGTATGTAAACAATTGTATATACATATGTAGGGTGATTTAAAGCCACCTGAAAGATCGACAGTCATTGCACCTTTGATGAAATTAGCTTCAACATTAAAATGTTTGGTACAAGGTGGATACCAACATCAGATTGACCAAGATCGTCTTGTAGGACTTTCACACTCATCAATTTCCATATGCTTATCTGAGGTATGCGAAATAATCGAACAAAATATTTGTCCGAAGCATATTATCTTTGAAATGACTGAAGAAAAAAAGATGGAGGCGAAAAGATGGTTTTTTTTAATAAATGTGGAATACCTGGAGTAATTGGCCAAGTAACGATGAGCATTTATACTTCAACCGAAAACAGACATTTAACTCTTCTCATACCTAGTAACATAGCACATTTGTAAAAATGGTTAATACAAAATCGATTAAATGAAAACTCACTTTTTTCCACTTTTTCAATTCACGATACGGTGGACCAACCGCATCTTAATCCTTTGATAGTCTTTGCCACAAATCCTTCGACTTGCTTTTAGCATTTGCAACATTGAGGTGCCCCTTTGCTCAATATGCATGTGCAATTATAAAATCAACCATCACCATATTCTTTCTTGGTTTTGTAAACATTGCTTTGTTTAAGCTTTCCCTTAACACAACCCAAATTTAAAAAAATTACTATGTATAAAAATTTTCAGACTAAAAACAAGGAGTTGTGACAACAAACACAGTATAAATTGTGATTTCAAGTCACTCACAGTTCTGAATATAGAGGAAATCGTATGTTTTAAATTATATTTTACACTTTTTGTAAAAAGTTTTATTTAATTACTTACATTTTTAAATTTTTTATTGTTTTCGCAAGCACAGCACCTTTCGAATAATTTACGAAAAATTTAAATGAACTGACATTTGCTTTTGTATTATATAGTTGCAATTGTAAAAGGGTAATTTATAATTTACGAAAAGGGGTAAAAAAAATCCCACAAAAAGAAAATATTTCCGAACGTTCGAAAATAAATTTTCGAAAAACGTACTACATAATACAATTTGTACGAATTCGTTAATCTTTTCTTTCGAATCGTATTACATAATAACCCCCCTGGTACTCTGTTCAACATTTCACGTGAAATGCTGTCAAAACGCATATAAAAAAACTTGTGTGGAATATCTATGAAAAAAATGTTGATAGAGTTGTACTCTGTTCATTTTGTGAAAAAGTTCCGAAATGTTTCTGGCAACATTTTTATACAACTGCGAAATAATGTATGCTGCACTTATTTCACGTCGAATTTCAAGCAAAAGCAAAAAAGTATAAACTGAATATTAAATACGAAATAAAAAATTAAAAAAACACAACCGGTTACAGTTTCTTATCCATATTTACTTTCTTTTTTATTAAATTTTTTAATAAAAAAAATATTTTCAGTAAAAAACATGTGGGGTTTGTTTACATACGCAAAACAATGTCGCATACTTTGCAGGAATAAAAACGTCAAATTGTACAAGTTTGCATGATAGGTAACATTGATACATGTCAAAATTTGCATGTGAAATAATTAATGTGGCTCAACATTTTTCACAAATTTTAACAGAGTACAAGGCTTAAAACAGATGAATTTTCTGTTGCTTTAATTTCGCCATCTACATTTAATTTTTACTCTACATTTGTAAGCCAAAGCAAATCACAGTCCTAAAACAAGCATAGTTCTCTTTGGCCGAATCGTACCTAACCGTGCGGCCACACGATCAAGTTGTTCTTGATAGTCTTTTACATATACTGCTTGTCAAAATTCATATAAATTGAAAGCTGTGACGTAGGCTGCATTCAATTTGTAAGCAATTTACTTTCAAGATTTCATCAAGACAACAATTTATAAAGACAAACATGTAATCAGCTGCTAAATTGAAAGTAAAATTGCCAAACAAATGGAAAGTTGAAATTGAGAGCCATCTCGTGGTCAACTTAAAAAGTGTGAGTGTGTTAGTGAAAGAGTGAGAGGCAAAACTTGATCGTGTGGCCAACAAGTAAGGCATGGTATTACATCATATGGAAGCTCTACGTATTGTAGCAGTCTACAGCAAACACAAAACCAAATTTTAAAAATTCTATTAAAAAACAAACAACACAACCAACAAATACAGTATTCCATGATATATAGTGACACAAACAAAATGCACTCAAATCAAAACACACTTGTAATACCAACACTCATAATAAAGTATGTTCACATTTGGCTTCTTAAACGCGTTTAAGCAGTTCGAACGTGATTAAGCTCTAATCACTTCAAAATCGAGATGATTACCCATACATTGAAGTGATTTGTTAATCACTTCAAATTGACATGATTACAACTAAATCACTTCATAAATCACATAGAATCCACTGAACATACCTCAAATGTAGAATCGCCAACATGATCGTGTACAACCGGCCAAGATTTCTGCTTAATGTTTTTATTTTTTTTTCCTTAAATAATTCATAAATTTTCACAATTTCATCATTAAAATGATTAAAATAATCTTCTGATAACTTTATAAAAATGTTTTTATCCATTTTTAATACTTTAAAGAAATATAAATTTGTTTGTGGTTTTTTGTGTGTTTGTTGTGTTTTTTTCTTAATCATCTGTCATCTTAATCATCTCAAATGTAATGTGAACGGCTTTGATTAGCTAAATCAACATTTTGCTTAAACGCGTGAACTTAGCATAAGTTCACACCTAGGTTTTTAAACGCGTTTAAGCAAAATGTTGATTTAGCTAATCAAAGCCGTTCACATTACATTTGAGATGATTAAGATGACAGATGATTAAGAAAAAAACACAACAAACACACAAAAAACCACAAACAAACAGCAATATATAAAAAAAAACTCTTATGAATGCTAATAATGCAAAAACAATAAAACATAATGAAAGAAATGCTTATGTTACAGTGAGTGTTGACGAAACAAAAGTAGAAACAAAAAAAAGAATCGATGATAGCAATTACTTAACGGCTAAACCTATTACTTGAACGCGTTCCCTCTCACCCTCTTTGTTTACAAATACGGTCGATTGTAATACAATAACAAGTTTGTTAACCGCGGGCGCTGCCGCAGTGCCAAAAAAACTTTAATAAGTGATGATACGGTTAACCCTAAAACAGCCGCTATGGACAATTCAGTAACTTTAGTAAAAACTTCTCAAAAGCCTACAGTACAAGTTGGTATGGACAGGTACATAACAGTGCTTAAACGGGGACGCAGCCCTACCTCTGCAGCAGTTGCTTCGGCCGCAAAAGTACCATCTTTTGATAAAGTAAATTCTCAAAATCGTTTTGCAATTCTGGAGGATGAATCCTCTGAAGCACCAAATGTCATAAAATCGTCCAAGCCTCCCCCGATATATCTTAGGGAGCAAAATTCAAATGAGCTTATAAAGAGTTTGATCTCGGTGATAGGTGAAAATTCGTTTTACGTAGCTGCAATCAAGCGTGGTAGTATAAACGAGACAAAAATACAAGTAAATCATGAGAATGATTTCCGCAAAATAATTAACAAATTTGAAGAACTAAAAAAAAGTTTTTATACATACCAACTGAAGAGCAGCAAAGGCCTTCAGGTAGTGATTAAGGGAATTGACTCATGTGTGGACCCAGCAGAAATAAAAACTTTCTTAGAAGAAAAAGGCTTCAAAATAAAACATGTGGTAAATATTAAAAATAGGGAAAAAAATCCCCAACCACTATTTCGAGTGGAGTTGGAGCCCGGCGACGTTAAGCTAAGAAAAAACGAAACGCACCCTATTTACAGTTTAAAATATATACTGTACACAAAAATCACAATAGAGGAGCCGCACAAAAGAACTGGACCCGTTCAGTGTTTGAACTGCCAGGAATATGGTCATACTAAGGCATACTGCTACTTACCCCCTGTTTGCGTAGTATGTGGTGAATTACATGGTACAGTTCTTTGCGATAAATCTAAAAATGACCCCAACGTTAAAAAATGTAGCAATTGTGGCGGTAATCACACAGCCAATTATAGAGGATGCCCTGTATACACTATCGTAAAGCAGTCGGTTGGACCGAAAACTAATTCCCCTCAAATGCAGGTAACAAATCAGCTAAACACTAATGACATTCAGGCTCCACAGCCTAGTAATAACAGAACCTCCTACGCTAACATTCTAAAATCAAACCATGTGCCAATACAAGGTGCTTCGCCAATTAATGAAGAAACTCCAGTTTCTAATTTAAGTCGTCTTGAAAAAACCATGGAAACATTAGTGCAAACAGTTAATAATTTTACGAACACAATGGGTAATATGATGCAGGAAATTCTAAGAATGCAATCGATGTTATTGCAAGCTGTACTTAACAAGCCATGAACTGTTTAAAAATCTGTTTTTGGAACGCAAACGGCATCCGCCAACATAAAAATGAATTAGAATACTTTCTAAAAAATAAACAAATTGATGTCATGTTGGTTTCTGAAACTCACTTGACCTCAAGAAATACGTTTAAAATCAATGGTTATATACTATATGATACTAAGGACCCTCGAGATAGAGCTTGTGGAGTAGGGTGACCGTTATTTTTTTTTTCGTATTTTCACTTGGGAAACCCCTTAGATTGATTCCAAATTAGAAAAAAACAATATATATAAAATTTTAGATCGTTTGCATAGTTATTAGGCGTGCCTTGAGCCCACAAAGTTTGCTAAAAATGCTATTTTTCTCACTATGGGTGGCTTTAAGTGTTCATAACTTCAGTAATATTTATTTTAGAGAAAAACCTTATTCACAAATATTCTAGGGCTATATCTTATGAACAATGTTGCTCTATATAAGTTTTCTTTAACATTAATATATAATCCAGAAAAAACCGAATTAAAAAATAACACCGAAATTTTAACATATCTTCGCATTCTTTGCCTGGTGATTACACTACGTGACAAATTTTCAACAAAGTCGTGACCAAATGAATCTGGCAACTAATCTTTATGTAAAACTTTCCCCTGAATCCGAGTATGAAGTCAGAATTGTCAAAAGTGGAACAGTTTTTGAGATATTCCAAAATAACCGTTATTTGTGTTTTTAAAAAAGATGATGTGACTGAAATGCAATATCTTTAAAAATTTTAAACGGACTATGTATGCATTTCTTTCTTTTTATTGAGAGGTAATAAAATTTCTTAAATAACCATGAGTCGTTTGTGAAGATGAGTCATTAAATGACAGAGTTATGGTGGACAAAAGTACATAGAGCCGCAATCCTATTTGGAAATCACAAATATGACAGAATTAAGTTATATATTCAAAGCTAGATGTGATTAATTGAGTTGAATGGTTTCAGCAAAACAGACCCCGTATATGCTGCTTATGTAATCTAAACGAAACCGAAAACATTCTGCATTTTATAGCCAAATGCCCTATAGTAGGACAAATAAGATTCCAAAACTTTAAAAAAACTATCGTAACAGAAAATGAGTTGATTAATATTCTTAATGGTAAAGACAATTTTAAATATTTATCCCGCTATATTAGAAATGCGATAGGCTACAGGAAAATATTAGTAACTGAATTTAATTATTAATTTTTATGTTACATAAAACAATATTTGTAATATATATAACAATCTTTTCCGACAGACGACGTCATGTCATAGTCGTATGTTCAATTTTGATTACTTAAAATGAATTCAAAATAAAGAACAATTAACTAACTAACTAACTAGTGGACAAAACTTCAAACTTCATTAAAATTTTATGATTTTGTTAAATTTTGCTCTTTTCAAGTTATTGTTTTTTAAACCAAAAAATAAAATTTTTTTAAGTTTTATCACTTACGACATTAGCCTATTTTATTCGAAAATTTGTGTCCAATAGGATCCAGATCGGTGCAAAAATTACAAGGTTACAGAAGATTAATTGAATTAACCCACTTTACGATTTGTATCAAACCAAAGAAAAACACAACAAATACATATACAAAACTAAATTTTTAGTAAAATAAATTCATATTAAAAATAGCTTAAAGCTATTGAATTTCTATGTGGGTAAATTTACTAAATCTTCTGTAGCTTTGTCATTTTTGTGCCAATCTATGTCTTGTTGGGAGAAAAATGTTCATATTAAAATTATCTAATGTAATAATGCATGTAATAAAACATTAAGATTTTTAAATCATTAGATTAAAAATAAAAACTTGAAAAGAGCAAAATTGAACAGAATCATAAAATTTTCAATGAAGCTTGAACTTTTGTCCCCTGTAACTCTGTCATTTCTTGACCAAACTTCTCTAGCAACCCATTCTTATTTTAGTAATTTTATAACCTCTCAATAAAAAGAAAGAAATACATAGTCCGTTTAAAATTTTTAAAAATATTTACATTTCAGTCACATCATCTTTTTTAAAAACACAAATAACGGTTATTTTGGAATATCTCAAAAACTGTTCCACTTTTGACAATTCTGACTTCATATTCGGATTCAGGGAGAAAGTTTTACATAAAGATTAGTTGCCAGATTCATTTGGTCACGACTTTGTTGAAAATTTGTCACGTAGTGTAATCACCAGGCAAAGAATGCGAAGATATGTGAAAATTTCGGTGTTATTTTTTAATTTGGTTTTTTCTGGATTATATATTAATGTTAAAGAAAACTTATATAGAGCAACATTGTTCATAAGATATAGCCCTAGAATATTTGTGAATAAGGTTTTTCTCTAAAATAAATATTACTGAAGTTATGAACACTTAAAGCCACCCATAGTGAGAAAAATAGCATTTATAGCAAACTTTGTGGGCTCAAGGCACGCCTAATAACTATGCAAACGATCTAAAATTTTATATATCTTGTTTTTTTCTAATTTGGAATCAATCTAAGGGGTTTCCTAAGTGAAAAAACGAAAAAAAAAATTGTCCATATAACTTGCGGTCACACTATTGTGGAGGCTCTGCCATTTTGATAAAAGCCCGAATCAAACACTACTTAATGTTTGATCATTGTAAAGATTACCTGCAAGCAACGACTATTTGTGTTGAAGGGCTTAATCGAAACTTAGTAATTTCTTCTTTATACTCTCCACCTAGATTTGCCATATCAGAAAGCCAATATTATAAATATTTTAAATCATTAGGACCCTGTTTCCTCGCCGCTGGCGATTATAACGCTAAACATACCTTCTGGGGGTCACGACTTATAACACCAAAAGGTCGTGTTTTGTTTAACACAATCTCTAAAATGGGTTTAAACGTGGTCGCGAGCGGACAACCAACTTATTGGCCTACTGATCAGCAAAAAATTCCAGATGTTATCGACTTTGGCGTGGTTAAAAACATCCCCACAGAAACGATTCATGTTGAAGCTTCCTTAGAATTATCATCCGACCACACACCTACAATTGTTACTATATCGAACCCAAATAGAATTGTATCTCCGTCATGTTACTTAGCGACGTCAGCCACACAAATAAATTGGTTAAAATATAAAAAATTTCTCAGTGCCCATTGCCTAGAAAATATTCCGCTTAGTACACCGGAGAATGTGGATCTCTCTATTGTTAACTTTGACAGTTATCTTAAACTAGCTGTTCAACATTCCAGCGTTACCCCCAAAAAAATTAAAAATAATAAAATATATTCTTCAGATGTCGAGCGGCTCTTGACTGAAAAAAGGAGAGTTCGAAGAGAGTGGCAACTGTACAGATCCCCGCAACTTAAGAATTTATTAAAAGAGTGCACAAAAAGGCTAAGAAAGTTACTGCAGACTCAGAAAACGGCTTCTCTAGAAAAATATCTTAAGGAACTTGATGCAACTCCACAATCTGACTACTCATTATGGCGTGCAGCTAGAAATCTAAAAAGGCCAGTTATATCTAAGCCACCATTAAGAAACTTGAATGGTAGTTGGGCAAGAAACGATATTGAAAAAGGAAATCTGTTTGTTAGCCACTTGAAAAACGTATTTACACCAAATATATCTCACAATATTGCGGTAGAGTTACCACCTGTTGCTGCTAGAGCAGCTATTCCCCTCAGATTTGAGATAAGAGAAATCGAACAGGCTATTTGTGACTTAAACACTAAGAAGGCACCTGGTATTGATAAAATCAGTAATAAAATGCTTTTAGAGCTACCTCGCACAGCAAAGAAAATTATTCTTTTTATTTTTAATGCTATTTTACGCCTTGAATACTATCCTCAAAAATGGAAGGTTTCCTTAGTTACCATGATACCAAAGCCAGGTAAGGATCATACAAAAGTGGAGTCATATAGGCCTATTAGCTTATTATCAAATATGTCAAAGCTGTTTGAGAAATTATTAGTTTCAAAATTAACACCGATTTAAAGTGAAAATAGATGTATTCCAAACCATCAGTTCGGATTTAGAAGAAAACACAGCACAATCGAACAGACTCATCGAATAGTTAATGTCATAAGAAAAGCATTTGAAGAAAAAAAATATTGCTCAGCACTCTTCATCGATGTTTCGCAAGCTTTTGATAAAGTCTGGCATGAAGGCTTATTACATAAATTGAAGAAAAATTTACCAGCAAACACACACAAGCTGCTAGAAAGCTACTTAGTCGGTCGTCAATTTATTATTAAAGAAGGAAATTTCTTCAGTTCACTTCAGCCCATTGGTGCTGGAGTCCCTGGGCCCTCTATTATACTTAATTTATACTTCGGACATGCCAACAAGCAACTTCACCCAAACTTCAACATTTGCAGACGATACAGCTTTTCTAAGCGTCCACGAAAACCGTTATGAAGCATCTCGTTACTTACAGCATCATATATTTCAACTAGAAATATGGTTAAGACAATGGAGGATAATGGTCAATGAGCAAAAATGCGTGCATATAACATTCAACTTGCGCCGGGAATCTTGCCCCCATATTACAATCAATAATCAAATAATTCCTCAACATTCGCATGTAAAATATCTCGGTATACATCTGGATCGGCGATTAACGTGGAAATGCCATACAGAGGCAAAATTAACTCAAATGAAACTAAAAGCCATTCAAATTCATTGGCTTATTGGTAGAAACTCTGTCCTTAGTCTCGACTGCAAACTTCTTCTTTACAACTCCATCTTAAAGCCAATCTGGTGCTATGGTATTCAGTTATGGGGCACTGCCTCGGCCTCTAATATAGAAAAAATTCAAAGACGCCAAAATAAAATTCTTCGAATAATCACAGCTGCCCCTTGGTATGTAAAAAACTCAAATATTCACAAGGATCTCAATGTTCCATTAGTCAAAACTACTATAACAAAAAATGCAGTAAAATATTTAAAAAGGCTTGAACAACATCCAAATCCACAAGCTCGAAATATTTTAAATCATGGCGGCCACACTCGCTTAAAAAGAAGAAGAGACACTGCAGCACTTATCCAATTAGATGAGCGATAAACACCTATATAAGTGAACAGAACCCGTGATGAAGAAAATTTTTGTCTGGCACTGGCAGGACAAAAAATAACGTATTAGGTTAAGATTTGATTAATTATTGTTAGTTCATATTTAATATATGAAGATTCAATAAATAAATAATGAGAAAAAAAAAATAAAGTTATCAGAAGATTATTTTAATCATTTTAATGATGAAATTGTGAAAATTTATGAATTATTTAAGGAAAAAATAAAAACATTAAGCAGAAATCTTGGCCGGTTGTACACGATCATGTTGGCGATTCTACATTTGAGGTATGTTCAGTGGATTCTATGTGATTTATGAAGTGATTAACAAATCACTTCAATGTATGGGTAATCATCTCGATTTTGAAGTGATTAGAGCTTAATCACGTTCGAGTTGCTTAAACGCGATTAAGAAGCCAAATGTGAACATACTATTAGCAATAAACAACACAACCGTAAACAACACTCCGGTAAACAACTCACAAGTCAACAATCACCCACTCGCAATCAACAATACAATCAGGGCTGCCAGATTTGACGATTTATCGTCATTTTGTCGATTTTTTGTTTCGAAATTAGCAAAGTGCCGATTTGCTGATTTTTTTCTAAAAAGTGAAGATTTTTTCAGTCACCTTAAAAAAAAGAAAACTTAAAATCTTTTTATACTTATGTTAAGATATAAGCAGCACAGAAAAAAAAATTTGTTAACACAACAGCTTAAATTTTTAAGTTTTCTTTTCCCTTAAAAATTTATAGGGAAAAGCAAAATTTCATGGGAAAAAACTGTTTAATTTTTGCATTTTGCTTTTGTTTTTCAATTATATTCACGATTGGCGTGATTTTTTTTTGCAATTATTAATGGGATCAAAACATTAAACCGTTACCGCAGTTGTCTGCCAATATAGAGGAAATTTTGAGTCGAGTCAATTTAAATAAAACCACAAGGTAAAGTGCAATATACTTCTGTATCGAATTTTATACACCCTTCACAACTGTATTAAAAATCGTACCAAAACCTTAACTTAGAGTATGAGGACCAGGTGAAATAATGGACCTGACTGACTCTTTTTTAACATATAATACTCCTTATAACGAAAAAAATGTGGGCCAAATTATTGTTTGTTTATAAATCGGTCACTTATGAACCGATTTGGTTAATTTTCACTATTAATATTCTATTAAAATTATAAGAAGACATCAAAAAGTTAAGGTTTATACATAGGTAAAAATTAGAAATTTTTGGTTAAAAATTAAAAGCTATAGTGGTCATTTGCTTATTACTCAGCCACTTGTGGAGCGATCTTCTGATGATGATCTGACGAGAAACAATAAAAAAAACATTTTCTTTTTTAATTATTCACCCCTATTCTGCGTTTCGATTCGAATCGAAATTTTCTCCGTCTGGCAATTTTGGTATTCTGCGTTTCGATTCCGCTCAGTTTCTTTCGATTGTATGTATTCTGCATTACGATCGGAGCTCCGTTTCTCTCAGTTGTTTTTTTGTTAACGGAGGTTTTTTCTATTTTTGTTTTTTTAAGTAAAAAAGTGAAAAAATGTAAGTAAAAAATTAAAAAATTCAAAAACGATTTATATACAAATTATTATTATAATTTTTTTGTTTTAAATTGTTATTTTTTGTACTGGAATATGAGTGTTTTGTTATGTATGTATTAGGGTTTTTTCCCGGGATTTCCCGTCCCGGGAATTTCCATTATTTTATTTCCCGTTTTCCCGGGATTTTTCTTGCGGGATCCCGGGAAAAAAAATTCCTCATAATTTCAGAAAACAGCTAATTATACTTTGAAATTTAGTTTTCTATTCTCTAAAAATTAGCATCTGTGGATGGGTTGCGCATTAGATTAATTACAAGAAGTGAGTTCATGTATTTAAATCAATGTCTCCTGATGCAATAAATCTACTAAAAGCAGAATGGGCAGTGCAACAGTTGATAATTATTACATTTAGTGATGTGAAGAGTTAATAAAGTACATTAATTCAAAATAAGATGCAGGCAGTAAAGTTTCATTGTCCATGAACAAGTCTTAAAAATAGGAGATACCTTAACATATCGCTCCTTTATTGCAACATAGTCACAGCTACAAAAACAAACGATCTTGGCAAAATGCGATTAAAATTTTCAAAATGTACCGATTTAAAAACATTTTTTGCTATAACTTCGGTTCAACTTTGCTACACTACCTTCAAATTTTGAGATATGACTATGATGCAATGAAGGAGCGATATGTTTATTAGGTGATAAACTCAAATTTTCAATTTCAATTTGTGTTGGTTTATATTCCCGTGAAGTGCGGGGAAACTGAAATAAAATAACATTTTGGAAACTCGTGTAAGATACTACAACATACAACTTGAAAAACACATTGTCCTAAAGATTACAAATGGACCTATTGAAATGAAAAGGTTTGGAAGAAGCAGTCCGGTTGATGCTTTTTTTGCATCAACCTTGATATACATTTGACTGATATAGACGTTGTTTATAAAAGAGAAAAAATTGCTTCTAATTGTGAATCCGAAGCATGCTACAACGGTGTACTTTTAACTATTTGTCCAACCTCGGTAAAAAATGAACGAAATTTTTCGGAAACATGATAATTAGTAAATAAAATCAGGAATATACTTTTTGACGACTTACAAAATGCTTTGAGTGTGTCAGAAAGTTATTTCCTAAGCCATTAAAAAATGTTATATATTTCTTTAAAGTATTTAATCTATTTTATTAATTAACTTTTTGATTTCATATCTTGAGTACCTCAATTTTTATTTTGTTTTTATTATTGTTTTATGAATTATCCAGAGCATAATAATACTGAATAAAAGCATAATAATAGGGAATAAAAGCGTGAGGTAATAATAATTCAAGTTGCTATTTCAATCTTCAATTCATTTTTTAGTATTGAACCATTTCATTTACTTTCTTTGTAAACAAGTTCCCTTACGTTTTTTTTATAAATGTTTTTTTTCACAAATTAATACCAAAATTTACTTTGTATTATTTATATGGAGCGGGATCCCGGGATCCCGGGAAATTTAAAAAAATTTCCCGCTTTCCCGGGAATCGAAAAAGTCCGGGAAAAAAAAACTCTAGTATGTATGTATGCAGGTCAAAAACAACAACACCGGAGCAATACGAAAAACTGGCAAATTTAATGACGGCTAAAGCTGCAATAGACTGCATTTGTCCTTAAATTTTAAATAAAAATGCAACTCACTAAATTATTTCTTTACAAACAATTTTTATTAACATTTGTCTTTACATATTTAACCACAACACTTTTATTTTCAACTTTTTTTTAGTTAATTTCAGCTTCACTAGATTATACACACTTATATATTTATGCAAAACTTATTTTTACCTTTTCCTTTTTTTATTTTATTTCAATATTTTTCTTTTATTAAATTTATAAACAATTTACTTTATTATACACAGAACTTGTTTTATTAAATTTGACATTTGTTTATGAAAATGATAACAGACTTGCTTATTCTGCTGTTTCATTTCCACATTCCACATTGATACAATTGATTTTGTAAACATTGTTATCTTCTTATTATTCTTTCGATTCCGTTTTTCTGCAGAATACCAATTTTCGATCGTAACGGAACTGAATGCGGAGACGTAATCGAAATGCAGAATAGGGGTGATTACCTTTTTATACAATTTCTGACACTTTCGTTTTGTAATGTGGAATGTTTAACATGCAAGTCTTAAAAAATTCTTTACGTGGGTTTTTCCAGAGTACAAAACAATAAAGTTAAACTTTGTTTATCTTTCGTCAAACCATCATCGAATGAACAATTGTTTGGCAAGCATATTACGAGTTGTAAGATTATATCTACATGAGTCTTATACGGTTCTTGACATGCTTTTTGTAAAACTCGTTAGATAAGCTTCACCCACATCTTAGACTATTTAGGCATCAGCTTGTGTTACAGTTTCTTCTGTGTAGGGAATCTTCTACAATTTAAAAATGCGCTCGTTGACTATCAAAAACGCTCTTCATGAGACTTGCAGTAGCTTTTCCACTATTAAAAATTCTAGCTGGGTATGAAGTAGTTATGTTTTTGTTTGATTGTTTGTTTTTTATAAAAATCGAAAAAAAATTGTTTGAAAAAAAAATTAATTTTGAGTTTTCCGATTTGTTTGACGAAATTTCAAAACGAGAAAGGCGATTTTTTTAATGTTTCTCAGGAAATTGACGATTTTGTCACAAATTTATCTGGCAGCCCTGAATACAATCGTAAATAATACCCACGGTAAACCTGTGTTCACACTATGAAAGTTTTCTTTCAGAAAGTCTGTGTTTATGGTTGGGAGACAAGAAATGAAAAGCTTATTCTCTTCCCCTCTCACCAATAAACTCAGACTTTCTAACAGAAAACTTTCATAGTGTGAACCCAGACAAACAACGGCCCACATGCTCACAACAACGCATACGTTAACAACAACACAAACGTCAGAAACAATCAAAATGATAACAACACTCACGTTAACAATAACCCACATGTAAAAAACATCACAAACGTAAACAATGGGTGGTATTATTGATTCCGTTCCGCAAGTGCGGAAAGCAATTTTTGTGCGGAAGCCAAATTTGTAATTATTCATTCCGTTTGTGCGGTATCCTTCCGTTGTTGCGGTATCATCTCTACCATTGCGGTATTGCCATATTATTGAAACCGCAATATAGATATTTTTCGCCAATTTGCTTACGTTAAAATTTTACAACGAGAAGCTAACGGAAGGAATAAAAATGTAAGAAAAAATATTTAAAAAAAAATAAAATTTAGTTTTGTTATTTAAAAAAATGTATTACAGGAATAATAAAAGAGATAAATACACAAGCAAATTACAATTAGAAGCAATGGTTGATTTAATGAAATTAAATCGAGACGTTGCTTGTGGTTTTAGTCAACGTGCCCCAGCAGAAATAAAAAAATTTTTGGAAGATTTGGCATTGACTTTAAATGGTTCCGGGCCGCCTTTAAAAGATGCCAGTGGTTGGAGAAAGGTAACGCTGTTTTTAGAAACATTTTTCCAACGGTAGCATTAATTGTTCTTGTATTGTATTTAAGGTATGGACAGATTACAAAAGCGGTGTAAAAAAGAAACTGTCGAAGAATAGACAGCTTTTAAGTGGAACAGGTGGAGGTCCGTACAGAGAAATTCCACTAAATGAAACAGAAGAAGAGGTTAGCGCTCTTTTAAACTTAAATGCGGCGGTTCATGGTATACCGCTTCCTGAACTTGCATTCTCTAGCTCAGACAAAATATATTTAAAAGCTGCCTTATTTAACCGAAAATTCTTTTGAAAGCTGTGACAAATAAACAAAATATTTATTGCCTAAAAATGTCTTGAAAATCTTATTCCAACTTACTCCCTATCATTCATGTGTAACACATCTTCAGATTTATATCTTAAAACTCTTCTTTCTACCCGAAGGTCTAAGCAATCATCGTCACTGCTACTTTCAAAAAATGCTATGGTATCCATATAACACTTACACTTATATTAGTCGCGTTTGTATATTTTACGGAAATTAATTTATTTAAAAAAATTATTACTCACAAAAATTTCAACAACTAGTTTAAAATGTTTTTTACCAACAGCTGACACAATATCAACTCAGAAATAATTAAAACAGGGATGTTAAAAATTTATTGCGGAAAGCTTATACCGCAGGAATGAATAATTACAATTTGCATATCGATCGATATTTATTTCCGTCGAATTTTCCTTTCCGTGCGGAATCAATAATACCACCCAATAACTCATAAGCAAACAACACTATACACGTAATTAACACTCACGTAAGCGTCAACCTAAATGATGACTATCCTATTCCTATGGGTATTTTACTGGTTGCTTAGGCCGTAAGGAAACATCATCCAAAGATTTTAGAAAAACTAAAGATATTATACAAATAAAACTTTTAAGCGAATAATAATTATAAACCCCAGTTTTACTTGTAACAATATCAAAGCTTAAATGTTTCCCTGTCTAAATGGGCACTAACATCAAAAAAATCTTGAGCTCGTTTCGTTTTAGTTTTTTAATCTTAAAAGGCCTTTCCGCAGTAATTAAATCTCAAGTATGCCAAACGTTTTTTACACTCTATAACTCTTTTCCAATAGCTGACTTTTGGCCGTACGCAGCGGTTTCTAATACCATGTTCACACGGACAGCAATATTCGTGTTTCGCGCTCTTATTCCTGTTTCGCGCCTAAAACATGATTGAAACGACCTGTTTCCCCATACAAAATTTTGAGAGCGAAACAGGTCGTTTCATTTTGTAACAGGCTGCGAAACAGGAAAAATGTACCATCATCTCCAATTTTGATAACATTTATCGTTAGTTTATTTGAACTAGCTCTCAAAAAAATCAAAACAATGAAAAAAACAGAATAAAAATTGATGTTTAATAAAATAAAGTGATAATTATAACATATCTTCTTCTTTTTTATCTATATATATAAAAATAAGTCCGTATATGTACGTCGCCGAACTAATCATAAACGCGTCGTGCGATTTCAACCAAACTTATACACTACGTAGGCAGTGGCCCATATATGGTTTATATGAAGTTTGGTTGAAATCCGATAACGCATGTGTGTTTCTTTTCTTATTTTGTTTTGCCGTGCGAAGCAGGCAACGGGCCCGCTAGTATATATATAAAAGAAAGTGGCGTTAGTTACTACGTTTATAACTAAAGAACGGCTGGACCGATTTCGGTGATTCGTACCAATTCGGAATGGTCTCTGACCAAGTAAGAAGAAAAAATCTAAAATAGGTGGCGCCATTGAAAATTACTAAGTGTGAATTAAATCGTAAACTCTGCATTTGACGATGCTATGATCTTTAGCAAAGTTGTTGAGCATGAGCCGGCGAAGGTTTATAAGTTGATATGACCAATTTCAGACAGGTGACTCGAAATGAGTTACATCATAAACTTAAGAAAATCCCGAGCAGCGCCGGGACCAAACAGCTAGTAATATTAATAAAAGTATTAAATAATATATTTTTAAGTTTTATTTACTTTTTTATCTATTTAAAAAAAAATCACACTAACAACACAAAAAAAAATGTCAAAATAAAACAAGAATGAATCGTATGAACAGCATGTTTGACAAACTAGTTTCAGAGAGCGAAACGAGTGGTATATATCGTCGTATGAACATAGCATAAGTCTAAAAGGGCTATTAGACACGCATACTTGTCTTAAGCCATGTACGATGTTGGTTTCTGAAACTCATTTGACCTCAAGAAATACGTTTAAAATCAATGGTTATATACTATATGATACTAAGGACCCTCGAGATAGAGCTTGTGGAGGCTCTGCCATTTTGATAAAAGCCCGAATCAAACACTACTTAATGTTTGATCATTGTGAAGATTATCTGCAAGCAACGACTATTTGTGTTGAAGAGCTCAATCGAAACTTAGTAATTTCTTCTTTATACTCTCCACCTAGATTTGCCATATCAGAAAGCCAATATTATAAATATTTTAAATCATTAGGACCCTGTTTCCTCGCCGCTGGCGATTATAACGCTAAACATACCTTCTGGGGGTCACGACTTATAACACCAAAAGGTCGTGTTTTGTTTAACACAATCTCTAAAATGGGTTTAAACGTGGTCGCGAGCGGACAACCAACATATTGGCCTACTGATCAGCAAAAAAATTCCAGATGTTATCGACTTTGGCGTGGTTAAAAACATCCCCACAGAAACGATTCATGTTGAAGCTTCCTTAGAATTATCATCCGACCTCACACCTACAATTGTTACTATATCGAACCCAAATAGAATTGTATCTCCGTCTTGTTACTTAGCGACGTCAGCCACACAAATAAATTGGTTAAAATATAAAAAATTTCTCAGTGCCCATTGCCTAGAAAATATTCCGCTTAGTACACCGGAGAATGTGGATCTCTCTATTGTTAACTTTGACAGTTATCTTAAACTAGCTGTTCAACATTCCAGCGTTACCCCCAAAAAAATTAAAAATAAACAAAATATATTCTTCAGATGTCGAGCGGCTCTTGACTGAAAAAAGGAGAGTTCGAAGAGAGTGGCAACTGTACAGATCCCCGCAACTTAAGAATTTATTAAAAGAGTGCACAAAAAGGCTAAGAAAGTTACTGCAGACTCAGAAAACGGCTTCTCTAGAAAAATATCTTAAGGAACTTGATGCAACTCCACAATCTGACTACTCATTATGGCGTGCAGCTAGAAATCTAAAAAGGCCAGTTATATCTAAGCCACCATTAAGAAACTTGAATGGTAGTTGGGCAAGAAACGATATTGAAAAAGGAAATCTGTTTGTTAGTCACTTGAAAAACGTATTTACACCAAATATATCTCACAATATTGCGGTAGAGTTACCACCTGTTGCTGCTAGAGCAGCTATTCCCCTCAGATTTGAGATAAGAGAAATCGAACAGGCTATTTGTGACTTAAACACTAAGAAGGCACCTGGTATTGATAAAATCAGTAATAAAATGCTTTTAGAGCTACCTCGCACAGCAAAGAAAATTATTCTTTTTATTTTTAATGCTATTTTACGCCTTGAATACTATCCTCAAAAATGGAAGGTTTCCTTAGTTACCATGATACCAAAGCCAGGTAAGGATCATACAAAAGTGGAGTCATATAGGCCTATTAGCTTATTATCAAATATGTCAAAGCTGTTTGAGAAATTATTAGTTTCAAAATTAACACCGATTTTAAGTGAAAATAGATGTATTCCAAACCATCAGTTCGGATTTAGAAGAAAACACAGCACAATCGAACAGACTCATCGAATAGTTAATGTCATAAGAAAAGCATTTGAAGAAAAAAAATATTGCTCAGCACTCTTCATCGATATTTCGCAAGCTTTTGATAAAGTCTGGCCAGCAAACACACACAAGCTGCTAGAAAGCTACTTAGTCGGTCGTCAATTTATTATTAAAGAAGGAAATTTCTTAAGTTCACCTCAGCCCATTGGCGCTGGAGTCCCACAAGGCAGCATCCTGGGCCCTCTATTATACTTAATTTATACTTCGGACATGCCAACAAGCAACTACACCCAAACTTCAACATTTGCAGACGATACAGCTTTTCTAAGCGTCCACGAAAACCGTTATGAAGCATCTCGTTACTTACATCATCATATATTTCAACTAGAAATATGGTTAAGACAATGGAGGATAATGGTCAATGAGCAAAAATGCGTGCATATAACATTCACCTTGCGCCGGGAATCTTGCCCCCATATTACAATCAATAATCAAATAATTCCTCAACATTCGCATGTTAAATATCTCGGTATACATCTGGATCGGCGATTAACGTGGAAATGCCATATAGAGGCAAAATTAACTCAAATGAAACTAAAAGCCATTCAAATTCATTGGCTTATTGGTAGAAACTCTGTCCTTAGTCTCGACTGTAAACTTCTTCTTTACAACTCCATCTTAAAGCCAATCTGGTGCTATGGTATTCAGTTATGGGGCACTGCCTCGGCCTCTAATATAGAAAAAATTCAAAGGCGCCAAAATAAAATTCTTCGAATAATCACAGCTGCCCCTTGGTATGTAAAAAACTCAAATATTCACAAGGATCTCAATGTTCCATTAGTCAAAACTACTATAACAAAAAATGCAGTAAAATATTTAAAAAGGCTTGAACAACACCCAAATCCACTAGCTCGAAATATTTTAAATCATGGCGGCCACACTCGCTTAAGAAGAAGAGACACTGCAGCACTTATCCAATTACCTATATAAGTGAACAGAACCCGTGATGAAGAAAATTTTTGTCTGGCACTGGCAGGACAAAAAATAACGTATTAGGTTAAGATTTGATTAATTATTGTTAGTTCATATTTAATATATGAAGATTCAATAAATAAATAATGAAAAAAAAAAAAAAAAAAAAAATGTACGATGGCATACTTTGGGTTTAGCTATTACACTGTCGAACGCTGACGGCATACTTCAGTACACAGTAATGTGTATGTATGTTGGTATGCGCAGACATCAGAAAATCAAACATTTTTGAAAACCAACGTACATGTCTGACATACTCGACATACATGCTATTACACAGTGAGATTTGGTATGCCATCGTACATGTCTTAAGACAAGTATGCGTGTCTAATAGGCCTTTTAAGAATGTCGAAGGCTAGCTTTGCTTAAAACACACACAGATTTTTTGCCGCAAATTTTTACTTGCTATGTGTTATTAATTCTCGCTGAATTACAGCAATGAATACAAACAACAAGAATGACTGGTGGCATGGATTGCTAAGCTGTGCTTTTTTACTGCTAATTAAAGGCATTTAAGTCGAAATTTGTACACGTTTACATAGGGACTCATATGTCAAATATTTTTGTAATGTTGTAAAAAAAAATGCAAATGCAAATCCAAATGCAATTGCAATGCAAATTGCGAGCATAGGGCAAAACAGTAAACGACTATTAGAGGATAACTCCGCTAGATTGATAAGCTTTTGGGTTGAGAATCAAAACCAATTTAGAGAATTATCCAAAGTTGCAATAAAATATCTTATAGTCCCTGCTACTTCGGTTCCTTCAGAAAGGTACTTATCAAATTTTTAAAAACTGTCATCTTAAATAACGCGCGTACATACCATACATCTCATACGATCAATAAAGTGATAAAAACAACGAACTGTAGCCTGATAAAAATCTAGTTAAAGTTTTCCTGTACAAGTACAAACATTCAGTCGATAGTAATATCAATAGTATCGATAGTGGAATCTGAACTATCGATAAATATCGATAGTATCCCAGCACTAATTTGGATGTGTTTAATATCCATCAAGCCGAGGTTGCGAGGTGCCTTACAATTGCCCCACATTACTCGAAGTCTATGGCCAATCATGTGCAACCACAAACCTCTAAAGAAATACAGCGAAGTATAGCCTCAAGTGCTCTCATTAAGATCGCAGTGCGAATGCTGTATTCCATTGGCAAAAAATGATTGTAAAGAAACTAAAATAGTTTTTAGTAGCAAAGAGGATCATGAGCAGGGGTGCCAGAAGATTTTGATAAGAAATCGGCATATTTTCAAAAAAAAAAAAAAATCGGCATTATCGGCACTTTAATTTAAAAAAATCGGCAAAAATCGGCAAATTTAAAATACCTCTTTTAAATACAATAAAACATATTTTTAATATCAAAACAAAAAAAATGCAGCATTAAGTAATGTTTAAAACATAATAATCAATAATAAAAAAGAAACGAGTAATAAATAAATTGTAGTTAATTGAAAACAAATATACATATATATTTTGTACTTTAGGGAAAAATTTTTTAACAAATATTAAAATATGACATTTTTATTAAATCATACTGGCTATTTCTGGCAGTCGCGATCGAATTAGGGATGCAACATCGTTGTGAAAAACATCGATGTTTAAAAATATCGATTGAAAAATATCGATACATCGATGTTTCAACATCGATGTTATAAACTACTTTGTATTAATACTTAGGTACGGACTGCTCAAACTCTTCTTTGCTACTGAAAATCTCAATGCCCAACTATAATATTCATAAGATTGCATAAGCTTTTGTCAAAAATTAACAAAAAGCCTGTCAAATGAATTTTAAGACACAAAACAAAATCAAAAAACATTTGATTCCGTACGTAAAGTCCGATCAATTTCGCACTTTTCCTAAGCAAATGCCAGATTCATAAAACTTAAAAAAAAAATTCCTTATGTACAATATGGTTTGGCACATATGACTTACATGTATTCACACAGCTGCTAAAGCCAACTTAAGCATATTATAGTTGGGCCTTCACACTTATTCACACAGTCTCCAAAATTGTTTTAACATATCTTTAGTTTATAAAAGGGGTTTCCCCTTATTACATATAGTTATGCAATGCATGGTATGCATGTATACTAGGGTGGCCGTTATTTTTTTTATTTTGATTTCTTATATTCTCCCCCCTAAATCGGTTCAGTTTTATGTAAAAAAAAATACAAAAAAATTTCGTAGCGATAAGTTGTGTTTTAGGGGAGGCGTCCGCCCCTCAAAGTTTGCCATCAAGCCATTTATTCAAATGTAATTTGTTTGCATATGACTATCTTCTAAAAACAACATTTTACAAGAATATGATATATGGCAATATTTTAGCTCTTTTAGTCAACAACATAAGCCTCTAAGAAAGTTTTTTGCTAAAATCAATATTTTAGAAAATAATTAAGAAAATAAAAACAAAATACCAAACATTTTATATACGTTTTATATATATAAAAGGGGGATTTAATGTCAAGTGACCCAATTTTAAAATAGATGTCTATCGATTTAAATGAAATTTACACCAATTTTAGTACTGTTAGATAGTAGCTTAGACACAAATTTTCAACAAGATCGGTCAAAAAGTTTCTGGGTTAGAGGGGGTCAAAGTTTGACATTTTGGCCATACAGGTGTTCTTTCTCATCCATGTAACTTATTACCTATTGGTGTAAGCAAAATTTGTCCCAAGTAGCTTAGATAGCTTTTTGATCAAACTTTTTAAAAAAATTGTTTTTGTTTTTTTAAAAAATTTTTAAAATTTTTTTTTTTTAAATTTAACACTTGGCTAAAAAAAAATAAAAAAAAAAGTTTTAAATTTAAAAAAAAATATTAAAAAAATTTTTAAAAAAAACAAAAAAATATTTTTAAAAAAGATTGATTAAATAGCTATCTAAGCTACTTGGGTCAAATTTTGCTAACACCAATGGGTAATAAATTACATGGATGAGAAAGAACACCTGTATGGCAAACTTTGACCCCCTCTACCTCTGAAACATTTTGACCGATCTTGTTGAAAATTTGTGTGTAGACTACTATCTAATAGGACTAACCTTGGTGTAAATTTCATCCAAATCGGAAGACATCGATTTCACAATTGTGTCACTTGACATTAAATCGCCTTTTTATATATATAAAACGTATATAAAATGTTTGGTATTTTGTTGTTATTTTCTTAATTATTTTCTAAAATATTGATTTTAGCAAAAAACTTTCCTAGAGGCTTATGTTGTTGACTAGAAGAGCTAAAATATTGCCATATATCATATTCTTGTAAAATGTTGTTTTTAGAAGATAGTCATACGCAAACAAATTACATTTGAATAAATGGCTTGATGGCAAACTTTGAGGGGCGGACGCCCTCCCTAAAACACTACTTATCGCTACGAAATTTTTTTGTATTTTTTTTTACATAAAACTGAACCGATTTGGAGGGGGAGAGTAAAAGAAATCAAAAAAAAAAAGTTCTCCATACAACTAACGGCCACACTAATGTATACACATACATATGTACAAATAGAGTTTGCTAGAAACCGTTAAAATGTGAAACCGCGGTTTTTGTTTTTAAATGATTAAAACCGGTCGGTTTCGGTTCGGTTTTCGGTTTTGAAAATATCCCAATAAGACTACATAAACCTATATATATGGGGCAATCCAAATCAAATCGGACAGTTTGGAGAAAAATATTTTTTGATTTCCTTATAATTTTACTGTGTTGATGTTCCCTCTCAACAGCACATTTCTGCAAATTTTCAGAATTTTTGGCTTATAGTTACAGAGATATCGAATATTAAAAAAATCGGGTTATAAGAAAACTACGTTGAAATAAATTCTTATAGCTCTTTCAATACTAGTCCAAATAAAATAATTTTTTCTTTGTATTTTTTTTTTTTTGCGTTGGTACTATCCAATAAAAAATAGAAAACAATTTTGCACAATGGGCTTGGATGCGATTTTCGGGATTTAATATTTTAAATAAAATTTTTTTCCCTGTTTGTACTCTTTGATTTTCTTGAATTTTTTTGTATTAAATTATGATTTTTTTTTCTCAAATTTTAAGACACATTTGGTTGTGGGATTAAAAAAACTACTATTTTTTCTGATTTTTTGAAATGTGTTAAAAATAAAATTTTCGATTACACCACTGTGGAACATTTTTTTGTTTATTACAAAAAACTATGATTATTATTTTTTCTTTTTTTGTCTACTATACAATAAAAAATATGAAAATGTTTTTAAAAATTTAAAAAAAAACTTATTAAAATAAAAAAAAAATAATAATCATATATTCAACATTTTTTATTTTTCGAATTTATTCCATGAGTTAAATTTCAGTTATGTATTTTATAAAGCTTTTTTGTAATAGTCTTATTCCTTCAATTTTTCAGGAATGACTTTATACACTACCAGACTATTATATTGTATCTTCTTGTTACATTTTACCTACGCTATCCTTTGGATAGCAATGAAGTATATTGTATGCACAGAAAAATTTACAATTATTAGACACCAGCAGAATGTAATGCATTTTCTGGCCCGCTACGGCCTTCGTCAGCATTCTTTGTGTCACACTGGATAGTGATACTTTATAAATTGAATGTATTTAACTCAACTATTTTAACAAATAGAAACTGTAGCGGGCCAGAAAATGCATTACATTCTGCTGGTGTCTAATAATTGTAAATTTTTCTGTGCATACAATATACTTCATTGCTATCCAAAGGATAGCGTAGGTAAAATGTAACAAGAAGATACAATATAATAGTCTGGTAGTGTATAAAGTCATTCCTGAAAAATTGAAGGAATAAGACTATTACAAAAAAGCTTTATAAAATACATAACTGAAATTTAACTCATAGAATAAATTCGAAAAATAAAAAATGTTGAATATAATATAAAGTAACCTACGAAAGGAAATAATTCCCAGTTTCTATTTGTTAATAATAATCATAGTTATCAAAGTTATTTTTTGGGAATACAAAATTTATTATTAATAAGATTTCCGTATGACGCGCTAAATTCTTAATTTTTCATATTTGATAAATACACTGAAATTTATTGTTGAGGGAAAGCTAGCTTCTATGCGCATTTCACTGGTTGCTTAGACCAGATCGTCAGGAAACCTTTTCCAAAGATTTTAGAAAAGCTAAAAATATTATACAAATAAAACTTTAAAGCGCATTGAAGCTAGCTTTCCCTCAACAATAAATTTCAGACAATAAATTTAGAAAGTATTCGATCAAGACTGACAGAATCAGCTCCCTGAAATCAGTTTTAAAACAATTCGAATTATTAAACTTGAAAAATGATAATTTCTTCCAAATTTAAATTTTTTAGGGAACATCGATATTGTGTTTTATTTGGCTTGACTTGGCTACAAATTCTTTCATCATTTTTGAAAAATTAGAAGGAAAAAATTTTTTTGGAAATACATCATTTAAATTCTTACGTTTGAAACATGAATTTTTATCAAAATGCGTTAAAATTTACTCCACTTCCTTACATTAGATTGGCTATCGGAGCTGCATCATCCTCAATTCCGTATAATCTTATAAGAATAAGTTTTTTTATTCAAATCATTTTTATTGATAGGGAATGTAAATTTAGCTTACCCTTTCTCTGTTGTAAGCGTCTATTCTTTTTTAAACTCATATTTATATGTTTCTTATAGAAAAAGATATTTAAAGCGTTCCATTCAATTTGCAATACACTCTCACTTTTTTACTAACACACTCACACTTTTTAAATTGATCACGAGATGGCTTTCAATTTCACCTTTCCATTTGTTTCGCAATTTTACTTTCAATTTAACACCTGATTACATGTTTGTCTTTATCAATTGTTTTCTTGATGAAATCTTGAAAGTAAACTGCTTACAAATTGAATGCAGCCTACGTCACAGCTTTCAATTTATGTAAATTAGTCTCTCTAGTGCTCGTTGAATGCAGACGTGTTTTTTTTTAACTCGGCATACGGTTTTTTTTTCTTTTACAATAAATAAATAATTATAACTAGTATCATAATATTATTTTCTAAAAAAAATAATATAATATCAGCGAATGGACGCTTGAAAATAATTTGTAATTAGTGAACATAAACGTCAATAATAATAATATTGGCGCATATTCAGAAATCATAACTAAAGTTGTAACTAACAAAACAGAAACTAAAAAATAGTTCATAGATAGTTATAGATCTTATTCACAATTCGTAACTAACGTAGTAACAGCTCTCAGCTGATAGAAGAAATGCAGCCATGCATATTGGCATTTAGAGAAAATTAAATGTCGATAATATTTTGAACGATATATTCTGTAATTAATTAAAAAGCTTATAAAACTATTAAAATCTCATTTTTTGTTCTTTAAAAAATTAACGCAAATTCTAAAAAAGTTGTTTTTTGGTTAAAATAGTATATAAATCAATTAAAATAATAATAAAAGTATTCAAAAGAATTTTATCGACTAAGAACACATCTCTAGTTTATTTTTTTATGGATTTTTTTTTTTTTTTTTTGGTGCAGCAGAAATTCATTTCAAACACAAATTATAATTGCAGCGTGTTTTATACGTCTTAACTGTTTTTTGCCATGTTTTTATCTGTTATTATTTGAATATCTCTTATAATTCTCTCCATTTATTTAATATAGCCACTTCAAAAATGTTGTACTTTTGAAATAAATTATAAAATGATATCAATCAGCTGTTCTTTGAATGTATTAGTTAGTTGGCATTTAGTTACAGCTTTACCTATAATTAAGTGTAAACTTTTTATGCTGCAAGTAATCATCTGTGAATAGCTTAAATCTGTGGTTTTCACGAATAATCGCGTAAGTTATAAAACCAAACTTTTCAGGAGAGCAAAAACAATTATTTTTTCAATTGCGGCTTCTGTAGATGCTCTTTTAAACTTTTTTCTTTACTATCCTCTTAACAGTGACTTTCTACGTATTATACATAGTTTTCATGAAAAAATCCTTACAGGATCACAATCTGTAAAAGGATTAAAATTGCATATGTTTGATTGACTCATTAAGTGTGTGCAATATAACATCATATCTCCATATAAGTTCTTTTTTGTGAAAATAAATGTTATCATTTTAATCACACATGACGACTTACGTTGTTATTTTTAGCACACAAGTTGGCGACATATTCAGAGTTTTTGATACTTATAGCACAACGTATGGGCTTAAAATTACAAACAACCGCTCATCTGCTGTTGTTGCAACTAAAGAAGTCAACAATAAACGCACATGTACATATAAGTTGTTATTAATAGAAAAATTTTCAAAAAATACTTTCATATTTTTTGCACGAATAACAACATAACATCACATATGCTTTTTATTTGGAAACATATTCAGCAATTTTACAATTTTTGGCGATGTATGTCGACATAGATCGTTATAATAGCAAAATATTTTATTAGACAGTTAACTTAGTTGTTTTTAGCAGAAAAAAATTAATAATACTACATTATATTCTAAAAAGCTTAATACTTTTAAAAACCTAATGCAAAATGTAGCACTTTGACATCATTATCTCAATTTCGGTAAAAACCGACTTATGCGATTATTCGTGAAAACCACAGAAATAGGTACTTAAAAAAGTTTACACTTGGTAATGATTTATGAATATGCGCCATTATAAATTACAATTAAAAAAAATATATGTATGCGCACACATACATATACATATGTACATACATATGTATATAAATTTTAAGCAAAAACATTTCTTGCTTTTATTTATTCTTTTTTTTATTATCGGGGTTTTTAAACAACAAAAAAAAAAAAAGAAGAGCACAATTAAACAAACAGTAAAATAAAAAAAAAAACTCTTATGAATGCGTATAATGCAAAAACAATAAAACAGAATGAAAGAAATGCTTATGTTACAGTGAGTGTCGACGAAACAAATGTAGAAACAAAACAAAGAGTCGATGATAGCAATTACTTAAGGAGCATATAGACGACATGTTTTTGTCATCTGACATGTCAAATTTTCAAGTCACATGTAATTGTGCATGTCTGTCAAAATCGCTGTTTTACATAAGCTTTATAATATTCGGTCACAAACGTACATGTAATTTGCTTCTGACATTGTCTCTGTTTTTTTCGCATTGTTATTGCAGAAACCAAAGTAGTGCTCGGTTTCAAAATAGCTCGCTGCCGCCATGAAAAAGTTTTATTTTCGCCGTAAAATAGTTCAGCCATCTTAACATTTTTTTCTTTTAATTCAAAGATACCAATTTAGGATTTTATAATAAAATGGTTTTTATATATATATTCACATAAATTCTATTCAATGGTAAGATGATCAAACATATCTCGGTATTGTAAAAAAAAGCCGGCTAATGATTCCGTCAATAGTGGACGCCGCTGCCGGTTTCTTGCCGGCATAGCTTTCTGATGTCAGATGGTTTGTCAGAAGAAAATAGAGCACGCTCTAATTGAAATTTTGTCAGATGACTTTGCCTCTGACTTTTACAGAAGCAAAGTTAAAAAGGTAACACACGACATTTATGTATTTTGCAGTGGAAAATTTGACATGTCAGATGACAAAAACATGTCGTGTACGGGCGCCTTTAACGGCTAAACCTATTACTCGAACGCGTTCCCTCTCACCGTCTCTATTTAAAAATACGGTCGATCGTAATACAATAACAAATCTAATTACTGCAAGTGTTGCCGCAGTGCCCAAAACTACTTTGTTAAGTGATGATACGGTTAACCCCAAAACAGCCGCTATGGAAAACTCAGTAACTCAAGTAAAAATTTCCCAAAAGCCTCCAGTACAAGTTGGCATTGATAGATATATAACAGTGCTTAAACGGGGTCGCAGTCCCACATCTGCTGCAGTTGCTTCGGCCTCAAAAGTACCATCTTTTGATAAAATAAATTCTCAAAATCGTTTTGCAATTCTAGAGGATGATTCCTCTGAAGCACTAAACGTCATAAAATCGTCTAAGCCTCCCCCGATATATCTTAGGGAGCAAAACTCAAGTGAGTTAATAAAGAGCGTGATCTCGGTAATAGGTGAAAATTCGTTTTACGTAGCTGCAATCAAGCGTGGAAGTATAAACGAGACAAAAATACAGGTTAATCATGAGAATGATTTCCGCAGATTAATTAACCAATTCGAAGCACTTAAAAAAAGCTTTTATACATACCAACTGAAGAGCAGTTAGGGTCTTCAGGTAGTGATTAAGGGCATTGACGATTGCGTAGACCCAGAAGAGATAAAAACATTTTTAGAAGAGAAAGGTTTTAAAATAAAAAATGTGGTGAATATTAAAAATAAGGAAAGAAATCCCCAGCCACTATTTCGAGTGGAGTTAGAACCCGGCGACGTTTAGCTAAAAAAAAAACGAAACGCATCCTATTTATAATCTGAAATATATACTTTACAGAAAAATCACGATAGAGGAGCCGCACAAGAGAAATGGGCCTGTTCAGTGTTTAAACTGCCAAGAATTTGGCCATACACGGCAGAGATCAGCAATGAGTAGTGAAAAAGTGAGTAGAGCCGAATCATGACTCATAATTTCTTGTACTTATACACACTCATACTTATCATACTCAGAAATTTGATTTTACTCATCGTACTCATACTTAGAACATTTATGTAACGGTTGATTTAGATTCAACAGAACTCAATGTGTATAAGCGAAGCAAAATGAGAGTCATACGTAAGTATGATTCTCAAGGCTCAGTTAGTCTTTACTTTCTGTTCTGTTACGAATCAGTTGATTTGTTTTTGTTATTAAAAAACCTGTGAAATTGATTAGTTTTTCTGTTCTGTTGCGGTTCAGTTTGTTAAAATCAAAAACTTGTTAAGTAATTGTAAGTGACAGCAAAATAAATATTAAAAAATACATTTTTATATTGAAATAAACTATTTTTGATTTTAAGAATTCATAAAATTTAATTTCTTCAAATTTATGTGCATTAAAGTTATTGAAATAAAACAATGGACAGTGCAAAACTAATAAATTTGTCATAAATGGCTGATAAGTTTCTACAGAAAAAGTAACTTTTACAATTTCGTAACAGAACGGCACGGAACAGAACAGAAACAGAAAGTAAAAACTAACTGAGCCTTCATACGAACATATTTTAAGCAAGGCTGCCAGATAAAATATGTGTAGCAGGGATGATAAATGAGAAAACCAAAATCGTACCAACGAACTTGTAAAATCGTACCTTATCGACCCTAATAGTACTAAATCATTTTTTTATAATACTATTTTGCCAATTTTACAAAATGCACCCAAATGTGATTGTTTTTGTTATTCTTGCCAATTTTTTTTCACTTTTTACTAAATGAATAGACACTTTCTGTTTAATTAAAACTTCCAGAGTTAATGAAGGTTATATTCACTCTTATTCCATTTAACGTCGTCTCGAATTTCCGATAATTTAGCAATTTTCATGGAATTTTTTCTATTACTTATATTTTTATGAACTTTTAATAAATTTTTTGGCTTGTTTGAAATATAAAACATTTTTCGCTATTTTTACAATTTTCGCAAAGCTTTGTTGCTATTTTTACATAGACACTTATCGATAAAACTTTATAAATATTAACAATGGGCATACCGATTTACAACAATCGATACAAAACGATAACGTTTCGTATTGATGAAGTTAAATGGAATAAGGGTGAATGTTTTAATATACATACTTATGTCAGCAATCTTATATGAAATATTTTTTTGTCATGCGTGGTTACCTAATGTACATCATGCGAATAATAAAAATGAACTCACTTGCTTTTATGCGTATACTTAGGTCTGTATAAAGATTTAAAAAAATTCGACAAATAACGCCACATTTGATTTTTTATATAATACTGCATTTTCAAAAAAAGTTCAATGAATTGTCAATAAAATAAATATTTGTCAACCGATTTTATGGCTTGTTTTATTCGTAATATACTGAACTTTTCGATAAATTATATACAAGAACGCAAGAACTTGGAAGTTTTTTTTAATACACTTTTAATATAATTTTTGCTATAAAAGTCTGTTTAATAGATAAATATTTGTATAATATTTGTGATAAAATTCTTTTATTACGGAAATCTTATTAAAAAACGACGTTTAAAATTCTTGCGTTTTGCGTTTTTGGTTTCCAGAACACCCCTGATAAATATTAAAATTTTGCTCTTATAACTTTTTTTTATGAAAAATGTATCGCTACTAATTTCAGAATAATTCCGATACAGATGATAATTTTTAAAAGTATTTTAATCAAAATCGGGCAAATTGTTCTCCAGTTATGATAAAAGGTAAAGGGTGTTTTTTTAAGCTAGATAGAACTTTAAATTGTGAAAAGTAACACAAAAAATTAAATTTTGATGAAATATTTTTTTTTATCGTTTCAGTATACACTGACAAATCATCATGAATAGACTCACGCTTGAACAACGCTACGAAATTATCCAAATTTACTTTGAAAATCAGTCGTCGATTCGCGCAACTTATAGACGACTTCGTCATTTTTATGGCGTACATAATCGTCCATCTGAACAAGCCATTCGTCGAACTGTGGATAGATTTCGTACCACATACTCTCTAGAGGATGCAATAACACCAACACGTCGAAGGAATGTGCGTACTGAAGAGAATATCGCCGCTGTAAACGAAAGTGTGGAAGAAGATCCAAATTTATCGATTCGTCGTCGGTCGCAGGAATTGGGGCTCTGTCCGTCCACTACGTGGAAAATTTTGCGCAAAGATCTCGGCCTACACCCGTATAAGATCCAGCTGGTGCAGGAATTGAAGCCACGAGACCATTATATGCGTCGTTCTTTCGCCGATTGGGCTCTAGAGCAGTTGGCAACTGATCCGTTGTTTTATCGCAAAATTGTGTTCAGCGATGAGGCGCATTTTTGGCTTAACGGGTTTGTTAATAAGCAAAATTGCCGCATATGGAGCGAGACCAATCCACAAGAGACCCTACAGACTCCATTACATCCAGAAAAATGCACCGTTTGGTGTGGTTTTCACGCTGGTGGCATCATCGGACCTTATTTCTTTAAAAATGAGGCCGGAGCTCGCGTTACGGTCAATGGAGATCGTTACCGCACCATGATCAATGATTTTTTGTTTGAAAATATGGATGACATTGATCCGGAGGAGATGTGGTTTTAACAGGATGGCGCTACGTGCCATACGGCGAACGCAACCATCGACTTATTGAAATCAAAATTTGGCGATAAGTTGATTTCGAGAAATGGACCTGTCAATTGGCCTCCAAGGTCGTGCGATTTGACACCTCTCGATTATTTCCTGTGGGGCTACGTGAAGTCACTGGTTTATGCTGATAAACCAGCAACAATTGACGCCTTGGAGGCCAGCATTGTTCGTGTTATTCGTGACATACGGCCAGCAGTGCTCGAAAAAGTGGCCCAAAATTGGACGTCCAGAATGCGCTTCGTCAAGAACAGCCGCGGTGCCCATATGCCCGAAATCATTTTCAAATGTTAATGTTAATGTTTTGATTACAATTTAATTTTTTGTGTTATTTTTTACAATTTCAAGTTCTATCGGGCTTAAAAAAACACCCTTTATAAGCATAACCGCCTTAATTCGGGCAAGATATTGGTCTAGCCCATACAAAAACTAGACGTGATAGAACTAATCTGTAAACAGATTTGGTTTCATCAATTAAAATCACATAATAAAGATTTTGCGAGCCAATTTTTGTTTTGTTTTTTGCCGACCCGTGTTATTGTATTATTATTATGTTTTTATACCATGTATAACATGTTATTTTATATTTTAAATAAATTCTACAAAATACGTTAAAAAACGTAATTTGGTGTAATTATTTTGATTTTTTAAGAGGTTCCCCTTAGTTTACTTAAATCCCTTTTATGGTGCCACTTTTTTATATACATCCCCTTTTTTTGGTACTTTTTTAAAAAATTCAACGGCAACGCTGGTTGTGTTGCTTATTTCATATTTGATTTATTTTTTCTTCATTTTTATATTTATCATTAAATTCGTTAAGACAACATAAATATTTACATTGTACTTATAAAGAAAATAAAAAAAAATTATAATTATTTTAAAATAAAATATGTACACATAAATTTATATTTCATAAAGAATTTTATAATTAAAAGGAAGCCGTCTTATAAAAAGAATTAAGGAATAAAATGTTGTCAACTATTTTTGGAGCTAATCTGTTTCGCTTTTCTGTTATGATATTTCCAGCCAAAGAAAAGACTCGTTCTGACGCAGCACTGCTGGCTGGAATTGATAGGATGCGCAACGCTACCTTTGTCAATCTTGGATATTTTGCAGAGTTAGTTCTCCACCATTGCATCACATCAAAATTTTCATCTATTAATATGTTTTCCATAGAGTAGCGTGATACCTCTTCCCTTCCACTTTCTGGGGCTGACATCATAGAGCGTCTCAATAAATTTGGAAAAAAAACTCACTTCTTTGTTTGATAAAGTATTTGAACTAGGTGAAATATTTGTACGATTTTTACCTGAGATATTATTCTCGGCCATTTGTAAATTGGGTGATGTTAATATTGGCAAGGGTGAAATTGCAAATGATAAACTCAGTGGCAATGTAGTTGACTCATTTTGTTCATAATTTGCAATTTCATTCACGCAGAACTTTTTTATTTCATCCAAATCACTTCGTTGCTCATTATTTGCTGGTGGATACAAAAAAAAAGCAGTTTTCTGCCATATACTCAAATTTGAAACCCACATCTCATCTAACTTTTTCAAAATGTTTGACTTCAATGATGAAATTGCTTGAACATCATTTGCCTGAACTTCGCAAATTTCCTTGAGACGGTTTATTGAAGGAATGATAAAACATATCGAAGGGAAACTACATCCTTGAAGTTTTTTGAAAACGACATCAAAACAGGCACACATATTAACCAAGCATTGCAGAATTGAAATATTAATACTTGATAATCTGTGCGTTTCTGAGTTATCGGTTAGAATTTCATTTACTTTTATCCAGTTGTCTGAGATTGATTTAAACATTACATAGTGTGAATTCCAACGTGTAGGGCAATGACTTTTCAAAGAAGTTTGCAGAAGATGTTGGAGACTTGCCTTTTTAAAATATTTAACAATTTTTTTGCAAGAACTAGTGAGTTCTGTTAGCTCGCCTGTACATTCAAACGCAGAGTCCAGAACATTGGAAAATAAATGACTTGAACAATTCAGCCTTGTGTAATTTTCCAAAGCTTTCTTTACATTGCTTCCTCTGTCTGTTACAAAAACAAAATTTTTTAAGTTATCTGCACCAAATTCGCTAAGTAAATTTTTCAATTTACAGCGAATATTTTCGCCACTACTACGCATAAAATCCATAGATTTCATCCCTAGCACAATATCTATCAACTCAAAATTCTTTTCGAAATATAAAGTAGCGCACAAAAAATTTCTTTTTACATAGTTATCTTGCCAAAGATCAATGGTTACAGATGCTTCACCTTTTCTTACAATATTTTAAATTTTTGATTTCACTATGTTTTTATTTTCTTGGGCTGTTTTCGTTATTCGGCGTGAAAGTGTGGATGGATCAGGAAGCAATTCATTTATGTCAATATTTGCGCCATAACTTGCACCAATATTTAAAAAAAAAGTTACCATTTTACGAAATCCTGTTCCTTCAATAGCAGTAAAGGGACGACAGTCCTCTATTATCCATGTTGTACAAGCATTGATAGCTTCTTGTTTATCGGCCTCACTTACCCTCTTAATAACTTCACTTGGTGACTGTCGCCCATTATACTTAAATATATGTTTACAGGTGCGGCAGCATAAAAACCCGTCTAGAATTGTTCCGTCATCCTTTTAAATTTCAGCTAAAATTGTCCACAATGGGCTTCTACCCTTACGTTTTTTCACTAATTGGAAAACTCCGCTATTTATTTTTTCCTTAATCTCACTATTGCTATCCATTTTTTACAACCTGCTCATAATTATTGTTACGTTACTGTCTTTCAATAACGTTTTGGTTTATTTCCTTTATAATAAACCGTTTCGAGTTCTTTATTGCAACTTTATTAAAATAAATAAAACACAAACACTTTTAACACTGTTTACAATTAACACAACTTTATTTAGTACAAAGTCTTTTTAACAACCGTAATTTATAGCTTTTATTCACAACCAACTATAATTTTCTCAGCGTTATACGTTATTGACAAAGTCTGAACTTAGAATGAACTTGTTCTGCTACTCGCCGCTAGTATTTATACTGCAATTTGGTTGTCTAGAACATTCGAAATGTTTTTCGAAGGTTCGAGGCTTTTCTATTCACCACACTTTAATTTGATTTATGGTAGCACTTATGTTTACATAATTTTACCTCTTATACTGAAGCTTTTTTAACGGTCATTTCTAGGACTTTCTGCACATTGGGATTGAAGTGTACTAAATTATAACAAAAACGATGTAAACTAATAAAATTACTTATGAATACAAGATAACTAATAAATACAAGATAACTAATAAATACAAGATAACCAACAGTTATAACCAATTCTTAACCAATAATTACAACTAATTCTTAACTAAAGTTACTTTCGTAACACTGCCCCCCACTTAAGCCTGTTCGTCCCGAATAGGCTCAGAATCACCTCTTCCATAAGGGGCTAATCGTTCTAAATGAACAACTTTCATTTTGGCTCTTGGACTTTTGTATTTCTGTATTCGGTATACAACATCATTTAATTTCTTTATTACCTTATATGGCCCATCCCAATGGGTCTGTAATTTGGGAGATAACCCTTTCTTTCGTTGGGGATTAAAAAGCAAAACTAACTGGCCCTCCTTAAATCCTTCAGAATTTGCCGCTCGATCGTATCTGGCTTTCATCTTGTCACTAGACAACTTAATACGGTTTCGTACAAATTCATGAAGTTCATGAAGAGTTTCTTGTTCTTGTGAGGTGGAGTCTTCATTGTTATCTCCCGTTAGTATGGGCTTAACACCAAACTCTAGATCTCCTGGTAGTCTGAGTTCTGTTCCAAACACAATTTTAGCGGGTGTACGAGAGGTGGAGTCGTGAACAGCTGACCTGTACGCCAACAGAAATTTTGAAATGTGCTCATCCCAGTCTTTTTGTTGTGTGCTGACTACTTTTCGCAAATGTTCCTCTAATGTACGGTTAAATCTTTTAACCATGCCGTCAGATTGCGGATGCAATGGGGTTGTTCTTGTTTTCCTTATTCCGTACAATTCACACATTTCCTTGAATATAGCAGATTCAAAATTTCTGCCTTGGTCAGAATGTACTTCTAATGGAACACCGTAGCGGCACACCCAATTGTTCACGAAGACGTCGACCACTGTCCTTGCTTCTTGGTTTGGGATGGCATATACCTCCGGCCATTTACTAAAGTAATCGATGACTACTAGCACATATTTGTTACCGGCATTACTTACAGGAAATGGCCCAGCTATATCCATTGCAATTCGCTCAAATGGGGCACCAGAATTATACTGCTGTAGCGGCCCACGACTTCTCCTTACTGGACCTTTAGCGGCAATGCATTGTGCGCAATTTGCTATCCAATCAGCTACAGCTTGTTGGCAGCCAACCCAGTAGAACCGTTGTTTTAATTTTTCTAGGGTTTTTGTCACACCCAGATGACCACCGCTAGGACCGTTATGAAATTCACTCAGAACTTCTTTTACTTTCGCCGACGGCACCACCATAAGGTTTTTAACAGATTTTCCGTCAGTACTTTCCCACGTACGGTATAAGCAGCCATTTACTACTTGAAGGCTGTTCCACAGAGCCCAGTATGCTTTCATCAGGGGACTTCCAGGCGAGATTTCGTTTCGGGTGGGTCTTTTGCCCTCTTCCTTGGCTTGTAAAATTTTTGCTTAAATGGGGTCATTTCTCTGCGCAATTGACCAATCTTCGTTGGACTCTATCTGCAATAGACGAACGTAACAGATGTTTTCTTTTCCTTCAGCCCTTACGCAGTGCTTGCATTCCAGCTTACAGGGTCGTCTTGACAGAGCATCCGCATTACCATGTTTTCCACCTTTTCTGTGTTCAATGCTAAAATCGTAGCTCTGAAGGCGCTCTATCCAACGAGCTATCTGGCCTTCTGGATTTTTAAATTGCAGCAACCACCTGAGTGCAGAATGGTCTGTTCTTAAATGAAAATGTTGACCATACAAATATTTGTGAAAATGTTTTATGCACTCTAGTACAGCCAGAAGCTCTCGCCGAGTCACGCAGTAATTTCTCTCAGGCTTCGAAAGTATTCGACTGTAATAGCCTACGACTTTCTCTACACCGTTGACCACTTGGGACAGCACACATCCAATTCCAAATCCGCTCGCATCAGTATCTAGCACAAATTTTTCGCCCGCGATTGGATAAGCTAAAATTGGTGCTGAGCACAACAATTCTTTTAGCTTCTGGAATGCCCGTTCCTGTGCTCCACCCCAGTCATATGCCTGCGCCTTTTTGGTCAACTCATGCAGACTTGCAGCAATGTTTGCAAAATTCGGTACAAAACGCCTGTAGTATGTACATAAACCTAGAAAACTGCGTAGCTCATGTAGATTTTGAGGGCGAGGCCAATCCATAACTGCTCGTATTTTTTCTTCATCTGTTGAAATGCCATCAGATGTTACACGATGCCCTAGGTATTTTACTTCTTTCTGGAACAGTGAACATTTCTTGACACTTAACTTGAGTCCGGCTGTAGATATACGTTTTAACACCTCTTCGAGGCTTTTCAGGTGTTCATCAAATGTTTTTCCCATGACAATTATGTCATCAAGGTACACCAAACATGTCTTTCGGTGGAGACCTTTCAACACCTGTTCCATCAAACGCTCGAATGTAGCTGGAGCATTACAGAGCCCAAATGGCATTACATTAAACTGCCATAAGCCATCACTTGCACTAAAAGCAGTTTTCTCTTTATCCTTGTCTGCAATTTCTACTTGCCAATAGCCGCTTTGCAGATCTAATGTGGTAAACCATTCTATTCCAGCTAACGTGTCCAAGGTGTCATCAATCCTAGGCAATGGATAACTGTCCTTTTTGGTGACGTCATTAAGTTTCCTGTAATCTACGCAGAACCTAGTACTTCCATCTTTTTTCTTTACTAAAACCACCGGTGAACTCCAGGGACTTGATGATGGTTTAATTATGCCGTCCTGTTCCATTTCATTAACCAGGTCTCTAACTTCATTTCGTTTTGCTAGAGGAATGCTTCTTGGGGCCTGTTTTATTGGCTTAGCGTCGCCGGTGTTAATTTCGTGTTTCACTATTGACGTCCTGCCCTAGTTTTTACCTTTCGAGGCAAAAATAAAGGCATATTGGTTTAGTAATTGCTTAGCCTTATTTCTCTCGGGCGGCCTTAGTTTTTCGGTCCATTTCCGCACATGTTCCTCTAGTAATTCCTGGTCCTTGGTACCCTTTTTAGCTGCGTCTGGGTGTTCCTCGCAACTTATTATTGCCTCTGTTGAAGCACATTGTCCAATCTTAAAGTTCTGCGTAAGGACCTTTTCGCTGTTGGATAAATTTAAAACTCTTACAGGAACTAAGCTGTTGCTGGTTTTAACGAGGGCATTCGCTGTTAATATATCACCCGTTACTGCTGCTGGCTCTACCACCCATAAACTATTGTTGTCCTCACAATCTCCCTCAATTCGCGCCCACACTATTGTTTCTGACTTTGGTGGCAATTTTTCACGTGTAAAGGCGTGTAACTGTCTTACATGAGCCTTGTTTTCGTATCCAATATCAAGGGGAATTTCAACATTACGCCAAGTCATAATTTGTTGTCCCATATCCAGATGAACACTTTGGCCAATCATAAAATCTGAGCCAATAATTACTTCGTCTACAATATCAGCCACAATAAATACATGGTGAGCGCTTGTATTGCCTATACTTAATTTTACTTTTACTTTCCCATAGACGATGGCAGGCTCACCCGTAGCTGTTCGCAGACTCACACCCCTTAGTGGTTCAATGGGCTGTTGTATTAAATCAGGCCTAATTATCGAATGTGATGCCCCAGTGTCCACAGTCAAAACCCGTTTTTGACCGTTAATATAACCACAAGCAGTAAGGTTTCTATTACTCTGTTGCATTACTGAGATGGAGATTGTGGGGCCCTTAGATGTGGGAGCTAGCTCATGCCCCGCAGTGCTAGCTCTTTTTAGTTTAACGGGGATTCTTGTGAAGACTGGTGATTACCCCGCTGGTTGCTTCTTGGCGGTGAAGCAGATCTTGAACGTTTTCTTGGTGCTTTGCAGTTACGCTGTATGTGACCAGTCTTGCCGCAGTTATAGCATTTGACTTTGTTTTTAGATTGCTTTTCACCTAAAGCCTTAAAAAGTGCCTCTTTCATGCCCCTCACTTCCTTTATTAACTCGCTTTCGTCCTCGCAAGCCATATCGAGTTTTCGCACCTTGTACGTCTGTGGTCTTGAAATTATTCTTGCGGTTTCCTGTGCCAGGGAAAATGAAACAGTCTCTGCAAATGTTGGTTTTTGTGATGCACATACCGCGAGTTTAACATCAGCATCACGAATACCGTTAACAAATGCCTCCGTTTTAAAATGGTCCAAAAAGGGATGATTCTCACCAGGATAAGTTAGCTGTACCAACCGCTCAATCTCCAGTGCGAAGTCCTGTAAGGTTTCGTTTGCCTTTTGCACTCTGCCACGCAACTCCATTTTGTAGATTTCCTTTTTGTGTTCACCACCATACTTGCGTTGCAATGCTACCGTAATTTCATCATAATTGTCTCTGCTACTTACTGGTACACTTTCAAGCACTTCAGCCGCAGTCCCCTTTAAAGCAAGAAGAAGCTCGATGGCTTTTTCCTCACTGTTCCATGCATTTCTGTTGGCAACTGTATCGAACTGGAACTTGAAAACATTTAATGGAACACTACCGTCAAAGCAAGGGGCCTTTATTCTACTAGAAACTTCTGGAATAACTCGCACTGGTGCTTCTTGGCATTGAATGTTATTAACTTTTGCCTCCAGATGGTGACGTTTTTCATCAAAAACCGTAACTTGTGTTTTAACATCCGTGACTTGAGTTTTTACATCAGACAGCTTCTGATTAAATTCTATTTCCATTTCGTTTACTCTTTCGTTCATCTCACTGGAAATCTCCTGAAGTTTCTCGTTTGTTATTCTAGAATGCTCTTGAATTTCAGCTAATATGGTAACTGAATTCTCCTTTACCATTTTTTCTACATTTCTAGAAGTTTCATCTATTTTTCTAGAAGTTTCATCTATTTTTCTAGAAGTTTCAGCTAGAATATCACTCGAATTTTCTTAGATGATCTGTACCATGCTTTTGGAATTATCGTTTATTTTTCTAGAATTCTTAGAATTTTCCTCCGACAATTTTTCCATTTTTGCCATCATAGCAGCAAACATTGTGTTAAAATCCATACTGCTAGCAACTGCACGAGTACATACCTCTATTTCTTCTTTGTCCTCAAATTCGTAACTCACAATGTCAATATTGCGTCGCTCGAATTCATCTATTAGTCTCTTCTGCAGCTCTGCTTTATTACCTGCAGTTGCTCAACTCTTTCTTGAGCTGTTCCACTTTAAGTTCTTCAAATTTCATTGTTGTCTATTTTTTTATTTTTTTTTTTTATTAATTAATTAATTTTTTTTTTCACTTTTATTAATTTATTTATTTTATTTATGCAATTTCACTTCTGACACCAATTGTTACGTTACTGCCTTTCAATAACGTTTTGGTTTATTTCCTTTATAATAAACCGTTTCGAGTTCTTTATTGCAACTTTATTAAAATAAATAAAACACAAACACTTTTAACACTGTTTACAATTAACACAACTTTATTTAGTACAAAGTCTTTTTAACAACCGTAATTTATAGCTTTTATTCACAACCAACTATAATTTTCTCATCGTTATACGTTATTGACAAAGTCTGAACTTAGAATGAACTTGTTCTGCTACTCGCCGCTAGTATTTATACTGCAATTTGGTTGTCTAGAACATTCGAAATGTTTTTCGAAGGTTCGAGGCTTTTCTATTCACCACACTTTAATTTGATTTATGGTAGCACTTATGTTTACATAATTTTACCTCTTATACTGAAGCTTTTTTAACGGTCATTTCTAGGACTTTCTGCACATTGGGATTGAAGTGTACTAAATTATAACAAAAACGATGTAAGCTAATAAAATTACTTATGAATACAAGATAACTAATAAATACAAGATAACCAACAGTTATAACCAATTCTTAACCAATAATTACAACTAATTCTTAACTAAAGTTACTTTCGTAACAATATCAATAATAATAAATAAAAAAAATCTAATTTCCACAAAATGTTTCTGTATAAACTTACAATTTTATGCTTTTTTATATTTTTATACATTTTATACTAGTTAGAACCTGTTAACTGACTAAACTTGTAAATATACTTGGATGAGTTAAATGAGCTGAATCAATGTGAGTATTATAAGTATTTTCCTGAAATTACAAATCAAATTGAGGTCATTTTTAAATGTGTGAGTTTGAGTCAACGTCGCACTCATATTTATTGCAACCTATACTTATACATCAACGGTCTCGTGAGTATGAGTGAATCAGAGTAGTTGAGTTTAAATGATTTCTACTCACTTATACTTAAAATTTCATGAGTCAGTATGAGTAGCGAAAAAGCGATTCATTGCTGATCTTTGATACACGGGCATACTGCTATTTACCCCCTGTTTGCGTCGTATGTGGAGAATTACATGGTACAGCTCTTTGCGATAAGTCTAAAGCCGACCCCAACGTAAAAAAATGTAGCAACTGTGGCGGTAATCACACTGCCAATTATAGAGGATGCCCTGTAAATACTATCTTCAAGCAGTCGGCTGGACCAAAAACTAATCCCCCTCACATGCAGGTACCAAATCAGGTAAACACTAATTACATTCAGGATCCGCAGCCTAGTAATAACAGAACCTCTTATGCTAACGTCCTAAAGTCAAAACATGTGCCAATGCAAGGTGCTTCACCAAGTAATGATGAAACTCCAGTTTCTAATTTAAGTCGTCTAGAAAAAACTATGGAAACATTAGTGCAAACCAGGGACCGTAACTGTTATGATTTTTATATTTTTAGATAGAAAATAAGAGTTATTTTTGATTTTTATTTTTTTAAATAAAAAATAAAAGTTATTTTTGATTTTTATATTTTTAAATGAAAAATAAAAGTTATTTTTGATTTTTATATTTTTATATCAATAATAAAAGTTATTTTTGATTTTTATATTTTTATATCAATAATAAAAATCAATTCAAAATTCGTGACATAGGTAATATGTTTATTAATCTTTGTTACGTATGAAAGTAAAAATAAAGTACACAGTTGTAATAACAACAAAATATGTGTAACAAAGTTTCTATGTTGTGCATTGTCCTTGAACTTGAAATAACGCTATTATTTGTTCTTTCATTTTTGTTGTTGTTATTATTAGCGTAATCTTATTGTTGTTTTTAATTTATTAATTGCAATGCAAATTGTATATTAAGTGATAACATTCAATCGCGAGGGAGAAGTTGTGACAAGCACTGCTTATTTATAAAAGTAAAATTTTTACATAATTTGATAATGGGAAGAAAACGGAATATATACATACGTGATTTCTACATTATTGATGGCTCCAATGGAGAATGTAAAATTTGTAAAAAAAAATTGAGTGCGATATGTTTAACTAATCTGAAAAGACATTTACAAAAGGACCATAGTGAGGAATGTGATGAAAAAAGGGTTAAAATAGAAAGCAGTGATACATGCGAAAATAATAAAAAAACTTAAATTCACTATTGAAATGTCCGTGAATGAAGTTGTTAATGCTTGTATTACTTTGCTAACCAAACAATCAGTGCCCTTGTCATTTTTTGATAGTGAGCCATTTAATACATTAACAAAACCAATATTTGATGGTCTTCATATTCCAAAAATAAATTCTAGAAATATTTTACAACATTTGGAAGACAAATTTGATAAGTTGCAAAATAATATAAAAAATATAACAAAAAATAAAATAGTTTGCATAAAAATGGATACAGCTACTCGCCATGATCGTGCTATTTTGGGCATTAATCTACAAATAATCTCATCCAATACTCTTCAAATATTCACACTGGCCATGCTTGAATTGAAGCAGAAACATACTGCACAATATTTAACGACTCAAGTTGAAAATGTTTTGAAAAGTTTCAATTAAGATAAGGCGCAAGTTTATGCAATAACCACGGATAATGGCAGAAATATGGTGAAAGCGGTGGAGCTGTTATCATTGCATAGTTATGACGGAGAAAGTGACAGTGAAAGTGAAGACAATTACGAAAGTATATTGGATAATGTAAGATTCGAAAATATTATTTCTATTAAATGTGCTGCCCACACATTGCAGTTAGCAGTTAAAGATTTTTTAGATAACTTAAATACAAATGTAGTACATAAATCACGGAAAAGTGTAAAATATTTGAGAACACCTGCATATCGGTAAGTTATTTCCTTAAACTTTTCATGTGCAAAATGTATGTTTGTTAAATTTTTCATTTTATTCCAGACATAGTATAAAAAGTAGCCAAAACCTCAAACCAATAATCGACGTACCAACACGTTGGAGCTCCACTTATAATATGTTGAAGCGATTGCTAGACCTAAAAGAATATTGCTGTGAACATTTGCCATCATCTGAGCAACTCCAAATACATGAGTGGACGGAACTAGAACAAATTCTACAGGCTCTACAACCAGTAAATACTCTGACGCTGAATCTACAAAAATCTAATTTACTGTTCGGAGATTTTTATAAAAATTGGCTAGAGCTAATTTTTACTCTAAAAGGCTTGAATACAGAGATGACCAGGCAACTTCTGGATCACGTCGAAAAAAGGCAAACAAAGTTGCTTGAATGCGACACTGTATATGCAGCCTTGTTTTAGACCCCAGATTTAGGCGTGTGTTGTCACATGACAAAATAAAATCTGCGAAAAATCATTTAAAGAAAATTGTACTCCAGTTAGTAAAAGTGGTGAGCTAAGGCAATAAATTTAAAATAATTTATAATATATTTTTAATATTTTTTTATTTGTATTTAGCATAACACTGAAACTCAGCGATTTTCCTGCGGTACGCCACCTGTTGAAGAAAACTTATTTTTAATAGATGAAAGCTCCGTTGGAAGCTCTCGATCTGTTTTAGCAGACGGTTTAAGGTCAATGGAGATAAATTATTCGTCTTCGGACGACGATGACACTCCTACGACAATAAATGACAGCGTCCGCAAAGCTTATTTTGAAATAGACAATTACAAAGAAAAGCGTTTCGATACTTCTGCTAATTTATTGGAATATTGGGAGAGCAAAAAATTTGTTTTTCCATGGCTTCGAAAATTAGCTTTAATTGTTCATTCTGTACCTGCCACGCAAGTCAGTGTAGAAAGGTCATTTTCAGCACTCAGATTAATATTGGGAGATTTGAGATATAATTTATCTGAGGAACATTTAAAATCAATTATGATGGTAAAATTGAACACCTGAAAACGACCTCTTAACACTAACTTGAATGGCAGCCAAAACTTATAAGCTATTTCTATGCATTCATGTTTTTATAGCTGATAATGGATAAGTCACATAATATATTATATTCATATAGAAATTTGAATGAAGCAGCATATTATAATACATACGGCATCAACAAATAAATAAGAGTTTTGAATTGATTTTTATTATTGATATAAAAATATAAAAATCAAAAATAACTTTTATTTTTATTTAAAAATATAAAAATCAAAAATAACTTTTATTTTTCATTTAAAAATATAAAAATCAAAAATAACTTTTATTTTTTATTTAAAAAAATAAAAATCAAAAATAACTCTTATTTCTGATTGTTAAAATAAAAATCAAAAATTTAAATATCATTCAATATGTTGGATGCATTTCGCCTAAAAATCATGATGGTGTAAATAAAAATTTTCTACGATGTTCATTTATGTATGATTTATTTCTTCAAAAATTGAAAAATAACTCTTATTTCCGGTCCCTGGTGCAAACAGTAAATAATTTTACGAACACAATGGGTAATATGATGTAGGAAATTCTTAGAATGCAATCAATGTTATTGCAAGCTGTACTTAACAAGCCATGAACTGTATAAAAATTTGTTTTTGGAACGCAAACGGCATCCGCCAACATAAAAATGAATTAGAATACTTTCTTAAAAATAAACAAATTGATGTCATGATGATTTCTGAAACTCATTTGACCTCAAGAAATACGTTTAAAATCAATGGATATACACTATATGATACTAAAGACCCTCGAGATAAGAGCTTGTGGAGGTTCTGCCATTTTAATAAAAAATCGAATCAAACACTACCTAATGTGTAATCATCGTGAAGATTATCTTCAAGCAACGAACATTTGTGTTGAAGAGCTAAATCGAAACATAGTAATTTCATCCTTATACTCACCACCTAGATTTGCAATATCAGAAAGCCAATATTATAAATATTATAAGTCATTGGGGCCCTGTTTCCTGGCTGCTGGCGATTATAACGCTAAACATACCTTCTGGGGGTCACGACTAATTACACCAAAGGGTCGTGTTTTATTTAATACAATCTCTTAAATGAATTTAAATGTTGTCGCAAGCGGACAAGCAACATATTGGCCTACTGATCCGCAAAAAATTCCGGATGTCATCGATTTTGGCGTGGTTAAAAACATCCCCACAGAAACGATTCACGTTGAAGCTTCCTTAGAATTATCCTCTGATCACACACCTACAATTGTTACTATAACAAACACCAATAGAATTGTATCTCCCTCTGGTTACATAGCGACGACAGCTGCGCAAATAAATTGGTTAAAATATAAAAAATATCTCAGTACCCATTGCACAGAAAATATTCCGCTTAGCAAACCAGAGAACGTGGATCTCTCAATTGTCAATTTTGACAGTTTTCTTAAACTAGCTGTTCAACATTCCAGCAAAACCCTCAAAAAAACCAATAATAATAAAATATATTCTACAGATGTCGAGCGTCTCTTAAATGAAAAAAGGAGAGTTCGAAGAGAGTGGCAATTGCACAGATCCCCTCAAATTAAGAAGTTATTAAAAGAGTGTACAAAAAGGCTAAGAAAATTACTGCAGTCTCAGAAAACGGCTTCCGTGAAAAAATATCTCAAGGACCTGGATGCAACTCCACAATCAGACTACTCATTATGGCGTGCAGCTAGAAATCTCAAAAGGCCAGTTATATCGAAACCACCACTAAGAAACCTGAATGGAAGTTGGGCAAGAAGTGATAATGAAAAAGGAAACCTGTTTATAAATCATTTGAAAAACGTATTTACCACAAACATATCTGACGATATAGAGGATGAATTACCGCCTGTAAATGTTAGAGCAGCTATCCCCCTAAGATTTGAGATAAGAGAAATAGAAAAGGCTATTTGTGAATTTAACACCAAGAAGGCACCTGGTATTGATAAGATCAGTAACAAAATGCTTTTGGAGCTCCCTCGCATAGCAAAGAAAATTATTATTTTTATTTTCAATGCTATTTTACGCCTTAAATACTACCCTCAAGACTGGAAGGTCTCCTTAGTTACGATGATACCAAAGCCAGAAAAAGATCATACAAAAGTTGAGACATATAGGCCTATCAGCTTATTATCTAATATATCAAAGCTGTTTGAGAAGCTCTTTGCGTCAAAATTGATCCCAATTTTAAATGACAATGGGTGTATACCTCACCATCAATTCGGTTTCAGAAGAAACCATAGCACAATTAAACAAACTCATCGGATAGTAAACGCCATAAGAAAAGCCTTTGAAGAAAGAAAATATTGCTCCGCTCTCTTCATCGATGTTTCTGAAGCTTTTGATAAGGTCTGGCATGAAGGCTTGTTACACAAATTGAAGCAAAATTTACCAGCAAACACGCACAAGCTGTTAGAAAGCTACTTAGTCGGTCGTCAATTTATTATAAAAGAAGGAAACTTCTTAAGTTCACCTCAGCCAATTGGCGCTGGAGTCCCACAAGGCAGCATTCTGGGCCCTCTATTATACTTAATTTATACTTCGGACATGCCAACCAACAATTTCACACAAACTTCAACATTTGCGGACGACACAGCCTTTCTAAGCGTGCACGAAAACCGACATTAAGCATCACGTTACCTACAGGATCATATATTTCAACTTGAAATATGGTTAAAACAATGGAGGATAAAGGTCAATGAGCAAAAATGCGTACATATAACATTCACCTTGCGTCGGGAATCATGCCCCCCAATAAAATCAATAATCAAATAATACCTCAAAACTCGCATGTAAAATACCTCGGTATTCATCTAAATCGCCGTTTAACGTGGAAAGGCCATATAGAAGTAAAATTAACGCAAATGAAACTAAAAGCCATCCAAGTTCATTGGCTTATTAGAAGAAACTCTGTCCTTAGTCTTGACTGCAAACTTTTACTCTACAACTCCATCTTAAAGCCAATCTGGTGCTATGGTATTCAGTTATGGGGCACTGCCTCGGCCTCTAATATCGAAAAAAATTCAAAGGTGCCAAAATAAACTTCTTCGAATAATCACAGCTGCCCCTTGGTATGTTAAAAACTCAAATATTCACAAGGATCTCAATGTTCCATTAGTTAAAACTATGATTACGAAATATGCAGTAAAATACTTAAAAAGGCTCGAATTGCATCCAAACCCACTAGCTCGAAATATTTTACATGATAGCGGCCACACTCGCTTAAGGAGAAGAGACACTGCAGCACTTACCCAATTAGATGAGCGATAAACACCCATATATTTGAACAGAACCCGCGATGAAGAAAATTTTTGTCTGGCACTAGCAGGACATAAAATAAAGTATTAGGATAAGATTTGATTAATTATTGTTAGTTCATATTTAATATATGAAGATTCAATAAATAAATAATGAAAAAAAAAAAAAAAAATGTAAATTTTGACAAGCAGTATATGGGTAATTCCAAAGTGTTGAACGTGACAGTCGTACGCATCAAAAATGCAACAACATTTTAAACAACAAATATTTTTACGTTCTTTTAACCCTTAAATTATAGCACTAAGGAAGCACTATTATCTATGCTAAAGTTTATGGGGGGCGCGATTCTAGGTCAAAGATAATGGCAAAAGAAGTAGCGGTTCGAACGTGAAAAAAATAGAAGTAGTTTTTGTGGCCATGTATAAAAAGTTGTAATTCAGCGAAACCTGGCACAATTTTTTAGTCAAACTACTTTCAGAATTTTACATAGCAATGTAACATTAAAATGTCTTTCGTTTGGTTCCAAAATCTTCTGTACTATTTTTTGTTTAAGCCAAAATCTGGTTCGATACGTGACAATTCGAACGTGAAATTTGTTCCACAATAATTTAACTGAATAATGATTAATACAAAATAAAAATTTACCGTTAATTCGAATAACATATTTCTCTTCGAACTCTTCCTTAGATTACAGACCATGTAAGAAATTTTTTTTTTGGAATAATTTTCATCAAATATCACCTCTTTTGAGGAAGATAATATTAAAGAAAATATACAATAAAACATACTCACAAATAAGAAAGTACGTTTGCACAACTTTGCAGTCTGATTGTTCATCTAAGTGAACAAATTTATGGGTAAATTTATAAAATTAGTAAAATCTAAATATTTCTTCATAACAATTTCGTAAAATAATCAGATTTTAATAACTTTTAAATTTTCGGTCACGGTGGACCATTTGGCGGAAATGCCCATATGTAAAAGACTATCAAGAACAAATTGATCGTGTGGCCGCAGGGTTATTCTTAATAGTTGATTCCACTGTGCTCGAAATTTACATTTTTTAGACAAGCTGGGCACATGGCGTTTTAACATAATTCGGTACGCTGAATAAAATGGTGCCCACCGTTTTTTTAGGTAGCTCTTGTTTTCGAGATATACCGTTATTTCAAAAATGGAGGAGGTTGCACAACATATATACGCGTAACTCAAAAACGGTTTAGTTTACTGAAATTACTAAAAAAAACCGAAATTCCGCAATAAAATTTAAGAAAAGTCAAACTTTTTTTTAATATGAAAAAATTTGAAGTAAGCTGCATTTTCCAATTTTTTATGAATTTTTAAAAACAAAAATTTCGAAATTTTGATGAAAAAAATTATTTTTTTTCCCAAAAAAAAAATTATGTTTTTAAAACGACTGTTCATATTAAAAAAAAGTTTGACTTTTCTTAAATTTTATTGCGGAATTTCGGTTTTTTTTTAGTAATTTCAATAAACTAAACCGTTTTGAGTTACGCAAATATATGTTGTGCAACCTCCTCCATTTTCGAAATTACGGTATATCTTGAAAACAAGAGCTAACCTAAAAAAACGGTGGGCACCATTGGATTCAGCGTACCCGAATTATGCTAAAACACCATATGCACGGCTTGTCTAATTTTGCAACTAGCACAGTGTTATTTTTCATATAAAATTTTAAAAATTTAACAAGTGCTGCACAAAATTAATGAGTTATACCAAAACAAACTAAAAGTTACCGTGTTTTAGTCGTTTATTGAAAAATCGGCATTTGTTTCAGCAAAAATCGGCAAATCGCCATTTTGATAATTTAGAGGCAAAAAATCGGCAAATGCCGATAAATCGGCAAATATGGCAGGCCTGATCATGAGGAAACATTGAAAACACTAAAGAGCAGATTCGATGCTGCGGTAACAATCGATGGCACCGCTCAATACCATGCTTTTATACCGCTTGTCGATGGTAGGCTCAAGTTGAAAAAGTTTTCTGCCTCTACTCAATGCGATTTCTTTTCAAAGCCAAAAATAAACCAGCAGCGAAATCAACAGCTGAACCTAGTTACGCCAAGAAAGGATTGACAAAAAAAAAAAGCAGAAAATAAAGGCAATAAATAGGCAATGAAAGACTTTGTTTTTGAAAATTTGCAAACTTAAACACTTAATCATCTACAATAAATTAAGTGTAAAAATAGTTATGATATAAAAGGATCTAATGTGATTAAGATTAAATTTTATTAAATTATTTATCTTTTTATTTTTATTGTTATTATTAGATATTATTATTATTATATATTAATTTAATTTACAATTAATTTTTTTTTAATTACAAATAAATAAAAAAAATTAATTGGTCAACATTTCTACAGAAAAAAAGTGATTTTATTCCTGGGATTGACATATTGTGGGTATTAATTTATCTTTACAAAACGGACGTCAGCATTAAAATTGGTTGTGGTTTCGACCTATATTAAATTATTGACCGACTACCAGCAAGTTTTATGTTTTTCTTTTTAGAAATTTGAGCTAGCTTGAGTAAAATATCATGATTCGTAACCGTTTAAGCCGAACTTCAATGATTTTCAGGAGGGGAATTTTTATTTGAGCCATGGTAAGTTATGAACCAATCATCCTAAAATTTTGCAGTGATTTCTGGTATTAAAAACATAAATTTCAATATATTTCAAAACAGCGGTGAAATTAGTTTTTGAGATTGCAGTGAATTTCAGAAGGCTGCTAAACATGGGATCTAAGGTAAATTATGGACCGTATATCACAAAATGGAAGAAATTTAACCACAATATCAATATCTACTACGGTTTTAGGCGTATTACATTAATTTACCAGAGTGGGCTTTATATGAGGCCTATAGTAAATTATGAACCGATCTTCACAAAAAATTACAGTGTGATTTCTAGTCCTATAAAACTATGACATACAAAATTTTATTAGGATAGGATTATTAATTATGGGTTTTGCTGGATCTCAATCCCAAACTGCTTAGGATAGGTTAGGTTAGGTTAAGAAGGGTTATGTGCCCAAGGGCACACTTCCACCCGGAGACCGGTACGGTCCATTGTGAATCCCTTCGATAAAAAGAAAGAATGTAGAAAAGAGAGAAGTAAAGAAAAGAAGTATAGGATGGATGAAAACCAGAAAATTAGAAAATTAGTAGGTGCTGTGAAAAACAATTTCCCTCTCTACAGTCCCCTCAACAGAAACAACCGCACTATTTCCCTGACAAACCCTAGTAGATCAGCCGGATTACATCCAGCGATGCACCCCAGTTCGTCGTGAAACCTTTCTCCCAGCCACTTCTGTCTGAGACCCTGCATCCTAGGACAGTGGCATAGTACATGCTCGACTGTCTCCAGCTCTTCTGATTCATCGCATAATCTGCAGAAGTCCGGTATGGTGCTGTCCCATTTTCCCGTAAAGGCCCTAACAGGACAATGACCCGTCAAGAACCCTATAAGCGTTCTAAGACCACCCCTATCCAATCCCAGTAGAACCCTGGTTGCCCCCGCGTCCAATCTGGGCCATAGTGCCCTAGACACCCTGCAATCCACTCTGTCCCCCCAGGATCGGTTAACGTCATCACGGAACTTTTCCCTTATCACACCAAAGTAGTAACATAGGGGAGGCTTTACCCCCCTGTCCCTTACCACTAAGTCCATATTCGAACCCGCCCTCGCCAGTTCGTCCGCCACCTCATTTCCATCAACCATGCAGTGTCCGGGTACCCAACACAGCCTTACATTGAATGCCTCCATGAGTTCCCTAAGAGCATTTCTACACCTAGCGACCAGGCGCGATCGCACCGTATAATTTGTCAATGCCCTAAGATCAGCCTGACTATCGACGTAAATTGTCACCACAGATCCACCCACGATGTGTTCCAGTATCGCCTCCGTCGCCCTCCAGATCGCTAGGATCTCAGCCTGGAAGACACTGCACTCATCGGGGAGTCTGAATGACCTTTTCACATCGGTGTCCGCAATATATACACCGGCACCAGTGCCGGTTTCCATCTTGGATCCATCCGTAAATACTGCCCACCCCTCAAACAGTCCGTTGGACCCACTCCAATTTTCCCTATCCGGGAAGTCTACCGGTGATGTTGCACCAAAGTCCAGGGTCATAGTCCTATGATCCGAAATACCCCCAAGAGTATTACCCTGACCAAGCAGACCCATCTCGTACAAAATTCTCGTGTGATCATCCCGCCTAGGCCTAACTAAAGAAGACTCGTAAAGTCTAAGTAAGTTCCTAGCGGCCACACTCCTCACATAATGTTCAATAGGGGACAGACATAGTAGGCTGTCCAGCGCTGCCTGCGGAGTGCTTCTCCTAGCGCCTGTAATGCCAAGAGATGCACTTCTTTGAACCTTGCTGAGACTCTATGTATTCATTTGTCCTTCAAGTTGTACTGAAAAAGGTCAACAAGAAAAAGAAAGACAAAAAATGTACTTTGGACTTCAAGAAAAATTCTTGACAAAAAGTACGAAAAAACAGAAGTAAGGAAGAACATGTAAAATCAATTAAAATGGATAATCATTCAAAAAAGCATACTTCGATCTACCAAAGGTTAAAATGCAATTTGGTTTAAGGATTGATGTTTGACTATTGACGTCAGCAGTCGTCGATGGCTGCGAGTGTAAAACGGCAAATCCATCTGAGGAGATCGAGTGGTTGCGATCGAAACATGTCATGGTAACCTGCCGGCCCGGGTTCGAGCCCCGGTTACGGTCAAAAATGAAAGATTATCAATAACAATTTTAATTAATTTTCATGTTGTAAAATTCCTTTTCTTCATAAAAATAATTTAATGAAAATTAAATTTAATGAACTTAAGCCTAATTAAAATTATTAAAAATTTGGATTAAAAACCATAAATAGTTCAACAAAATAACCACAATACCAATTATTGTTAAGGCTAAGGCACGAGCTCTATGTATTCATTTGTCCTTCAAGTTGTACTGAAAAAGGTCAACAAGAAAAAGAAAGACAAAAAATGAAAAAACAAAAAATGTACTTTGGACTTCAAGAAAAATTCTTGACAAAAAGTACGAAAAAACAGAAGTAAGGAAGAACATGTAAAATCAATTAAAATGGATAATCATTCAAAAAAGCAAACTTCGATTTACCAAAGGTTAAAATGCAATTTGGTTTAAGGATTGATGTTTGACTATTGACGTGAGCAGTCGTCGATGGCTGCGGATGTAAAACGGCAAATCCATCTGAGTAGATCGAGTGGTTGCGATCGAAACATGTTATGGTAACCTGCCGGCCCGGGTTCGAGCCCCGGCCACGGTCAAGAATGAAAGATTATCAATAAGAATTTTAATTAATTTTCATGTTGTAAAATTCCTTTCTTCATAAAAATAATTTAATGAAAATTAAATTTAATGAAATTAAGCCTAATTAAAATTATTAAAAATTTGGATTAAAAACCATAAATAGTTCAACAAAATAACCACAATACCAATTATTGTTAAGGCTAAGGCACGAGCTCTATGTATTCATTTGTCCTTCAAGTTGTACTGAAAAAGGTCAACAAGAAAAAGAAAGACAAAAAATGAAAAAACAAAAAATGTACTTTGGACTTCAAGAAAAATTCTTGACAAAAAGTACGAAAAAACAGAAGTAAGGAAGAACATGTAAAATCAATTAAAATGGATAATCATTCAAAAAAGCAAACTTCGATCTACCAAAGGTTAAAATGCAATTTGGTTTAAGGATTGATGTTTGACTATTGACGTCAGCAGTCGTCGATGGCTGCGAGTGTAAAACGGCAAATCCATCTGAGGAGATCGAGTGGTTGCGATCGAAAAATGTCATGGTAACCTGCCGGCCCGGGTTCGAGCCCCGGCCACGGTCAAGAATGAAATATTATCAATAACAATTTTCATGTTGTAAAATTCCTTTTCTTCATAAAAATAATTTAATGAAAATTAAATTTAATGAACTTAAGCCTAATTAAAATTATTAAAAATTTGGATTAAAAACCATAAATAGTTCAACAAAATAACCACAATACCAATTATTGTTATCTAATTTCTTTGTGACAAATTTTTCCAGCACCAATAGGTAATAAGTAACATGTATGAGAAAGAACACCTGTTTGGCCAGAATGTCAAATTTTGACCTCCTCTAACTCAGAAACTTTTTGACCAATTCTGTTGAAAATTCCAATAGGACTAACCTTGGTGCAAATTTCATGCAAATCAAAAGACATCGATTTCTAAAGTCACTTGGGTCACTTGACATGAAATCCCCATATACATATAAAGAAATACATAAAAAAAATATATATATATTTTCAAAAAAACAACAAAAATTATTTTAACTCATTTATCCATATACACATAAACATTGAATAGAAAACGATTCTCATTTGAAATTAACTCGAGCTATCTTCATCTGGTTAATTTTAAAGCTCTTTCTGTTGCATATTGTTTTTACTTTTGTAGGTGCTAAATCAAGAGATCTTCCTATGTCAAAAGCTTTTTCACCAGACTCGATATGTTTTAACACGTCCAATTTTAGTTCCAAGCTAATGCATTTTCTTTTCTTTGAGCTCATTTTTTTCCCTTTTCTAAAGGTTAATAAAACAACTTTACCACAGTGAAAAAATGAAATCGTATGTAGGGACGCAAATCGGAATCAAAACGACGCACATAGGGGTATTATGCCAAACTAGCCGGGCATTAATTTTTATTTTAGCTTATATTGCTTCTTAAAAGTTATTGAGGTCGATGAAACTTGGCAGAAATATGTGTTATGGCCAAAGGCAGGTAAAGCTTTAAAATAAATAAAATCGGACTAAAGAGTAAAAAATTTCCCCTAGAAGAACTAATCCAACCTTTTTCCATTTTTTAAAGTTTTAATAGTATTTAATTTATCTGAAAATAGTTAATTTATTCGTAATTCTTACGAAAAATTCCATTTTTTAAAGTTTTAATAGTATTTAGGTAGTTATTTTGTATATAAAATTTTTTGAATTTTTAAAAATTTGTATAAAAATATTTTTTAATTTCGGTGTAGTGTTTTAGAAAATAACCCCCTTAATTTATCTAAAAATAATTAATTTATTCGTAATTCTTACGTATTCCATAATACATTGTAAGATAGAAATCTAATGAGTTTTGTTGCGACTTTCGCACATTCCTTTTCTTAGATGTAATAATTTAAATAAAAAACATATACGTACAACCAAACCATTTTATGACTAACGAAAGGGTTTCTATCATATGTGTGTATTATGCAAGATGAGCAAAAACAGAAAAAAGGTGACATTTTCAAAAAATCACCAAAATAAAAATGGCGTAAAAACGGGCAACGTTTTTTTTTATTATTTAAAAGTAGAGATTACAAATTTTATCGTGATGTATAACATTTTTAAAGTTGCAACTAGCTTCACTTTCAAAAACCTTTTAATTTTTTTTAACTTAAAAAAAGTGAACAAAAAAATCGTTTTTCTTTAATTTCGAACCAATTTTATTGTTACAAAAATTTAAAATAAAATATCTCTAAAAATTATTATACAGGGGTGTGCTGGAAATCGAAAACGTAAAACGCAATAGAAACAATTTTTCTATTACGCAGAATTTTATAATTAAAATTATAAAAATTAGATTAAAAGTATATTAAAAACAACTTCCAAATTCTTGCGTTTTACGTTTGCGATTTCCAGCACACCCCAGATAAGTAGTATATAGTATTTTACAGAAAAAAAAGCAATGTAAAATCTTTATTCGTTTACCCACAAAAAATATATTGTAAACCTCTCAAAACCGTAAAAAGTCAATGAACAAAAATGCAATTTACTCAACTTTCCTGACTTTAACAGTGTCCCAAAACCACAAATATCAAGCAAAAGACTTAAAACGATGCAGAATTTTGTTCATTTTAAAAAGCGACGCAAATCGAAATGACGCAAATAAGATCCACGCAAAATGGTGCTCTTTTGTATTGGGTGATTTTTTAAGAGCTATGAAAGTTTTAAAAAAAAAAAAATAAAATTCAGAAAAATTCATGAAATCTTTATTTGAATCGATAGTACGGTCTATATATTTAATTAATGTTTGAAGATTATTTCATGCAAATGTTGACCGTGACTGCGCCTCAAATGGTCCATCCGCTTAGTCTAATTTTGGCATACTCTTTCCAATATTTCGGCCGGTATCTCATGAATAAATGCTTCAATGTTGTCTTCCAATGCGTCAATTGAAGCGGGCATGTGTGTATAGACATGAGCTTTAACATAGCCCCACAAAAAATAGTCTAAAGGCCTTAAATCGCACGATCTAGGCGGCCAATTGACCGGTCCCGAAATAAAATGTTCACCGAACTCGCCTCTCAATAAGTCCATTGTTAAGCGTGCTGTGTGGCATGTGGCACCGTCTTGTTGAAACAACATGTCATGCAAGTCAAGCTCTTGCATTTTGGGCAAAAAAAAAAAGTTGGATATCATCTCACGGTAGCGCTCACCATTCACAGTTACGTTACGATTCGCATCATCTTCGAAGAAGTACGGTCCAATGATGCCACCAGCCCATAAACCGCACCAAACTGTGACTTTTTCTGTATGCATTGGTAGCTCTTGCAATGCTTCTGGCTGATCTTCACTCCAAAATCGATAATTCTGCTTATTAACGTACCCATTGAGCCAAAAATGAGCTTCGTCGCTGAACACAATTTTTCGTTAAAAAATGTGGATCGCATTTTGATAATAAAATTCAATAATTTGCAAGCGTTGTTCGTTTGTAAGACGATTCATGGTTAAATTATAGACCAAACTGAAGATGTTTGACAGTGAAACAAAACACGAAACGTGCGTCAGCTGTTTAAACCAGTGTTGCCAAAAAGATAATAGCTAAAAAATCACCCGATATATTAAGTTTATTTTTTGTTTGTTAATGTTATTATTTAATGTTTACTTAATTTTTTATGAAGAATCAACTTTGCTTTTGTTTAAAAGTTTGCAAAATTATCTTAAACGATTTTAAAATCTATTTTTAGGTGCGCTTAATCGATTTCAAAAATCGAAATAAAAAAGTTTTGGAATCTGCAGTGACGAGTTATTCAAAGTCAACAAAATTAATAGAAAATAATAAAAATATAGAGAATATTATTTTGTTTGTTCATAAGATAGATATATTAAGGGAATTCTGAATATTGAACAAACAATATTAATAAAAACAAAAACAAAAAAACTGAAATTATTCACACTTTAGTAATATTCGTGTTTTTAGCACATATAACAATTTTGTTGAAATAAAAAAAAATAAACTAATATCTGGTTGGATAGCCCTTATTTTTTATAACTTCAGAAAGACGATTTGGCAAGTTAAAAAAAAATTATCAAGACAAATTTTATCACATTCTTCCTGCAGCCTTTTTGTGAGTTCGAAGAAAAGGGATTATCGCGGACTCGGCGAACTAAATGGTCCCATAAATTTTCTATTGCATTAATGTCTGGGGATTGAGCAGGCACATTAATAACTTTTCGGCAATTTTAAAGCAACCACTCACGAACAACATGGGCTTAATGTTTAGGGTCGTTGTCAGGATACAATTAAAAAGTTCTTGCAATTCCCATTTTTCTGCAGATTGTTTTAAATTGTCTCTCTAAATGTTCAAAAAAACATCGTTATTCATTATGCCGTCGATAAATACCAGTTTTTCAACCCCTTTCCCTGATATGCAGCCCCACACCATTACACTTCCTCCTCCATGCTTAACTGTTGGAGTAATATTTTTGCCTTCAACTCCTTATTCGGCTTCCGCCACACCATAGTTTTTCCATCCAAATAAGTTAAATTTGCTTTCATCCAGAAAAATTGCGTATTCCACCAATTTACATCTTTTTTTATTTGGCATTTAGCAAATTTAACCCGATGATTTCTGTTTTTCAAATTCAAGAAAGGCTTTCTTCTTTTTTAAATAAATTCGATCCTCATTTTTATATCTTCGGGTAATGTCACCGACAGTATTTGGCTTCATATTCAATTTTATTTTATATTTTTTTCCTTTTTAGTAATGAAAAATCACTAATTTCCTTTGCTCTAACGAAGTATTTTTGTCTTTGCAACCCATCGCGTCATTCATAAAAAATAACATGAGAATGACATGTTTTTAAAGCTAACATTATTTGTTTGATTTTAATTAATCTGTGTTTCCCCATTCACAAATAATTTATGTAAACATGCAGATTTACAGCGTTGCATTTTGTGGTAAAACCAAAATACCGAATATTAATGAAACATGCATTTCTTTAATGCGTTAGTTACTTTTTTTAAAATAGATTCACTCAATTAAAACCAATTAGTGAAAAGTAAGCTCAGCAAATATACATTTAAGTAAAAAAATTAAAACTTGCAAGATGTTATTATATTCATTAAGAATTTTTGGATTTCAGTCACTGTGTTTACCATTCCCTAGCTCGCATTAAAGTTTTCTAATAACAAACCCTGGCTTCGGCGGTCTTCTACCGGACGCAAGGATTTTCATTTCATTTTTATTTACTTAATCGAGCCCATCGGGCCGGCCATATATATGATTAATACAATTATATACATTATATAACATTTATATAACAAACACCGGCTTCGCTAATTTAAGCTTCTCTGCATAGCCGACCTTTTGTCGAACGCAAATATTTTCTTCTCTATGGTATAACAAACACTGGCTTCGCTATCTGAATCTTATGTGCATAGCCGGACTTTGGCTTGGCGAAAGATTTTTCTTTAACAAGCAATGGCTTCGTCAACTAAAAGTTGTCTCCATAGTAATTATTATGCTTACTAAAAACTAATGCATTTTCGCAAACTCATCCTCGATTCTTAACAGTAGTATAAATATGGGGATTTTGTATATGATTTTTGCTCCCTACGTGATTCCCATAAGGAGGAATTTTTAAATTTCAATTTGCTCCCTACGTGTTTTCCCATAAGGAGGAATTTTTTCTTCCCATAGGGAGGAATTTTTAAATTGAAATGTTACTTTAAAGTTGATTTTAGTTAATTTTGAATTTTTTTTGCTCCAATGGATTTTTCCATAAGGAGGAATTTTAAATACAAACAAAATAAAAAACTTCGAGTAATTTTAAATAAAAAAAGAGAATTATATAAAGTTGATTATATTTTCTTCAATGAAGAGAAATTTAAAAATGTGTACCTACAAATAAATTGTTTGAGTACTTTAAAATAAGATAGAGTAATGTGTAATATATTTAGAATATGCAGCACATGTAAGTATAGAGATTAACTCAATTTGAAAGTTTGCCATTATTATAAAAAGGCTAAGGGAGTATATTCCACATCATTATTGTAATTGTCACTTTAAAGGAAACTTAATAAAAATGGTAAGCATTTCGTACATAATAAAGGTATATTTAATTATTTATTATTTTTTTTTTTCTTGTTTGTTTTCAGATGTATAAAAAAATTGTGAATATTGCCCAAGGTATTAAGCCTGAGTATATTAGAATAGATGATATACCTTTAAACCAGTCTTTGAAAATTGTGAATTTTGAATGGAAAGAAACACAATATGGTCTTAAAGTCATTGCCAATTTAGATGACAATAAATGGTTTTATCTCCCCAATAGAATGATGAAATTTTTAAATAAGGAGGATCCATACTTAACTTAAATGAATGATAAAGTTTGGACAATTATTTACAAGGGGCGTCAATTACCAAATGGACCTGCAATATTTGATTTAAATTATACCTAAACTCTGAAAAAAAATCCTTACAATAAAGATAAATATAGTAAAACAAAAACAATATTTTTTTTTTTTTTTTAATTTTTATAACTTTTATTAAAAATAATTTTACATATAAAAATTTAAAATTTAATTTTCAAAAAATAAGAATCGTCCTCCTCCATAAATTGTTTAATGAAGTCAGGAATCTCCTCCTTCTTCGCATTGTCAGGGATCTCCTCCTTCATGTTCATCTCTGCAGGACTTTTATAAAATTTTGACTTTTTGGCACTGAAATTATGCAGGCGCATAAAATGCCTTTTCTTATTAAACTTGGTTTTAAAAGATATGTGCTTACAAAATTCACACGTTAACTTAACACTTTCCATTTTTAATTAAATTAAATAGTTAAAAAATCTTTTGAAAATACCTCGTAAAACATATATTTATTTTCTTATGCACTTTTTTGTTTTTATTTTGGTATATATTTAATGTTTAGTTATCAAATCATATTTTGAAAACTGATCTATGATTATTGAACTTTTTAGAACATTCTGTTAAAAAATAAATATACAATTGTTATTGTGGAAATTAAAAGTCAATAAACTTTTATAAGTGAAAAAATGCAATAGTATGCATTTTTTAAGTTAAATAATTAACCTTGAATGTTTGCTTCACATTAAATTATGATCCAATAAACTTTTCATAAGTGAAAAATGCAATAGTGTGCATTTTTTAAGTTAAAGAATTAACCTTGAATGTTTGCTTCATATTAAATTATGAGCCAATAAACTTTTCATAAGTGAAAAAATGCAATAGTGTGCATTTTTTAAAGTTTAAAAATTAACCTTGAATGTTGGCTTCAAATTAAACTATGAATTAATGGACTTTTCAAACGTATTTTATTTAATTATTTATAATAATTATAACATATTTAATTAAACAGTTATCAAGTATTTTTGAAACTATAAACATGGCCGGTATAATTAAATGTAGTGAGTGCAAAAAAGTTTTTGAAAAAGAAATGGACTTAAAATTGCATGAAAAAACGCATGCATCTTCGTCTTCAAAAAATCAATTAGGACAAGTGAAACAAGTGACAAGTGCCTTTAAAAATAGAATAATAATTCTTTCATATGAAAATATGAATAAAAAAAATATTATTCCGGAAATATTTTTAAAAGAAGCTGCCGCGGTAATAAAGTCGGAAGTGGAGAAGTTTTTAAGACTCCATGTCATATTGAAATTCAATATGGAACTTTCTGGGTTTTATATAAAGCCCAACATTAAAGACGGAGAAAATAGATCAATAGAACTCAAAACCTTCCAAACCAAAATGGAAGAAATATATTATATTGAAGATTTTGATGTCATTTTTAATAACAAAATTGGAAAAGTATTACAAAAAATGGAGGAGTTCCAAGAAAGGGATAGTGGTTGGACTCTCGTTGAAATAAAAAAAGTGGATGTCAATTTGAACAAGTATCAACCAATAAAAGGGTCAAGTTTCATACAACTTCCTAGAAAACTAATGGTAAAAAAAGCCTGCCTCAATATTAAGAACAGAGATGAGTTTTGTTTTAAATGGGCTGTTATATCAGCAATAGCTGACTTAAAACAAAATAACGCCAATCTCACATTTATGTACAATGTTAAGATTGAGGAAAAAATAATTGCCATAAATGGTTATACCTTAAATTTTAAGGGATTAAGCTTCCCTGTAAAAATAAAAGACATAGCCATTTTTGAAGAAAACAACCCTCTGATCAGTATCAATGTTTTTGGATATGATGAAGAAAAAGATTTAGTTGTTGGACCCTATTACAAAACTAAAGGGAAAAAATCCAAACACATTTCCCTTATGTTCCTTCAGGAGAAAAATGGAGTTAATTCCCACTTTATGTGGATAAAAAATATTTCAAGGTAAGTTTATAATTGACAACCGTTATAATTTTGTGTTATTAAAACGTTATCTTTATTTTTCTTTTTGCAGATAAATCAGATTGCAAACAACGAAGCATAAAGGCAAAATTTTTGTATGCGATGACTGCCTCCAGCATTTTTATCAAAAGGATAAATTAAATAATCACCAACAACACTGCAACCGAAAAATCGCCTATGCTCCAAAGGAAAGTGAGTCAACATTAGAATTTAAGAATTTCAATAACTCCATTGAAGTTCCATTTGTGATATATGCTGATTCGGAATGCATTTTTGAAAACATTCAAACGTGCATTCCGAAAGGGGATACTTCATCAACAACTTTGATTGATAAGCATATCCCCTATGCATTTTCATATTTCATTAAGTGTAATTTCAATGATAATTTAAATAGATTAAGAATATTTAAAGGGCTTGATTCCGCAAAGCTCTTTATAGAAAATTTAGTACTAGATATAAAATATTTAAATAATAATTTTCTCACTAAAATTGTTCCAATGACACCCTTAACCGAACTGGAAAATTTAAATTTTGAAAACAATAATGTTTGTCATATTTGCTCTCAAGCTATTACAAATGACATAAAAGTAAAAGATCATTGTCATTTAAGTGGAAAGTATAGAGGACCAGCTCATAACTATTGCAATATTAATTATAAAATACCAAAATTTTTCCCTGTTATTTTTCATAATTTTTCGGCCTATGACTGTCATTTATTTATTAAAGAGCTAAACAATATTAATGATGGTCCTATAAATATTATTCCACTTAATAAGGAGCTATATATATCACTGTCTAAGTCTATAAAAGGCGATAACACTGATAATATTGAAATACGATTTTTAGACTCCTATAGATTTATGCCCTCAAGCTTAGACAATCTCGTTAAGAATTTAACTAAACATGAATTGAAAATGGTGAAATCATTTTGTGTAGATGATGAAACTAAGTTTAATTTACTTGTAAGAAAAGGAGTTTTTCCGTATAATTATTTGAATTCTGTTGCGAAACTTACAGAAAAACATTTACCAAGCAAAGAAGATTTCTTTAATAAGTTAAATAATTCACATTGTTCTGAAGAAGACTACATTCATGCTAAAATGGTTTGGAGTACATTTCAATGTGAAACTTTGGAAGACTATTTAATGTTATACCTTAAAACTGATGTTTTGTTGTTAGCAGATGTATTTGAGAATTTTAGAATTGTTTGTAAAGACATTTATAATTTAGATCCATGCCATTATTTCACAGCTCCAGGATTGTCATGGGATGCTATGCTTAAATTAACAAATATTAAATTAGATTTGCTTACTGATCTAGAAATGATTTCCTTTCTTCAAAAGGGTATTAGAGGAGGAATAGTTCAATGCTCTCAAAGGCATTCTATTGCTAACAACAAATATTTGCCAGATTATGATCAAAGCCTACCTTCTAAATACTTAATGTATTTAGACGCAAATAATTTATATGGTTGGGCAATGTCTGAAGCTCTACCAGAAGGTCATTTTGAGTGGGTAAGAAACATTGATCATTTTTCTTTAGACTCAATACCAAATGATTCAGATATTGGATATATTTTAGAAGTTGATTTAGTATATCCAACAGAAATCCATGATACTCACAATAATTTACCTTTTTGTAGTGAAAACAAAACTCCACCAGATTCAAAAGAAAAAAAGTTACTTGTTGATTTAAATAACAAATCGGAGTATGTAATTTATTATAAAAATTTACAGCAATGTTTAAAACATGGTTTGAAGCTAACTAAAATTCATAGAATATTAAAATTTAAACAGTCTTATTGGTTAAAAAAATATATTTCACTAAATAATTTTCATAGAACTAACGCAAAAAACACTTTTGAGAAAAATTTCTTCAAATTATTAAACAATGCAGTATATGGAAAAACCATGGAAAACGTTGATAAACGTAAAAATATTAAAATAGTTAATAATTGGGAAAATGTTGGTAAGAGACTTGGAGCACGTTCTCTTATTGCTAAACCAGAATTTCATTCTGTAAGTATATTTGACGAAAACATGGTAGCAGTTGAACTAAATAAATCTTTTTCATTTTACAATAAGCCTATTTACTTAGGTTTTACAATCTTAGAACTTTCGAAATGGAAAATGTATGATTTTCATTACGATTACATATTACCAAAATATAAAACTAAAGTAGAATTAAATTATATGGACACAGATTCATTTATTTATACATTTGAAACGGATGACTTCTATAAAGACATAATTAACGACATTGATTTAAAGTTTGATACGTCAGAGTATGAAACAGATAATAAATTTGAAATACCAAAAAAAAATAAAAAAGTCTTAGGGATGATGAAAGACGAAAATAATGGAATTATTATGAAAGAATTTGTAGGTTTGAGAGCAAAAATGTATGCTTTTAAAACAGCAGATATGCAGGAAATTAAAAAGGCTAAGGGTGTCAAGAGTAGCATATGTAACAGTTTAAGTCTATCTGATTATAAAAATTGTTTATTTAACAAACAAATTTATTATGGAAATATGATTATTTTTAAGTCAAAACTACATGTGTTATATACCTCCTTAATTAATAAAATATCATTAAGTTATTTAGATAATAAGAGATATATTTGTGATAATAATGTTAATACTCTTGCTTGGGGTCACTACAAGCAACAATTTTTAAAATTTGATGAAGATGATGACTACCTAATGAAATTAAACGTAGATTTATTTAATTATAAAGATCAGTTTCAAAAAGATAATGATGACGATGAATATTTAATGGAAATTGAGTACTAAAGAAACATTTTTTCATGTAAATATTATTTTAAATTAATAATAAAACATTTTTATATACATATATTATAAACAAAAAAGAGTTTTATTTTTTTAAATATTTTGCCATAATACATTTTCAGTATCGTAATCTAATTTCTTTCGATTTCTTGTAACACGAGGAGAATATTGATAAGGTAAAGTTGATTGTTTCATATTTGAATAGTTATCAGTTTTGGATAATATTCTAATTTTCGGAGTTCCTTTTTCCGAAAAACTTTTAAGACGCTTAGCTACGGAAGATGCAGAAGAAGGATTAAATTTTTGTATTGTTGTATCCATATCGTTCTGGTCATCATTATTTGTGTAAATATCTTCAGGCAAATTCAAATCTGTTTGCAGTGCTATACTACTCGACTGAGGTGTAATTGTTTGCGTTTCAATATGCTTTTTATAGACCTTTTTCGTTTGAGTTTCATTATCGCGCAAATTATGCATTGTTGATATTTTATTCTGATAAGATGATCGTTGGGATCCAATTAAATATTTAGCAAGTTCTTGTTTAATATAATACCATTTGTTTATATCCTTCAGTGTATGTGAACCATATATTGGTAAGAGTTTCCGATGTAAAAAATCTGAATCAGAATGTTTAACTTTAAATTTTTCGTAAGTTGATGGATGAAGAAATATAAGTTTTGATAATTTATTTGACATTTTCTAAAATTTTTCCAATGACTCCACTTAATATTGATGTAATAATAATGGGTAAAAATCCTCCCTTTTGAATAAGATGTTTCCTCTTTTGACGCATAGAGGTTTGTGATGAGCAAATTTTCCTCAAAGTATTTTTATATGGTTTTAGTTTTTCAAACACATTTTTGTTTATTTTATGATTTCTGTTTATAATATTTAAAATAATTTCATTTAAAGTTTTGATAACAACATTGTCAACATTTTTCAAAATTGCATTTCGTAGCTTTTGATCCGCTTTTTTAAGAACATAGAGAATATGTTTGTTCTCCTTCAGTAACTTCAGATTTGAAGTCATTGTTTATATTTGCATATATATAGTAATCTGTATTAAAAATATTTGATCTAAATCTTAAAGCGTTTGGTATTTCTTGAGTAAGATCAACTATTAAATAACCATGAGCCTGTTCTGTACAATGATTATATACATCTACTAAAGATTTTGAGTTTTCTGGATATACTTGACGAGCTAGATGTTGGAATTGTGTCTTATCTCTTGGATTTTTAAACATAACTATATATTTGGAGTTTAATGATATATCTCGCGAATAAGGCCCTTTATGAAAAATATTTTGTGTAACTAAAATTACGCTTAAGTTTCTATGATGAGATCCTTTTGTAAATAGTTCACAAACTTTCTTATTTGATGATTCAAGCATTAAATCATCCAGTATTATTAAAGTAGATTCTTCGTCATTCGTATTAAAAGACTCTGGAATTCCTTTAACAAACTCTACATTTTCTATATTTGGAAGTGCATTTATTTCAGAATAACACCATATGATTCGGTCTATATCTTTAGATATTATATATTGATTTTTTATTATATTTTTAATAAAAGTAGATTTCCCACAGCCTGAGGGACCACAAACCATCATTGTAAATGGATATATAAACTGATGAAACATGTTTGCGCTCTTAAAAACCATTTGTTAATGAATTAAAAAGGAAGAATATTTTAATTAATATGAGTAAAAAAAATTCTTATTGACGAAATCCATAGTCAAGCTAGAAAAAACTTTAAGCGACGTAGGTTTATTCAAAAGGGAATTTTAGATACTTGGCAAATAGACTTGGTGGAGATGATACCATATGCTAAATTTAATAAAGGTTTTAAGTATATGCTTACTGTTATAGATGTATTCTCAAAGTATGCCTACGCTTTACCATTAAAAACAAAAACAGGATTTGAGGTTTCAAAATCATTTAAAAGTATTATAAAGTTAAACAGTAGCAAAGCTCCTAAAAACCTGCATTCAGACCAAGGAAAAGAATTTTACAACACACATTTCAAAACTCTTATGAAAGAGCTAAACATTAATCATTATCATACATATTCAAATTTAAAAGCGTCAATAGTTGAACGATTTAATAGGACTTTAAAAAATAAAATGTGGAAACAATTTAGTATGCAAGGAAATTATAACTGGGTAGATACATTAGATAAGCTGTTGAAAGAATATAACTCATCCTATCATAGAAGTATAAAGATGAAACCTAGTTCAGTTAATAAGCGAAATGAAAAAAAACTTTTAAAAACTGTATATAATAATTTAAAAGTTTTTAAAAATGGAAAATTTAATATAAACGATTTTGTTCGTATAAGCAAATATAAAAATGTTTTTGAAAAGGGATATACACCAAATTGGTCTACAGAAGTTTTTAAAGTAAATAAAATTAATGCAACAAACCCTGTCACCTACCAGCTAAAAGATTTTAATGGAAATTTTATCAAAGGTGGATTTTATCAGGAGGAGTTATTAAAAACTAAAGTTCCTAACATATTTTTAGTAGAAAAAGTTTTAAAACGTAGAGGTGAAAAACTTTTTGTAAAATGGTTGGGTTTCGGAAAAGAATATAATTCATGGATTCATCAAACAGATTTTAGTTGATAAACTAAATCTTTCATATATGTATAACACGCAACTTAAAATATTTAACATTTCTAATAAATATGGCATCAAGCACAGAGGAAAATAGTATTTATGTTACTTTATTAAGTAACGATTCGGTAAATTTATATAAAAACACTTCAAGTACTTTCACAAATTTATTAAAGCAATCTCTTAGCATGAGTGACCAGTGGGAAGTCGGATTATCAGATATATCCTTTTCGATAACGAATAAACAACTAAATATGAAACAAAATATACTCAAACGTAAAAAACGCAACATTTCAAATTTTAATAATCAATCTGTAAAAACATTGAAAATTGACTCCAATAATGAATATGATGAAATTAAATCAAAATTTAGAGAACTAATGGAAACATCCGACGAGCTAAAACCAAAAAATATTAATAAAACTTCAAAACTTTTAAATACATTAAACATTGTTAAGCCCCAATCTAATATATCTATAAAAGAAAAAGATACTCGTAACGTAAATATAAAAAGTTCAAACATAGAACAAAATGTTAAAATAACTAGTCCAGAATCTACAACTGACGAAAAAGATCCCATATTATCCTCAACAAATTATATACTCGAAAAATCTTTGAACAAATTCTCTGACAACATAAATAAGTTTATCAATAACTTTGAATCGTTTGATATAAATGAAAACTTATTTATTTATACTGATATAATAAAACCTCGACATGTTGGTAATAAAAAAATTAAATGTTTAAAAATATTTTCAGTAACAACATTAAAAAACTATATTCATTTCAATAGAATTGAATATTTTCCTCTTGAAGCCTATAATATAAATGATATTTCTATAATGATTCGAAATGATGAAGGAGAAGAGATAAACTTCAATACATTAGTTCCCGTTTATTGTACTCTACACTTTAAAAAAAAATTTATATAAAATAGTTGTGTAACAAAACAAAATAAATCATTTTTATTACAACCATGGATGCGATTTATACAAGTTATTATAATAATCAGTCTGGAGAAAATATACAAAATATTGGCGAAATATATCACGCACCAAGAATTTTACAATACGGTCGTGGTATTGGATCCATATTTTCGGCTGTATTTTCACACCTGAAACCCTTATTTAAAACAGGGATGAATATATTAAAGAATAAATCATTAGATATTGGAAAAGAAATATTAGAAGAAATTGGAACAAAACCTATAAAAGAAATCTTATTAAATAAAGGAAAAAAGGTCATACAAAATATAAAACAAGCTACTATTGATAAAATGAAAACAATGCAGAAAGGTAAAGGTCGACGTATAAAACTTAAACGTTTAAAGCAAAAGCAACAGATTAAATCAAAACGTTGTAGAGGAAAGAACTTTAAGGATATTTTTGGAAATTGGAAATGTCAGGATTTATAGAATGTATGAAGAGTGAGTTGGATTTATTTGAATCTCCTCCAATTCAAACCAGCGTTGTTAAAACCGAAGAAATATGCTACAATCCAATTGCCTCACTAGATAATTCGAGCACAATTGAATTTGTATCACTAGGCAATGGTGAAACATATCGAGATCTGAACAGTATTTATCTTCGACTGATCATTGAATTAAAAGGAAACGGAGGAGTAGTTAATAACTTACTGCACTCCTTGTTCAGAAATTGTATTGTACACCTTAACAATAAAAATGTATCACAACCTGACAATAACTATCACTATAGGGCTTATATAGAAAAATTGTTAAATTATGGAAATGACGCTAGATCTACACATCTTGAATCATGTGGCTGGGCTATTGATACAAATAAAATAAATTCATTAGTTGATAACGAAAATCCTGGTTTAGACAAAAGAAAAAAACTATTTAACGATGGGAAAAAAGTAGAGCTTTTTGGAAAACTTCATGTAGATGTATTCAACCAACAAAAATATTTGCTTAATAATGTTGATCTAAAGGTTACATTAAATTTGGAAAAACCAGAATTTTACATTTTAGAAGGTGGCGACAAAAATGAATCTTATATTAAAATACATGAAGCTAATTTATATATAAATCATCTCACTATTAATAATAATATTTTAATGGCTCATCATAATGTATTACAATCAAGAAATGCCATTTATCCTTATAAGAGAGTAGAAATAAAAACGTTTACAATACACCCTGGAAATCACTCTTTAACTTTAGATAACGTTGTACTAGGACAATTACCAAATTTTTTAATTTTTGGAATGGTATCTAATAAAGCATATACTGGAGAGAAAAAAGAAAATCCATTTAACTTTCAACATTTTAATTTACAAAGATTTAATTTGGTTGTTAATGGAGTACAATTTCCTGCACAACCAATTGAACTTAACTACAATAACGGAGGAGTAATAAGTACTCGTGGTTATCAAACACTATTTAAAGGAACTGGAATTCATCATTTCGATAAAGGTCATCAAATAACTAAAGAACTTTTTGATAACGGATATTTTTTACTTGCTTTCGACTTGACACCAGATCATAATAATAATTCCAATTGCGGAAACTTAATAAACCAGGGAACTATTCGTATTGAAGGGCGTTTTGGAAAACCAATTGTTGAAGCAATAACGTGCTTAGTATACTGTGAATTTGATAGTGTTATAGAAATTGATAGAACGCGTAATATTATTCAAACACTATGAATTCAATAAATATTAAAAATACTTTGAACTCCAATAATATAACCAAATATAAATTTAAAGGTGTATTTGCATGTAATAAATTACCAACACACCCAGTTTTAAAACCGTCATTTTACGTTGCTAACACTGATCCATCACATAAGCCTGGAGAGCATTGGGTTGCTTTTTATTTTCCTAAAAACAAACCTGCTGAGTACTTTTGTTCTGCTGGCCAATCTCCAAATAAATACTTTAGATTATTTTTAGATAAAAATTGTAAAACTTTTCTTTATAATAGTCTTCGAATTCAGAGTGAAACTTCAATTTTATGTGGAGTTTATTGTTGTGTATTTATTTATTTAAGATCTAAAAATATGAGTTTCAAACTAATTTTAAAATTATTTAATTATTTTAATTTATACTACAATGATATATTAGTTGTAAGTTTATTTAAGTATATTTTTAAGAATATAATAAAAGATAAAAAATAAGAAAAAAAACACATTTTTGTTTTTAATATTTGCTCTTTATTAATTATTAAATATAACCTTATAACTATTTATTAAATTGACTACATTTATTTTTCTGAGGTAGTATACCGTACACCTGCACGGATAAGGACCCTCTTTACAATTGTTGTTATGCCATGGGCAGCATTCAAAATGAGGCCCGTTTAGTCCTTCATCGTAGTCATCTACACCGTACTCTTCATTTTCCTCTAACATTGTAACAAAATGGTAAATGCACTCCCTGTGCTCAAACATCAGAACATTTTCAAAGTCTTGTAAAAAATTATGTAAATATTCTTTTAAGTAAGACATTTTTGTCCTGATTTGTCTGGATTCTCTATTTTGAATGTTTCTCGTTTCAAAATTTTAAGATATAAGTGTGATATATCAGAAGAATTTAAACATCAGTATATATATATATATATATACATCGTATGTAGCCAAATCTATTTGTAAATGCATTATTACGTTTAAAAAAGTTCATTAACTCATAATTTAATATGAAGCAAACATTCACGGTAAATTCTTTAACTTAAAAAATGCACACTATTGCATTTTTTCACTTATGAAAAGTTTATTGGCTCATAATTTAATATGAAGCAAACATTCAAGGTTAATTCTTTAACTTAAAAAATGCACACTATTGCATTTTTCACTTATGAAAAGTTTATTGGATCATAATTTAATGTGAAGCAAACATTCAAGGTTAATTATTTAACTTAAAAAATGCATACTATTGCATTTTTTCACTTATAAAAGTTTATTGACTTTTAATTTCCACAATAACAATTGTATATTTATTTTTTAACAGAATGTTCTAAAAAGTTCAATAATCATAGATCAGTTTTCAAAATATGATTTGATAACTAAACATTAAATATATACCAAAATAAAAACAAAAAAGTGCATAAGAAAATAAATATATGTTTTACGAGGTATTTTCAAAAGATTTTTTAACTATTTAATTTAATTAAAAATGGAAAGTGTTAAGTTAACGTGTGAATTTTGTAAGCACATATCTTTTAAAACCAAGTTTAATAAGAAAAGGCATTTTATGCGCCTGCATAATTTCAGTGCCAAAAAGTCAAAATTTTATAAAAGTCCTGCAGAGATGAACATGAAGGAGGAGATCCCTGACAATGCGAAGAAGGAGGAGATTCCTGACTTCATTAAACAATTTATGGAGGAGGACGATTCTTATTTTTTGAAAATTAAATTTTAAATTTTTATATGTAAAATTATTTTTAATAAAAGTTATAAAAATTAAAAAAAAAAAAAATATTGTTTTTGTTTTACTATATTTATCTTTATTGTAAGGATTTTTTTTCAGAGTTTAGGTATAATTTAAATCAAATATTGCAGGTCCATTTGGTAATTGACGCCCCTTGTAAATAATTGTCCAAACTTAATCATTCATTTGAGTTAAGTATGGATCCTCCTTATTTAAAAATTTCATCATTCTATTGGGGAGATAAAACTATTTATTGTCATCTAAATTGGCAATGACTTTAAGACCATATTGTGTTTCTTTCCATTCAAAATTCGCAATTTTCAAAGACTGGTTTAAAGGTATATCATCTATTCTAATATACTCAGGCTTAATACCTTGGGCAATATTCACAATTTTTTTATACATCTGAAAACAAACAAGAAAAAAAAATAATAAATAATTAAATATACCTTTATTATGTAAGAAATGCTTACCATTTTTATTAAGTTTCCTTTAAAGTGACAATTACAATAATGATGTGGAATATACTCCCTAAGCCTTTTTATAATAATGGCAAACTTTCAAATTGAGTTAATCTCTATACTTACATGTGCTGCATATTCTAAATATATTACACATTACTCTATCTTATTTTAAAGTACTCAAACAATTTATTTGTAGGTACACATTTTTAAATTTCTCTTCATTGAAGAAAATATAATCAACTTTATATAATTCTCTTTTTTTATTTAAAATTACTCGAAGTTTTTTATTTTGTTTGTATTTAAAATTCCTCCTTATGGAAAAATCCATTGGAGCAAAAAAAAATTCAAAATTAACTAAAATCAACTTTAAAGTAACATTTCAATTTAAAAATTCCTCCCTATGGGAAGAAAAAATTCCTCCTTATGGGAAAACACGTAGGGAGCAAATTGAAATTTAAAAATTCCTCCTTATGGGAATCACGTAGGGAGCAAAAATCATATACAAAATCCCCATATTTATACTACTCTTAACCATAGGTCTACACTAGAGATAAAAAATCTCAACAAGTTGGCAACAACGTCAGCAGAATAACAAAGCAATATTTTTTATACCTCAGCTTATGTTAAAGGCATGGGAAAACGTATTTATGTTAACTCATAATTTGAAAAAAAATCAAGGAAGAAGGTGCAGTGTTAAAACTGGCGCTATTTTGCAAAAAATAATTTTATTAATATAAATTCTTTCTTATTCGACTTTATTATTTAAATGTATATTAACTTGTTTAAGCTTAAGGACTTTTTTTATATAAAAATATTAATTTTATAAAATTTTTTTTTTTGTTAAAGTAAAATTAATATTTTTATGTATATAAAATAGAACTCAAAATTTAACAAATTAATATACTGCCAGGCCCACAATGTCGACAAGAACATTTCTTTCGCATATTTATATTGAAAACAATAATTAAAAATTAAAATTTGTTTTTGTTTTCAATATAAATATATGAAAGAAATGTTTTTATCGACATCGCACAGTCGCTGAAAATTTTATTTCATTGGCCAAAAGTCCAATTTTTGTTTGTCACCGATTTCAAAAATTTTAATTTTATTTAATAGTAAACATATTAAAACTAAGGTAGCCAAAAAATTAGATCAAAATATTGGTAATTGTGGTTGTTGTTAAACACAACTTTTTTTTTTAATTCAGAAAAAAGTGTTTTTTTTTATATTTAATCCGAAAGAAATTATCATTGCACAAAAACTATCAGCGATAATGACCTGCTTACTTTTTTGCTAGGTTGGTAGTCTTGTTATCTTTAAAAAAGTAATTTGCGACTGTTGTGTTATTAATATTTGAGATGTTAAGACATATTTTCTAAACTACTATATTTTTGTCAAATTTCAAATTTAGTAGAATAGAACTTTTGCGGACCAAAAGGGACCAAGAAGGTAAAACCACTGATAGAAAGGTGAAAGTGTTTTCTTTAACCCTGTATGTACTCTTGTACCCGTTTGGACCCGTCTGTTTAACACTTTTTTAATTTTAATGAAATTACTAAAAAAAAATTTCTAAACTACTATATTTTTGTCAAATTTCAACTTAAGTAAAATAGAACTTTTGCGGACCAAAAGGGACCAAGAAGGTAAAACCACTGATAGAAAGGTGAAAGTGTTTTCTTTAAACCCGTATATACTTTTGCACCCGTTTGGACCCGTCTGTTTAACACTTTTTTAATTTTAATGAAATTACTAAAAAAAAATTTCTAAACTACTATATTTTTGTCAAATTTCAACTTAAGTAGAATAGAACTTTTGCGGATCAAAAGGGATTAAGAAGGTAAAACCACTGATAGAAAAGTAATTTTAATGAAATTACTCAAAAAAAAAATTTTTTTTTTAATTGTTTTTTACAATTTTTTTTTATTACACAATCAGAGAAACGTATAGCTACCCTCATTCATCCTTATCCGTTGCACTACGTACACACTAGCGTATTTTAAAGTAGAATAAAGAGCTTAGACACGAGTTTACGCTTAACAGGTATATTGTGAATCCCACCTTAGAAGGGATTTTTAAATTTAGTTTGGTCTTTTTATTGTATCTACCGTATTGTAGGAGGGATACCTGTATATAATTACCAATACCTGTGGGATTTTAAGCGTATCCTACTTTAGCCCATTTTAATTTTTTATTCTACCTTATTATGCTACCTAGGAACACAGTATAACACAAGCTATTTATAAAAGCCAGTGGTATTCGAATAAAATCTCAGTTGTTAAAATATATCTAAACAATAACAATCTAATTTTTAAATATCTATAAAAATGGAGAGCTTCAGCTATAAAGAATTATCCGAAGAGTATTTTAAAAATAAAAAGGAGGAAGATGTTTTAAGTTACATTGAAGGAAAACTCAATTTATATTCCTGCAGCACTGAAATACGATCGGAACTGCAAAATAAAATAACCGATTTCGTCAAAAACTTAAAAAGCGCTTCAAACAAGTTGGATGGAGTAAACCTAGATTTTACAACAGTTTTGCAATATTTGGAGGCAATTTTCCAACCGAATGAATAGTAGATATAAATTACTTTTTTGTTATTTAAGCAAAAAATATGTTTTTTGTCCTTATTGTTATTTAAATAAAAAAGAAAATAAACATTTAAAAATTTACACTTATTTATTTTTTTAATCTAAAAAGTATTCTAGTGGAACCTGTTGTAGAGTTGATAATGTAGAAACCTATTCCCAAAATGATCATAGGTATTATTACATGCCTATGCATTTTTTTAAGGTATAGTGGTATATACGAGGCGAATGTACATACATATATGCATATAAAGGTAATACGAATACTCGTTTGTTCTTTCGCTGATAAAAAAATATTTTCTCCAGAAATATATAAAAATGTTTATATTTTTCGAAAGAAAACATTATGAGTATGCTTGTAGAAGCAATTTTTAGTCAGTTTGACATTTTTACTCCCATATGCCCTATTCCAAATCAAATTTTTCAAACAAAAAAAAAATTAATTTGAGTAAAAAATTCTAATAATTCAACACACCGATTTTTATACAATTAGAACAGTAATGTTTTCTAGTATTTCCATTATTTTCTAGAAAATTCTGATCAATATCGAGTGCTAAATTGTATTGCCTTTTTTGAACAAAAAAAAAATTTAAAGTCGTTTTCCGGGATTGGGAATTTGGATATTTCTGAATCAAAAATGGTCATGTTTTTCAGTCCACTGTTTTAAAAACTTTTTAATCTACATAACTGCTAAATTGCATTAATATATCTTTATTCATGTTAGATTTATAGAATGTCAAACATTAAAATTAAAGATAACATAATTTTGAAGTTTACAGCAAAATAAGTCGCAATAATTATCTCTGGTATAGACGGGCAGTAATGGGTTAAGAATTTTCAAATAAATTTTGCATATCCAACAGCTTTATATGGCCATATACTGTGAGCGTCAAAAGAAACTGTAAATCTTAGGCCCGTTTTCACAACTTACCGATAGCTAAAAGTCTTTAACCAGCCTTATAAAAAGTGTTCCATTATTAAAACTTCATTTGAACCTAAAGTGAGCTATAAAGTAAATTAAGGTTAATCCTACCTGGCAGGTAAAAGTAAAGTTGTAATAATGGAACAGTTTTTATACGGCCGATAAAATGCCTTTAACTATCGGTAAGTTGTGAAAACGGGCCTTAAGCTATTCACTCTTATCGTGGTTGGCAAATTTAAAATACGCCTGCGACAGTTTGGTCATAGATTAAAGAGTACGTTAACTTATTTCCTTTAGAGCGGGATTTTTACTTAGAGTTTAAACCATGATCAATAGTAAGATTTGTTAATCTTATAATAAAATTAATCTAGCCTTAATCCTCTTTGGCATTTTTGAGTGAAATATTAAAGCTTTTAGCATTGCCATATGAATTAACAATACTTTTATGTATAAGTATGGTAGTTTAAAACAAATGCCAAAAATTGTCATCAAATTACTGTTCTAAACGTGAAAAAGAAGAAGAAAAGGCGAGAATTTTGTACTGTGTTATGCTAAGTTCACACTTAGGTTTTTAAACGCGTTAAAGCAAAATGTTGATTTAGCTAATCAAAGCCGTTTACATTACATTTGAGATGATTAAGATGACAGATGATTAAGAAAAAAAACACAACAAACACACAAAAAAACATCCAACAAATTTATATTTCTTTAAAGTATTAAAAATGGATAAAAACACTTTTATAAAGTTATCAGAAGATTATTTTAATGATGAAATTGTGAAAATTTATGAATTATTTTTTTTTTTTTTTTTTTTGATTTTGCTTAAAACTAAAAATTTTTGGCGAACTATTTAAGTTATAATGCCAGGGTATCACACAATTTTTTGGAGCTTCAAACACAAAAACCTCGTTCGACCTAAACCTTCGTATAGGAAGGCGAGAGCTTCCAGAATCCGCTCCAGAGTATTTTGGTCTCCACCAGTAAACGTCTGAGTTATTTCCTTGGTACTCCACCAGTAAAACGTCTGAGTTATATATGGTTCTCCACCAGTCACATTGAGTTAATTTTGGTTCTCCACCAGACAACACATTAAAACATTGAGGTTAAAAACGAATGCATATATGAAGTTAATGCAGAAACCGCAAAAACTGTAACTCGGTACAGTTATACGACGCCGAAACACTAACCAATGCGGGGTGACAACGCAAAACGCACGAAAAGCAGACAAACAAGAACGACCTGATGAATTATTTAAGGAAAAAAATAAAAACATTAAGCAGATATCTTCTACATTTGAGGTATGTTCAGTGGATTCTATGTGATTTATGAAGTGATTTATGCTATGTTCATACGACGATATAAACCACTCGTTTCGCTCTCTGAAACTAGTTTGCCAAACATGCTGTTCATACGATTCATTCTTGTTTCATTTTGACACTTTTTTTTGTGTTGTTAGTGTGATTTTTTTTTTAATAGATAAAAAAGTAAATAAAACTTAAAAATATATTATTTAATACTTTTATTAATATTATGATACTAGCATTTAACCCGCTACTTCGTTAGCGTCTCCTTTAATTCGTGGACATATTTTTATGCCAAAGTTTACTTTTCTCGGCTTAAACTTGTTTAAATTCAAGCATTTAACCCGCTACTTTTTAATCGGGCTTTTTCTTTCATGAACATATTTATATGCCAAAGAATATGTATCTATGTTTTAGGAAAAAAGTTCCAAAATTTTTATCTCACACGACTTTGCACCTATTATTTGTGTTTCTAAGTTCAATATTATAGAAAATTCAAAAAGTACCACTCGTATAACACAAAAGCAAATGAAAGTAAGTTAATTTCCCGTATTATCCGTTTTGATACTTGTTTCGCCCCATTTATGTATGAAACATTTCAGTGTTGTGGTGGGAGCCCATAATTAAGTACGAATATGTCAATGAATGGAGAAAAATATTTTGTAAAAAAGACCACATGACCTTGCATGTTGAATTTTATGTTTCTAGGTCCAATACTAACGGAAATTCAAAAAGTACCAACTAATCCACAAAAAAGTACCTTAAAGCCCTCTTACAGGTTCTTATCCACTCAGGACCTTGCATGTTTAATTTTATGTTTCTGGGTCCAATATTAACGGAAATTAAAAAAGCACCAGCTAAAGAACAAAAAAGTACCAAAAACTTCCCTCTTATAGATTCCTATCCACTCATTACATTGCATATTCAATTTTATGTTTCTAGTTCCAATAATAACGGAAATTCAAAAAGTACCAGTTAAAGAACAAAAAAGTACCAAGAAGCGATTTTACAGATTCTCATTTACTCAGGACCTTGCATGTTTAATTTTATCTTTCTAGGTCTAATAACAACAGAAATTTAGAAAGTACCAGTCAAAGAATAAAAAAGTAACAAAAAGTTCACTTTTATAGATTTTCATCCTAGGTGCAATACTAACGAAAATTCAAAAAGTACCAGTTGAAGAAAAAAAAAGTACCGAAAAGTTTCATCATAGATTCTTATCCACTCAGCACATTACATGTTGAATTTAATGTTTCTAGGTCCAATAATGACGGAAATTCAAAAAGTACCAGTTAAAGAACAAAAAAGTACCACAAAGCCCTCTTACAGATTCTTATTCACTCAGGACCTTGCATGTTTAATTTTATCTCTCTAGGTCCAATACCAACTGAAATTCAAAAAGTACCAGTCAAAAAATAAAAAAGTACCAAAAAGGTCCCTCTTACATTTTCTCGTTCACTCAGGACATTGCATTTTAAATTTTATGTTTCTAGGTCCAATGTTAACGGAAATTCAAAAAGTACCAGTTATAGAACAAAAAAGTACCAAAAAGTTCCGCAATAGATTCTTATCCCCTCAAGACATTGCATGTTGAATCTTATGTTTTTGGGTTCAATATTAACGATAATTAAAAAAATACCAGTTGTAGAACCAAAAAGCTAAAGAAAAATATCAAATTTCCCGTATTTCCTTTTTTTGGTACTATTTGTTCCCCCCATTAAAGTTTCAAAAATTTCAGTATTGTAGTGGGAGCCCATAATTTGGTACGAATATCTCAATGAATGTAGAAAAATGTTTTGTAAAAAAGTACCAAAAATAGTTACGATTTTCGCCCCTTAAATGTTCGAATTTCGAAAAAGTGCCAAATTTATATTCGTATTTTTTTGATAAGTTTCGAATGTGGTATAAACTTTGTTTCTATGTCTATTGGATCAAAAGATAGATGGGGTGTCAAAAAAGTACTAAAATTCAGGTTTTACCCGTTTACTCCCTAAAAAGGAATAATTTCAAAAAAGTACCAGACACCTGTCCGCTAATTTTTTTAAAGAACACCGATAAGTATTACATTTTTTTTGTATCTCTTTTAGTTTTGGAGATATAAGATTACCGAATTTTCCCGTTGTTCACATCAGTGAACTATTCAACAATCCCATCCTAGATGTCAATCACCACCTACACTTAACATCCACTGCTTTTGTTTTCATCCTGTTTATTATTCATTCGAAAAGTATATCTTGCGAAGAAAACAACAAGCCGTGCGCTATCAGCTTAATCGTGTACATTAGAGAATAATTTTAAAAGTTATAAATAAAAGTTATTCAATTGTTCCTAAAGTGAAATACTTTAAACCCTTTAAAATTTGTTAACCCCATCCCTAACACTGAAAAGAAAAAAAACCCAAAGTAAAGTAAATAAACTTAAAATAAATTGCAAATATAAAATAAATAAATACAGACACCTACCCAGTGAACTTAACCTAGAAATTAAAGTGTTTTTTATTTACCTAATAAATATCTCAGTGAACGTACATATATGTATATTGCACTTCCCCTTAAGAAATTAAAGAAAGGTTTGTTGACCCTTTAATAAATAATTAGATTTATATGCGTGTACATAGTCTAACTCTACCATATACCCTACCCTGTCTAACCCGGAAAAACACCCGTTTTCCCCCTTTTTTCCCCCCTAAGCATTCGAATTTCCAAAAATCCCGTCTTAGTGGATCGATTTGGGGTGTGACCAATCTCTGGTCCAAATTTCAAGTGTTTAGCTTAAGGCGTTTAGGCTGTGCGATGATGAATCAGTCAGTCAGTCAGTCAGTCAGTCAGTCAGTCAGTCAGTCAATCAGTCAGTCAGTCAGTAACGTTACAATTTTATATATACAGATTATAGTTATCACTTTATTTTATTAAACATCAATTTTTACTTTGTTTTTTTCTTTGGTTTGTTTTTTTTGAGAGCTAGTTCAAATAAACTAACGATAAATGTTATCAAAATTGGAGATGATAGTACATCTTTCCTGTTTCGCAGCCTGTTTCAAAATGAAACGACCCGTTTCGCTCACAAAATTTTGTATTAGGAAACAAGTCGTTTTTATCATGTTTGGGGCGCGAAACAGGAATAAGAGAGCGAAACTCGAATATTGCTGTCCGTGTGAACATGGTATTAGTTGTAATCATGTCAATTTAAAGTGATTAACAAATCACTTCAATGTATAGGTAATCATTTCGATTTTGAAGTGATTAGAGCTTAATCACGTTCGAACTGCTTAAACGCGTTAAAAAAGCCAAATGTGAACATACTATTATATAATATTATATATTTATAAATAAATGAAATCGAAATAGAAGCAAAACAATCAAGCAATATTTTATCTTACGAGGTGGAATATTTAATAACACTGTAAATAAAAAAAAAAAAATTGTCATTAAATAAATAAAAAAAAAAAAAAAATTTGGCCCTATTCTTATTGCCCTTGGTCTACTAATATTTGTGTTGTTTAAATTTTTAAATATTTTTAATATTTACTATTTAGAAAGTTCCATTTAATTATTTTATGCAAAAGTTTTATCTTATGTATTTTCCAGGGCTGTGGAGTCGGAGTCGGAGTCGGAGTTGAGGAGTCGGAGTTGAGGTTTTTGTACCGGAGTCGGAGTCGGAGTCGAAGTACCCACAAAAACTAGCGACTCCGACTCCGACTTTTTTGCATTACAATTTTTCTAATATTTTTTAAAATAAGAAAATTTAATGACCAATTTCTCCAATTCTTTTTAAATATCAATTCATATTTAAATATAATTTTTCTAATAATTTTATTTTTATTTGACATAAAAAAAACAAATTTTAAACATAAATTGATATATTAATAAATTAGTGGAATTGGCCATAAGAGGGTCTGCTTTTTGAAATTGTGAAGTCTGAAAATAAGGACCAGTATACTTTTCATATGAGTAGGTGAGTTTCAAAAATTAAAAAATTGAGATAACATCTTATTTTGACAATTTATAAGAATAGTTATATAGATTGTATCAAAGCATGTCCTTTTCTATGTTTTAATGTGACCTCAAATTTCTGTAACAAAAACCAGCGGGTTCACTATTTGAATTTCGCCAAGATATCGTTGATGAAATAGAGCCGAATTAAGGAATTTAAAAATTAAATTTGTAAAGATGTTGTTTTTTATTTATCGTATATTAACAAATATATATGTAGTCATATAGCCAAAAATAGCCATGTTCATAAATATGACTTGAAATCTGCTGTAGCTCCTGTGGTGAAAGCATTAAGTGAACTACATTTGAAGTTCCAACCTTCAAGGTGAATTACATGAAATACATGACATTGTTCCAGATATAATTCCCATCAATGTGGGAAAAATGATTTGAGAATACTTTTATCTACTCACTTTAGGGAAAATTGGAGAGATAATAAAGACTTGCAATTTTAAATTTCGGTCTTGGACAATAATAATATTGAATTAGGAACGAAAAAATGCAATGGCGAGTACACTGAAGAAAAAGATTTAAATTTAGCAGTTTAAAAATTCACATTTTTTTTAACTCTGCAGGTGGGAGATAAACTACATCAAGCCACATTTTGAAAACTTTACAGCAGACCGCGCAAACATGTTGATAATCGCAAATGATGTTTATGTTATAAAAATGTGCATATGTACGAATATTTTATATGATCCTAACATATTTTTTTTATGTCGATGATATACTTAAAAAATTACGTCCTAAAAGGTTCGTTACCTTCTATGGTACTGTTCCATGCCTTGAGACAAACAGCACCAAGTCCAACAACAAAAGGGGTACTATTTCCCAAAAATAATAGAAGGCTAACAACATTTTTTACGTTACATTTCTCTTCAAAATGTGTTATATAAATTGTAGAACTAACATCTGAAGGCGCATATGCATGTTTTAATAAACTTTATAAAATTTTCCTGAGAATGATTTGACTTAATAAATAAAATGTATATTAAAAACAAAAGACCTCACTTCACAATTTGCAAAAAAGGACTGTCCTTTGCCTCTATTAATATTGTGGTAAACAACACTAAGTACACTTGATGCCTTTAACGTCTAAGCCAATTGGACTTGCTGTTGTTTTCAACTTTTCTATCTCGAAAGCTACATTAGATAGGACTTATGGAAATTCACACATCTATAAATTCCAACAGTATAAAAAACGTTATTTGAAAAAGATGTGAATTGGTGTAGTTTATCTCTCCCCTACAGAACTATTTTTACATTTTTTAGCACTGTTTGCATAATATTAATAAATTAATATAACCTTTAAAATATACTAAAATTCAATGATCCCATACAGATTGAAGGAAAACTCGTTTCTTTCGAAAGTTCGTAACAAAACTCGTTCGTTCTAAAATTAAATCTATTATTTTTTTATATTTCAGTTGGTTTAAATTTCTCAACTGTTAAGTTATAAGTCAAGAATGTCATAACACTTTAGAATTGAAAAAAGGTTCAACTCATTTGGTCTATTTAATCGGGCACTATATGTTTTTTGCATTTTTTCCAAAATCCAAATAAAATATTTTGCAGCTTTCCTACTCATATGTTAGTAACTAGTATGTTAAAGCTCAATGCGCGGCACGTTAGAATTAAAATATCGATTTGAAATTTTTACAGAATCATTTTCTTGCTATAGTTAACCATTTAACAGGTACTAAATTAAAAAAGAGTTTAAAGTCAAAAAAAAAACTAGTCTCTTAAATAATGCTAGGTTAGAGTAGGAGTCGGAGTCGGAGTCGGAGTCGTGCTTAAAAAATTTCACCAAAAGGAGTCGGAGTCGGAGTTATAACTTTTTCTTAACGACTCCACAGCCCTGGTATTTTCATAAGTAATATTTCCTTTTATAAGCTGTTCGTACTTTTGAAAGTTCTGTCGCAAGTTTTAACAACCAACTTTGGGCGTTTAAACTTGGAAACAAAATTAAATAATCGAATTTCAAAGATTAGTTCTAATTTAATCGCTGATCCTTATGTCAAAAAGTGGCTCTAAGAGCCAGTTACCAAACAGTAGCAGGCGTATTTTAAATTCACCAACCACGATAAGGGTAATTATATTTTAAATTTTTCTTTAATGTTTTATTATTTAATAAAACATTTTTGTTTTTTTTATTTAATCTATTTTCTCCTTTTGCATTTTATCAAAAAATAATAATGAAACTCTAACAAAAAAAAATGCAACAAAAACAAAAAAATTTTGATATTGTTCGCGTCAAAATAAACTGTAAAAACTGAAAGGTAGAAGTTTTTTGGAGTTTTTAAAAATGGGTTAACAAACTTATCTGAATATTCGTTAGCTTGTATTAAAATATTACGAAGAAGGAAAATCCTTAAGTGAGATTGGTCCCATGATTGAAAGAAGTCGCAACACTTTAAAATATTGTTACGAAATAAGATTTATCTAAAAATTATTTATAGTTATAGTTATGTTATTTTGTTAATTATGATTAATGTGGTATTAGTGTATATTGTTATTTGCTTCACTGTATTGTAGACCTTAGATTTATATGTAGAATTTCGAATTCAAACAGAATGGTCTGGAGTCGACTAGAAAGTTCTTGAATCTACTAGTCTACAATTACTACCGTTTGTGAACTATAAATACGTAAACAATTTAGTTTTAGTTTGTTTTGAGACATTAAACAGTTCAGTTCGAAACTAACTAATAAATCCTTAGAAAATAAAAGATTGTTTTATTTTAAACAAAGTATTTTAATTAAATTCGAAAGTTTGTCAATACAAAGAATGATCTAGAGAGAAATAATAATCGCTTAAAACTAACGGAGATGCCAGATTAACCGAACTCCTGATAACACGGAATGATGCCAGATTAATACATAACATTTCTTCCCTCGCCTAACTGCCTTTCACGGTGAAAATCTTATTCTGCGTCTTCGCATTCTGGTAGATCTACGTAAAGGAATTTCATCGTTTCGGCCCGAGGTAATTGGATCATTTAGGGTTCCACCGGGATCACTTCCCATATTGGCCTCATCTTGTCGTTGTTCAGATCCGTCACGATGCATATCATCACTATCTTCTCCCGAGAAATCAAAACCTCGGAAATTTGACCGAGGCGTAGAGAACCCAGCAACCGATGAAGCCCCATACGTAACGGGCGAATTTAGTTGTGGGGTGGAAGACACCTGTGGTGGATCAAAATTTACACTTTCCTGCTGTGCCGATGCGTTTAGGGTATCCAAATCGACATGGGACCGTCGCCCACGTTCGATTTTTTTTCTTCAGCCTGTTTCATTTCGTTCCGTACATTCACATTCGGTAAAGCATTACCCCGAAGCTGGTCAATGTGGCGTTTAAGACATTTCCCGTTGTATAAGATCTCGTAATGTAAATCCCCAATGCGATTTAAGATTAAGCCCGGTAGCCATTTGTCCATACGAGACTTATTTGAAAGAAAATAAATATTCTGCATTGGTTCAAAAGATCGGAATGTGGGGTTAAACTGCATGTACTGCTTATCAGTCATCCGTGTAGTTAGATTTTCAGGAAGAAGAAGATCCAAACGCGTACGAAAAACACGTCCCAGGAATAAAAGAGCCGGGGCCTTGCCAGTTGTTGAGTGCGGAGCAATTCTATACTGACGTAGAAATATATTCAGATGCTCCCGTAGATTGTTCTTGTTTGCACCCAACGACTTGTGCGCAGACTTCACCGTCTGCACTGATCGTTCCGCTTGACCATTCGTGGATGGATGGTATGGTGCGGTAAACTTATGATATTTCACACCTACGTTAATGAGAAACTCCTTAAATTCTGCTGAGGCGAAACAAGTCCCATTATCCGAGACAACAGTAACGGGAACCCCATAGCTCGCAAATAACTCATCTAGGATATTGATTGTAGCAGCCGATGTGCTTGTAGATGTTATCTTGACCTCAATCCACTTACTGTAAGCATCTGTGATTATAAGTAGCATGGAACCCAAAAACGGGCCCGCGTAATCCACATGGATGCGTTCCCATGGCGCCTTTGGATATTGCCAATGATGTTCCCTAAACTTAGGAGGGTCATTTGCCACCCTGGCACAATCAACACAATTTTTCGCCACACTTTCAATATTCCTATCGATGCCTGGCCAATATACAAAGGATCTAGCGATACCCTTCATTTTAACAATACCCAAATGAGCTGAATGTAGGTCATGAAGAATTTTGAGACGCAGCTTGTCAGGAATAACCACCCTGTGTTCGTAAGTCAAGCAATTGCCCGCCATTTTATAATTTACTTCGGGAGACTTATAACCACCGCCTTCCAAAAGTTTAACAATCGCACCAAGCTTGTCATCTTTTCGCGTTTCCGCAGCAATTTTATCCGCATTTGTTGGAAGTTGATCAATCTGTCGTATTACGAATGTATCAAAATCATCGAAGTCCTCTGCACGTGCTACTACATTTACCATATCATCCTTGACCGCTCTTGAGCAATAATCTGCGTTTAAGTTCGCCTTCGTCGTCTTAAACATTACGTCGAAATCAAAATTTCCTAAGAAATCTGAATAGTTGGCCATACGGCTGATACACAAAACCGGCAGCGATTTGTAGGGGTCCAAAATCTGAGAAAGTGGTTTGTGGTCCGTTATAAGAGTGAAATGACGAGCGTATAGGTATAAAAAGAATTTCTGTACGGCCCATACAATGGCAAGAGCCTCTTTGTCCATCTGCGGATATTTACGTTCAGTACCAGTTAAAGTACGGCTAGCATAAGCTATGGGTCGCTCCCGACCATCGGGTAAGCGATGGGATAAAACTGCCCCTAACCCTATTTGGCTTGCATCTGTAGCCAGCAGAAGTGGCAAGTCCGGGTCGTATGGCATTAGTACCAGCGGGGATATCAACGCGTTCTTAATATCCATATACGATTTTTCAGCATTCGGAGTCCACCTAAACGGCTTTTCCAAAAGTACATCACGAAGTGGTCTGATACGTGTTGAGAGATCCGGTATAAACGAACCATAATACGTTGCCTTCCCCAAAAATAACTGCAGCTCATCTGGAGAAGTAGGTTTAGGAGCATCTCTGACTGCTTCTACGTGCTTATCGGATTTGTGAATTCCATTGCAATCAATCTTGTGTCCGAGAAACTCTACGGCGGGAGCAGAAAACACACATTTATCACGGTTCAACTTCAATCCCTTTTCCTGTAACCGTTCAAGAGTTGTCTGCAAGGTAGATAGTTAATTATCAAAATTATCTGCATATATTAAAATGTCGTCAAAAAAATTGCACACATTTGGAATGTCCCGTAGGGCAAATTCCATGTGTACAATTTACATTGTACACATATACATTTTTTAGTTTCTTATTTTGTTTTTTTTTATTAAACCTTTGTATTTTCCCTGAATTATATATTTTTTGGAATTGTTAATATTATTATATTGAATTATTTACTTTATAAAACCTTTAAATTTTATAATTATGTTAAGTATTTCGTTTATGAATTTGAATTTTAAATTGTTAACTTGTGAAGTTGACTATAGTCAAGTAAATTTCTTTAAGTGTACAATTTAGTACACGTCAAAAAGTAAACGAAAGAGAAAAAAAAACTTATCCAACCTTCGGTGTGGATAAGAGGCCGAGGTTGAACAAGTTTAGAATATAGCTTTACTTTTTACTTAAATTTAAACACTTCAAGTGAGCAGACGAACCGCTCATACCTCAACCCACCCCAATGTGAACTTTGTGAAAAAATAAATTTCATTAAATAAAAAAAAAAACCCTCAACTTCTTCTCATTTAATGTGAGAAACAGCATAGCTAAAAGGTAAGCACCCACTATTAAAATCCCCTACACCAAGAATAGAAAACTAATCTCTTGTTTTCTTTCCTTTTTTTTAACCCCTAATAATTATAATTTCTCTGACGAGCGATTATAATTATCATTGGCTAAAGACTTCTCGATTTCTGTTCCCCAAGGAAAAGAGAATCGTTAGCCAATTTATAATAATTTAGGCCACCCAAAGGTCAATTTTATTCATGGTCCTATCGATCCAAGGAAACCACCAAGTGGAAAATTAAATCTGGTCACCCCAAAAACAAAAAGTTTAAAAAATCTCTCAGCGAAACGAAGAAGCACAACAGGAGGTAAATGAAGAGACAAATCAACAGGTTCAAAAGTTAAAAAGCAATAAAGAGAGTAAGTACCTATGTACATAAAATTAACATTTTAAATTTATTGCCAAATAAAATAAATAAAAGTAATGTGTGAAAAAGTGTGTAAAATATTAATATTCATAGTGCAATATAAATACGGTGAAAAGTGTGTGGAAAAGATAAAATACGCAGAAAATTTGTGCACGTATAAAAAGAAGCGCTAAAAATCGCCATAATACATACGGCACATATTTACACAGATATAAAGGAAAATCCAAATTAAAAGGAAAAATTTTGGGAAAAAAAAAATTCATAAAAATAATAAAAGTGGCCATTAAAATATGTACATAAATACATAAGAAAGAAAAAAGTGAAAATTAAAAGTTAAAAAAGAAGGAAAAAAACATTCGGTAATAGTCGCCATATTACCTACATACATATATACAAAATATAAAACATATGTAAATGGCTGTAAAAATTGCGGCAAAAATCAGCATAAAGTATGTGCATATAAGTAAGAGAAGTGCATGGAAAAAATATATAATCAGCAGTGTTGCCAGTGAAATTTCGAGAAAGATACATTTCAGTTTCCAAAAAGATACACTTTTCCCCAAAAAGATACGTCTTGAAAAAAATTTGAAAATCCATTTTTAACGTTTAATATTTATTGACATAAGAAAGTTAAGAAAATGATTTCGTTTAAATTCATTTTTATATTTATTTAAGTCATAAATATTATTTACATATGTAATTTTTAAAAATACTGTAAGCAAACTTTAAAATTAATTATATGTAATTATCTTTGGATGTTATCAAAACAAATTCATTTTTGTAAAAATTAATATACGAGTTAAGGCATTTATACTAAGGCGATTATATCAACGTTCATATAAATTTCCTGAAAATAAAAAAGATGCTCATATTTCCTCAGACACACTTCGCACTACTAGTAAACATCGATTTAGGTGGATCGTATGTTGGAACCCCTTTAATGTTTTCTTTCACCATTATTAAAGCTGCTATCAAGGCGAATTCACTAAAAGGTGGGGTCAAGTCAACATATGGTGTTTTTTTTTTTCGGTGGTCGACTTGTCAAAGTGTGTATGCAAACTAATTTTTTATGTAAACTAACCTTTTTTTATTAGCAATATTTTTGACAATCTGACCACAGAAGCAGTGTTGTTGTAGAGTTTACCTCACCTTATAATCAATGCGCCTTGGCTGCTATTGTATTAGTATTGAGTCGGTTAGTCTGGGTTCACACTTTGAAAATGTTCTTTCAGAAAGTCTGTGTTTATTGGTGAAAAGGGAGAGAAGAAAAGCCTCTTCTCTTCTTCTCTTACCTATAAAGTCAGACTTTCTGAAAGAAAACTTTCAAAGTGTAAACCCAGACTTACGATGATAAGTCTTAATAAGTTTTAAATGGCTAAAAATTCTCGAATGTTTTGTTTCTGCACATTTTGCGTACAGATTCAAAAGATACGAAAAATGCCAGGATTATACATTATACCTGAAGTAGTCAAAAGATACGAAAAATGTATCTTTCGTATCCTAACGGCAACACTGATAATCAGTGCTAAGTGGAAGAGAAAAAGCGGAAAAATCGCCATGTTATTTATATGGATATGTAAATAGAGAGGAAAATACTGCATTACATGCGATCAGACTTGGAAATAACAGAAGCAAAGTCATAATCTCCCACATTGCCAATTTCCAGTGCTCGGAAAATAAAGGTATTTTAAAATTTCAATTAGTATCACACTTTGCTTTGTTCTCTTTTTCCCAATCATACACCATCACCCTACATGTAAAAACAAACATTCATACAAGCACATAAAAAACTTAATAAGATTCTCTTAATTTGGTGAATATTTAAAAATTTTACACACACACACACACACACATATATATATAATAATAATAAAATAGAAAGAAAAAGCTTTGCGTTCTCTAGAACTTACAAATTAGAGTAATAAACAGCTCTTAATTTGTTTGTTTACCTATTCATTTAAAACAAAAACACTCTTAAAACTCAATTTAAATTATTGCGCTCATTAAAACAACAAATTAATGAAACTTTTAATTTGTTGGCAAAAATTAAAGGTAGTCGTAACACTGTGATCAAAGTAAACATAAAAATACAGTCCACTAAAAATATTTACGTACACTTGTTGATATTTAAAAATGAAAAAGAAAATTTCATAAGTATTATCACTTTTTTTATTATATTGAATTGAATTATTATATTATATTAAATATTTATCCATTTAACAATTATTAGAGTTGATTAGAGGCAATTATAACCCTTAAAAATTGGAAAATATTTTGGGAAAATTTGTATTATTAAATTAGAACAAACTTTCCCAAAGCCAAGATATTAAAAAAAAAACCCCCCATTTATGAGTGCGCCAAAAAATAATCGTGTTTATTAAAAAATTGAATAAATTTACTTATGCAACTTCCCCAATTGCAAATTAAGTAAATTGACAAGTGCGTTACCGGAGTTATTGGAGTCTGGATAAATTTAGTAAATTGCAATTTCCCTAATTGCGAGAGTTAGTAAAATTTAAGTGCGGAAAATATCAAAATTACTTAAATGTAAACTTGGAATTAATGAATAAGGCTAAATAAAATTCACGAAAAAGAAATTCTCCATAAATTAAAAATTTAATTTCACCTAAATTAATTGAAATTTCAATTAGTTCAAAAAAATTCGATTATTTTCAAAGTAAGCAAATAAAAATAAAATTTAAAATTTTCAATTTTTTTAACAATTTACCTATTTCAATATTTCCAAGTAAATAAAATTTAAATTGTTTCTAAATTAAATTAAATTAAATTTAAGAATTTCATATTTTCCCAATTATATCATTATGCCCATTTAAATAAAAATTTATTATTCTTAAGTAAATGAAAATTTATAAATTTCACCACATGAATTTAATAACTTTTAATTTTCCCCAGATTACATGAAATTTTTAAAATTTCTTAACTTAAATAAAAGTAAATTGTGCCAAACAAATTTAAATTTATTTTTTTCTAAATAAATTAAAAAGTTTTAATTTTTCCAGAATAACAGAAAAGAAGTATAATTTCCCCAAATTAAAGAAAAACATTTTTAACTGTTCCCGAATAAAATTTCAAGTTAATAATCTTAAATTTAAGAAAATTTAAAATTTTTTTTCTCCAGTTCAATAAAATTTAGTTTAACCCAGACTAAATGAAAGGTTTAAATTGCTTAAATTAGGTAATAGCTTAAATTTTCCCAAACTAAATAAATTAAAAAAAAAAAAAAATTTGTTTTTCTAAATAAATTAATAATTTAAATTTTCCAAAATTAAAAACTACATATTTGTTATTTTCCGAAATTAAATAAAAATTTAATTCTTTCAAATTAAAGAAATTTTTTTATTAATTCCCTATACAACACATAAAATTTATTTTCCCAAGTTAAATTTAAAATGTAACGGTTAAATACATTTGAAATTAGTTTTCAATTGCGCTTGAGTCGGGATTATATTTGTTCAGTCCATACGTTACGGAAATGAGAATTTGGTAAAGATTTATAACATTGAAAGAATAAATGCAAATATATACTTTTATATCCACTTTTCTGTTTTTATTGCTTGTTTTAACTAATCTATAGTTACTCTACCCCCTAAATTATACAGAAAAGTGGTTTTTGTTTGTTTTCTTGTCAATTACCCCACTGAGATTATTATGACAAGACCCTATACCTAAAAATTGCCATATATACTAATATTTGCATTTATTAGAGCACATATTACCCCCTAATTACCATTCATTCTCATTTTTAAGCGTCTGAAATTCAAAAATAACTCGTAACTTAGGATCTTACTTATAAATGAAAATAGCCCCAGAAGCTAGTAATCAATCCGTTAGAAAACTTGTAAACAAATAAATTAAACTAGATACCATATCTAGTGCTATTACCCCATATAGCCCCTTAACTCCTATAGTGACAGTAAATTGCGTGGAATAAACGCAAGTTAAACTAGATGCCCATATCTAGTGCTATTACCCCATATAGCCCCTAACTCACTATAGTAGCAGTAAAGTGCGTGGAATAAACGCAAGTTAAACTAGATGCCCATATCTAGTGCTATACCCCATATAGCCCCTAACTCACTATAGTGGCAGTAAAGTGCGTGGAATAAGCACAAATTTAAAAACTAGAACTATAACCCATATAGCCCCAAGATGAGTTTACCATGTACTCAGGAAGTACTTTTTTCTTTTCATTGTGATCATTTAATTCAGTTATGTGACCGGGTTGATGGAACCCCACCGGAAAAGTACACGGAGTTGCTCTTAAGACTCTGGTTCAAGGAATTAGATAATAGATGGAGCGATTTGGAAAAGTCATATAGGGGCGTTATGCTGGTCCCAGATAGGGAGAAATATCCCTGCCTTAGAGAAGCTGCTATGGTGAACTATAAGGCACATATGGAGATATTTTTTCAATATAGTGCACATATCCTCGATTTAATCAAATCGTATGCAGGTATGTCCGTTCGAACTTTACCTTTCAAGAAAATTGTACGCTATCCCCTAGCTGTACAGCGCGTTGCTCAAAGCGGTGATCCGTGTTTAGCAACCCAGTATGGAAAAACTGTACTAATTGTAAATGGAGAATGCCCGTTAACTCAGGATGAGTCCCCTATCAGGAATAAATCACAACCAATAGGAGAAGAATCAAGTAGCATTCTCAAAAATACAGACCTAATAGCTCAAGAACAGCAGGGGTCGGAAAGTTTAACGCATTTATGCAAACTAGAGGATGAAGTTAACAACTTAAGTATTGGCTACATAACTCATCTAGATAAGAACCAAAACTATGTTATAAATGGTCGAGATACTCAAGAGCAAAACTCATCAATTAATAGTGAAGCCGCTTTAGAACAAACCTCAACCTCAAATATTGAGGAATCTATTAATTATCACGAGATAAGCTGTGCGGAAATACAAGGAAATAACGCAAATGGAAAATTAATATCATTAGCACAAAAAGCAGTTCGGTATAAAACTTTTACCTTAAAATTGCGTTTAATTAAAACTTTCCAGAAATCTAATGCCGTTAATAAAATGTTAAACTTAAACTTACTCCCAATTCCACATTACTTTGGCGGGGGAGAACTACCCCCATGGGTAGTAATTGACAGAGGAAAGGATTCCTTTAAAAAAAGGGTCGACTGCGAATGATTCTCGACTACTCGATACTACCATCTAACAATTTTTTTTTATACTCATAACAGTTTTTTTTACTTATACATTTTTTCATAATCATAGCAAATTTTTATTTTTTTTTTACATCATGCTATAAGTACTAATATACACTAACCTCCAGCCCTCTGATCAACCTTTAAATTCCCCGCTGTAATGCAAAATTCACATTTTTTCATTTCCCATAATAACTTATACCGTTACTAATCTCAATTTATTTCTGGTCATTTTTGTAGTCACAGGTCAATAACAGAATAGCAGTCAACACAACAACCAACCATACCAACCCCCACAGCACCAAACACCAAGGTCATCATAGAGGCGATCTGTGTTCAACTCGAGGCCGCAGCATGTACAATTTACATTGTACACATATACATTTTTTAGTTTCTTATTTTGTTTTTTTTTATTAAACCTTTGTATTTTCCCTGAATTATATATTTTTTGGAATTGTTAATATTATTATATTGAATTATTTACTTTATAAAACCTTTAAATTTTATAATTATGTTAAGTATTTCGTTTATGAATTTGAATTTTAAATTGTTAACTTGTGAAGTTGACTATAGTCAAGTAAATTTCTTTAAGTGTACAATTTAGTACACGTCAAAAAGTAAACGAAAGAGAAAAAAAAACTTATCCAACCTTCGGTGTGGATAAAAGGCCGAGGTTGAACAAGTTTAGAATATAGCTTTACTTTTTACTTAAATTTAAACACTTCAAGTGAGCAGACGAACCGCTCATACCTCAACCCACCCCAATGTGAACTTTGTGAAAAAATAAATTTCATTAAATAAAAAAAAAACCCTCAACTTCTTCTCATTTAATGTGAGAAACAGCATAGCTAAAAGGTAAGCACCCACTATTAAAATCCCCTACACCAAGAATAGAAAACTAATCTCTTGTTTTCTTTCCTTTTTTTTAACCCCTAATAATTATAATTTCTCTGACGAGCGATTATAATTATCATTGGCTAAAGACTTCTCGATTTCTGTTCCCCAAGGAAAAGAGAATCGTTAGCCAATTTATAATAATTTAGGCCACCCAAAGGTCAATTTTATTCACCATGGCCCGTTGCCAAATCGCTGGTATATTGGCAGCACCATAGACTGCTCGGGTCGGTCGAATCAAACCATGGGTGGGGGTGTTAAGCGTAAGAGCATGTGCCAACTCCTCGTCTATTAGTAAATGCGAATATGCATCCGTTATATCAAGGTGGCAAAACAGTTTACACCCGCTCATTTTATTAAAAATATGCTCCGGCTTGGGTATGGGGTGTTCGTCCACGATAATCCTCGGGTTAACAGTCGGTTTGTAATTTCCTGTTATCCGAATTTTTCCATCCTTTTTTGAAACGACGTGTGTCGTTGATGCCCACTCAGAAAAATCGACTCTCTCGTAAAAGCCAGTGGCAATCTTCCTATCAATCTCGGTGGCATATGCCCCTCTTAACGCAAATGGTATTTCCCTGGCCTTGGCAAATACGGGAGTGGCATCCCGTTTCAAATGTAACTTAATAGGAGGAATTTGTAACCTACCAGCTGTATCACTAAAAATGTCATCAAAACGAGTTAGCATCCGTTGTAGCCTCTGAGTTTCACTGGCTGATAAATGAGGAGTAGCCATTTTGACAGCCCCAACCGGTTCCGTTGCCGAAAACAATTTTACAAAGTCAATTTCCTCAACAAATTGTGCTATCCACTCTCTACCGAATAATAAATCAAAATCACCGTCAACAACGTACAAATTAAGTCTGCGCGTGATAGCCCCAACCTTGACGTTTACCACCACACGGCCAATGCACTCAATTCTATGACCGGTATAGCTTGTGAATCTTCTTTCCGTCTTTAATAACTTAGGATTTTGAATAGCCGTTCGCAATGTAGACTTACTCATTATTCCACAAGGAGCGCCAGTGTCCAATTCCATACTCACTATACTTCCATTTATAGCTACCTCAAGCATGTGCTTATTTAATTTGGCCTCCTTTTTACCACCAACTTTATTCAAGCGTTGAATGAAGTCGCATTCGTTTTCCGTTTCCTCATCTGAAATTTGTGCAGTTCTTGATTTGCAAACCTTTGAGATGTGCCCCGTTTTGTTGCAAACATAACATTTGGCATTGCGAAATTTACATTGACTTCTGGTATGATTGCCCCCACACCCATAGCAATTTGACCGTTTTGTTTCACACTCGTCTTTTTTCGGCTGACCCGGTGACCGTACTGCATTCTGCTTTGACTTGTTTTTAAACTTTGTTGAGTCATAACCAACCCTATATGTAGGTTCCATCACAGAAGAACTGGATACACTACTTTTCATTTCCACAGCTGATTTGTGCTATGCCTCCAACCTTTGGGCAATTTCATAAGCCTCCCTAAAATTTGCCGGCTCCTTTGCAATGATTTCATCACACGTACTGCGGGACTCTAAGCCAAAAAGGAGTTGCTCGGTAAGCATCCGATCTAAATGAGTACCATAATTGCAATCTGTAGCCGCTTGCCTTAGGCGCAATGTGAAATTGGACAAGGTTTCCTCTTTTCCCTGTACTACCTGACGAAATTTCACGCTTTCAGCATATTGATTCTTCTTCCTGTCAAAATGATCGGTCAGTGTTGTTTTAATCTCTTCATATGTCAGCTCCTCAGGCACTTTTGGACTTATCAAAATCTTGAGGGCATTTACCAATTCTGTACCCATATGTACAAGAATGTAGTTTTTGTATTCTCCCACTGCAATACGACTTAACTGGAGTGCCCGTTCGCAGCGAACAAAATAATCATGTACGGATGTGAAGTCACCTGTCCTGTAAGCAGAAATAGTGACAGGTGGTGTTGATGTTTTTATTGTTGCATTTTGCTGGAAACTCGTGGATGCTGCCGCTTGCGCAGCCTGTGAGGCGGCCTGATGTACTGCCTGTGCAAACAGTTCTGAAAGTTGACGTAAATCTTCAGCTTCTAATGGCATGGTTTTCTTTAACCACTTCTGACACCACTAATAAATCCTTAGAAAATAAAAGATTGTTTTATTTTAAACAAAATATTTTAACAAATAGAATCTGGGAATTTATTCCTCATGGTGAGTTACATTTATTATATAAATTTTTCATATTATTCGAATGTGTATTCTATGTCAAATACAATCCTCAAAAGCTTTTATACTTTAATAGCCTCATTCCTTCCATATTTCACAGGAATATTTTCTATGCACTATCAGAATTTTTGTTTTGTATATTTCTGTTACGAAGCTTACCTTAGCTAACCAAAGGATAGCTAACCAAAGGATAGCTAAGGTAAGCTTCGTAACAGAAATATACAAAACAAAAATTCTGATAGTGCATAGAAAATATTCCTGTGAAATATGGAAGGAATGAGGCTATTAAAGTATAAAAGCTTTTGAGGATTGTATTTGACATAGAATACACATTCGAATAATATGAAAAATTTACAAAATATTTTAATTAAATTCGAAAGTTTGTCAATACAAAGAATGATCTAGAGCAGGGATTTCCATTTCATTGCACAATTGTGCAGATCAATACTAACACATATTTTTATGCTCTTCAATTTAGTCGTCGGTGTGACTTCGACAAGTGTACATGTCTAGCGGATGCTATATTATTTTGTTTCAGCTTACACTCAAAAAATATTGTGCGGTCAAAAATGCTTTTGGTAACATCCAATGCCTTGCCTGCAATTTTTATTTAGAGTTTAAATTTAAAGACTTAAATGTTGAATAATATAACATTTTATAAGTTTACATGCAAAGCAAAGAACTTTGTAAAATGGTAATTATTTGAGATTTAAATTCAATTTTTAATATTTTAGATAAAAATGCGTTAACCGATATATTATTAAGGAAAAAATATTGTATTCTATTAATTTCTAATTTTCAAATAATATCTACATTGTTTTGCATTTAAGCTAACGATATGTGTTTTGTTTGTGAAAAAAATTCTTTGTACCTGAAAAGGGTCACTTTTACTTTCGTAAAAAAGACGTACCTAAATGCAGAAATTATTAAGAAAAAATAGCCACAATAATGTTTTGGTATTTTGTGCTTGGAAAAATATTTTTGTTTCTGTACCAATCGCGTCGGTGGGTTTTTTTTCTTTGAAAACACTTTTCTTAAGTAAGTAAAAATATTTAAAAAACAAGTTAAAAAAAAGTCTTGTTTTCCTACAATTTATGTGTAAACCTATACACATAAAAGCAAATGTGACAGCAGGTAAAATTTTTGGGTAAGAACCCAGTTGGCCAAATGGTCATAGATGCAAATGTCGTCAACGATGTCCTCAGGACATTCTAAAATTTGTCGCCAATATAAAATTGATGAAGACAACTTAAGTAATAAAACATGTATTTTGTCGTGTATAAATCGTATTTACGACTTTATATGAGACATTTTCTTAAATTTGTCTTCAACAAGGCTTTATTGAGGACAACGTAAGCGACCATTGCATGCAATATGTCGTGTTTCAAAACGCATTGGCGACAATATGCATGAAATTGTCGCTCATCTTGTCCTAAATAAGGTGATATTCAAAACAAATTTATGAAAATGTCTCATAAACATGGGACTAGTTGTCAATATTTTTTTTTGTTTGTTTTAAAAACGTTAACAAAAATGTTTTTTGAATGAAAACTCGTATGAATAAAAACAGTTCTTTCAACTTCTAAATTTTTACTTAAGATGTTTTGTCAAAATGCAACATATACATATCTATCTATTTCTATACAAAACTCTACTGAAAAAGCGTATTGTCATTAACCTATCGGCGACTAAATTGTGGATAGTATCTGCAATACTGTCATCAACGACACTATTAAGGTTATGTCGCTTATAGAACATCAACGACGATATGAGAAAAAAGTCGTTTATGTAGTCGCCAATGACAACTTTTACCACATTGTCACCCATATGGTCGTTAACGACAATGTGCATGATGGTGTCGTTCAAATTGTCGTGTACGATTTTGGTGCCCTTTGTTCGAAAAAGTCGTCGACGATTTGCTCTGGGTGTCGCCAACATATCGTCAGCGATTTACTATGGGTCTTGTACGCGTCGTCGACGTTGTCTTGAACACATGGCCAACTGGGAAGATGTGTTTTATTGATGTATTAATGAAACTTGTTTGTTTCGCACTATTTTTATTGCTTACTTTTTTATGCTACGATTATATCGAGCCATAACCGCCGAAAAAATGTATTCCACAAACTCGAAATTTTACAGGGAAGGTTTTTTTTAAATAAAATCAGTTTGAAAAAAGCCATTATTTTAAAATTTATAACCCCAGTAAAAACTTCGCCTACAAAATAATGTGTTGAGTAATCAGAAAAACATAAGAGCACTACTTACAATTCTACGGAAAGAACCAATGAATTTTACAAGGGATGTCCCAAAATGAACTCATTAAAAAGCAAGTCATTATTTTTTTTTACTACATACATCTAGAAATAAGGAGTTTTAGAAGTTGTTATAAAAGCAGTTAAAGAAGAAAGCTACTAAATAATGAGTGAGAGAAGCGTGCAATATTTATTTTTTATGAATTTTTTTAACATAAAAATCTTAATTTTTTTTTACAATTGTTTGATAAGATATTTCAAACTGATTTAGAGTCAAAAAGCTTCCGAATAAAAAAAAGTGCAGTTTTAAAATCAGCGACATTGAATTGGTAAAGAATTGCTACAAATTTTTTATCAACACAAAAAATTTTAATTTTGTACCTTTGTGTTATACAACTTATAAAATATCTCACATGGTATTAAAGCACGCACCCCCCATAAAGAACTGATAAAAATTTTTTATCAACACAAAAAATTTTTAATTTTGTACCTTTGTGATATACAACTTATAAAATATATTACTAATATTTTATTTCGGCTGTAAATGAATGCATTCTCTCAATTTGTTCACTCTCTGGTACTCACTACTACATAACCAAAACCACTGTTGCCAATTTAGAGATTTTCCCGCTAAATCTAGCGTTTTTGAAATGTCAATCGCGGGGAAAAATACGTTTTAGCGGTAAGCGGGAAATCTAGCGATTGTCAAACATCTCTCAGTGGCTCATTTTCGCTACAAAAACATTTCTCAAATTTTAAATTTACAGATTTTATACTTTTCTTAAGTTTTTTTTGTTTTTCTGGCCAAAACTTCTTGTTAATGTTTAGGGTTTTACGTACTTTTGTAAGTTTAGTGAACTGAAGATTGTATGTGACATTTTTTTTCGATTATCAGTTAGTATTTTGTGAGGACTGTATGTGACAATTCACAACTTAAAGCTTGCTAAGCATTTTGAAACAAAAGGAAAGGTATTGATGTTTTCATTTCTCGATATATCCCAAGCAATATAATTCACTAATTTTTATCTAATTAATTTTATCTAATTGCTTTAAACGGCAAATAATTGCCAAAAATAGCGTATGTTATATATATTTTTTGAGTTTTTAAAAAGGAATTGGTACACCATCCACCACAACTAGTTGTGATAAGGGTATACTAAGTTTGTCATTCCCTGTGAAACTGTTTTAATATTTATCTAAGACCCGATAAAGTATATACACATATTGTGGGTCCTTGAGTAATTCTAAGTCCATTTAGAAATGTCCGTTGGTTGAAAAAAAAATAAATATTGGTATCAAATTGTTTCTAGTTCCCTAAGATGTTTGGGATTGAAATCCAGCAAAATCAATTCAGTAGGAAAAGAGTTATAAATCAATATGTGAAGCAACCACCACCCTAAAACGTTTATCATTTTGTTATAAAAACTAGCATAACTAGTGGCGGAATGCACAAATTGATATACGATTTTGCACAAATTCATTGTACATATATGACTAAAAATCATACTCTCAAAATTTTAATTAATTAATAATTTACCAAGGCCTAATAAAAAACCCACTATCGAAAAACACTTAAGTACGCTTAAAACGGTAACAAATATTGCTCTTGTAATAAATTTTGGTCTGTTACAGTTTTATATGACAATTAATTACACTGTCAACTTTCGTGCCGATTGGTCATTAACTTACCCATACAAAACCTTCTCTCGGAAAAAACTTTAGTAGATGTAAAACAGTAACGCTCTCAATCTGCTCTATTATAATAAGAACAAATTACTTTTTTAAATTTCGTGAAGATCGGCCCATAATTTACCTTTGGTCCCATATAAAGACCACTCCGGAATTTTTTTTAACTGTATGTGTAGAGTATCAAAGATTCGGCACAGCCCAATTCATCACTCTAACAAATTTTTTTTTTTTGCGAAAAAAATAGCTAGGGAAGTTGGAACCCTGAGTATGTAACGTAATTTGAGAGTCGCATTCCTTTGAAAAAGCAACCTATATCTAGATTAATATAAAACTTAGGTATTAGCGGTATTTATAAGAAAATTCCCGCTAAATTAAATATTTAGCGGTTTCTAGCGGTTTTTAAGTCCGATTTGGCGGGAAGTGTTCAAAAAAAGTTGGCAACAGTGACCAAAACATTTTTGGAAATGCCTGATCTAGAGAGAAATAATAATCGCTTAAAACTAACGGAGATGCCAGATTAACCGAACTCCTGATAACACGGAATGATGCCAGATTAATACATAACACTAACAATATTGGATAAATTTTGTAAACATAATAATTAATTTTAATAACCTAGTTGGCAAAACTGTCGTCGACGACATAGTCGTCAACGATTTATGCACGACAAGTCCCTTATCACTTAGGAGATCTGAAAGACAATTTTTAGCAAAATGTCGTTTATAAGCGACAACATGACCGACATTGTCCTTCAAATTGTCTTTTATCAAAGCCTATCCACGAAAAAGGGACCGACACTGTCTTGTAAGGTGTCTTATATCAACACCTATACACGACAATATGAGCGATATTGTCTTGGATGCTGCTCTTTGTCACAGTGTAAGGTGTCCTTTATCATCTTCTAAACACGACAATATGAGCGACATTGTCTTGCTGTCGTTTAGATTTATAGGCGACATTGTAGTGTAAGCTGTAACTCCTGTAACTTCATCGACATTGTCTTATACGCAGTGGTTTACGACAAAGTAGAATCCATTGTCGTCTATATAGTCATCAACGACTATATGGACGATAATGTCGTGCATGTGGTCATCAACGACAGGCTGAGCGACATTGTCTCTCTTTGTGTCGTGCACGATTAACGCGACACTTGTTTAAAAATGGCATCGAAGATTTGCATTAGTTGTCCCTTACGTGTCGTGCAGGAATTAACATTGTCGTGCAAGAATCATCAATGATTCGTGCACGACATAGCCAACTGTATAAAGTTTGTTAAGTTGAAGAAGTGTGTGTATTTATTTGGATTTGCAATTAAAAGAAATCAAACGCGTTTATTAAAGGAAAAACGTAGCTATATTTAATTGATAAGCACAAAAAGATTTTAAATTTAGGAAACCGTTCTAAATCTGGAAGGCTAACCAAACTAAACAGTACTCAAATACGTTCCATCGTGTGTAAAGTAAAACTTAATCCAACCAAAAGTGATGTTAAAATATCCGAGAATATTCCCAGTTGGCCATGTCTTCAAGACAACGTCGACGACGCGTACATGACCCATAGTAAAACCCTGACGTCATGTTGGCAACAGCACATGCAAATCGTCGACGACTTTTTCGAACAAAGGTCACTTAAGTCGTACACGACAATGTGAGCGGCATTATCATGCACATTGTAATTAATGATCATATGGGTAACAATGTGGTTAAAGTTGTCATTGGTGACTATATAAACAACTTTTTCTCATAAAGTCGTTTATTAGCGACATTACCTTAAAAGTGCCGTTGATGACAGTATTGTGAACACTATCTACAATTTAGTCTTCGATAGGTAAGTGACAATTAGGGATGTAACGAACACCGATACTAATATATCGGCGATACTTCAGATTTGCCTTGATGGGCTGTAAGTTCCAACTAGTGAATTCCAAACTAGTAAATGATTGTAGAAGGGCTCTAAGGGAAATATTAGAAGAGTATGAGGCGAGTATACGCTAGATACCTGGCCACTGAAACATCACCGCTAATGAAATGGCCGATGACTTTGGGAAATTGGGCTCGAAAATTGGGGATAATGGCTGTGTGCGGACAGTTAGACCTCCAATTGGCTTTTGGTTAATAAGGAAATGGGTTCTGAACCTAACATATGGCAATGTAGTCAGCAGGAACATTAATTTGTTTGTGCTTCTTGGCCCATTAATTCACGTATGTCCAATTTCACAATTGAAGCACAGACGCGAGTAACGTTGTATTATACAAAATAATTATTTTTCAGGAGAGGAAAAATCGTTTTTAACAGGCAGGATCAAGGTATATTTACACAAGGTAGACTCATTTGGGAGTGTAGACATTTTGCTCTATAAAAGGAACCATGTTGTCAAAATTGTCTTCATATAAAACAAAAACAAATTAACGCACACATGTACAAATTTTGGCTCATATACACGCAATTTGACGTTGTGGTTCCAACTATGGGTAAACAGCTGACAAACATATGGGCCAACGAGTTTACCTTGTGTAAATATACCTTGGGCAGGATTATTTATTTTTAAATTTTTTTTTATTATAAAAATAATGATAGTAAATGCAAAATATCAAGAAGTTTTAATTTTAAATTACATACAAATTTACAGTTTTTAATTTTTTGTAGAAGAGGACAACTTAAGCGACCATTGCATGCATTCTGTCGTCAAAGTCGTTTGAAACACGACAAAACGCATGTAATGGTCACTTATTTAATTAATTAATTATTAATTCTTAACCCATTAGGAAGCGGGAATGAGTTTGCGAAAATACAAAAGTTTTTAGAAAGCATAGTAATTAATATAGAGAAAAGATTTAGTTAGCGAAGCCGTTGTTTGTAATGCCTTGGAGAAGATCTGTGCGCCCGGCCGAAGGCCGTCTATCCAGAGAAGCTTAAGTTAGCTAAGCTGGTGTTTGTTATTTAATACATTCTTTTTTACACTTTTACTGGAATAACCTACACAGTGTGAAAAGTTTAGAGGTCCATAACTCGAAAACTATGCGTTTGAGCCACTTTTCCACATTATATTCTCTTCTTATTTTAAAATTTTCTATCACCCTAGGTCCTTTTTATTTTGAGCTGCGTCGGTAAACTAGATTTAAGCCAGTTTTTACTTTTTCGGATTTATTGGTTACATTTTGTGAAAAGATTGATTTTATAACACAATATTCTTTAGATAAGCTTGAAAGAATTTATGTAATTATTTTTGCTAGAGAGTGAAAGTAACCAAATAGGTTTGGTTTTTTTATTGCACTTTTTATATGTCAATATCGCACGCACTAATATTTGATTGCTTAATCGAAAAATTACTTATTACACAATTTTCTTACCTCACTTTTTCTGGATCCAACGCGAATTGGTTTTTCATCATTGGACATGATTGTTTCTTTTATTATATTAACACTACCACTTTTTGTTAATAGAACAATTTGAAAAGCAGGTACAAAGTCGAGCGGCCTTAAAGTGAAAGTGCCTGGTTGTTTATGTATTATTTGTTTGTATTGTAAGAATACAGAAATCTCTGACGGTGTAGTTTTATTTTAATTGTATTAAAAGAAATACTTTTTATAGCTGGAGCACCATAACCACTTTTTACATTTAAAAGTTATCAAAAATTACAAAATCTGATTAAATGAGAAGAAAAATAACATCAACAGCTTACAATATTTGTTGACGTGCTTAATAATTTTTTTAACACTACGCAAGGCGAATTCAACTACAGGTGGTGTCGATACTTCAATAATCCAAGACAATATAGGGTTTCTTGCATTGCATTTCTAGAGTTTACGGTTCGAAATGTCAATATTCCTAATTTGGAGGCCACACGATCAAGTTTTTCCTTTTATGTTGCAATACACTCTCACTTTTTTACTAACGCACTCACACTTCTAAAATTGTCCTCGATATTGCTTTCAATTTCACCTTTCCATTTGTTTAGCAATTTTACGTTCAGTTTAACAGCTGATTACAAGTTTGTCTTACTTAGTGGCCACACCATCAAGTTTTGCCTTTCAATTCTTTTCAATTTGCAATTTATTTATTTATTTATTTATTTGGTCTATAGATTATAAATCCTTACAGACTTAAGAATGTTATACAGGTGTGAATACATTAACTATCTAAATACAAAATTAGTTTTCTTTTTAAAATATCATTGCTTTCAGAAAGATCTATAATATGATACAATTTATTAAAATTTTCACAAATGCGACGAAAGGAGTCATTATTAGCATAATCAGATCTGTAGTAGTTAAGACTGATGAGCTGAAAGTTACGAGTTGGCCTATTTGGAACCCAATTTTACCAAGCAGGAACCTAGAATCAACTTCACCATGAATCAATCCAAGTAGAAATGATATACTCAGCATAACACGGCGGCTTTTTAAAGTTGGCAGCTTAATATGAGCAAGTTTATTTACATACGATGGCAGAACATACGAATTCCTTTCACTTTTTTACTAATACACTCACAATTGTTAAATTGACCACGAGATTGCTTTCAATTTCACCTTTCCATTTGTTTGGCAATTTTACTATCAATTTAACAGCTGATTACATGTTAGTCTCTATAAATTTTTTTTTTTTACGACATCTTGAAAGTAAATTGCTTACAAATTGAATGCAGCCTACGTCACAGCTTTCAATTTTTGTAAATTTTGACAAGCAGTGTATGTAAAAGAGTATCAAGAACAACTTGATCGTGTGGCCGCATGGTTATAAATTGCTTTCCTGATGACATCTTGAAATTAAATTGCTTTAAAATTTCGTGCAGCCTACGTCACAGCTTTCAATTTTTGGAAATTTTGGCAAACAGTATATGTCAAGGCGATTTTATACAAGGTGGTCTTATTTTGGAAACAGATACAACACTGTAAACTACTTTAACATTGTGTCAAAGTAATACAACACTGCAGTAAACAAATTAGCTGTGCACTAACATAAAAACACGTAAATATAAATGTCAACAAAAGTAACATCATATCATTTTGACACATGGCTAGTTTTCAGTTGTTGCTTACGTAGCAAGCCAAGACCACCTTGTATGAATTCGCCTTGGGATATGTAAAACACTATCAAGAAATACTTGATCGTGTGGCTGCAGGGTAACATAGGGTCTCCACCTAGGAATTTCCCTGCAAATAATATTGGACTACCTGATCCATTTTGATAAAATGGACTACTCCATGGACTGGTCCGATGTAATGCAAGATGGACCATGTCATTGTTAAAAAGTCCTTGGAGTGAGACGACATGTCTTCGTTTTTTAACGACGTGCTTTCGTTTTTAAACGACTTCAAAACTAATCCTCTTGAGTATACCATGAAGTAGTTTTAGAACTAATCCTTTGTAGTCCAAAGCTGGGTTATATGGTCCTGCCCTAGGACATCGTAATGTTAAATAGACCATGTTTTTTCCATACGTTTGGGTTACTTTTGGACTAGTCCTAGTCCCTTGTGGGCTACTCTTTACGTGCGTGTTTGGACTGGTCCTTTTATTTGCAGGGTTGTTGACATACTAAACGTCAAAGTCAATCAGTGTTTACACATGGATCATGACAAAATTACACATGAAAATACAAACAACACATGCTATCTTTTATGCTATACAAGTTTTGTTTTGTTTCATAATATGTATAAACTTTTCATTTAGTTAATGCTGGGTACACACAATGCAATGCATTTACGCAATCTAGCAAATTACTTCATTTTCATTCATTCCAGATTGCATAAACATCAAAACGTATTGATATTTTGAGATTGCATTGATGTAGATTGCGCTGTCTGTACCCAGCATAAGAAAAAAAATAACGATTGCGTTTTTTTTTTTTAATTAACTAGTTATCGTTTTTTATTTCTTAAAAAACGGTTCAAAACAAAAAATTCATACTATTTTTTATAGTAATTTATAACTAAAAAATAAACAAAGTAAAATACATCACATTTACATTGCGATAATTTTTTTTGGAGTTTTCCAGATAGGTTCAAAGTTTGGTCCACCATTTTTATGTATTCCTTTTTAAACCTATACAATTGTTTAAATTACTCAATATTCTTTCCGCAGCAGCATTTGAAAAGATTAAAACAAAAATAACTATTTGAAATAACCTGCCTCCTAAGGAATTTCTTATTTCAAAAACCTTTTTCCAATAATATTCTGGCTCCAAATTACTATAAAGCTAAAATTGTTCAAAACTCCTTAAGTGTGCCGAGCATTACTTCTAATAAAACAAGATCTAATATTACGAAGTAAATTTTCAAATTATGTTGAAAGGTTCAGGCAGGCCTTCTACGCTACCAAATGAATTAGGTGGCACAAGCATTTTTTCAAAGCAATATCTGGCTTTTCGTCTTTTAACAACTTTAGATCTGAATTATACTGTCCAAACATAACATTAGGTGTATCTGGTGCAAATCCAACTAGTTTTTCAAAAGGAATCCCTTTTTCTACTTGAGAAGCTCCAACATTTATTTTGCAGTCAATAATCCACTCTTTTGAAATAATAAAAAAAAAAAAAAAGTATAATGTAACAAAAATCTAATTTTTTTGTCAGCGTTTTTTTTTAAAGAAGTTTGATGCTTACCCCCGTTTCAACATGCCCTTGATGGTGAAGCCCCATGCAGTGATTCCAACAATAGGGAATATTCCCTTTTTGTAGGGATTTTCTTCAGAAAATTTCAAGCGTAGGGAAAAAGGGACAGATTTTTTATTTAAGGCAAATGTAGGGAATTTTCAAAATATTATCTCATTTACAATAAATTGTCTAAAAATACGTAAATATTCGTCTTATTTTCATTTGCAAATTAAAATTTTTCATATACAATAGCATTTAAAGGCGCCTGTACACGACATGTTTTTGTCATCTGACATGTCAAATTTCCCACTGCAAAATACATACATGTCGTGTGTTAAGGCGACCGTACACGACATGTTTTTGTCATCTGACATGTCAAATTTTCCACTGCAAAACACATACATGTCGTGTGTTACCTTTTTAACTTTGCTTCTGTAAAAGTCAGACGCAAAGTCATCTGACAAAATTTCAATTAGAGCGTGCTCTATTTTCTTCTGACAAACCATCTGACATCAGAAATCTATGCCAACAAGAAACCGGCAGCGGCGTCCACTATTGACGGAATCATTAGCCGGCTGAAGTTAATTTTTTACAATACCGAGATATGTTGGATCATCTTACCATTGAATAGAATTTATGTGAATATATATATAAAAACCGTTTTATTATAAAATCCTAAATTGGTATCTTTGAATTAGAAGAAAAAAATGTTAAGATGGCTGAACTATTTTACGGCGCAAATAAAACTTTTCATGGCGGCAGCAAGCTATTTTGAAACCGAGCACTACTTTGGTTTCTGCAATAATAATGCGAAAAAAACAGAGACAATGTCAGAAGCAAATTACATGTACGTTTGTGACCGAATATTATAAAGCTTATGTAAAACAGCGATTTTGACAGACATGCACAATTACATGTGACTTGAAAATTTGACATGTCAGATGACAAAAACATGTCGTCTATATGCGCCTTAAGATGGCTTAAAGAGAATATAATTCCAAATCATTTGCTGATAATTTGTATCCAAACGTATAAATGTCCTCAAGCCATGATTAAATACTTAATTTATTTCGGGCGAAATATAAGTCATGCCCTTAATAATGAATAATACAAAAAATTAACATTTGTCCTACGATTTTCATGATATATGCCGTATTTTATTCGTTATATAGTGGCTTTCAGAAAAATTTCAAATTTCTATCCTTATCATTTTTATATGAATTTTTGAAAACAAAAATAGTACTAATTTTGCAAAAAATGTATCGCTACTAATATTTAGATAATTTCGAAACAGTTGTAAATATAAAAAAGTGTATTTGGGAAACTCAAAGTAAATTTTCTTAATAATCATCTGTTATTGCTTTGACAAAATCGGTCAAAACTATCTCAAGTTATAACAAAATCTATTAGCATAACCGCCTTATTTCGGGTGAAATATTGCTCTAGCACATGCATTTTTGTTTAACAGTTATAAAATGTTGTTTAAATATTAAATAAATTGAACAAAATACGTGGAAAAACATTATTTGGTGTACTTATTCAGATTTTAAAAGAAGTGCCCCTTTTTTCTTAAATCTCCTTTTTGGTGCCACTTTTTTTGTAAATATCCTATTTTTTTTTTTGGTACTTTTTGAAAATATCCATCGGTAACACTGACCACGGTTAAGGCCATGTCAGATAAAACTTTATCGCTTTGCGTATCTCCGTGAACATAACAAAGTAGTTAACAAAGTAAATCTTGTTTCAATCAAAAGAAAGAGAGCAACAAAATATGTCTCTCTTCTCCTCATTAAAATTGAGTATTTATGGCTGAGCAGAACTAAACTTAGGTGCGGCCAAGTTAAAAAAGCGAAACATTGTGAATAGATATGGCAACTTTAGCCATTTTATAGAGAATAATATCTTCTTCCTGTTTTCGGTGTATGGGAGAGTATTTCGGCTTTTAACAAGATAACAAAGTAAAACCGGAAATGATATTTATAAATTAATAAATAATTAAAATATTGCGACAAACTATTAGAAAACTAATATATTTAAATTAGTTTACAAATGTTTGTGTTGGATTCCTTAAAAATATATATTTTAAGTTTAAAAAAAAATAAATTTCTTTTAAACTTCACTCATAAATTTCTATTGAACTTCACTCATTTTTTTCTTTTGGCTAAGGGGCCAAAATAAGGACATCCTCCAAACTTTGACTATATGTGGCGTATAGCTAAGTACTTAAGCTTCATTTTGGTATACAATTTATTTCAAACTTAAGTTTTTTTTAGAACAAAGTTTGAAAAATTAAATTTTTATTGAACTTCACTCATTTGTTTCTTTTGGCTTAGGGGCCAAAATAAGGACATCCTCCGAAGGTTGGCTATATGTGGCGTATAGCTAAGTACTTAAGCTTCATTTTGGTATACAATTTATTTCAAACTTAAGTTTTTTTTAGAACAAAGTTTGAAAAATTAAATTTTTATTGAACTTCACTCATTTTTTTCTTTTGGCTTAGGGGCCAAAATAAGGACATCCTCCGAATTTTGACCAAAAGCCAACCCAAGCGAAGGTTGGCTATATGTGGCGTATATAGTCAAAGTTCGGAGGATGTCCTTATTTTGACCCTTCGCTTGGGTTGGCTATATGTGGCGTATATAGTCAAAGTTCGGAGGATGTCCTTATTTTGGCCCCTAAGCCAAAAGAAAAAAATGAGTTAAGTTCAATAAAAATTTAATTTTTCAAACTTTGTTCTAAAAAAAACTTAAGTTTGAAATAAATTGTATACCAAAATGAAGCTTAAGTACTTAGCTATACGCCACATATAGCCAACCTTCGGAGGATGTCCTTATTTTGGCCCCTAAGCCAAAAGAAACAAATGAGTGAAGTTCAATAAAAATTTAATTTTTCAAACTTTGTTCTAAAAAAAACTTAAGTTTGAAATAAATTGTATACCAAAATGAAGCTTAAGTACTTAGCTATACGCCACATATAGTCAAAGTTCGGAGGATGTCCTTATTTTGGCCCCTTAGCCAAAAGAAAAAAATGAGTGAAGTTCAATAGAAATTTAATTTTTCAAACTTTGTTCTAAAAAAAACGTAAGTTTGAAATAATTTGTATACCAAAATGAAGCTTAAGTACTTAGCTATACGCCACATATAGCCAACCTTCGGAGGATGTCCTTATTTTGGCCCCTTAGCTAAAAGAAAAAAATGAGTGAAGTTCAATAGAAATTTAATTATTCAAACTTTTTTCTAAAAAAAACTTAAGTTTGAAATAAATTGAATACAAAAACGAAGCTTAAGTACTTAGCTATACGCCACATATAGCCAACCTTAGGAGGATGTCCTTATTTTTGCCCCTTAGCCAAAAGAAAAAAATGAGTGAAGTTTAATAGAAAGTTATTTTTTTTAAACTTAAAATATATATTTTTAAGGAAACCAACACAAACATTTGTAAACTACTTTAAATATATTAGTTTGTCGCAATATTTTAATTATTTATTATTATATAAATAACATTTCCGGTTTTACTTTACTTTGTTATCTTGTTAAAAGCCGAATTACTCTCCCATACACCGAAAACAAGAAGAAGATATTATTCTCTATAAAGTGGCTAAAGTTGCCATACCTATTCACAATATTTCACTATTTTAACTTGGCCTTACCTAAATTTTGTTCTGCTCAGCCGGAAATACTCAATTTTAATCAGGTTGAGAGACATATTTTGTTGCTCTCTTTCTTTTGAGTGAAACAAGATTTACTTTGTTAACTACTTTGTTATCTTCTCGTCCACACAATTTTTCATTGACACGGTCAGAGCTGCCGTTTTTGGTTATTTCTAACCAAAATTGGTTATATTTTTTTTCAATGTGGAGATGTGAATATTTTTTTCATTTTGGTTACTTTTTTCTAAAATAATAATACGTACGAATATGTTTTTTTGACACACGAACTCGAATAATTTGTACTGTACTATGATTTTTTCATTATTTGTTACCAATGAGCGGAAGTTTTTTTATACTTTATCGAAAACAAAAAATCCTTTCAAAACTGCCAACAAATAATATTTTTAAGATTTTTCATAAGAAAAATATTGTCATTTGTGATTTTTATATTAAAAACGGCCATGTTCAAAAACATATGAAGTTTTAATCGATGGAGATTTAAAAACATGCGGAATAAATTTCAGAAAATGACTGAAAAATTACACAAAAGTCGTTTTAGTGTTTCTAAAAATATGAATATAAGTTAAATTTTCTAAATTTAGGTTATTTCCAGAAGTAGATATATTTAAATACATATGTATTTGAAAATACACATAGGAATTTTAAAGATTTTTCAAAAATACATTGATTTAAAATATATCATTTATAACTTGTTTATAACTTGTCGGTATGTTTATTTATTTAATGTTTTTAGATTATTAATTATTTGGCAATATTTTTAATTTATAAAAAAACCTTTGACTGTCTCTTTCCCCATTTAATGTACGCTCCGAAAGGCGAATTTGTTTATATTCGCCATAATATCTTACAATGATTCACAAAATGTATCAAATAGAACAATTTTAAAACAGTTATTAATAATAAGAATTATAAATTTGAAATAAATTTTACAAACACGAGAAAAGAGTTTTTATAATATTTTAGATACATATATGTATGTAAATTAGAAAATATTTACATAAAATGCATTTCGCATATAGCCAATCGTTTTCAATTTCGAAAAAACCAATCGCCAAACGTAAATTTCCATAGACAAAAGGATTAAAAAATCGCCATATTTGACAGTCCTGTCAATGACAGCTAAAACGCGGAAAACAATTTTCTTTTTTTGTTATTTTGAACTGTGAAGTACAATTTTCGTTTATTTAAAACGACATATTAAAAAATATTCAATTTATTAACTATCAATATACATACTGAATTTTGTATGGAAATTTGACGGATTTAACTCTTATAGAATAAAAATATTTTTTACGAAAAAAGTCTCAAATAAATAAAACTTTTACCCTCAATTTCACCAAGTTCTATCAGCTGTCAGCTGTCAAAACACATTGTTAACTGGAAGTTAAAGTTATAGTTAATTTTAACTGATCTTGGTGAAATTGGGGGTTAATTAAGTTTTTCGTTATTTTTTTAATATGTAAAATAATTTTGTTTCTTGTTTTGTTTTCTTGACTTATACAGCCTGTTCAACGATTTCGAACGTTGACGTTCGAATAGAAAATTACGTTTAAAACAAAATTCTAAAGTTTGTTTTTTGTTTAAATGTAATTTTCTATGCAAGCGCTAACGTTCGAAAACGTTGAACAGGCTGATAATTATTATATTACTTTAAAGTGCAAATATCTTTGTATTACAATGCAACTTAAAATAAATTTTAATGATTTTCTCAATTAATTAAAGTCATTTTAAATTTGGTTATATTTGGTAACTTTTTCAAAAATTTTGGTTGCAAAAATTGTATTGGTTGTGGCAGCACTGGACACGGTACAAATTAAGAACTGTCGGATCCCAACAGTGATTGTCGTATGAACATAGCCAAGGCGAATTAACTTGAACATAGCCAGCGTTGCCACGACCAAAAAAATTTTGTAGCCAAAATGTAAAAATAAAGTAACCAAAAGCGAAAAAAGTAACCAAAATTATTTTGTATCAAAAGTACTATTTTATTAGCAAATTAAATTTAAAAATATGTCTAAAGAAGAAATTGTGTTTGTTTGTATCGGATCGGAAGGGCCTTTGCCCTTATCGTTTATCTAGAAAAGTGTTTCAGTTAGCCATATGAAGCATGAAGAGAAGCAGATAATGACCATCTACACTAAATACTTAATCTACAGTTAATAGTCTGTTAAAGTTTAAGCTTTTAAAACAATAATTTTTAAGTAGATGAAAAAAGTATTGGTTTTAGATGCACAAATACCACACACAATTTAAAGGTCACAAAAGCGGATCGGGTAGTTCTTGTTCCAAAGCAAAAAATTGGTTATTTTTGTGTTGAAAAAAAGTAACCAAAATGGAAAAAAAGTACACAAGTACACATTGAGAAAAAATGTAACCAATTTTGGTTAAAAGTAACCAAAACGGCAACGCTGAACATAGCATAAATGTACCTTGGTTTTGTTCACGCACGTTGCAAAAACGTGTTTTTGGTATTTTGCTTGCCTTGGATAGAGATGGGCAAATCGAAAAAATATATCGAAATACATCATATCGATATTTTTTAAGAATATCGATATTAATTCGTTAAAAATATCGATATTTATAATGTATATACTGAAATTGTACTGAAATTATGCTTATAGCCTTTTTACACTTGAGCGCATCTTAAGGGAATGCATGGAAGATGTTAAAAATGAAAAAAACATGTTTACATTTGCAACATCTTTCATCTTTCATCATAAAAATATTTATTTTCGCGTGTAAGAGCGAATAAAAACTAAATAAATGATATTGCTGTCCTGCTCTTTTGTATTTTTTTCTAGTGATGGTATATATTTTTTTAACAAATTATTGGGTTTTTCTAGTGATGACACTAAAATAATCGAAAGATGATGAATGAAACAACATGAAAAAAGAACATCTTTTAAAGATGAAGAAAGATGTTGATTTTCAGCCCTGTACAATTCTTATGGGAAGATGTTATCATCTTTGCGATAAGATGAAAGATGTAAGATGAGAGCAAGTGTAAAAAGCCTATTACCAAATTTAAAAACTTATTTAGGTAATATTATTTCAATGTATTATTATATTTTCGAGCTTGAGGTCTTTTTTTATATTAAATTTTTAATTTAATTTTAACCAATATTTCGGCACTCCTTTGTATGCATTCTTCAAGGTTTTTTGTAGCACAAAATTATAGATACATTCTATTAATAAAAATAGAAACGGAAGTTATAAATTCATTTATAATATAAAAGATTAAGTTTGAATTGGAAAACCTTTTTTAATTGAACAAAAATTGTATACGAAATTTTAGTATACATATATTGTTAAATTTGTTAGAAATTGTTAAATTTGGTCAATAATCAAGAAAAAACCCTGAGGAAGGTACACAAAGGAGTTTCGAAATATTGGTTTAAATAAAATGAAAAATATATTTTCATATTAATTCGAATGTGTATTCTAAGTCAAGTATAGTTTAGTTTATTTATTTATTCCAATTCTATACACATGACTTAAAGCCTCTTATTGCAGTATAGAACATTGTTTTAGCAGAAACATTATAAATAAATATTGTTATTTGTAAATGATAAAATTTTAAAACAGAAGAAAAAATTTAAAAGAGAAAAAAAATTATTAAATAATAAATTAACAAAATGATAATATTAAAAATCATAACACAAAAAAAAAAAAATTTAACACGCAAAAAATTTAGAATGCTTTTTTTAAAGCTCAGTGCGTTACTAATTATTTGTATATTATGCGGGAGTAGATTCCAAAGACGGATTGCATTAAGGAAAAATTGCCAATCAGATGTTAGACTTTGGTGTCTAAACAATAAAATTCTTTTACCTCTATTAGAGCTAGATATGGTAAGGCGGCTATACAGATGTTGTGGTTGTTGAGTAAACACGATTTTGTGCATTAATATCAGTACTCTTGTTTTGAGAAGGTCATCAAACTGAATACCATAAAGTTTTACCGTAAAAGGAGAAACAAAATTAAACCTTTTTACGCCATATACGTATCGTACAATACATTTAAAGACTGAGTTTAATTTCTAGTCAAGTATTCTAAGTCAAATAACAATTTTAAAAGCGTTTATACTTGTAATTTGTCTTAGAATACACATTCGAATTAATATAAAAATTTATAAAATAAAGTGTTACTCAGCATGAGAAATAAATTCCCAGATTAAAATTAATAATTTTATGTATAAAACAAGTATGAGTGCTATATTCGGCTATGCCGAATTTTATATACCCTTAACCATGATACGATATGAACATACATATGTATATAAGGTGACCGTCTGTTCCGTATTATACAGATTAGTACTGTATTTCAGATATTTGTTCTGGGGGAATTACAATAGTTTTATGAAACGAATTTTCTTTTCTCGATAGTGTGATTCATATATGTATATTGGGGTGCAATCAATATTGTGCCATCGATTTTTCGATAGCTTTTGGCATGAGGAAATTCCACCACGACATATCAAAAAAAAACATTTTTGAGGCGTCAAAATTTAATTTTTTTTTTTACTTTTTCTCAACTTTTATTTTTAAGGTTTTTAGTAGGTAATAAAAAAAATCGGCAGTCCATACAAATCGGCCAGCTCTAATGTAATTACATATATTTTAACAGACTTAATTATAAAAAAAGAACTTTTTAGGATTTCAGTATCGTGACTAGGGTATTTTTCACTGATTGCACAGATTTAAGTACCGACGTATTAAGGAAGAAATTTACCATTTATCCAGGCTATACAAATTGGACACGGGAATATCTATGGTTCCCGAAAATGTTTTTTTTAGAAAAAATTTGTATTTGTTTTATTTTTATTCAGTAAAAAGTGTTATTAATTCTTACTATGTATGCTTTTTTATTATTAAGCTTCGTACAGACGGTGGTCAGATCTTACAATGTTGTAATTTTTCTGACAATGGTGCCATTGTCAGATGCATTAATTTCACACATCTGCCAAATGAAAATGAGCTTACAAATTAGGCAATTTTAACTACAACATTGTAAGATCTGACCACCGTCTGTACGAAGCTTTAGCGAAATAATGCTACAATTTATGTCAATTTGGTACAATTTTGCCAATGAGACAGTGCAATTTAAGAATTGTCGGATCCTAAAAATGATTCCACTTGAAACCGTATCAACTTAAACAAAAAATATTTTTGATTGTTTAATTAAAACCAGTAGTCTTCAGATATGGTTATCAGGAGCACTCTCTGTTTTATGTGTTATCTGTTAATCGTCTTCCTTTATCCAGCACTGCTAAATCTACAGCTGAAGCAACCATTTCGGCCAATCAAATTTTTAAAAGCAATTTTCGAAAGAACAGGCGTAAAATGTCGGCTTTACAGAATCTAATTTTCTTTCTTAAAGTTTTATATGACTTTCTACATAAATTGCAGGAAGCAGGTTCGTTAATTCCACAAGGAACACATCATTTTATACACAAACAAACTATTCTTATACCAAAAACAGATAAAATAATTTTTTTTTATTATATATTTAAGATAAATTCTATCAGCTGACTCCCAACTTTTACATGAATTTCGAGAGGTGTTGCCAACGGAAAACAATGTTTTGTCTGTTTCCTCTCCATTTTAAAAAAAAAGCAACAAGATTGCCGTTGGACTACTGGCACAGACATATAATTTGTGTTACTGGCGACTGCATTCCTTGAAAACAACGCAAAAATGAAAATTTAATGTTTGTACGAAGTATATTTGTGTTGTTGATTGGCAATCACAAAACGGAAACAAAGTATATGTTTGCAAGCATTTTGTGTGGTTTGTTTTGCCCTTAACAGACAGTTTAATTGTGTTTCATTGAATTTGCAAGACATGTAACACTTCGAGTGATTATAGGTAACATTAGAAAGTGTTACATGTTTAACTGTAACATGTTTTTCTCAGAAAATATATCGCTATTAGTTAAAAAAACATGATATGTTATTCTTAAAAGAACGATAGTTTTGTTAGCAGTTGAGAAGTCGAAATTTACACTGTGGGCATTTTTGCATATTTGTGCTGTCCGGCAAGAAATGTCCATAGTGTAAATTGAGACAAAACGGGTAGAATGTTGAATTTTTTATAGTTATTAAAAATAATATATAGATGTGTGAGTATTTTAAGTATCGGCGATATATATCGACTATTTTTTAACATATCGATATTTATTGCCAATCCCTAGTATTGGCTCTTCGCGTTGCTTTTTATTTGTGACACAGAATACTAGTATTCCATGCTAGTATTCTGTGATTTGTAGCAATCAAATTACTATACAAGGTATATTTACCTTGGTACAATATATCTTTTTTGTAATGGTTGTCTCTAAAAGATGTAAAATATGTGCAGTGCTCGATTCTAATAATGCCTCAATATCTGGTGAGTATTTTGGAAAATTGATTCCTGATCTCATTGATAAAATATGTGGCATAGAGGCAAGTAAACCTACAAGCTTTTTTCAAAATTCTGTTTAAGCAACATTTTAACCTTACAGTTGGACCCGCGTAAAGCAAGTGGTGTACTCATATGCCAGTCGTGTATCATTCAGTTGGTGTACACCGACGTTGTTATTGACAAATTACGAAACAGTCTGCAGCGTTTAAAAAAAAATGTGAAGGAGACAAAGCCCAAAACTCAATTCAGAAAATCTGTAGATATGGAAAAATCTATGAAGAAAAATGAAGAATCGCCACAAAATATAACAGAAGAAAATTTTTTGGATACAACTAAACCAAAACCTGAAAATGAAATAAAACCAAATCCTCTTAAAAAACCCGTAAGACGTAAATCAGTATTTCCAGATGTTAAACTAGAAAAAAATGATAAAGAGAAACCAGAAATTGTAACAACTCCTAACGTTAAGAACAATTTGGACAATGATTTAGCACATGTGAAAAAGACTCCAACTAAGACAACAAAACGTAAGATAATACCACTAATCGATGAGGCTTTAAACAATAATACCTCTAGTAATGCTACATTGGACAATTCATTTGTTGTTGAAGCGACGCCTGTTAAGAGCAAAAAAAAAAATTCTACATCTCTAAGTGAAGAATCCCCAATGGATTTAACTCTCGATGAACAAGGTTACACCGTTTTCAACAAGAAAAATGATCAAGAAAGAAGATTTAAAGTAATGAATTGCATTATTTGCGGCAAAAGCTTTCATTCAAAAAGCGCTTTACGAGATCATATTGAGACCAGTCATATGGGAGAAAGACTTAAAGCATGTCCACATTGTTCATCTGAATTTCGTTCCCAACAAAAATTCGAGTCGCACGTATTTAGCGAAAAATGTAAAAATGCAAACCACTCTTGTCATTTTCCAAATTGTTATAAGCGGTTTAAAACGGTTCACAAAATGGAATTACACATGCAGGAAAAGCATACATCGCAAAATGATTCAGAAGCCGATTAAAGCCATATTACTTTAACAACAAGTGGCAAGCTGGTCAATACAATTTGTTACTGTTTGTATTTGAAATCCGTTATTCCGGGAAGACATGCAAAAGAATTTACCTGCTAAACCCATTTTTAATGATAAAAAAAATTCGTATATGTAAAATATTTAAGTCAAATTTGAGCGACAAAAACCCCTTTTCCACGAGTACATTCGTATAGGCGCTAAATTAAAGTTGAATAGGAAAGTTAATAAATTACATAGAGACCTCAAAAAGTGAATTATAAGGGTACAAATAAGAGGCTTTCATAGATTTTTGCTCAGATCTCATACATCTGTCGACTGATAAAAATTCTAATAGAAAACTTTTCCGAGCTACAATACGTAATAAAAATAAAAAAACAGTCATTTTAACCAACACACGGGCATCTTTTATTCAACCCTGCTACTTATAAGTTTCCAGAATAAAGGTTCATAATTTATTGGGTCTAAGACGAAAATTGTTAAAATTACAAATGGAACGAACAACTTATGCTTGTCTCTTAAAGTTCATTAGGAATATTTTTCTATTTGTATGCATATTTACATATCTATCGGTCATGTTCCAGAAATCGAAATGAAGTGAAATTGCAATCGAATGAGATTTTGGTTTTAATTCTTTACAAAATGACTTGTTTTTCTTAATTTTAAGAATTGTTCTTGGAAAAGTAATTGGTACCCATAGTACGAAGTATATAAAGGGAAATATTTTTATGAACTCTCTTTACAGGCTCGTTTTCAACATTGTTCAATTTTATTAAATCCACTTCATTTCGATTTATAAAACATATCGTATACATATCGCTCATTTGCTGCAAGACCGGCATAACTCAAAAAATTAAATTTTGGAGTTAGAGATGCATACTTTCCCAGTTTTTTTCTAAGTAGTTAGAGCAAATCAAAAACTTTAAATTCGTTTATCTCGAAATTAATTTTTTGGAGTTATGCCGGTCTTGCAGCAAATGAGCGATATGCATATCGTCACCTTAAATGCAAGCGGACGTAACTACATTTTTATTTTCATTTTTACAAGAGATGCAAAAATTTTTACAAAATCAATAATAACATTGTGTTCTTGGATTTTAAACTATGATTTTTAAATTTACGTCCGTTTGCATTTAAATTGACGATATGTACATACATGTATGCAAGGTACATTAACACAAGGCACACTCATTTGGAGTGTAGACATTCTGCTCTATAAAAAGAACCGAGTTGTCAAAATTGTCTTCATATAAAACAAAAACGATTTAACGCACACATGTACAAATTTAGGCTCATATACACGAAATTTGACGTTTGGGTTCCAACTGGGGTAAACAGTTGAAATACATATGGGCCAACGAGTCTACCTTGTGTAAATATACCTTGCATGTATGTACTTCTAAATTAAATTTAAGTTTTAAGCAAACGATTCACATTTTTGTTTTTAAAATTCATAAATATTTTTTATATTAAAAACTTACCAATGCAACATAAAAGATTTACTATTTTATTTCTATATGGGCAAATCCTGCGTGACGAACGCTACATTAGCACGCGTTTTCTGATTGATATATACAGGGGTGTCATGGAAATCGAAAACGAAAGCCAGATGGACGGATAGACGCGAAAAGATGACTTTAAAAAGTGTTTCTGAATCGATCGGTTTACTAAACGATGCGTTCAGATTTATGTATATTGTTTCTGCCTTGGTCGCACAAAAAAAAAACCATAGCTGCGTTCGAGAACACAAAAGTTTTTAATATTTTTTACTGAACTTTACTGCATTTTACGAAATTGCGTTCGAGTACACAAAATGCAGTAAATGAGAACACAAATTGAGAGCGAAAAATGACAGTTCTTGTCTGAGCAGCGTTGCCAGAATGAAGATTTTACGTTATTAAAACAATGAGGTTTTGTATCAGCTTGTTGTCTATTGGATATGCATACTTTTGTACCCATTGTCTAGCATACACAAAAATTAGCGGTTGTTCATTTTGAGAATATTGATGAAAAAAAATTATTTGAAAAAAGAAAACCGGGAATTATCTCCTTTCGTAGGTTACTTTATATTTTATTCAACATTTTTTATTTTTCGAATTTATTCTATGAGTTACATTTCAGTTATGCATTTTATAAAGCTTTTTTGTAATAGTTCTATTCCTTAAATTTTTAGGAATGACTTTTATACACTACCAGACTATTATTATTCCTAAAAATTTAAGCTTTATAAAATACATAACTGAAATGTAACTCATAGAATAAATTCGAAAAATGAAAAATGTTGAATAAAAAAGAAAACCCGTATTTTTATAAAGTTTCATATATTAAAGAACAAAAAAGTTCATGTATTTAGTAACAAAAGGTAAAACTAATGGAACTTAACCCTAGGATTACCGTCTTGGTCTGGCCAGACTAAATTTGTGTTTTGCAATTATTGCAATTTTTCAAATATAACAAAAAAAAAACAGGGGCGTCTATAAATGATGTGTGCTGAATCGAATGAAACTAATTTGGATTTGATTGGAGCAAGATAAGTGGGGTGAAATTCTATTTTTATGTAAACGTCTATGAAATTACCCTCTGGGACGGACCAAATTTTTTTTTTGCAATATTTTTCATATAGAACAATATATCATTGCATGTAAAATAAAATAATAAAATTATATAATAAATTCGTATACAGGGCTGTCCTTTAAATCGAAAAGGCAAACATTTTAAACGTCGTTTTTTAATAAGATTTCTGTGATAAATTAATTTTATATCAAATATTTTACAAATATTTCTCTATTAAACAGAATTTAATAACAAACATTATAAAAATTTGATTAAAAGTGTATTAAAAACAACTTCCAAATTCTTGTGTTTTCGATTTCCAGAACACCCCTGCTTATCTTAAATAATAATTTAATGAAAAATATATTTATTTACTTTTTATTTAATTGGGGTTTTTTTAGCTGTTCTAATTGGGGTCAGGCCTGACCAAGAGGAGACCTAAGTGGTAAAAAGTTACCTAGGGTTAAGAAGCTTTTGGTGTGAAAATTCCACATTCCATGTTTTTGATAATTATTAAATAAAGTGTATATACATTAGTGCTTTACAATGTCTTTTCAAAGGTGTACATTATTTTAATAACAATTCCATCAGGAATATATTTAGGGAAATCCATATGTTTTCAAATGCCTTCGATACAACAACGGTATCAAATATAATACTAAATTGAGAACCCTTAAAACTTCATATGATGTATGCTAATTTAATCACTTCCAAGGAAACTTCTTTATTTATATGAACTTTTTTACGTTCTTATATATTAGAAAACAAATGGATTTAAAGTATATTTTTAGAAAGAATTTTATGGAAAATATAGCTAAAAACACAATTTAAGCCTACAATCTAATTTTGTATAAATACCGCAATTATGTATTTCAATTTAAATAGTTTCCATAATATGAAGTATTTCCTTTTAAAAAATTAATAATTTTTACTTCTTTGCCCTTGTTATTAAAAATTTTAAGATTTTCCTCTTCAAAATAAGATTTTTTTTGGCCATATGAAGATTTTCCTTCCAAATCTGGCAACGCTGTGTCTGAGTATTTACAAATTTTTACTGCAGAAATTTTTGCAGTTACATTCAGCGTTGCCACGACCAAAAAAATTTTGTAACCAAAATGTAAAAATAAAGTAACCAAAAGCGAAAAAAGTAACCAAAATTATTTTGTATCAAAAGTAATATTTTATTAGCAAATTAAATTTAAAAATATGTCTAAAGAAGAAATTGTGTTTGTTTGTATCGGATCGGAAGGGCCTTTGACCTTATAGTTTATCTAGAAAAGTGTTTCAGTTAGCCATATGAAGCATGAAGAGTAGCAGATAATTACCATTTACACTAAATACTTAATCTACAGTTAATAGTCTGTTAAAGTTTAAGCTTCTAAAACAATAATTTTTAAGTAGATGAAAAAAGTATTGGTTTTAGATGCACAAATACCACACACAATTTAAAGGTCACAAAAGCGGATCGGGTAGTTCTTGTTCCAAAGCAAAAAATTGGTTATTTTTGTGTTGAAAAGAAGTAACCAAAATGGAAAAATGTACACAAGTACACATTGAGAAAAAATGTAACCAATTTTGGTTAAAAGTAACCAAAACGGCAACGCTGTAGCTCGTTTCTGTATTTCTCGCATCGTAAAATTTCTTACATGAAGTGTGAAACAAAAAATTCCATCGTTTCTCGATTTATGAGATAAAAGTGTTTCTGTATTTGAATGCGAAAACAGACACAACAAATTCTGTTTATACTGGAATATTTCCAGTACTAACGCCCGTTTTCACCACCTTTGATTAAAAAATAATCATAATTTTAACCGAAAGTTTGGCCAAATTGTATTACACAATATATGATTAACTCTTAACTGACATAATTTAACCAAAAAGTGTGTGTTAAATTTAACCGAAGAAAATTTGGCGGTTAGCACACTAATCGGAAAATAAAACAAATAAAATGGATAGAAATATGAACCAACATTTACATTCTTGTAATATTTTTTATTTTAAAAGTTCATATTGGAAAAAAAGAAATGTTCCTGACCACCGGAACCACTTCAAATTATCTGATGAAGAATTCAGACAGAGATATAGATTATCAAAGTCTGCAATACGTTTTATATGCAGTCTTGTTCACAACAATATAAAGTCTGCAACAGATAGGTAAGATATTTCGAAAAATATTTAAAATTATTAATTAAAATTGAATTTAGATATATGTAATGCCTTATCGCCAATACAAATGGTACTATTGACCTTAAGGTTTTACGCCACCGGTAGCTTTATGATGGTTATTGGGGATTATTGCGGCGTATCACAAATCAGGACACGAATTGTTATACAGCGTTGTTTTGGAGTCATGAAACGTCGTTTTCCCGTACTGTCCTTAGGATTGAGTTTCAAAGTTGCTAAAAATTTACTCCACTCCTACTAATTCATTTGAATTAGAAACAAATTGCAATTCATTTGAATTTAAAATTACATAATTGCAATTCATTTGAATTGACTCAAATTTCATTCAATTCATTTTGTGTGTTAAAAGAATTAATTCAAAATTTGCTAATTCAACGCATGAATGATTCGCGAATTAATTAAAAAAATTAATGATTCATTTACAGCTATGCTACATACATACATATTGATGTCTGAGACCACAATAAGTATTCTTTTTTTATAAAAGTCGGATGATAACAGTCATTATTTGATTTTTACTTTTTCCAGCCAGAATGAAAGTTATTTTTTGATTTTTTTTCCAACAAAAATAACAGTTATGTGCTGTTTTCAGAACACAAGTAATTAAACGTGTAGTAAAATTTATATTTACTCGAAAAAATAAAAATCCAAAAGAATTAGTATTTTCTGTCCCTGATTGATACAAATAAAATGAAATTCCGCATATTTTATAAACATACATAAATTTGTTTTTTATTTTTTCATATATTATATATTTCATACATACGTATGTATATTATTGATAAACTTAAAAAAATATTCAGTCATATTTAAGGCAGTTTCACACTTCAATACAAGTCTTAAGTATTTTGAGGAAAATTAAACCCTTACACGATAAGTTCTCATTGTTTTTTAAAAGTTTTCAAACAATAAGTAGATCAAGAAAGCATTTCCGTCAAAATATTTAAGACTTGCATTATAGTGTGAAACGGCCTTCAGTATTATTACAAAAATTGCGGTAGAATGAAAAAGTTACAAATAATTCAGTCTTATTCAGGTAAGTGATGAAAAACGATAGTTTTTAGCAGGTGTAATGAATTTCGGTCGGTTTTAAAATCTATTTCTGAAATAGTCTTAACCCCCATATTCATAAAAAATATTTTCGTTTTATAAGCCGGTTGCAGACTTTCCTAATAATGATTGAATGCGCTTATCTCTATCAGATACTTTGCTGCAATATTGGCCTCCTCCGGTTTTATAAAACTATTTTCTATCAATTGGTAGTGCTACTTTTGCCTTCCGCTTCATATTATCGTATTTATCTTTAAGGCTTTTAACCGATCTGATATTGTTGCACTGCGACCCAAATTGTGATGCGATTGTTTGCCAAACATCATTTTTTTGCTGCCAACTAACAGCGTTTGTGGTTTTATTCTCCACGATGCGTGAGTGTTGCTCAACCAGCGACATTAACACATCTTCCTCTTGGGATGTAAAGTTTGAAGACCTACAAAACGGTTTAATACTTGATATTCTTTTTTGCAATGAGATCTTACCTTTGTCGCTTTCCTTTGTTAACATCCAAACAAGAATCCTTATTTTCGCTGCAAAATATTTCATCGTCTGAGAACATGCTGAATACATAAAAAAAAAACAATTTTTAATTTACATTAATATATTTTACATGTACATTTATGTTTACCTTGATTTTTAAATTATTATATTTTTAAATTTTTATTTTATTTATTAAATTTTATTTAAATTAAAACACACACAAAATTTTGTTTACTTTTAAATATTTATTTTTTATGTAAACAAACCGATAGTATTGCCACATTTTTATCAAATTCTTTTGTTAAATAACCGAAAGATGGTGAAACGAAAATCGGTAACCGTTGATTAAAAAGTACCCGTTAGCCAAACCAGCAATTAGTTAATTTTTTTTTAACAAACATTTAATCATAGATCGTGAAAGCGGGCGTAAGTGTCAAATAAAAGCGAAACGTCAACAAAAGAAATAAATATAATAATAACAGGGCTGCCAGATTTGACGAGTTATCGTCATCTTGACGATTTTTTGTTCCGATATTAACAAAGTGACGTTTTGATGATTTTTTCTAAAAAAGTGACGAAAGCAAAAACAAAATCAAAAATATTTTATAATTTTGTTGTTATTTTCTATAGAAATTCATCTTGAATTTTTAAATTTCAAACACTTCTATTTTGTGGCGTTGAAAATTGAAAAAAAAAATAATATGAATGTCTGTAGAAAGCAACAACAAATTTATAAAATATTTTTGATTTTATTTTTGCTTTTAATGAAATTGTTGGCGTTGCGTTTTACACTATACGCCCCTTAGTCTTCGAAATAAGATAATTGTAAATATTTTTATATGTTTGTTTATTAGAAAAAAAGATATCTTTAGAAACAAGGCTGCTTAAATTTTTATATTTATCCCTATTGTGAAAATTGTCCTCGAAATTGTTTGTTTCTTCCCTAAAAAATGTATCGGCAAAAGCAAAATTTCGAGGGAAAGTAATGGACCGACTTGGCTTATTTTGAACATTTAATACTTCTTATATACATATACAAAATATGATTTATATTTGATATTCTTATCTTATATGTACACTTTTGTGCCAAAACCATTATTCCGGCAAGAAAGAAATTTGTTTGTCTCCCAGTAAAAACTTTTTCAAAATGGATAGCTTCTTTCACTCGTTATTAAGTAGCTTTCTTCCATAAGAACTTCGATAACTACTTTTTTCTGGATGTATTAAGATAAAAAAATGACTTACTTTTGAATTTGTTCTTTTTGGCACAACCCTTGTAAAATTCATTAGTTTTTCAGTAGAATTGTATGTAGTGCTTGTATGTGTTTCTGATTACTTAACATATTATTTTGTAGGCGAAGATTTTACTGGGTCTTTAACCCGTTTATTTATGAACCGATTTTTTTAATTTTAACTACAAGGTATTCTACTAAGTCTATTTCAGGTAAAAAAGAAAAAGATTATAGGAATAGGTAAATTAAAGATTTCTATCTCAATTATTAAATAATAATTATTAAATACCCATGAACTTTAACTATGTTTTTGTTTGATTATTTTTTAATAAAAGTCGAAACAAATTTGTTTAAAATTGATTTTAAATTGCACGATTTTTAAAACAAAAAAGACGATCTTTTTTATTTTTTTCTCAGGAAATTGACGATTTTGACACAAATTTATCTGGCAGCACTGATTAAAACCAAAACAAGAAAAGGCTAACAAAAATTTAAACTAACAAAATATAACAATTGTTTTTTGTTTATTTTCATCATATAAATTATGCATTTATCATTTATATTCCTTCTATTTTTTTATTTATTTAAAAAAAATAGTATATAAACATATTTTAAATTCAAAATATCTACATTTTGTTTTTCTCGCCACCAATTTCAAATGTGACTTATTTTGACAGTTCTTGAAAGAAACTTTTCGCAAAATATTGTTATAGAAACACTTTTTCTCGCATCCTTCCAATAATTGCTGGAAAATTATTTAAATGACAGATAATTCTCGCAAAAAAAGATACAGAAACACTTGTGTGAGAAAAAACATTTTTTGTTTCATTTCACACTATTTTTGTTGCAATTCACACGTTTCATGCGAAGAGTTTTACGATGTGAGATATACAGAAACGGGCTACAGATTTCAAAAACCTTGCTAATGTTTGGTAGTAAGCTAATTGCAAGTTTTTTTTCATTATTTATTTATTGAATCTTCATATATTAAATATGAACTAACAATAATTAATCAAATCTTATCCTACTACTTTATTTTATGTCCTGCCAGTGCATCGCGGTTTCTGTTCGCATATATACATAGGTGTTTATCGCTCATCTAATTAGGTAAGTGCTGCAGAGTCTCTTCTTCTTAAGCGAGTGTGGCCGCTATCATGTAAAATATTTCGAGCTAGTGGGTTCGGATGCAATTCGAGCCTTTTTAAGTATTGTACTGCATATTTCGTAATCATAGTTTTAACTAATGGAACATTGAGATCCTTGTGAATATTTGAGTTTTTAACATACCAAGGGGCAGCTGTGATTGTTCGAAGAAGTTTATTTTGGCGCCTTTGAATTTTTTCGATATTAGAAACCTGAAAACTGAATACCAAAGCACCAGATTGGCTTTAAGATGAATTGTAGAGTAGAAGTTTGCAGTCAAGACTAAGGACAGAGTTTCTTCCAATAAACCAATGAATTTGGATGGCTTTTAGTTTCATTTTGCCTCTATATGGCATTTCCACGTTAATCGGCGATCTAAATGTATACCGAGATATTTGACATGTGAATTTTGAGGTATTATTTGATTATTGATTTTAATAGGGGGGCATGATTCCCGACGCAAGGTGAATGTTATATGTACGCATTTTTGTTCATTGACCTTTATTCTCCATTGTTTTAACCATATTTCAAGTTGAAATATATGATCCTGTAGGTAACGTGATGCTTCATGACGGTTTTCGTGCACGCTTAGAAAGGCTGTGTCGTCCGCAAATGTTAAAGTTTGTGTGTAATTGTTTGTTGGCATGTCCGAAGTATAAATTAAGTATAATATTGGGCCCAGAATACTGCCTTGTGGGACTCCAGCCCCAATTGGCTGAGGTGAACTTAAGAACTTTCCTTCTTTAATAATAAATTGACGACCGACTAAATAGCTTTCTAACAGCTTATGAGTGTTTGCTGGTAAATTTTGCTTCAATTTATGTAACAAGCCTTCATGCCAGACTTTATCAAAAGCTTGAGAAACATCGATGAAGGGAGCGGAGCAATATTTTCCTTCATCAAGGGCTTTTCTTATGCCGTTTACTATCCGATGGGTTTGTTCAATTGTGCTATGGTCTTCTGAAACCGAATTGATGGTTGGGTATACACCCATTGTCATTTAAAATTGGGATCAATTTTGACGATAAGAGTTTCTCAAATAGCTTTGATATTTTAGATAATAAGCTGATAGGCCTAAATGACTCAACTTTTGTGTGATCTTTACCTGGCTTAGGTATCATGGTAACTAAGGAGACCTTCCATTCTTGAGGGTAGTATTCAAGGCGTAAAATAGCATTAAAAATATAAAGAATAATTTTCTTTGCTATGCGAGGGAGCTCCAAAAGCATTTGGTAACTGATCTTATCAATACCAGGTGCCTTCTTGGTGTTTAATTCACAAATAGCCTTTTCTATTTCTCTAATCTCAAATCTTAGGGGGATAGCTGCTCTAACATTAACAGGCGGTAACTCATCCGCTATATCGTCAGATATATTTGGGTTAAATACGTTTTTCAAATGATTTACAAACATGTTTCCTTTTTCAATATCACTTCTTGCCAAACTTCCATTTAGGTTTCTTAATGGTGGGTTCGATATAACTAACCTTTTGAGATTTCTAGCTGCACGCCATAATGAGAAGCCTGATTGTGGAGTTGCATCCAGGTCCTTGAGATATTTTTCCACGGAAGCCGTTTTCTGAGACTGCAGTAATTTTCTTATCCTTTTTGTACACTCTTTTAATAACTTCTTAATTTGAGGGGATCTGTGCAATTGCCACTCTCTTCGAACTCTCCTTTTTTCATTTAAGAGGCGCTCGACATCTGTAGAATATATTTTATTATTATTGGTTTTTTTGAGGGTTTTGCTGGAATGTTGAACAGCTAGTTTAAGATAACTGTCAAAATTGACAATTTTGAGATCCACATTCTCCGGTGTGCTAAGCGGAATATTTTCTGTACAATGGGTACTGAGATATTTTTTATATTTTAACCAATTTATTTGTGTAGCTGACGTCGCTATGTTACCAGAGGGAGATACAATTCTATTGGTGTTTGTTATAGTAACAATTATAGGTGTGTGATCAGAAAATAAATCTAACGAAGCTTCAACGTGAATCGTTTCTATGGGGATGCTTTTAACCACGCTAAAATCCATGACATCTGGAATTTTGCGGATCAGCAGGCCAATATGTTGGTTGTCTGCTTGCGACAACATTTAAATTCATTTTAGAGATTGTATTAAATAAACACGACCTTTTTGTGTTATTAGTCGTGACCCCCAGAAGGTATGTTTAGCGTTATAATCGACAGCAGCCAGAAAACAGGGCCCCAATGACTTATAATATGTGCGTTCGCGCGTTTACTTTTCCAGTAAAATCCAGTAGGTGAGTAATATGAAAATTTTACAAATTTATGTGTACGCGAACGCATTTCAGTAAAATCCAGTACAAATTTTGAGGTAAACGAACGCTGATAATATTGGCTTTCTGATATTGCAAATCTAGGTGGTGAGTATAAGGATGAAATTAATATGTTTCGATTTAGCTCTTCAACACAGATGTTCGTTGCTTGGAGATAATCTTCACGATGATCACACATTAGGTAGTGTTTGATTCGATTTTTAATTAAAATGGCAGAACCTCAACAAGCTCTATCTCGAGGGTCCTTAGTATCATATAGTGTATAACCATTGATTTAGTTTCAGAAACCATCACGACATCAATTTGTTTATTTTTAAGAAAGTATTCTAATTCATTTTTATGTTGGCGGATGCCGTTTGCGTTCCAAAAACAAATTTTTAAACAGTTCATGGCTTGTTAAGTACAGCTTGCAATAACATCGATTGCATTCTAAGAATTTCCTGCATCATATTACCCATTGTGTTTGTAAAATTATTTACTGTTTGCACTAATGTTTCCATGGTTGTTTCTAGACGACTTAAATTAGAAACTGGAGTTTCTTCATTAATTGGCGATGCACCTTGCATTGGCACATGATTTGACTTCAGGACGTTAGCATAAGAGGTTCTGTTATTACTAGGCTCCGGAGCCTGAATGTCATTAGTGTTTAACTGGTTTTGCTTGAGTTTTGCTCCCTTAGATATATCGGGGGTGGCTTAGAAGATTTTATGACGTTTGGTGCTTCAGAGGATTCATCCTCCAGAATTGCAAAACGATTTTGAGAATTTATTTTATCAAAAGATGGTACTTTTGAGGCCGAAGCAACTGCTGCAGAGGTAGGGCTACGACCCGCTTTAAGCACTGCTATATATCTATCAATGCCAACTTTTGCTGGAGGCTTTTGAGAAATTTTTACTTGAGTTACTGAGTTTCCCCAGCGGCTGTTTTATTAAAGTAGTTTTTGGCACTGCGGCAACACTTGCAGTTAATAGATTTGTTATTGTATTACTATCGACCGTATTTGTAATTGCACGTAAGTTTCTAGGATTACATACTTGTGTCTTTATCTTTTTTAGGCAGCACAACATTTTTTGCTGGAAATACGAGTTGTTAAGCATATTGTTAAATAGTGTACATTATGCGAGTATTAATTCGTCTGGAATGTTTCTTAGAATAATATTGGGAATGTTGTCAATTCCCGAGGATAGTTTTTTTCTTAGGTTTTTAAAAATGAAAAAATTATATCTTTTGTTAAAAAACATTTTCCGAGAGTGACTCATCAATTTCATTTACCTTTTTTTCTGTACTAAACGTAGTAATTGTAGATTGATTCTATTCATACACAGTTTTATATTCCAAAAATCTGGTGAAACAATTATCAACTTCAACGTGCGTTATATTTTCATCAGTCATCAGTCTCCTTGAAGGAGTGAACAGATTCTAGGAAGGCTCCCATTACATTCAATATTTGATTTTTATCTCTTACAATAAAGTTGTTGTTTTATTTTTCTATTTCAAGAGAGCTAATACCAGCATTTCTAAACAAGGATTCTTCATCATGACTTATTTTCAAAATATTTATATCTAATGACTGATTTGTTCTGAATTGTTTTTTTAACTTCGTAAACATATATGAAGAATTTTTTTTATCAATATTTTTAAGTTTTTCTGTAAAGTGATTATTTACTGATAAAACAAAATTATCATTTATCATTTTCTTTATTAACTTAAGTTTAGTTTTGAGTAGCTTTTTTTTGGGGGTGAGTGGATATTTTCTAATCTATTGCGTTTTTTGATAGTAGTCAGAATTTTACTTTTCTCTGACTGTAATTTTTTTATGATTGGGTTAACAAATTTCTCAACTGTATCATCACTTTTAAATTTTGGCACCGACTTTTCTACAGCGCTTAGAATATATTTATTCATCTCAAATAAATAGAAATCAATTTCGGAATTCGTTAGATTTCTGTTGTTCGGTATCGTTTCATTATTTTTAAGCACATTAGTAATATTACTCCTAAACTTTTTCCAATTCGTTTTCTCATAGTTAAGTTGATACTCATAATGTTCCTTGAAAAATGCAAAAGGATGGTCATTTTCATCATTTAAAAGTAAAATATTTAACGCGTTGTGGTCACTGTCATAATCAAGAGTTTTGAGGCAGTTTAATGTATTATTTTCCCTATGTATTAATAAATGAGAGTCCGCTAAACACAAATCTAAAAAAGAACCACATCTAGGATAAGACGGTTTTGTAGAGGCATATAAAGTGCATCTAAAATTTATTTCATTATTTTGTAACCATTTCCTAAGGATATTACCCTTAACGTTATTTGAAACATTGGCCCAATCTGTGTGTTTACAGTTCAAATCTCCTGATGATATATAAAAATTATCAGGGTTCTCTAAATTTAAGGACTGAAAGATTTGGTTAAGTTTTGTGCTCAAAAAACTATTGTTGTTGCCCGATGAGTAATAAACTGATATTATAAACAGGGTTTTATTTGACAAAAGCGGTATTTTGACTATGCATGTTTCCAAACATTTAAAGGCGTTTATAATGTTATTTGTAAAAGTTTTGTATCTGATTTCATTTTTTTTATTAAAATTGAAGTTCCACCTTCTCTAAGGGAGTCGGTTCTGTCCTTACGTACTATTTGGTAGCCTTTAAATTTAACTTTGTGTCTGGCGTTTAGCTTTGTTTTGTTTAACAGAACTATGTCCGGTTTATACACATTTATGAAATTATTTAAATAATATCTCGTACTTAATTTTATTAAGGAGTTAACGTTAATTTCGATTATATTAAGGTTTTTTACAATTGTTTCCTCCATATTGATAGCTTACGTTTCTAGTATCTAATAGTATCTATTCTAGATGTTTGAAATTGTAGTTTTTTGTCTAAATTTATGATCTGTTTAGATAAGTTTTGCAATGAATTGTTCAGCTCTTGTAAAGTTTGTTAAATTGTTTTAATAGAGGTATTTCCCATTGGCGTGTTTTTGTTTTTTAAAACCTGAGCAAAGCTCATATTTGGATCTATAATTAATGATTTATTTGTTGACCTATTTTGTGATAGCCTTTGTTTTTTGTCACGAAGTCTTTGTTGTAATTCTTTGTATTTCTCGCACCCTTTGCATGATGCCGGGTGCCCGTATTTATTGCACAGTACACAAATAGTTTTTCCCTTTCATTTTCAGGGACCTTTGTTGAGGACATTCACCAATTTTATGTTCTTTATTGCATTTGACAAACCTAGGAGGCAAAAAACAATTTGATGCACTATGTAAAAAGCTTTGACATCTTCTGTATTGAGGAATTTCAGATTTTCTTAATGGCTCCCAACGGATACAACGGTAAAACAATGCCTTTATTGCTTTAAGCTCATAAACTTTACTTTCACCACTTATATGTACAAGATAAATTGGCAGATCATAAACATTAGTATTGTTTTTTTTTGTCTTAAATTGGCTGACTTTTAGAACATTTAAATTTTCGTTATTAAATTTACGAAATTTATCCTGAATTACAGTAGGGTTAATATTAGCACTGAGGTCTTTTAAAAGATAGGTCTTTGTTTTCATAGATTTCTAAATAAGCTTTAAACTCTAGTATAATCATCCATTGATGACACAAGTAATGATGTTTTTTTATTACTGATTTTTTTTATTTTGAACTCTTTAATATTCAAACCATCTTTAATGAAATCTTTTAGCTCGTTAGGTTCCACATTAAAAATATTGAGAGGTGGTATTTTCATATTTTTTTTGCTGGTTGATATTGTTTGTTGTTTCTTCATTAGTTAGATTTGTCTCTACATTTGGAGAAGAGACTTGTGATGTTGTTGCTTTAGATGTTGTTGGTTTATCATGCTCTCTTACATGTTTTTCAAATCTTTTAAAGTACTCTTGGTTGCATTGAGTATTATTATCAAGAATTGCTGAGTAGTTGCCTTTAAGCTGTTTGCTCACTGATTCACTCTGCATTTCGCTTTTTCTTTTTCTATCGTTTTCTGTTATGTCATTTATTTTTTTTAGTGAATTTTTTATATGGATTTTGTCATTATTATTTTTTAATAAATTGTTTTTATTGTTTTTCTCATTATTTAGTTCTGAGTTCATTGCGCTCACTCATTTTTTTTTTTTTTTGCTTTATAAGAGTCTGTTTCTCTAGGTTTTTTATTTTTTTTCTCTTTTCCTTCAATAAGAATCAAAGAGAACTTATGAAAACAACAACGCACTGAAAAAGTACGTTAAACAATTAATACACATCGAATAAACTCGAAAAATAACTAGTCTCCGCTTTACGTCCGTCTATACTGACAGTCACGATCAGACTCCTCATTCGCTAATTATTATAGACGATTCATTCAAAACTTTGCTGTAATAACAGCCCCACTAAACCAACTTACAAGAAAGAAAGTAAATTTTGTTTGGGAAATGTCAAAATGCTTTTGATAATTTAAAATTATGTTTGAAGTCTTGCAATGTCCTGACTTTTCCAGGAAATTTATAATAACTGTAGATGCTTCCAAAATGAGATGTGGTGCAGTCCTAAGCCAAAATTTTTATGGCAATGACTTACCAATCTATTTTGCTTCAAAATCGTTCAACAAAGCTGAACAGAAAAAATCCACGATTAAACAGGAGCTTTTGGCAATACACTTTGCTATAACTCAATTTAGGCCGTATTTTTACGGGACAGAATTTACTGTTAGATCCGATCATAGACCACTCGTATACTTATTCAACATTAAAACATCAAAATTAACCAGGATTCGTTTTGAGCTGTCAGAATACAATTTCATAATAAAATACATTAAGGGCAAGGACAATGTTGCCGCTGATGCATTGTCGCGAATCTCAATTGAGGAATTGAAAAACGAAAGTGTGGAAGTTTCGAAAACCTGAGACTAGCCCTTTTGTCAACGGCTATTTCAGCTGATTACCTCCAGAGATAAAACCAGAATCAACTACAGTATGAATACCTATATACAAGTTTTCTCACGAATTTGGCAAAAAAAAAATACCTAAAATAAGATCTGAATTTTTTTACAAAAATAACAATTTAATCAGAATGCGCATTAATATACTACATATGAATTTAGACGATATGCTTTTGAGGCTTGAGAAAGAAGCCGTCAGTCAGAAAACTTTTAAAATAAATGGCCGACAGACGATTTAATCTTTAAAATTTGTAATATGCAGAAATTGAAAGACCATGGCATGCAAATATTACAATTAGAGTGGGTTTTTAACATTGAGATTAATCTTAGGAGGGAACTATAATTAATTAATCTGAGAATAAATCTAATTGAGTCCTAATTTAGTTTATTGTTTTTAAGTGGTAGCTTAAGCCTCGGAATATTGCCGTACTGAATAACAGAAATGGCAACACCATTTTTGCAAATGTCAACTTTATATCATTGCACTTTGTATTTTATGTAGAAGAAGAAGAAAAAATTCTATCAAAACAGAAAATTTAAGCGCGAAAGTGAAAATTGCCTTCCAAAAGTGAAAAATTGTTAAAATTAATACTTTAAAAAAATCATTACAATGTTTAGTGCATAAACCAAAAGGTCAGCAAATTTCACATCAGAAGAAGTACAGTACTTAGTTAAATTAGTTAACCAAAAAAAAGTACAATTGAATGCAAAAAACCCGAACGGACCAACGTGGCAGAAAAAGTTTGTTGTTGGATGGAAATCCAAGACGATTTTAACGTGGAATTTATGCCCCTATTGTGGTTCTCCACTAAACTCAGTTTGGTCGTGTTGGAGTCAACCCAATTTATGCACAACCAAACTCATTTTAGGTATTGTGATACCCAACTGTTTTTAGTTGAGTTTGCTATAAAGTTGCCAACTTCAAATATCGATTTGCCAACTTTAAATATAACGTTTGACAAGTGAACATTTTATAAAATTAAATAATTTTTTAAACTAAAAGTATTTTTAATTGTTGTGTTGAATAGAAAGTATTTATAATTGATATTAATGTCGATTTCTTTTATGATGATGAAAAGGAAAACTCTTGTATAGATGCGCTACGTACAATAAGACAAATTCGTGATGATTCCAACCCTCTTGAACTTCCCAGTGCCAAGTAAGAACTTCTAATAAGTAAAAAAACTTTCTTGTGCCTTTTTTTTTATTATTTATGTATTGAATCTTTATATATTAAATATGAACTAACAATAATTAATCAAATCTTATCCTAATTCTTTATTTTATGTCCTGCCAGTGCAAGACAAAAATTTTCTTCATCACGGGTTCTGTATCACATTTATATATGTGTTTATCGCTCATCTTAATGGGTAAGAGCTGCAGTATCTCTTCTCCTTAAGCGAGTGTGGCCGCTATCATTTAAAATATTTCGAGCTAGTGGATTTGGGTGCAACTCTAGCCTTTTTAAATATTTTACCGCATACTTCGTAATAATAGTCCTTACCAGTGGCACATTGAGATCCTTGTGGATATTTGAGTTTTTAACATACCAAGGGGCAGCTGTCATTATTCGAAGAAGTTTATTTTGGCGCCTTTGAATTTTTTCGATATTTGAGGCCGAGGCAGTGCCCCATAGTTGAATACCGTTGCACCATATTGGCTTTCAAATAGAGTTGTAAAGTAGTAGTTTGCAATCGAGACTAAGAACAGAATTTCTTCCAATAAGCCAGTTAATTTGAATTGCTTTTAGTTTCATTTGGGTTAATTTCGCTTCTATATGGTATTTCCATGTTAAACGCCGATGTAGATGAATACCGAGATATTTGACATGCGATTGTTGAGGCACTAGTTGATTATTGATTTTAATAGGGGGGGCATGTTTCCCGACGCAAGGTGAATGTAATATGTACGCATTTTTGCTCATTGACCTTATTCTCCATTGTTTTAACCACAGTTCTAACTAGTTGAAATGTATGATCCTGCAGGTATCGAGATGCTTCACGACTGTTCTCGTGTACGCTTAGGAAAGCTGTATCATCAGCAAAAGTTGAGGTTAGGGTGTAATTGTTTGTTGGCATGTCCGAGGTATATATAAGGTAAAAAAAAGTGGGCCCAGGATACCTCCCTGCGGGACTCCAGCTTCAATCGTCTGAGGAGAACTTAAAAAATCACCTTCTTTCATAATAAATTTTCGACCGACCAAGTAGCTTTCTAACAGCTTGTGTGTGTTAACCGGTAGGTTTAGCTTCAATTTGTGTAACAATCCTACATGCCAGACTTTATCAAAAGCTTGAGAGACATCGATGAAGAGTGCTGAGCAATATTTCTTTTCTTCAAAGGCTTTTCTTATGGCGTTTACTATCCGATGGGTTTGTTCGATTGTGCTATGTTCTCTTCTGAAACCGAATTGATGGTTAGGTATACACCCATTGTCATTTAAAATCGAGGTTAATTTTGACGCTAAGAGCTTCTCAAACAGCTTTGATATATAAGATAATAAGCTGATAGGCCTATATGACTCAACTTTGGTGTGATCTTTTCCTGGCTTTGGTATCATCGTAACTAAGGAGACCTTCCATTCTTGAGGGTATTCAAGGCGTAAAATAGCATTAAAAACTAAAAGAATAATTTTCTTTGCTATGCTGGGTAGCTCCAGAAGCATTTTGTTGCTGATCTTATCAAAACCAGTCGTGGCAGTCGTGATCGAGTAATTTCTCGATTCGAAAGCAATTTAATATCTTATTATTACAGTCAATACTGAACGAATTGGAATTATTTTTTCAGTGTTGTAAAGCATTAATTTGAGTCTCACAATACTGAAAAAATAATTTTGATTCGTTCTGTATCGACTGAGATAAAATTGCTTTCGAATCGAGAAATTACTCGATCACGACTGCCAGAATTAGGCCCCAGGAGCCTTCTTGGGGTTTAAATCACAAACAGCTTTTTTGATTTCTCTTATCTCAAATCTTAGGGGAACAGCTGCTCTAGCAACAACAGGTGGTAACTCGGCCGCAATATCGTGAGATATGTTTGGGGTAAATACGTTTTTTAAATGATTAACAAACAGATTTCCTTTTTCAACATCATTTCTTGCCCAACTACCATTCAAGTCTCTTAATGGTGGTTTAGAGACAACTGGCCTTTTGAGATTTCTAGCTGCACGCCATAATGAATAGTCTGATTGTGGGGTTGCATCAAGTTCTTTAAGATATTTTTTCACAGAAGCCGTTTTCTGAGTCTGCAGTAACTTTCTAAGCTTTTTTCTACACTCTTTTAGTAAGTTCTTAAGTAACGGGGATCTGTGCAATTGCCACTCTCTTCGAGCCCTCCTTTTTTCAGACAAGAGACGCTCGCATCTGTGGAATATATTTTAATATTTTTTGTTTTTTTGGGGGCAATACTGGAATGTTGAACAGCTAGTTTCAGAAAACTGTCAAAATTGGCAATAGAGCGATCTACATACTCCGGTGTACTAAGCGGCATATTTTCTGTGCAATGGGTGCTGAGGTATTTTCTATATTTCAACCAGTTAATTTGCGTAGCTATCGTCGCTAAGTGACCAGTCGGAAATACCATTCTATTGGGGTTCATTATAGTAACAATTGTAGGTGTGTGGTCGGAAGATAATTCTAAGGAAGCTTCAACATGAATCGTTTCTATGGGGATGTTTTTAACCACGCCGAAATCGATAACATCTGGAATTTTTTGATGATCAGTAGGCCAATATGTTGGTTGTCCGCTCGCTACTACATTTAAATCCATTTTATAAATTGTGTTAAATAAAACACGACCCTTTGGTGTTATAAGTCGTGACCCCCAGAAGTTATGTTTAGCGTTATAATCGCCAGAATACAGGGTCCTAATGATTTAAAATATTTACAGTATTGGCTTACTGATATTGAAAATCTAGGCGGGGAGTATAACGATGAAATTACTAGGTTTATATTTAATTCCTCAACGCAAATGTACGTTGCTTGGAGATAATCTTTACGGTGATCAAACATTAGGTAGTGTTTGACTCAGGTTTTAATTAAAATGGCTGAACCTCCACAAGCTCTATCTCGAGGGTCCTTGGTATCATATAGTATATAACCATTGATTTTAAACGTATTTCTTGAGGTCAAATGAGTTTCAGAAACCATCATGACGTCAATTTGTTTATTTTTAAGAATGTATTCTAATTCATTTTTATGTTGGCGGATGCCGTTTGCGCTCCGAAAACAAATTTTTAAACAGTTCATGGCTTGTTAAGAACAGCTTGCAATAACAGCGATTGCATTATTAGAATTTCCTGTAACATATTACCCATTGTGTTTGTAAAATTATTTACTGTTTGCACTAATGTTTCCATGGTTTTCTCTAGATGACTTAAATTAGAAACTGGAGTTTCATCATTACTTGGCGAAGCGCCTTGCATTGGCACATGGTTTGATTTAAGGACGTTAGCATACGAGGTTCTGTTATTACTAGGCTTCGGAGCCTGAATGTTATTTGTGTTTACTTGATAGAAACACTTATGTAAAAATATGAAAAAACTCAAAATAGTGCATATGCAAACAATTGGTTTTTCAATCGTCTTGAGTTAGAAATAATTTTTTGTTATACATGTCCCACTTGCAGCCCAATAAGCAACCCAAACTACCTTCAAGGAAAAGACATTTAAATTGAAATTTTTTTTAAAAAAAACAAAATGTTTTCGAAAGATTGAAGAAGATGCTATCTAATTTTTTCGGTACAAATTTTGCTAGCACCAATAGATAAGTTACGTGGATGAGAAAGAACACAAGTTTGGCCGAAATGTCAAATGTTGCACCCTCTAACTCAGAAACTTTTTCACCGATCTTGTTGAAAATTTGTGTCTAAGTTACTATCCAATAGGACTAACCTTGGTGCAAATTTTTACCAGATCAGAAGATATCGATTTCAAAAGTTGCGTCATTTGTCATGAAATCCCCCATATATGTATTATTTTTTTAGTTTTGTACTTATTTTTTGCCAAAGCTTTAATATATATATATATATTCGAATAAAATTTATTGTTTATAACTTTTGTTTTTTCTTATATTTTAATGACAATAATGCGTAGGGATTATTGTAGGGGAAAATGTTTCCAACGTGTAGGTAAAAATCGGATTTTTTTTAGCATGTGTAGGTATTTTTTCTAAAAATCCACTGGCAACACTGAGTACAGCTTGCAATAACATCGATTGCATTATAAGAATTTCCTGAAACATATTACCCATTGTGTTTGTAAAATTATTTACTGTTTGCACTAATGTTTCCATGGTTTTCTCTAGACGACTTAAATTAGAAACTGGAGTTTCATCATTACTTGGCGAAGCGCCTTGCATTGGCACATGGTTTGGTTCTGTTATTACTAGGCTGCGGAGTCTGAATGCCATTAGTGTTTACTTGATTTGGTACCTGCATTTGTGGGGGATTAGTTTTCGGTGCAGCCGACTGCTTGACGATAGTATATAAGTAAGTATTTTGTAAAAATAAAATACGTTTTGTTCGAGTACTTGACTACGACTGAAGAATTTCTTTATTCATTCCATATTAAAAAGAACAATTATGCTTATTCTAGCAAAAATAATTTCATGATAATAAAGTAATAAAATAATACAATTGCAAGCTACTGACATATTGTCAGCAGTTTTGATAATTAATAATTAAGTTTAAACTGAACCAAGCAAAATGAACTTTAAATAGGTAACATGTGCCACAACGAAAATTAAAGGTAAGTAGAATAAATTAACCCAACAAAGAACGAAATGGTTATTTCGTTAACTCTTCCCCTCTTAAATTCCAACGTCCTCGTTGGATGGGTAAGTATCAATGCTAGCACTAACTTCAGGAGATTTCCCATCATTTGGTTTAACTGAGACTTCATACGCCTTTCTTTTCCTTATCCATTTCTTCAGTAATAACAATAACAATACCACGCCGAAGACACTGGGGATTAAGACGCTTGTCGTGAGTGTGGTTCTATAATTGCTAACTTATTGCTGAATCTCCGCAGCATTATTTATATGGAGATCTTTTAACATTTCCAAAGAGAGAATCTCTTCGTACTTAGCTATGGAATTGGTGGTTTTCAATATAGCTGGTAATGGCTGTAATAAAGTTATCTCATTGTTATAGTAAGTTCGGTTCTTTATCTGAACCGTGGCATTGTGGTATTTTATAAGATAAGTTCCATTTAACCAGAGATTTTTTATGTCGACTTCTATAGAGCCGTTATAGCCATTCAGCATTATTAGGCCAGGAGAAAGCTCAGTTATTGTAGCTATGTGTTGATCATTTGAAGTTGGACATGTTGAAGATATGCCGGATAATAAATTTGGTAGACATTTAGATGAAGTGACATTTACCAGATTTTCATTTCCGCAAACGCTAATATCAAAAATCATTTTGCATGGTTTTTTAATTTCAATTACAGAATTATTACACATTATAAAATTCTCATTATTTAATTTAATTGTTTTTTCGTTTTGTTTTACAGGTTTTATAAACAATTTTCTACAAGTTTCTTTTTCAGTTCTAGGCAAATTTACGACATAAATTAGCGTCGTTTGATTCATACTAATTTTTATTTCTCCGAATTCTAAAGCCTCAATCAGATTTGAATAAGGGAAATTCTGATCTTCAAAAAGCTTCCTAGTTACGTTCAATTCGTAACCAGAAAATATGAAGGAATTAATTATCCCTGATTTCGCCCACTGAACTGAATAGTTAATATTAGCCAATTCCTCTTTTATTATTTTCGACTTTCTTTCGACATTTTTAATAATCTCCGTTTTCAGTGCGTCGCTTGAACCTATGTTATTCAATATTGTATTAGTCATTCTAGTTATCTCCTTGACCCTCAGTTCCAAGGCCCTATTTATAACAATTTGCCTATGATTGTTCTCGAGCAGACCGTTGACCCTGTCCGATATCATCTGGAAATCTTCGTGGTCGGGTGTTCCCGCAATCCATTTCCAGGCCGTCCCTAGAATCTCAATCGATCTTGTTTTCCGTATAGGCCTAAGCTCCCTGAGCATTTTATATAGGGTATCCACTTCATAAACAAGGAACTGGTAGTTATTGTCCCTCTTGGTTATGTCACGCATTATTGTCTCGTATATCTGGTCCAATAAGGTCTCGTACTGTTCCAAGTCTATAATATGGATCAATTTGAAGTTTCCTGTCTTGAGTTTCGCTGTACCAGTCTTTATTGTCACAATCCTGGAATTCGTATAATCAAGTATCTGGGTCTCCGTCTTCGCGAGAGCGAAAAATGTCCTGAAATGAAAGCATCATTTTCGTATAAGATTCTTGTGAACTATTTTCTTAGAAACAGTCAAAACTTTCTGTACTTTGTCCTCCTGCACTATTTCCCTCCTGTACCGTGGTGTCAGTTTGTTCCCTAATCGTTTGTTTCCTCTAACAAAAATTTCTTCACCTTCCTTGTACGTTTTTCCGTCGTGCCTATCCCTGTTGTGGAATTCTAAATCCCTTTCTTGTTTTTCCGTTAACTTCCGTATTGTCTGTTTTCGTTCCAGTTCAGTTCCGCTGATTCTCCCAAAAAAAACTTCAATAGGTTTTCTATTGGTTGTCGAATGAATTGAGTGATTATACCTGTTTAACAAACTATCTAATAGGTCTTCAAAAGAATCATGTAATTTCTCCGCATTAATGCATCTTAAAATTTCAGTCAATGTTGAATGAAATCTTTCAACCTGACCATTTACGGTACTCGAGTATGGAGGCGTCGTATAGACTTTAATTCCCATTTGATCCTTTAACATGAATAAAATAGAAGAAGAGTTTAGAGATTTCTCATTGTCAATTACAATGTTTTCGGGAACTCCGAAAGAAGTAAGTAATTCCCGTAAGGGAGTTTTAATATCCTCAGCTGATCTAGACTTTACTATTCTCACTTGAGCGTACTTAGAGAATTTGTCTACAGCAGTCAGTATTATTCTGTTATTCGTATGATAGATATCCATGTGGACAAATTGTCCTGGGTACTGCGGAATGGGAGTATTCTTCAGAATTATCTTGTTTGGATGGCGCTCATATTTATTTTCAATGCATATCCGGCATTGCTTGACGATTCTCACTTTTTTAGCCTGCATCTGGGGAAAATAATATTTTCGCAATAGTTGTATCTTGTTTTCCTTGGCATTTCTGTGAGCCCTTTTATGCTCATTAATGATCTCAGTATCCTGCTCCGTGTCGGACGTCAGGTCCCTTACCATTATTCTAGTACACCTAGCTCTATATTGGCTAAAATTAGCGGGATAGATTTCTTGAATTTTTCCTAAAATTTTGTCCTCGGTTTTAATGCCATTCGTTATTGGATTCAAGTATTTTCCTAATATCTTCGTTAGCTTTCCCAACTCAAAATCATTCTCTACTATCGTGTGTCTTTTATACCCTGGGAATATGGTCTCGCATTTATATGAAGGCGTTTTACCAGTTGAAATTATCAACTGATTCTTGAAAACGTTAATTGGAACATCCGTGAACGGAATAAGATTCTGAGGTGAAGTTTCAGCACTGTGTTGAGTAGCCGTTATTGAGTTTAACTCAGAAGTCTGTGGTGGTCTCGATAAGGCATCCGCCACCACGTTCGTGCTACCCGGTTTGTATTTCAACTCATAATCGTATTCCTCCAAAATGGCCTTCCATCTTTTGAGTTTACTGTTATTATTCTTATTACTTAATGCGTATGTCAATGGTTGGTGATCGTATAAATAACTCCTCAAGGCCCTAAGAGCCCATACTATCGCGAGCATTTCCCTCTCATTCGTGGCATAATGCTCTTCGGCCTTATTCAATGTTCTTGATATGAACATAATTGGCCTGCCCTCCTGTTCCAATACCGCACCCAGTGCATAATTCGATGCGTCAGTAGTCAATTGGAACTCTTTTGCCGGATTTGGAAATGCCAGAATGACATCGCTTGATGTAAGTGAATTTTTTATCTTCCCAAATGCTTCTAAAGCATTTTTGTCCAATGTTATACGAATCTTTGATGACATTGTCTTGGACATACGTCCCTCTTCCCCCCTTAAAAGGATTGTAAGAGTTTTTGCCGTTTTAGCATAGTCCCTTATAAAACGTCTATAGAATCCTGACATTCCCAGAAACGATCTAAGCTCCTTTATTGTATTCGGAGGTTTCAGATTCCTGATTGCCTCAACCTTAGTTGGGTTCGCCCTTATACACTCAGTGGAGATAATGAATCCCAAATATTCCACTTCCTTTTTTAAAAATTCACATTTGTCCAGTTGGACTTTCATGTTAGCATTCTGCAAGGTATTAAAGATAGTTTCAATATTCTCAAGATGAGATCTCTCATCACGACCGAAAATTATAATATCGTCTATATAGACGTAGCAAATTTTCCCTATGTGTTCCCTAAGGATATCATCCAACGCTCGTTGGAATATGGCCGGCGCATTTTTCAGCCCGAAAGGTAATCTTGTGAATTCATATTTTCCATTATTAATGGAAAATGCTGTTTTCTCAATGTCCTTGTCTCTTAACCCATTTAAGCCCAAACAAAAACTACCGGACAAAAAATAAAATATTGTTTATTTTATTATTTAATTCATTACATGTAAACAAAAAACAAAATTTTTTTTTTTTTTTTTGAATTAAAGAGGTGTACCTAGTGTTGCCATCCGTCCTCTTTTCCCCGGACACCGTCCTCTTTTTTTGGGTATCCGCGGCAGTCCTACTTCTTTTTCATCAAGTGTCCGGGGTTGTCCGGCTTTTTACACCTTCATTGAAAATTTGTTCCTGCATTTAAACTTTAAATCACAGTTCACAAAATTCATTAAAAAAAAAGATTTAGGTGCTCGGGTTTTTTTTATGATAGGTATGATTTAATTTTTGGGGACGTAACGTGACAAAAAGAGTACTTTTCTTTGAATGTGCCCAAAATGGAGCTCCCCAAAAATGCAACAAACAAGCAAAAGCAACCTTATCAATGTCGTTACTTTTGTTCAAATAAATACTTATTGCTCAAATGATTATATTAAAATTTTATTTTTAGATTATTTTTGGAAGTAAAAAAAAATCATATCTTAAAAAAAAGCACATTCTTCAAAGTTTTAGGAATTTTAAAAAACAGTTTGAAGTATTATATAAAAAAAATTCAGCAAAAAAATAGGGCTATGACTTAGTCCATTTTTAAAATTTGATATTTTGCATAGACATTTTTTTCAATATATTTATTGTAGCCTCAAGTATTCTCTTTAAACTGACAAAAATCATCTTCGTATGTAAAGTAGTTTTCGAGATATTAAAAGAATAAACTCAACACATTCGGCTTATTCGGCGATGTTATGACAATTTGAATGACATAACTTTTGAAAAAAATTAAAAAATTGTTTTTCGTTGATATATGTTCTTTATGGGATTAAATAAACCCTCTCGCCAAATTGCATTCAAATCGAAAGGGGTCGAGTCCCACTCTTGGTCGACTTGAGATGGAATTACACAAATTAAGTTTTTTTGTACAACCCAATTTTGGTTGTTAATTTTTATGCCGTCGTTAATTTTATTAATGTTAGGTTGTTTAGAAAGTGTCCTCTTTTTTCGAACAAATGTCCTACATTTTTTATGCTGGCGTCCTCTTTTTCTCAAAATAGAAATGGCAAGCCTAGGGGTACCCAAATTGGCACTACGGTCACTTAAAAAAAAAAATTTTTAAAAATTTAAAGGAATTTGGTGGAATCCACTTTTTAGATCCAATACAGAGAACCATTTATTTTTCCCAAGATTAGAAAGTACCTCATTTATTTCCGGTATAGGGTACCTATCAGGTATGGTTACTTGATTCAGTTTCCTGTAGTCAATAACCATACGAAATTTTCTTTCGCCAGAGGCATCCATTTTCTTTGGAACAATTATAACCGGTGAGTTATAAGGTGACCTCGATGGTCGAATTATGCCGTGATCAAGTAATTCCCTTATCTGTTTCTCTACTTCATCTTTCATTGTTATCGCATATGGATAGCTTTTCGAGTAGATTGGGTCGTCAGTTGTAGTCCTGATGTCTGCCTGTACCGTTGTCGTAAATGTCAGTCGTTCGTTTGGTTCCGTGAACAAGTTTCGGTATTCACCGCAAATTGTCTTCAATTTATTCCTCTGATTTTCCGTTAGGTGGTCCGTTCTCAAGTTTATTGCGTTCATCGATTGTGAAATTTGCCGTTTTATTTTAACTTTTATTGAATTGTTAATCAGCATGAAGCCCTTTGAAGTAAATATAACAGCATTAAGTTTTTTCAAGCTGTCGTTGCCCAAAATACCATTAAAAGATTTAAGTGATGGCAACAAAAAGAATTTAAGATTTTCCGAACGCAATCGAAATAAATTTATGAAAGTATGGTGAGTGATGGTTATATCACCACCAACTGATCTTGCTTGGAAATTGATTTTATTAGGAATAGGGTTTCGAATTAGAGAAGGTTGTATGTAGTTTCTATTGGAACCCGTGTCGATTAAAAATTTAAAAGTACGTCCGTCGTTGGTCTTGCACTGGAAATAAGGCAATGTCGAATCCGTTAGTCTAAAAAATGTACGTCGGAAAATTCCGTACCCTCGTTAAGATTTTCCTCTATATGGAAATATTCGTTCAAATATTCATCCAGATCCTGTATTTCCTCAGGCTCCTGTAACGCTACATTCTCTTCGGAGATATTATTCTCCTGTGTGCTTTCTCCCCCAATTTCACCCTCGATGTGATTGATTCGCTGTAATTTACTTGGCCTCTGTATCTGGGAGGAATTTGGTGGAGGTCTTACCCCAGAATATTTATCATTCCCGAATGGCCTGTTCATATAATTGACCGCTTTGGTCTGAATTGAAGTATCGACTTCCATTGGGGTGGGTGGTTTAGGTTGGGTTGGCCTTGGTGGTGGATTCCCCGTATTTGGCCATGACCTATTGTTAACTTTTTGAATACCATTCGATGTACCCTGTGTAGCATGTGGCCACTGAGGATAAATGTATGCCTGTCTGGGCAAATTTTGTGGCAAATACGCCAATTGGGGATAAAAATGTTGTGCAGCTGGTCTGCGTTGTTGGGCAATATGTCCGCGCTGTTGGACAGCCGGAACCGTATTGTGGCTATTGTTGGCATAAACCGACCTAAATTGTTGGTTTTCCAATTTTTGACACAAGTGTAGTGCCTCCTGTAAATCCTTTGGCTCCCTCATTCCCAATAATCTGGGTAGATCGCCGCGAAGTCCCCTGACAAAAGTGTCCAGGGCCTTATTTCTATAGGTTCTGGTCAATAAATGTATAGAAGCTTCGCTCTCTTCCATACATGCTATTTTATTGAGGATCAGGGATAAGTGTGCGTAAATCTGTTTGTAATATTCCTGCACACTGTTATTTCCCTGTATCATCGAGGACATTTGGTACTCTAATGTACCAAGATCCCTCTTATCCGCATAGTGTGTCGTAAGACACTTAATAATACACTCCCAATTGAGAGGTGTATTATATGATTCAAGGGCAATGTCTGCGTCACCCGTTATCTTATTTCTAACCACATACTTTGGAGTCCCCCGAATGGGTTCATAAATTTTTAAAATTCTCTCCACACTTTTCTTCCAAGAAGCGAATTCCGTTTGGTTACCCGAAAATTCCCTAAGTGTACGTACCACGTCAGGGACCTTTAATTATATTAACGTCCTGATCTGTGGGTTGTGTGGGAACTGGATGCAGTTCTTCTTGTAATACCCTACGTACTGCACTTGCAATTGCAAGTTCTATTTCCCTATTCATTTGAAATGGTGGAGGATCATTGTTTCCATTATTGTTCAGAATCGGAACTCTGATTAAGTTATTTTGAGTTGCCATTTTAATAAAATTTTATTAAATTGAAAAAGAAAAAGAAACCTTGTAGAATTACAAAGAAATATTTTACGTTTTTTTATTTATCTTTTTTGTTTCTATTATCTTAGTGATATTTTTCTAAAAAAATTTCTTATTAAAATTTTCAAATTTGAACATACTTAAAATACTCTTACGTTTCTAATTCACTTACAATAAGATTATTATCGTTGTTGCTGTTGTCATTTTCCTTTTGCAGGCGAGATATTGTTGCTATTTGATGTTGTTGATAGTGGATGTTGCCGTTGCTTGTTATTTTTGTAGGTGTTGTACTGTTGTTGTTTCCTCGCTGCCCAGGCAAAATCGTTGCCTGGTGACTTACTTCCTTTGACACTTTCAAGTTTTAATGCACAGTTTTTCAATAGCAAAATTCTTCTCTTCTCTATAGAATTTGGATTAGACTTTGCACAGTTAGATTTCTATGTGAGTGTTTTTTAAGAAGTTTATAAACTGTTCGTTAGTTTTAAATGTTTTATTGCTTATATTGCTTCTTACTTAATTTGTTTTTTAGTTTAGTTTTGCTAATTTCTTCAAAATTTTAAATGTTATATTTTAGTTTCACTTATATTGTTTTTTTATTTTTATTTTAAAAAAAATTTTTTTTAAGTTCTTATTTTAAGTCCTTAGTTTTTAATTAATATTTACTTTTAATTGAATTTTGTTGTTTCTTCTTTTTTTCACTTTAGTTAATGTCTTTAATTTTAATTTAGTGTACTTTTTTTAATCGCCGGCACAGGGGAATTAGTCCGTTTCAATTTTTTTACTATGGTTCCCTCTTGTGCTCCTTTCTTTTGCGATGCGTGTTTTTTTTCAATTGAATTTTAACACTGCTCGGTTACGTTTTATTTATTTTTTCTACTGAATTTTATTCAAATGTTTACCGTAATTTTGCTCGGGTACGTTTTATTTATTTTTCCACTGAATTTTTTTAAAACATGTACCGAAATTTTGCTCGGGCGCCAGTTAGTATTTTGTAAAAATAAAATACGTTTTGTTCGAGTACTTGACTACGACTGAAGAATTTCTTTATTCATTCCATATTAAAAAGAACAATTATGCTTATTCTAGCAAAAATAATTTCATGATAATAAAGTAATAAAATAATACAATTGCAAGCTACTGACATATTGTCAGCAGTTTTGATAATTAATAATTAAGTGTAGCCTGATCCAAGCAGAATGAACTTTAAATAGGTAACATGTGTCTGATAATTTATTTAAAATAATACGATTGCGAAACTACCGATGTATTGTCAGCAGTTTTGATAATTAATAATTAAGTGTAAACTGAACCAAGCAAAATGAACTTTAAATAGGTAACATGTGCCACAACGAAAAAGAAAGGTAAGTAGAATAAATTAACCCAACAAAGAACGAAATGGTTATTTCGTTAACTTATACAGGGCATCCTCTATAATTGGCAGTGTGATTACCGCCACAGTTGCTACATTTTTTTTACATTGGGATCATTTTTAGACTTATCGCACTGGACTGTACAATGTAATTCTCCACTTACGACGCAAACAGGGGGTAAATAGCAGTATGCCTTAGTATGGCCAAATTCTTGGCAATTAAGACATTGAACGGGATCATTTCTTGTGTGCGGATCCTCTATAGTTATTCTTCTGTAGAGAATATATTTTAAATTATAAATAGGATGCGTTTCATTTTTCTTAAGCTTAATGGTGCCAGGTTCTAACTCCACCCGAAATAATGGTTGGGATTTTTTCCCTATTTTTAATATTTGTAACGTTTTTTATTTTAAAACCCTTCTCTTCCAAAAAAGTTTTAATTTCATCTGGGTCCACGCATGAGTCTATGCCCTTGATCACTACCTGAATACCTTTGCTGCTCTTTAGTTGATATGTGAAAAAGCTTTTTTTAAGGGCTTCGAATTTGTTAGCTAATTTTCGAAAATCATTCTTATGATTTACCTGTATTTTGGCCTCGTTTATATTTCCACGCTTGATTGCAGCTACGTAAAACGAATTTTCACCTATTACCGAGATCACGCTCTTTATTAACTCACTTGAGTTTTGCTCCCTTAGATATATCGGGGGTGGCTTAGAAGATTTTATAACGTTTGGTGCTTCCGAGGATTCATCCTCCAGAATTGCAAAACGATTTTGAGAGTTTATTTTATCAAAAGATGGTACTTTTGAAGCCGAAGCAACTGCTGCAGAGGTAGGGCTGCGAACTGTAATGTTTTACCTACTAAACCAAGGGGACATTTATTATTGATTATATAACAAGAAATACCAAGTAGTATTTCCGACTTCAATAAGTTAATAGATCCAACCTGAAGGGTTATGGGAGCCTTTGAGCCGCTAGCCTCAGCCAGGTGAGGGGTTCGATTTTTCCACAGAAAGGATCAATTTCATTACACAAAAATTTATTATAGACTCCCTCAAAACTATTACTTAAACAAGTAAAGAAAAAAACCCGATGGTGGTCAATCAACTTTTAAGAATCCGCCTTACAATAAATTTTTCATTTCACCCAAAATTCTTAGTTGTTAATGAACTATGGCGCACATTGCCCTCCCTTACCAATGCCCTGAATCGCCGCGAATTATATTTCAGGACCCCAAACACAAATTTAGACACTAACCCGGTCTACCACATTTTTAGCAAGAAAACACTTAATAGTTTATTTACCAACTCATGATGAAATTATTCCAATTTAATAAAAAAAATCTTAATAAAATTATACAATGAGAAACTAGTTTACGTAGCACTGTAATGTATTTTTATGCATTTCAATTTTCTCTGTTATATCTTATTGTTCCCTTATAATAGATATTAAATTAACTTAACTTTTAACAAACAACTTTTTCCAATTTATATTAATATGATAACTTCATGAAAATGCGATTAACCATTACTCTTTTCCGCGGACGATATGCAGTTTTGAGCTTATTATTAAATATATAGAAAAAATGATGAAGGAGGACAAAACGTAAATTTTATAAAATATACTAGCTTAACCCGGTGCGCTTCGCTACACTGCTTAAACCACTTCTTCAGTTGAGAGATATTTAATATATGCATCCTATGGAAGGGTTCCCCCCTGCGCCTTCCCGCTTTATTTTTATTTTCAAAAGTGTTGTATACCATAGGAGTGACTTCTACTAAGTTTGAACATTCTTACTATAACAGTTCTTAAGATATGTGATATTAAACATTGGCGTCCTATCGGGGGTAACATTTCCCCGCTGCTATTTTATTTCAATTTTGGGGTTCAGAAGATCATACTACAAAAAGTTTAATAAAAAGAGTGCAGCGGCTCTAAATTATATTTCTATCTATGAGGGGTACTGCTCCTCCTCTGTCCATTTCTATATTGAAATTTAAAGTTTGCCATAATAGTAGCTTTAACCACGTTTGAAGACTCTCCCTTTAATAGTTCTTGAGTTGAGAGATATTTAATATATGCATCCTATGGAAGGTATTTCCCCCCTGCGCCTTCCCGCTTTATTTTTATTTTCAAAAGTGTAGTATACCATAAGTGTGACTTCTACAAAGTTTGAACATTCTAACTTTAATAGTTTTTAAGATATCCGATGTTAAACATTGGCGTCCTATGGGGGGTAACACTTTCCCCGCTGCTATTGTGTTTAAATTTTGGGGCTCAGAACATCCTACTACCAAAAGTTCAACAAATTGCTTGCAGCGGCTCTTATTAATATTGCTATCTATGAGGGGTACTGCTCCTCCTCTGTCTACCCCGCCCATTTTTATATTGAAATTTATAGTTTACCATAGTAGTAGCTTTAACCACGTTTGAAGACTCTCCCTTTAATAGTTCTTAAGTTGAGCGATATTTAATATATGCATCCTAAGTGAAGTATACCATAAGAGTGACTTCCACAAAGTTTGAACATTCTCACTATAACAGTTCTTAAGATATGCGATATTAAACATTGGCGTCCTGTGGTGGGTACCACTACCCCCGCCGCTATTTTGCTTTAATTTTGGGGCTCAGAAGATCCTACTACCAAAAGTTCAACAAAATGCGTGCAGTGGCTCTTATTAATATTTCTATATATGAGGGGTAGCCTATTTTATTTTTAGGGCTCACGTGATGTATCTGTAAAAATTTCAGGAAAATCGGTTGAGTAGTTTAGGAGTCTATAAGCCAACAAACAAACAAACAAACACACAAACAAACATACAAACATTTTTCATTTTTATATATATAGATAGAAAAACAGAATTATGAATGAAAGAATAAGGAGAAAAAGAGTAATTTTGATAAAAATATACATATAGAAAAAAAAAACAGAATTATGAATGAAAAAAAAGTAAATATCATAGCATATGTACATAGGAAAACGAAATTATGAAAAAAAACTAATTAATGAGTAAGTAAAAAAGCAAATTATATAAAATATATAGAACACCAGAATTATGAATGAAATAATGAAATAATAAATGAGAAAAAAAGTAAATTATATAAAACATATAGAACACCAGAATTATGAATGAAAGACTAATAAATGAGTAAAACAAATTAAGTTTTTCTCCCCACGTCTTGCATACGGAGTCTATTCAGAGGCTTTAATTATAACGAATTGAGCCAGTCGTCTGGCAAACATGAGGCAGATTTTTAACTCCTCGTAAAACTTGTAAGTGGGAGTTTGAATCAAACGCTTCCCAGGTACCGTACTATTTCTTAAAACAAAGCTCCGACAGAACGATATGGCTGCACCTGATGTGCTTGTCCAAGTAAATACAATCATAAAGATTTTTCCCTGAGAGTAATAAACGTGTTCCAGCTCTTTTACTAAGAGCTGGAGCATAAAAAATATTTTAGCAAAAATATAGTCTACCAAAAATTTGACTTGAAATACCTGAAGCACGTTTGAGGCTTTGTTTGGTTACAATCTCCTGCAGGAGATTGTATTCCAGTTGAGGTCCTTCCGCAAAATTAATATTTTACACCACTGTTGTTCTTGCAATTACTTTTTCTTAAATTTGAGAAAGAATTTATTTTCTGTAATAAGATTACACTGATTTTAAACAATTTATATTTTCTAGCATATTGGCTAAAATTTTACGACCAGAAATTAAACGTGTGGAGTTATAAAGAGGTATCGAAGAAAAGGAAATGTATAAACTTTCAATCAACCAACAAATACTCAAAACTCAAACTTGTACCGCTAAAGTTTGAGTTTTGAGTATTTTTTTTTAAAACCTTTTTCTTTAGCTTCACTTCGGAAAATCAAATCTTGTAACGTTAATTTAACCACCTTATACTCAATGTAAATGGATGAAACTTTGCAGGCATACATATTCCCGATGACAATACACGAATACATGGGCGTAGCCAGAATAAAATCAATGGCGGGTGGGGGGCAAAATTTTTTTTGTTTTTAGTAAAATGCTTTTTTGACCGTCTTTTACTCAATGCAAATGGATGAAACTTTGCAGGCATACATATTTTCGATGACAGTATACGAATACATGGGTGTAGTCAGGATAAAATCTAGGGCGGCGGGTAAAATTTGTTAAAACCTTTTCCTTAGCTTCACTTCGGAAAATCAAATCTTGTAACGTTAATTTAACCGCCTTATACTCAATGCAAATGGATGAAACTTTGCAGGCATACATATTCCCGATGACAATACATGAATCCATGGGCGTAGCCAGGATAAAATCTAGGGGAGGGGGGTTAAAACCTTTTCTTTAGCTTCACTTCGGAAAATCAAATCTTGTAACGTTAATTTAACCGCCTTTTACTCAATGCAGATGGATGAAACTTTCCAGGCATACATATTCCCGATGACAATACATGAATACATGGGCGTAGCCAGGATAAAATCAAGGGGGGGAGGCAGAATTTTTTTAAATGCTTTTATTTAGCTTCACTTTGGAAAATAAAATCTTGTAACGTTAATTTAACCGCCTTTTACTCAATGCAGATGGATGAAACTTTACAGGCATACATATTCCCAATAACAATACATGAATCCATGGGCGTAGGCAGGATAAAATCTAGGAGAGGGGGGTTAAAACCTTTTCTTTAGCTTCATTTCGGAAAATCAAATCTTGTAACGTTAATTTAACCGCCTTTTACTCAATGCAGATGCATGAAACTTTCCAGGCATACATATTCCCGATGACAATACATTAATACATGGGCGTAGCCAGGATAAAATCTAGGGGGGGGGCAAAATTTTTTCTTTTGGTAAAATGCTTTTTTGACTGCCTTCTAATCAATGCAAATGGATGAAACTTTGCAGGCATACATATTTCCGATGACAATACACGAATACATGGGCGTAGCCAGGATAAAATCTAGGGGGAGGGGAACAATTTTTTTTTTGTAAAATGCTTTTTTGACTGCCTTCTACTCAATGCAAATGGATAAAACTTTCCAGGCATTCACCAGGATAAAATCTAGGGGGGGCAAAAATTTTTTTTTTGATAAAATGATTTTTTGAATGCCTTCTACTCAATGCAAATGGATGAAACTTTGCAGGCATACATATTTCCGATGATAATACACGCACACATGGGCGTAGCTAGGATCAAATCTAGGGGGGCAGATACTAATCCACGTGTGTAAAGTTTTATTATATGAATATAAAGTTTTTTTTTTATTTTATGAATATAAAATACAAAACATGTAAAAAAATGTTCTTATTAACCATGGAAGTTGTAGTGTATTAATTAAAGCTATTCGTTACTAAAAAGTAAAAAATAAATAAAAAAAAAAAAATATTTTAAGAAACGCTTTTCTTTACCTTAATATATTGATCAGTTGTGAACACAGAATAAATATGAATATGTACTAAAAAAATCGACTAAAAGTCAAAAAATAACAACATTTCAAACAACATAAAGTTTTAAATCAAAATGGAAAAAAACTCACACATCCCTTAAAGAAAAGCGTGGGGCGCGTTGTTATGAAACAAAATGCTCAATTATTGAAAATTGGTAGCTTTTAACATGATTGGTTGTATTTCTTTCGGTCTGAAATATTAAAATGTACTCACGGCAGTCGTTTTTTTTTTTTAAGTTCAGGTTGGTATGGGCGCCCCACGCTTTTCTTTAAGGGATGTGTGAGTTTTTTTCCATTTTGATTTAAAACTTTATGTTGTTTGAAATGTTGTTATTTTTTGACTTTTAGTCGATTTTTTTAGTATTCATATTTATTCTGTGTTCACAACTGATCAATATATTAAGGTAAAGAAAAGCGTTTCTTAAAATTTTTTTTTTTTTTATTTTTTACTGAAAAAAAAAAAATTTGGTTCACGAAGGATGAAATGAAACACATGAACGTAACTACCAAAAAAATGCAAAAAATTTTTTCTCTTCTTTTTCCTTTTTTCAATATATGTAATTTGCCCAACGTGCACTCAATTTGTATGTTATTCACATCGTTATGTTACCCTACCATCACTAATGTTAAATAAAGTCCCACCCTGCTAGAATATACACTTCGTTGTAGGTAGTAATGCCTATCGACATTAACAACCTACATTTTGCTATCAAAGATTTTTCATTACAAAACCGAGTTATATTTAGCCCTTGGCGTTAATATTAATCGGGAATAAAAATTACTATTGTGTAAACGGGTAACTAAATAATATCATTAATATTTATCTCTCGTTTACCCTCCAAATTCTATGAATATACTCCAAACTAGTTTAGGCCCTGATATCCTTACCATGAACGTAATAATGATTACCAACTCTTTCCCTTACTGTGGCCTTTATAAAAAGAGGCGCGAGTTTGGCATTGTAATTATCAGGTGCCGAGCTTTGCGCAAAATTTCTCCTAAATACCTCCGGACCTACCTGAAATGTTGTTGGACGAGCTCGTAAATTATACCGGGTTTGGTTTCTTTTATATGCCTCTTGAATATGCGTTCTTAGTTTTGCACGTAAAAGTTTTAAGCTGTCATCACGATTTAATTCATATGAGGGTTCGTCTAAAAGTTGTATATTAGACAGCAATTTGTACGACTCTCCATGAGTGATCATGTTAAACCCATAAAGAGCTTTATAGGCAGAACATTTTATGGATTGATGAAAAGAATTTCTCAGTGCACAACTAATATAGCTTAAGTTTTCATCCCATAGTTTTTGATCCGACTTTAAAAACAATCTAATACCACTAATTATAGAGCGATTTACACGCTCGGACGCATTTGCCTGAGGTGAGTATATTGCGGTATATATATGTGAAATACCTAAGGAGGTTAAAAAAGTATTAAACTCATTGGAACGAAACTGAGAGCCATTATCGCTTACTAGAGTTTCGGGCACGCCATATATATGAAAAATGTTTTTGAGTAAAAAGTCTTGTATTGCCGATAATACAAATTTTTTTTAGTGGACAAAGCCAATGAAACTTCGATAAATGATCTACAACAATGAGGATACCTATGTTACCGGATCTACTTCTGGGATATGGACCAATAATATAAACAAACAGTCGTTGAAAGGGGCGAATAGAAATTACTGGCTTTCCCATTTCTGGCTTCAAAATAAAATTGGGAGACTTGGTGGTTTTACACAATTCGCATGCACGAATGAAATCTCTTACATCCTTACACATTCCTGGCCAAAAAAAATTTCTTCGGATTAGTTCCAACGTTTTTCCGATCCCTCCATGGCAAGCGACTTTGGAATCATGAAACTTCGATATCATATCCCGTCTCAATCGGTTAGGAGTCCATAGTTTCCAGGTTCGGTCTTCTTGGTCTGAATTTCCACTATAGTGTTCATTACGAATATATACAAAATTATCTACAATTTTCAGATCTGAATATTTTGATGGATCGGATTTAATTTGTTCCCTTAGATATGCATAATCGTCATCAAAAAAGTGTGGGGAGCTTAGATTAATTTCCGGTTCCATAAATTCTACTGATAAAACTTCCTCACAATGATTTCTAGATAACGCATCAGGTACTATATGGTCCCTACCTTTACGATGACTAATATTAAATTTATAGGCCTGTAACTTAAGAGCCCACCGAGCCAATCGCCCACTTAAATCAGGCTGTTTCATTAACCAAACCAAACTCGAATGATCAGTTATGACTTCAAATTCTTGAAGCTCTAAATAGTAACGAAACTTCTTGATGGCCTCTACGGCAGCGAGGCATTCTCTTTCTGTCACGCTATAGTTCCGTTGGGCAGAGTTCAATTTTTTTGACATGTATGCTATGGGTTTCTCTGCGCCGTTCTCATCCAATTGCACTAACACTGCCGCGATTCCGTAATCGCTTGCATCACAGTGGAGATTAAACTTTTTCGCGAAATTTGGGTTCGAAAGTACTGGTGCAGTAGTTAAAAGGGTTTTTACATTTTCAAAAGCTCTCTGGGCTGCCTCTGTCCAAATAAACTTCCTTCGAGTAGACAAAGTCTCGCTAATAGGGAACACAACATCAGAAAAGTTACGAATAAATCGGCGGTACCATCCTGCCAAACCTAGAAATCCCCGAACCTGTTTAAGGTTCTTTGGTGTTGGCCACGACAGAATGGCATATACCTTATCAGGATCAGTTCTAATTCCCCCATTTCCTATCAGATAACCTAAATAAATATTCACCTCCGTAACACAAAAATGACTTTTAGAAATATTGAGCGTCAAATTAGCCTTCCTAAACTGCTCAGCGATTCTAACCAAAACAGATAAGTGGGATGCAAACTCCTCTGAAACGACAATAAGATCGTCCAGGTACTTGAATACGCAGTGTCTTAGATCCGCCGGAATTATCCCATCTACGAGTCGACACATCGTTTGAGGCGCATTGCATAACCCGAAGGGCATAATCCTCAACTGATACAACGGTTTGCTGGGAATTGTGAACGCTGTCAGGGGTTTCGCTTCATCTGATAGGCCGATTTGCCAGTACGCAGCCTTCAAATCAAGTTTAGATATTATATTAGCGGCGGAAGCCGTGAAAATATTCCCTCGATACTATGAACGGATAAGCGTCTTTCTTAGTGACAGCATTAAGCTTTCTGGCATCTAGACACAGACGGACTTTATTTGGTTTAATAACCAAACGCATGGGAGAGCTCCATGGTGAATTTGATGGTTCGATAACCCCCAATTCCAACATCCTATCAATTTCTTTAAACATAATTTTCTCCACTGCTGGAGAAACTGGATAAAACCGCTGTTTTATCGGTTTGGCATCGCCAACGTCTATTTCATGATAAATTAGGTCAGTTTTTCCTAGCCCTTGTTTCGCACAATTAGGGAACAAATCAATAATCGCCTCAAGTTGTTGATACTGATAGGAGGTTAAGCAATATTTATTATCTTCTAATTTGCAAGATTCAGAATTTTCGTTATGTGCGGATAAAACTTTCGATATTTCCGCCGCACTCATTTCAGCCGAAGCCCTTGTCTTATATTCACAGACAGAATTACCCGATAGTATTCCGGATTCAAAAACATCAGGCGCAAGATGAAACGCCTTCCAAAAATCTAGCCCTAATATTAGTCGTTGGTTCAAAGTCGGCACTATTAACATTCTCACACGCCGTTTCTGATTTTTAAAAACAATATCGGTATCTAAAATTCCCAAAACTCTTTGATGTTTGCCATCCGCCGTCTTTACACTGGATTTTAGTTTATGAAATTCTATACATTCTGAAAAATCCTGCATTGCTAGATCCGAACCTATGCAGCTAACATTAGTCCCGGTATCTAATAGACCAAACTCTTTATATCCTAAAAAGGAAACCATGGCATAATATCTATCGTCATTGCACAACTTCGTAATTGTAGAAATGGTGTATCTAGAAGTATATTTTCTGTTCCTATAGAATTCGCGCATTCTAAGGGTAGACCGTTTGGGTGGTCTTAGACGCGGTAACGACAAGTCGGAAACCTGAAAAATTCTGTTTCGTGCTGCAATATATTCTTCTAGCCTTTGATGGTAAGGGCGACTAGGATGTGGACCACTCATCCCATTTCCTTTAGTCAAGTTTGTAGGTGAGGTTCGTTTAAGAATGTAAGTATAAGTAGGGTATGGATAAGGTGCATTTGATGAAAAAGATGTATCGTTTAAAGAGTTTGAATCATTTTCTCCCGATCCTTCTGAGAATTTGGAGGATGATAGTTTTTTGAACGATTAGTAAAGCATTTGTCACAATTTGGTTTATAGGTATTTTTGGCTCCACAGCCATAGCAAAATATTGTCCTATCCTTTACGCAATTATCCCAGTGATGGCCTGTTTCATCACAATTCCAACATAGGATAACCAATGGTTTTTGTAAGACGTTTACGTTATTATCCTCTGGGATAAACTGAGGACCTTGAGTATCACTACTTAGTTCTGACACATTTCTACGTGGGATAAACGAGGGAGTTCTGGACGCTGGTAATCGTCTGTAATTTTCTTCACTAAGTAAGTTTTCCCGCATTTGCACTAATTTACGAAGATGTGCCAAGGAGTATATAGGGACATACAATAGTTCGTGTCTAATATCGGGTCGCAGCTTCCTACTCAGAATCTCTATAAGTTCCTGCTCAGTCATTGCCGTACCTAACCTATCTAAGTTTACAACTATCGACTCATAAAAGGTTTCAAAACTTTCTCCAGCCTTTTGCTTTCGCCCGCGTATTTCCTCTTTGATATCATAATCTGACTTAAACTCCTTGTACTGGTATCGAATGGCCGCACAAAAATCACCCCAAACTATATTTTGTACCTGTTTGTGGTATCTCCAATACCAGCCTCGTGCTTTTCCCGATAAGAGGATATGCATATTTTTACACAAGAGCCATCAAATTTCAGATTCCAATTCTGTATAATTGATGTTATTTTATCTGCTCGAAATGACAAGTTGTCGGCTAAATTTAAGGGTGGCATATTGTTTGAATTAGGTGGTATATTACCACGATTAAATGGCGTTTGAGGAGGTCTTCTACCACTATTATGATCAATAGGACCAGGTGTAGGGTTAATATTAAAATTACGCAGCAGTCTTGAAACACTCGTTTTAATCATATGATTAATTTGGGCATAGTCAATATTACTACAGGGAAGTTCCGCACCTTGTGGCGTATAATCATGTGACGGATCCCTATAGGCCATAGCACTCTTAGGCATAGGACTCAATGGTGAAAAATTACCTACAGGCGCAGGGGCAGCACTGTAGTTATCATTTGAACTAACGTCAATTAACTGGGTCGGACTCACCTCAGTAAATAAATTTTTGCTATAACTACGTGTATGGTACTGCTTAAGGCCGTTACACACTATCCCACAGAGTCTTACGTATTTTTCAAAAATGCTTCCCTGATCTAATTATTCTTTGTACATTTTTAAAAAACAATAACAACTTATCATGACAGGTTTGCATTTTCGTAAATTACTAAAGACTTTGTGGAATAGTGTATAACGGTCTTTAGCAGATGCTCCACGTCCCCTACCTCGAATAGCATTGGTATTCGTCTTCGAGCCCTGTGGAGGGTTATAATTTTGAAAAGAAGCCTCCAGAGCAGTTTGTGCCTGAGGGTAATTAGTTAAATTTTGAAAATTTGTCTTACGTAAATCGGATAGTTGGCATTGTCGTCTACAACTAGGACATTCTGCAGATTGTGCCAACATTTTCTCAATACAGTTACTATGAAATACATGCTCACATTTCGATATCACCAAGCAATCCTGTGCAGATGAAATTGCTTCAGTACGAACTGAACATATGTATTTGAGATTGTTCTGAAGCAGCTGCTTCAGATGCCGGAGACCGTGTGAAAGACATAATAAAATTGAATATTTCCCGGGTTTTTGTTTTTTTTTTGTTTTTTTTTTTTTTTTTTTTTTTATACGATAACGATATTGCTCAAGTTGTGTTTTCAGCTTAATGTGTAGAGGGGGTTAGGCTAAAATGTATTTATGTTTGTCAGATGTAACTCAGAATTTTTAACTCCCTGCTATTTGTAGTTATACCTGTAATTTCAAAAAGAACCAAACAGTGGGGGGTTATATTTCCGTTCCCCACCCCATCTAAAAATTATCGGATATTTGAATGCATTCAGCCCTACAAATATATTCCTAATAAAATTCAATACTGAAGTTCCGGTTTCTCCCATCTTAACAAAATATATACTATAAATAACCTTGCATCAAAATAAGATTCCCTCCATTTACTCTAACACTACCAATAAAACCACTATAGGTGACCATCGGTCCGTTTATCTAATTTTACCATCATCAGATAACTGCAAATCCATATGAGTACTACAATGTATTATTAGCCTTGTCCGAATCCAAGAACAAAATCTCAGAAAAAATGTAAGAGATGAAAACACCAAATCAGTAGGGGCGGAATTTTATTTATTTATTTTCCTTTCTTTTTAAATTATTATCGGGCCCCACGTTGGGCGCCATTCTATGTAATGTTTTCCCTACTAAACCAAGGGGACATTTATTATTGATTATATAACAAGAAATACCAAGTAGTATTTCCGACTTCAATAAGTTAATAGATCCAACCTGAAGGGTTATGGGAGCCTTTGAGCCGCTAGCCTCAGCCAGGTGGGGGTTCGATTTTTCCACAGAAAGGATCAATTTCATTACACAAAAATTTATTATAGACTCCCTCAAAACTATTACTTAAACAAGTAAAGAATAAAACCCGATGGTGGTCAAGCTAACTTTTAAGAATCCGCCAAACAATAAATTTTTCATTTCACCCAAAATTCTTAGTTGTTAATGAACTATGGCACACATTGCCCTCCCTTACCAATGCCCTGAATCGCCGCGAATTATATTTCAGGACCCCAAACACAAATTTAGACACTAACCCGGTCTACCACATTTTTAGCAAGAAAACACTTAATAGTTAGTTTATTTACTAACTCATGATGAAATTATTCCAATTTAATAAAAAAAATCTTAATAAAATTATACAATGAGAAACTAGTTTACGTAGCACTGTAATGCATTTTTACGCATTTCAATTTTCTCTGTTATATCTTATTGTTCCCTTATAATAGATATTAAATTAACTTAACTTTTAACAAACAACTTTTTCCAATTTATATTAATATGATAACTTCATGAAAATGCGATTAACCATTACTCTTTTCCGCGGACGATATGCAGTTTTGAGCTTATTATTAAATATATAGAAAAAATGATGAAGGAGGACAAAACGTAAATTTTATAAAATATATAGAAAAACAGAATTATGAATGAAAGAATAAGGAGAAAAAGAGTAAATTTGATAAAAATATATAGAAAAAAAACAGAATTATGAATGAAAATGATGAATGAAAAAAAGTAAATGTCATAGCATATGTACATAGGTAAACGAAATTATGAAAAACAAGTAAGAGTGCTATATTTGGCTGTGCCGAATCTTATATACCCTTCACCATTGTGCGAGCAGAATACAGAGCAACTAAATAATTTTTACATATACATACATATTTACAATACTTAAAACTTCATTATAAATGAAATTTAAAAAGCGAAAACTGGTAAATATTTTTTTAAAAATGTTTTGGAACATAACAATATTAAAAAAATATTCTTTTTAAAAAACCAAGATTCGAACCAGGGAACTCACAGTTTCTAACTTAACACGCCCCCTACCATGAAGGAACGCTGTTTAAATATCATTAAAATGAAATATAGACCGTTTACTGTTTACAACTCAACACAGTTTTTTGTTTGTTTTCTTTTTGTAAAGGCACTGTTGTCATTTTTTATCTCTTTTGGCGAGTTTTTAAGTAGCAAAAAAACACAAAAATTCCTAGTTTCTATTTGTTAAAATTATTTCGTTAAATAGATGAAATAATAAACGAAAATCATATTGGGCATTATGCTAGTATATGTAAACAAATGCGAAGGGGGGGGAGAGATGAGACGACAACCGGATTTGAACTTCGCTTTTCATAAGGACCCAGAATATATATATACGCTTTTCTTTAAGGGATGTGTGAGTTGTTTTCCATTTTGATTTAAAAGTTTATGTTGTTTGAAATGTTGTTATTTTTTGACTCTAAGTCGATTTTTTTGGTATTCATATTTATTCTGTGTTCACAACTGATCAATATATTAAGGTAAAGAAAAGCGTTTCTTAAAATTTTTTTTTTTTTTATTTTTTACTTTTTAGTAACGAATAGCTTTAATTAATTCATTACAATTTACATTTACATTTACGAAAATAGTTTTAAATTTAAATGAAAATATTTTTAATATTTAGGGGTAAAAACTGCAGTAAGTAAGGAATTCATTAGAAAATTTTTTTTTAGCCAGGATGAAATCTACGGGGGGCAGAATTTTTTTGGTAAAATGCTTTTTTTTTGCCGCCTTTTACTTAACGCAAATGGATGCAAGATTTGATGCTGCGAAGTGAATGTAAAGAAAAGCTTTTCACAAAAAAAAAATTCTGCCCCCCCTAGATTTAATCCTAGCTACGCTCATGTATTCGCGTATTGTCATCGGAAGTACGTATGCCTGCAAAGTTTCATCCATTTGCATTGAGTAGAAGGCAGTCAAAAAAGCATTTTATCAAAAAAAAATTTTCTGCCCCCCCCTAGATTTTTTCCTGGATACGCCCATGTATTCGTGTATTACCATCGGGAGTATGAATGCCTGCAAAGTTTTATGCATTTGCATTGAATAGAAGGCAGTCAACAAAGCATTTTATTAAAAAAAAAAATTTTGCCGCCCCCTAGACTTTATCCTGGTGAATTCCTCCAAAGTTTTATCCATTTGCATTGAGTAGAAGGCAGTCAAAAAAGCATTTTACCAAAAAAAAAATTTTTGCCCTCCCCTAGATTTTATCCTGGCCACGCCCATGTATTCATGTATTGTCATCGGGAATATGTATGTCTGGAAAGTTTCATCCATCTGCATTGAGTAAAAGGCGGTTAAATTAACGTTACAAGATTTGATTTTCCGAAGTGAAGCTAAAGAAAAGGTTTTAACCCCCCTCCCCTAGATTTTATCCTGGCTATGCCCATGGATTCATGTATTGTCATCGGGAATATGTGTGCGTGCAAAGTTTCATCCATCTGCATTGAGTAAAAGGCAGTTAAATTAACGTTACAAGATTTGATTTTCCAAAGTGAAGCTAATAAAAAGCATTTAAAAAAAATTGTGCCCCCCCCTTGATTTTATCCTGGCTACGCCCATGGATTCATGTATTGTCATCGGGAATATGTATGCCTGCAAAGTTTCATCCATTTGCTTTGAGTAAAAGGCTGTCAAAAAAGCATTTTACCAAAAAAAAAAATTTTGCCCCCCTAGATTTTATCCTGGCTACGCCCATGTATTCGTGTATTGTCATCGGGAATATGTATGCCTGCAAAGTTTCATCCATTTGCATTGAGTATAAGGCGGTTAAATTAACGTTACAAGATTTGATTTTCCGAAGTGAAGCTAAAGAAAAGGTTTTAAAAATATAGAGTAAAGAAGCCAATTTTTTACACAAAAAAAGGAAAAAAGTATAGTCGATAAAGCCCGACCCTACATAACAGTATTTGGGCGATCATGTGTCCGCAAAAAGAGTATGTTGTGAGGTTAAGATTCACATAAGAGATTTTTGTGCCAAATATTATCTAAATATCTACTACTAAATATAACTACTATGAGATAACATAGAAGCTATTATTAAGGTAACTTATTTTAAGTGTATTCGTATGGGAGCTGTGGTCAAATATGGACGGATTCTAATATTGCTGATTTATGTAGGTTGCAACAAAATATTTTTGGACCTAATTAAACCAAAATGTCTATAAAACAAGATGGTTAATGGGCAAAAAACCCTATTCCGGAAAGAAGTTTGCATGTGGGCTATGAAAAATAAATAACCGCTTCTCCGCTTTTTAAAAGTCTTCGACCTTGTGGCAATAAAATCATATGTGCCAAATTTTATAAAATTATTTCCGAAATTCGACCTGTAATTTGCGCACAAAGTTATCTTAAACAGACAACCAGCCAGCCTGATAGAAGGACGGACCTCGTTAGATGGATTCTGAAATTGATTTTGAGTCAATCGTTATACTAAAAGGTGGGTTCAGAATCTATATTTAAATGTGTTACACACATTTGCACAAACACGTAATATCCTCTTCAGTTACAGTAGTGTGGGTATAAAAAGTAAGAGCAGAATGTTGTGCTAGTGGTTAAGGCACCTCGAACTTTTTCCCAATGTATAAAAAGATTTTAAACCAACATATTTGTTTAGAAATATAATCAATATTTACACTTTTTCATTCATGTTTTGTTAAAATAAATTTTTTACAAGCAAATTTATTTTATATTTTTTATTAATTTTAAAAATTTTAACTTTGACGTTCTTACATTTTTACCGATATTTGTCGTTATTTTTTCTTATCGAATACATTTGTTAACTTAAAATAGAAAATAACAAATTCGTTAAGGTGACCGAGATTTCTCGTTACTTAACGATATCGGTAGTTAAAATAAAAAAGTTACAGAATTGAGGTACAGAATTATGAATGAAAGACTAATAAATGAGTAAAACAAATTAAGTTTTTCATTCATAATAACAGTTGTTATATATTTTTTTTTCGGTCGTTTGTAATTTTAACTATGCAAGAATAAGATCAATTAAAAATAAAATAAAATTTACACTCACCAACAAATTCCGATTACGTTGAAGGCCTCCAGCTCATCGATGAATATTGATGAATATTAACTAAACGAATATGATTTTGTTCTTGCATTTACATTTGTTAAAGGTTATACTTCTTTTATGTTCTGTAATTTAGCTACTTAAAAAAATTTAGTAAAATAAAATCACCACTTTCATGAAATTAAATATTTGTATATGTATGTTGGTATGTATGTAGGTATAATACCGCGAGTACGAATTGTAGCCTTTGAAGTTGTATGGTATTTTTTCCCACTACTTAGTACAGAAGAATCCGTCCCCACGTCTTGCATACGGAGTCTATTCAGAGGCTTTAATTATAACGAATTGAGCCAGTCGTCTGGCAAACATGAGGCAGATTTTTAACTCCTCGTAAAACTTGTAAGTGGGAGTTTAAATCAAACGCTTTCCAGGTACCGTACTATTTCTTAAAACAAAGCTCCGACAGAACGATATGGCTGCACCTGATGTGCTTGTCCAAGTAAATACAATCAAAATAAAGATTTTTCCCTGAGAGTAATAAACGTGTTCCAGCTCTTTTACTAAGAGCTGGAGCATAAAAAATATTTTAGCAAAAATATAGTCTACCAAAAATTTGACTAGAAATACCTGAAGCACGTTTGAGGTTTTGTTTGGTTACTATCTCCTGCAGGAGATTGTATTCCAGTTGAGGTCCTTCCGCAAAATTAATATTTTACACCACTGTTGTTCTTGCAATTACTTTTTCTTAAATTTGAGAAAGAATTTATTTTCTGTAATAAGATTACACTGATTTTAAACAATTTATATTTTCTAGCATATTGGCTAAAATTTTACGACCAGAAATTAAACGTGTGGAGTTATGAAGAGGTATCGAAGAAAAGGAAATGTATAAACTTTCAATCAACCATCTTAGCGGTACAAGTTTGAGTTTGGAGTATTTTTTTTTTTTTTTTTTTACTAAAAAAAAAAAAAATTGGTTCACGAAGGATGAAATGAAACACATGAACGTAACTACAAAAAAATGCAAAAGATTTTTTCTCTTCTTTTTCCTTTTTTCAATATATGTAATTTGCCCAACGTGCACTCAATTTGTATGTTATTCACATCGTTATGTTACCCTACCATCACTAATGTTAAATAAAGTCCCACCCTGCTAGAATATACACTTCGTTGTAGGTAGTAATGCCTATCGACATTAACACCCTACATTTTGCTATCAAAGATTTTTCATTACAGACCCCGTTTAAGCACAGTCCATACCAACATGTACTTGAGGCTTTTGACCACTTTTTACTTGATATGTTTGCATTGCATCTGTGTTAGAGTTCATGGTACCATTTGTTAATAAGATTGTGTTTGCCGTTGTGGCAACACTTGCAAGTGAGAGGTTTATATTTTTTAACGTATCACCATTAACCGTCTTTGTTAAAAGAGACAATTGGTTTAGCCGTTAGGTAGTTACTATTGTTTTCTTTTGTTTTATTTATTACAGCATTGTCTTCGTTAGCATGCACTGTCACATAAACATTTCTTTCATTTAGTTTTATTGTTGTTTCATTGTTTTTATTCATGCAATAAATTGTTTTTGTTTTTCACCGTTTAAAAAATCAAATGTAATTAATTAAAAATTCAAATCGTATGCGGAGCAGAGCTGCCGTTTTTGGTTATTTCTAACCAAATTTGGTTATATTTTTATTCAATGTGGAGATGTGAATATTTTTTTCATTTTGGTTACTTTTTTCTAAAACAATAATAATTACGAACGAATATGTATTTCTTGGTACAATTATTTACGAGCTCGAATAATTTGTACTGTGTACTACGACTTTTTCATTATTTGTTACCAATTAACGGAAGTTTTTTATAATCCCTTTCAAAACAGCAACCAAATAATTTTTTTAATATTTTTGCTAAGAAAATATTGCCATTTGTGATTTTTATATTAAAAACGCCATGATCTGAAATCGTAAACAAATGAAGTTTTTATCAATGGAGATTTTCAATTATTTTTTTTTTTAATGAGCGTAGTTTTTCTTGATTTTACGAGAAGCAAAGATAATTAGTACTTAAAGTAGGAAGTGCATAAAATCATCCGGAATCGATTTAAGAAAATTACTGAAAAATTACACAAAAGTCGTTTCAGTGTTTTTAAAAACTTGAAAATAAGTTTAAGGTTCTGAATTTAGGTTATTTCCAGAAGTATATTTATATACATATTTGAAAATACACGTAGGAATTTTAAAGATTTTTTAAAATTACATTGATTTATCAATATAATTTTAAAATTTATGGAATTTTCTTTAAGAAATGGCTGTAAGTTTAAAGAAATTTGAATTTTTACTGTTTATAACTTGTCGGTATGTATATTTATTTAATGTTTTTTAAGATAATTATTTGGTAAAAAAAAATTTTTGACTGTCAGTCATATACTTTTTCCCCATTGAATGTACGTTATGATATATGTATTAGAACAATTTTGAAACATTTTTTTGTAATAAGAATTATAAATTTGAAATAAAATAAAAACAGAAAAAAGTTTTTATAATATTTTAGATATATGTAAATTAGAAAATATTTACATAAAATGCATTTCGCATATCGCCAATCGTTTCAAATTTCGCCAAAATAATCGCCTTATCGCCAAACGTAAATTTCCTTCGACAAAAGGATTAAGAAATCGCCACATTTGACAGTCCTGCCAATAACAGCTAAAAAGCGGAAAACTTTTATCCATTCTTGTTGGTTATAACTGGCATATAAAAAAATATTCAATTTTTTTTTTTTATAAATATTTCTCTAACTCCCAATGGAGCATGGGGCGCCAAAAAAAAAAAAAATTTTTAGGAAAAAAGTCTCAAATAAATAAAACTTTTAATTGGGTTTCACGTTTTTTTTACAGCCCGTTCATCGATTTCGAACGTCAACGTTCGCATAGAAAATGATATTTAAAACAAAAACAAAATTCTAAAATTTGTTTTAAATTTAATTTTCTATCATATATTTCAACTAGAACTGTGGGAAACATGGCCCCCTATTAAAATCAATAATCAACTAGTGCCTCAACAATCGCATGTCAAATATCTCGGTATTCATCTAGATCGGCGTTTAACATGGAAATGCTATATAGAAACAAAATTAACACAAATGAAACTAAAAGCAATTCAAATTCATTGGCTTATTGGAGGAAACTCTGTCCTTAGTCTCGACTGCAAACTGCTACTTTACAACTCCATCTTAAAGCTATGGTATTCAGTTATGGGACACTGCCTCGGCCTCAAATATCGAAAAAATTCAAAGGCGCCAAAATAAAGTTCTTCGAATAATCACAGCTGCCCCTTGGTATGTTAAAAACTCAAACATCCACAAGGATCTCAATGTACCACTGGTAAGGACTATTATTACGAAGTATGCGGTAAAATATCTACAAAGGCTAGAGTTGCACCCAAATCCACTAGCTCGAAATATTTTAAATGATAGCGGCCACACTCGCTTAAGGAGAAGAGACACTGCAGCACTTACCCATTAAGATGAGCGATAAACACATATATAAATGTGATACAGAACCCGCGATGAAGAAAATTTTTGTCTTGCGCTGGCAGGACATAAAATAAAGAATTAGGATAAGATTTGATTAATTATTGTTAGTTCATGCTTAATATATGAAGATTCAATAAATAAATAATAAAAAAAGAGATGCGAAATAGTAGAACGAATTTCGACAATTAAACTCGTAAAACCTTCAGTTTCAAACGAATCCAAATCTCAATCCCGAATTCAAACCTATGCATCTCAGGAAAAACTCAATTTCAACAGTAAAATTTGTAATGAAGCATATAGGCTTAGATCATGTTCACAATTTCGCAACCTATCAATCCATGAAAGGCTCGATTTCGTTTTTAAAAACCAAATTTGTAATAATTGCCTTTCGATTGCTCATACAAAAAATAATTGTAAAAGCAAAAATACATGCCTCAATTGTGGAAAAACGCATCACACTCTACTTCCCATGCGTCCAAACAATAATTCAAAAGCAAATACAATCGCCTAACAACAACCATTTTAACCAAATTTAAATGTTCATACTCAAAATCAACAGCCACGTGAGTTGTCAATGCAACCCTCAACTTCAAACGCCTCTAGAAACTCCCAAATTCATTCTAATTATGCTGCAAATCGTACGAATATCATTCTAAGAACAGCCCTCGTTCAAACAGAAAGTAGGGAAGAGCGTTTTACAATTCGAGCACTCATAGACCCAGGCTCAGAAAAAACTTTTCTCTCAGAAAAAATTCGAGCTCGGTTAAATCTTCCCTTTAGAAGATCCAAATTTTAAATTATTGGAGTTGGTGGTCAAAGCCAAACTGCTGATAAAGAAAGTGACATAACTCTCGTGTCTCAGCAAAACAATTTTCGCCTTCAAATATTGGCAATTGTGCTCCCTAAAGTCACAAGTAAAATACCCTCAAGCTCTTTCAAAATAAGCTGTGAATTCGGTCTCTCAGATATCGAACTAGCTGATCCATATTTTAATGTTTCCTCTCCAATTGACCTTATCTTAGGAAATTATAGCGAACGTCATATAAGTCTAGAGGGTATAAAAAGGAATATTATATTAAATACTAATAGATCCTCAGGACAAGCCCTATCAGAGGATTCTATTTCAAAAGTCCCCCCGGGAGGCTATCAAAGATTATCTGCTCAAAACCGTAACCTTGGTATTAATTGCACACCCTTCTTGACAATACGAACTCTTTTACAATTAGCCTCTGATAATCAAAACATCTTCCCAAAAGCAGCTCAAACTTTACGCAAGGACACATATGTAGTGTCCCTTCATAAACACTAATGGTAATCGGAAGACTAACGGAGAGTGTCAATTGATGTGTCGCATGGCCCAAGGCGAATTTTACATACCACGTCTAAAATTAAGAATTCGGAAAATCATTAGATTATGTAAAACATGTATCATCTACAAATAAAAATCTTGTTCCCAAATTATGCCAGCACTGCAACCTGACAGATGCAGACTGTGAGCCCCATTCTATACCACTGGTGTAGACTTTGCTGGGCCTTTTGAACTAAAAAGCTCCACTCTACATAATTCTTCTATACTCAAGGCCTACGTGTGCGTATTTATGTGCTTTGCCACCAAGGCAGTTCACCTTGCACCCTGTTCTTTTCTATCTACTCCAGCTTTTCAAGCCACTTTCGCTAGATTTGTCGGTCGTCGTGAATTGGCACGTAAAATCGTTTCCGACAATGGATGCAACTTTCTGGGAGCTGGCCGTGCATTGCGTAGCGAATTTTCTACATTTATTAAAACCGTTTCCCATGACATTGCGCAAAAGTACATCACCCATGGATTCGAATGGTCCTTCATTCCTCCTCACGCGCCTCATATGGGTGGTTTATGGGAAGCAGCGGTGAAAAGATTTAAATTTCATTTTAAACGAGCTGCAGGCGCTCACCGTTTTAACTTCGAAGAATTCGCCACCGTGTTGGCCAGAATTGAAGGCGTCTTAAATTCCGGAACTATATCCTCTGTGTCCGAAAATCCCTCAGATTTAACCGCATTAACACCCGGACATTTTATAAGAGGAGGTCCCCTCATGGCACTCCCTGAGCCACCGGCCGAAAGTCTCTCCTCAGAAAATCGATTAATTTAAAGCCATTCATCACCAATTCGCCCTTCAATGGAAAGCCGAATATCTCAAATCCATACATAAACGATATAAATGGAGATTTTCCCTTCCTAATTTGCAAATAGGCGACTTTGTAATCCTTATCGACGACCTTCTCCCACCCAACGAATGGCGGTTAGGAAGAATAGAAAAGGATCATTTAGGATCAGATCAACAAGTTGAGTAGTCGATGTGCGCACCGAAGCAGGAACCTTAACACGTCCGATTACTAAGCTCTGTTATTTACCATATTACCAGGAGCCTAGTCTCGCATACAGTACACACTAATTATTTCCCTTTCTTATCTACCATCTTCATTACACTCATAAAACCTTTTCTTTGCATAAATATGTATGCCTTTTACTTATCATACTTTATTTCCTTTTAGTTCCCGTAACCACTCTTCTAGAGATCCAGCCATCCATCAGTGCCAAATCTGCCAACAGTACCATTCACTCAGATTTTGCCAACGGTTTCTCGCCATGGATTCTACAAGACTCAACCAAGCAGCCAAAAGCAACAACTATTGCCTTAATTGTTTAGCACGTTATCATGACGTACGGCACTGTACTAGCCCAAACAATTGTCTCAAATGTGGGTTGCCGCATCATACTCTTTTGCATCCCAAACGGCACCAAAGAGTACAGCCATCAACAACACCAGTACGTGAGCGCATTAATCACAGCAACGCTCGTTTCAGTCAGTCCACCAGGCATGTTCAACGCCGCAACACACAACCCAATACACGGGCTCCACCAACTAAACTTGTTCTACCCAAAAAATGGGTTCCACCCTACCAACGTATACAATCCATGCAAAATGCTGTTATAACAATTGTGAATTAACTATACAGTTTTAAAAGCACTAAATGTTAAACCCTATTTGTACTTTTATGATTTTATACTTGTGGATAAATTAACATGACAATCTGTCAATTAGTTAGCGCCAATTAAGATTAGCCATCTTTATTGCTAGTGCCTTCGTGGCTCATAAAATAATATTTTGCTTCCTTATTCTAATCGAACCTGCAGAGGGTAAGCATCTCTCGCTAAAATATAGAATATTTTGAATTGTAACTTAACAACGTGCCTCCTTCATTTCAAACTGAACCACCGCATTACTACAATTATAATTTCCTCCCAGCGAGAAATTATAACATCCATTGGATACAACATTGTTCAAAAGCTCAGGTTTAAATATTTTCCCAACTACCACAAATATACCCAGCTATTTATTGGGGATTTACTTTGAATCCACATCTATTATACCTGAGTACAATTACCCACATAAGTTTGTACCCATATTTCTATAATTCTAACACTAAGAATTAGTCAATAACTTTGGACTGAATTTACTCTAAACATGATATGATGGTTTATGGGCACAAAGACCCTATTCCGGAAAGAAGCTTGTATGGGGACTATGTGAAATTATGGACCGATTCACCGCATTTTCAATAGGCTTGAGCCTTGTAAACCTTGTGTATTAGAACCTCTGTACAAAATTTCATGAAGTTATCAGGCTTACATGGAAAGCCAGGCTGTCAGCCAGCCGGCAAGCCATCTTTTATTCGACTCAGAAAGTGAAAGGTATACTTATAGGTGGGTCTAGGACCTATATTTTAAAGTATTAAAAACATAAGCACAAATGCATTATACCCTCTCCACTATTGTGATGTGGGTATAGCATAATATAGCGGGAATTTTGTAAAAGTTATTTTAACAGTCGAAATTGTCGAAAACTGTCGAAATTTCCAAGGAAAACCAAATACATATAAAATAAAATAAATAAATGAAGTAGGTATGTACTTATTTTTTTGACCGTGTGTGTACATAAAAACTTTGCGTTTGAACTACTTTTTTCACTTGATATTTTCTTCTTATTTTTCCATTTTCTATCAGCCTAGGTACTTTTTTATTTGGAGCTGCGTCGGTAAACTAGATTCGTTTCATATTTATATATCTTAAGTATACACCTAATTTGTGTTGCACAAACTGTCACCTGGGCCTGGCTGGGACCACTAGTATTTTGTATGAAGTTTTTGTGGCTACAGAAAAAACCCACACTATAGCTATGTTCATACGACGATATAAGCCACTCGTTTCGCTCTCTGAAACCAGTTTGCCAAACATGCCGTTCATACGATTCATTCTGTTTCATTTTGACATTTTATTTGTGTTGTTTGTGTGATTTTATTTAAAACAATAAAATTATGTAAAAATTAAAAATATATTATTTTTTTGATTTCTTTTGAGACCTTGTTCATTTAAACTAACGATAATTGTTATCAAAATTGGAGATGATACTAGTACCTTTTTCCTTTTTCGCAGCCTGTTTCAATATAAAACGACATGTTTCGCTCTCAAAATTTTGTATGGCAAACAGCGTTACCGTTGGTGCCACTAAAGTGGCAATTTGCCACTTTTTCGACTGCTTGGATACTATTTGGCCACTTTTACAAAATGCACCCAAATGTGGTACTTTTTGCGATTTTTGCCACTTTTTTGATACTTTTGAAAATCGGCTTAATAAACTTTCTATTAATTTGTTTTATTTATTATGAATAAGGGGACAAAGATATCTCACATATCGATGGTTTTCTTCCGCAACCTCGTAATTCAAAAACAACTACTTTTCAGAAGAGAAAAATGACTTTTTTTACCAAATATTTGAAACGTTTTGCTATGTATTTTTTTATAAATCAAGAATTAGGAAAAATTCCTATAAATATTTAAAGAATAAATAAAAAAGTATTTTATCTCTCCTTAGAAGTCATGAAGCAGAAACCGAACTGTTGTGTACCGAAAATTGGTCTAAAATTTGTGTAATTGACATTAAAAGTAAAATCTAAGTTTTTACCAAAAATTGTGCAATGAATTTATAATAAGAATTGATATAAGAAACAAAAACCCAATATATTTAAGTATTTAGACCCAATATTTATAGTGTCTTATACAGATATAAACTATTTCGAATAAGTTTCAGAGTTTAAAGATATTATAACTGACCCAGATGCATTTATACATGAATTTAAAATTCTACAAATTGATCTCTCATATTTTTACATTGCCACATAATAGTGCTTCTGCTGAGCGTGTTTTTACTAAGTTAGCTTTAGTCAAAAAAAAAGTAACAAATAAGCCAAAGACATTTTACGATAGTATGGAAGTCGTTTTTAGACCAATTAATTGTAAAATTTGTATGAAACTGATTATTAATAAATATTTAGCACAGGACGACATTGAAAAAGTTTTTGGAATGCTAAAGACGAATATGAACACAGTTTTCCCCCATCACGTACACCAATTATTGTAATTTCGGAAGATGTTTTGTACCACAATTAATAACAAAATCCAGTTTTATAGTTTTGTTCTATAAATCTGATTACAAAAATTTAAAGCAATAATAGACGAAATTGGATAAAAACTAAATATGCTATAGTAAAGAAATTAAAACACTAGCACTTAAATTTAGTAGCATGTATGCATGCCGTGCATTTATTTGTATTAAAGTGCGAAACTGGATATATATAAAGTATTTGAAAGTGATATTTTCGTTTTTTTGTTATAGGATTTCTTGTTTTCATCCGTTTATAGCTTAGCTGCTAGGCCCACGGTGTCGACAAGAACATTTCTTTCGCATATTTATATTAAAAACAATAATAAAAACTAAAATTTGTTTTTGTTTTCATAACAAATATACGAAAGAAATTTTATTGTCGTCATCGTGGGTCTGGGCCTACAATTTTTGTACTTAGGTTGACTGTAGAATAAAATTATAAGACTATGGATTTTTTTATTAATTGTGGTACAAAACATCATCCGAAATTACAACAATTGGTGTATCTGATAAACGTGACGTGATGGGAGAAAACTGTGCTCTTATTCGGCCATAGCATTCCAAAAAACATAAGAATCTGATGGAATGGGCAAATAAATTTCTAAAAAGTTTAAAAAGTATACCTGTGCAATATAGTGTCTTAAATAAATTAAAGAAAATGTATTCAAAAGGAATAGTACAAAAAATATATTACTAAATGTATATATAAAACACAATTCATTAATAAATTCTATTTGCTGCAACAGTGTCATAATCCAAAAAACATGTTTGGCAGAAAACAAGTTTAAAGTTTTTGAATTACCAAAACATTAAAGTAAATATTTTATAAAAATTACTTCTCGAGAGAAATATTTATTTTAGTTTTTATACCATTTAAAGTTGTAATAAATAAAAAAAAAAAAAAACATAAGAAATACATAATGTGGTGTACTTATTTTAATTTTAATACATGTGCCCCTTTTTTTAAAAAAATCCATGTTTGGTGCCACTTTTTTTGTAGATATCCCCTTTTTTTGGTACTTTTTGAAAATATCCGACGGTAACACTGATGGCAAAACAAGTTGATTCGATCATGTTTGGGGCGCGAAACTGGAATGGGAGAGCGAGACACGAATATTGCTGTCCGTGTGAACATGGTATAACGAACCCCTGGGCCTGGCTGGGACTTCTTTAATATGTATGTAGTTTTATGGCTATAGCAGAAAAAAAGTAAAGAAAGAATTTGTATGTGTTGCGTAAGCTTGTTGATACGTTTCGTTTTGATTTTATTCACACCAGTCAATATATAATAGGGCAGGGTCTGGCCAGGTGAATACAATATACACAAAATTTTCATTTGGCCGATTACCACGCCAACGGTGTTTAAATTTACACTTTTTTTTCTCATTTTCTTTTAAAAACACTTTGATTAAGGAATACATAGAATTCGGCAACACAAAAGGGTTACCATAAATGATATTGGTGTGTGACCTTGCTGTCATAAAATAAAAATATTGGTGTGTGATCTTGGTTAAAAAACAGGGTTGTATTATTAGCATTTTAATTTAGTTTTTTATACAAAAAATAAGCACTACAAAGCAATAATATAAACTTGGCAGCACTATCAACATGCTCTAACTCCCATACATAAAGTGGTCTAGAACCACTTTAAGCACACTACTCATTCCGCACGGAATCAAATGTTTTTATTTATTTTAAATGCTTAAGCTAGCTCATGCATATTCTAGTTGGGCCTTTACACAGAAAGAAAAACACTCGGGATAAATTGATCTTTTTATGCTCACTTTTAGCACGAGGCGTGCTCAAACAATTGAGTACGAAAAACAGTTAAACGTACTTAAAACAATCCCAAACGTACTTAAAACAATTCAAATGGGATCATTTTCGAAAATCAATCCCGGAATTTCTCAAAATAAGTATAAAATTATCAAATCAAGTACAAAAAAGATTGAACTTTTCGTTGGTATTGCCACTCTGAGAGTTAAATTATAAAGTGAGCGTATTGTTCTCAGAGAACTTATAAGTCTAATCTCTCAGCTTTGCATTCTTTTATGCGTGCGTAAGTGCGTGTTTTTCAAAATTTGTTGTACAATTGCAAAAACACGACACAAGTTCTAACAAAACGATTTGCTTTTTGTTTGTAGTAACAACAAAAACAACAAAACAAGAAGGAAAACATATAGATACATATATATGTATGTATTATTTTCATGTTTAACCCTCCGGCTTACGCATGTTTTAATTTTTTATACACATTAAACAAAGGTCTGGCCAGACTCTTGTGTATTATGAAGGGTTAAAAAGTAAATTTGAAATCTTGCTTCTCATTTAGTTTATATTTTTAGTTAAATATGTACATAAGATTTTTAAAGTGAAAACCATATCGGCATTATGTTGGTGTTTTATCATTCTGTAAGGTGTAATACGGGTAAGTAAATCAATCATAATCACTTTTTCTTTCTTGTTTTTTTATGTTTTTTTTTTCAAGCACGAATTGGGGATAAAATTAACTTTATCATACTTGAATCAAGCGCATTTTGAGATTGATTCAATCTGAGTTTTAGTTAAATCAATCTCATTTTCGGATTACTTCAAGTACGAATTGGGGATTAAATCAACTTTATAATGCTTCAATCAATCGCATTTTGAGATTAATTTGATCCTACTTTTACTTAAATCAATCTCGTTTTCGGACTACTTCAAGTACGAATTCGGGATCAAATATGGATAAAGTGAGAATTGTGGGATTGAATAAGCCGTACTTGAATCAATCTTTTTGTACTTGATTCAAGAATATCCGTACTCACCTTACTATTGATACCGCTCCGGATTGATTTGAGTACGGATGGATTGATTTTTTTTTTGAGTGTAGCGTCATACGAGTTTATAATAAAAAAAAGAAATTAAATTGTAAGATTTTCAGTACGAACTCAAACACTAAAGAGAGAAACTATTGTAAACATGAAGGGATTGTAAGGTTGTTATTTCTTAATATTGCAAACTTACTACTACGCATGATACGCAAGTTACAATAAAAGTGAAATAAGGTTAAAGAAGTTGGGAAATAATATTACTGCAAACCGTACGTTAAATGGCCATCAGGTCGCCAAAAATTCTTCGAAACTACTATGTTACCGCTTAATATAAATTTCAAATACATAGAATCGTAATAAATTATTTTTTATAAAGCAAATTTATTATTATTCGTTATTTGGATAATTTTTTTTACCTAATTTATTAAGACTTACTTCTCTTCAAATCTACATGCCATAATGCGCTATTTACTTAACTCTTTTGCTTCAGTATAGTGGTGAAGGGTGTAAAAAACATTGCTTAATAAAATTTATAGTACGTTTTTGTATTTTATATAAAATTTTTTTATAACAATATAAAAATATTTAACACATTTTTTTTAACTAAAATATCAACAAATATTCAAAAAATCTACTGTTGTACATTTTTAAATAAAATAAGTAATTTACAAATTGTACTAATAGTACAAAATTAAACATTTACAAAGTAATTAATTTAACATTAGTCAATAGAAAATAAGTTTGAAGAAAATCAATAAAAGATTAAAATGTAGTATGTATATCAAAAAATATTTTACAGTGTTAATGTCAAGTTAGTTAATCAAATTTTTTTAATACATTTAAACAGAAAAAGCCAGGGATTAATTGGTCATCACCGCAACATTAAAATATATGGACATTATTGTTCCATAAAACTTTAGATGACAACAAAAATATTTATGTATGTATAAAACATACACATTTTGGAACGTGTACCTTAATCATCATTCGTTTAAAAGAAATTCTAGTAGTCTTCATCTTCATCTGGTGGTTCTGTGGCATACGTTAGTTCATTCAAATAAAACCATTTCTGAAACAGTCCAAATAATTAGTTCTTGTTAATATCAAACGCTTCCATTGTTTAATAATACTTACAGGTGATTCCGTACAGTTGAAATTATAATCCCAATCACAAATACGATATTCCTGATTAAAAGATGTTTCGTTGGCGCACAAATGTGGTATTCGATTGCTCTCCTCATCGCACATATGGAATATCTTAGAAATAAATTAAAAAAACTTTAGTAGTTCCAATCTTAGTTAAATCTTTTTTATGAAATGAATGTTACCTGACAATTGTACTCCATATCGGCGTAGAACCCTACAGGACGATTTCTACAATCGAATGAAAATGTAATGTTATCTAAGTTTGTCCATTCCTTTGTTTTGTGATTTTGAAAAACTGGACTTGCTATATCCTGCAGTAAAACAACCGCAAATAATATTGGTCCTGAAATTAAAGAAATATTGTCAAGATATTAAATTGCGTGATAAATTACAAAATACAATTTTGTTCATGAGATTTTAAAAGGTACATTTATTGTTTATATAAACTCCATAATAAGACAATTCCAATATTTTCTAATAATATGCACGTAATAGCAATTTTATTTCAGCTGTAACGTATTTTCAATACCCTTCGCAATAGTTTGTTTTAAACCATATTTATTTTAATGATTTTGACATTACTTGTGTAGCATAGCAAATACTTCACAGAAAATATAAATTAATTTAAATTAAAAAATTTGTGACATTTATAAAATTTGCACCAGTAAACATATTAATGGTATTATATTTTTTGATACTTACAACATTTTCTGCATTACATTTTTAATTTAAGTTGATTTTATTTTTGATAAATGGTTTAATTGATAAAAAAAATTGGCGACAATTTTATCTGTGTGATGTAAAACCACATATAGTACAAATATGGGCCGCATTGTGGCTGAAAATTGAATTTCATCGGCCAAAAATCCAATTTTTTGCTACCGCCGATTTCAAAAATTTTAATGCAATTCGATAGCACAGAATACCACAGAACTGAAAAAAGTGACGTGTGAAAAAGGCCCAAATCAGTTGCGAGGGCAGCTTTCGAAGAAAAAGACAGAAAGCTTTTTCTGGTGGTGAAGTGGCAATGTGTAAAAACAGGCAGCAACAATCAACACAAATGGCATGATCAAAACAAAAATAACAAAACACAGACCACGTTAAAAAATGCATTAGTTCAACAAACGTTGTGTTTTGTGCAAAAAAAAAAGTATTTATTAATATTTTTTTGTTTTATAATGTTATTTATTTACTTAAATATTATTTACTTGTGTTGTGGTAAACTTAAAAGTTAATTTTTACAAAAGCTTTGCAAATAAATCTCAACTAAATAAATTTGTGTTCATTGTATTGCGGCATAAAAGATGATGCAAAGAGAAATGAAAAAGGGCAGCTTTCTTAAAAAGAGACAAAAAAAAAACGCAAAATCTTCCGTCTCGTGACAGTTCTGTGGTATTCTGTGTTCGATAGCAACCATATTAGACTAAGGTATCCAAAAAAATGGATTCAAATATTGGAAATTGTTGGGGTGCATGCTAAATTATGATTTCTCGCAAACTGCTATCTATAATGGGTCCAAGTTTTTGTTTTATTAGTGGGATAGTATTCTTTAAAAAATGGTTCGTTAGATCTGTATAATTTATACCTGATGCGTTATTTAAAGTTTCCCCTGGGTCTATATATAAGCTAAATCCTAATTTCAGAGGAATAGAATTTGTTAGGGTCAAAAGAGTTAAAGAGTTTTTAGTACCGTCGGAAAGCTGAAGGTGCCCTTTTTAACCCCATATATACTTTTGCAACTGTTTGGAGCTGTCTGTTAAACAGTTTTTTCATTTTAATCAAATTACTCGCAACATTTTTTTTTTTGCTCTTTTTATTTAACTGAAAAATAACAGAATGGCTTACGAACGGTTTGTTTCAAAAAAGAAGAATGCAACTAATGCAATTCTTAAAACTGTCAAAGCCGGGTAGCTTTTGAGTTGATTTGAAAGAAAAAGGGTCCATGAGGGTCGTGAGAGTGACTTGTGGTCCTCTAAAATTGGTATCCTCGGATATTTAAGTTTTTAAAAAACTCGTCCAAAATATATGTATTTGTAACCATCTCTTAGAAAAAAGACCTAGTGTGTGAAAATGAAGTTTTGAGATAAACGCATTATCACTGTGAACACACTTCAGTTGGGAGATGTTTTTGTGGGGTAAATAAATTTTTATCAGAAATCTAACTCATTTCATCTTATTCCACACCTATTTAGGTACGAGAATCCACTCTTAAGTCCCAGCCCGTTTTTGACACACTAGGTCCCTTTTCTCGGAGAAGGTCACATTTATGGATTGCAAAAAATTAGACTTAAGCTGACGTACAAAAAAAATGCTTAAATGTTAAATTATTTCCTTTGCCTTTAGAGATATTCCGATAAAACGGATTCTTTGGGTTGATTTTTCTAGTTTTTTAATCGGGTTTATTATGTTTCATATCAAACTGTTATCAACAGTGGTTAAACATTTTTTATATTGGTAGGAAAGCAGACCTTAAGCAATGGTATGTTGTATTGTTAAATGCTTATGCATTTTTCTATAAGTATAGTGATATATTCGAGGCGAATGTATATACTTACGTATAAAGGAAATACATATGAATACTCAGCAAACGATTGCCATGTTCTTTCTCTGATAAAAAAATATTTTTTCTAGATATATATTTAAATGTTTATAAACTTTTTTCGAAACAAAACGTAATGGTAGGCTTGTAGAAGCAATTTTTAGTCAGTTTGACATTTGTTTCCCCCACATGCCCTTTCGAAAAAAATGAATTTTTCAAACAAAAAAAAATCAATTTAAGTAAAAATTTCCAGTAATTTAACACACCGATGTTTATAAAATTAGAACAGTAATGTTTTCTAATATGCCCATGACAGTATTGGCATTTTTGTAAAACAAAAATATTTTTTAAAAAGGTTTTTCCGGTATTGGGAATTTGGGATATTTGTTAATCAAAAATGAGGGTGCTTTTTAGTCCAGTGTTTTAAGCAGCGTTTAAAAACTGCAGTCAAAGTCCAAAAACTGCCATTTCTTCCACTTCTTCATTTGCCATTGGCTAGAAGGAAAAAAACTGTTGCTTTTACTTCTGATTCATTTAATAAACAGTCGCTGTGAAACCAACTCAAAAACCGAAAAATTGTTCCCAAATTTTCGTTTTTTGCTCGACAGTTTTTGTTTTCGACTGCAGTTTTTTAAACCCTGGTTTAAAGATCTTTTCGGTCTACATCACTTCAAAATTTTATTGCAATATCTCTATCCATGTCTGATTCATGAAATGTCAAACATTAAAATTATTATTTCGATAGTGTAAATAAATGAAATGGCTTTTAATATGAGTAAAAATAGTAATTTTTAGGTTTGACATTCTATAAATCTGACATAAATAAAGATATCATAATGAAATTTGGCAGTTATGTTGACTTTATACAGTGCATTGAAAAACATCCCCCTCTTTAAATTAAAAAAAATACCATAATCAATCTCAATGAAAAGGATTTTCATACTCAATGCTTAAAAACATCAAAAGTTCAACTTTGACCTTAAATTTCTCAATAACTGCTAAGCCGATTTTCATAAAAATAAAGCCGTAGGAAAGTTTAAGAAGTCTTCTCTCCAGCGAAAAGAAATTGCAAAATTATCTCTATCGGTATTGATGTTGACTGGTATAAATATTTTCTTCTTTAACTGATAGTGTGCCCGCTACTATGCCAAACCATTCTTTTAGGAAGTTTTCTTTGTATAACTCGATTATTTACAAACAAATTTCTCTGATTTTAGCTACGAGTATTCTGTTAGGCGTATTTAATGTAAAAGTGTATAAAAAAACCCCTTTCAGACTCGTCAAGTTAGTAGCGCAAGTTACTTGCCGACAACAACAGTCTGTCCAAAATTTTTTTTCTTTACCCCGACCTAACCGCTAACGTCTACAAACCAAGAGTTGCGCAAGTAACTTGCCGAGTGTGAAAGGGGTAAAATTAACATGGCTGTTTTCCTAAACGTGTGTTCACAATCAATACCGTGTTGATGCATTGTGTACTTAAATTTTTTACCTACGTTGTATTGTAAAGAGTGGTTACATTTTAAGGGCCGCTGTTGATTTTGAATAAAACACAAATTATTTAGGAAATTATTGTCATTTTCTTTTATTATGATAATATTGGTATGGTTAAATTATGTATGGAACAAAATATCGGCCAAACGGCCCCCGCGACCTCGGCGGCAGACCTCCATCTGACGCTGAGGCATAATTGAGGTTCTATGCCGTTAATGTGCCTAATTATATCATCCTCTAGGTCTTGAATTGTTGCTGGCTTATCGACGTTCACCTTTTCTTTGAAATAACCCCAAAGAAAGAATTTTTATCGCGCAAAAGAGCCTTTGTATCGTTAGCTGTGTGGCAAGTGGCACCGTCCTGTTAAAACCACACATCGTCCACATCCATATCTTCCAATTCGGGCCTTAAAAAGTTTGTTATCATCTCACGATGGCGAACACCATTCACAGTTACTGCCTGACCGGCCTCATTTTGGAAAAAATACGGCCCGATGATGCCGCCAGCCCATAAACCGCACCAAACAGTCACTTTTTGCGGGTGCATTGGTTTTTCGACAATCACTCTTTGATTATCATTCACCCAAATGCGACAATTCTGCTTATTGACTTATCCACTGAGGTGAATATGTACTTCATCAGTGAAGATGAGTTTCTTCGAAAATTTATCATCCATTTCTCGCCACCACTCTGACCATTGACGACGTTTGGAATGGTCAAGAGGCTTTAGTTCTTGAGTCAATTGCACCTTGTAAGCGTGTAAATGTATAATGCTCATCAACGGCGAGTGTTAGAGGTTCAATTGTTGGGCACGACGACGAGTTGAGGTGGACGGCTCTTCAGCCAAACTATCGCGAACAGCAACAATATTTTCTGCAGTACGAGCTGTACGAGCATGCAATGATGTTTTCACATCTCCTACAGACCCGGTTTGCTCAAATTTTTTCACTATTTTTCCGATTGTACGCACATTTGGACGATTAAATTGACCGACAAAAACACAAAGTGCACGATATGCATTTTGATTTGAACGCCCATTTTCATAATAAGCATGAATAACTTTAACGCGTTGCTCGATTGTGTATCTCTCCATTGTTCAAATTGAGTTAGTCTGAAATTGAGAAATGTCAAATGAAATGCAGAAAAAACTTGACGTTTAGGTGTGTTTCACATTTAACATTGGCCCTTGAAATTTAACCACCCGTTATAAATAAACGCGTGAAAACGGTGTTCATTCTATATAAGTTTAAGTTGGATAATATACTCTCCACAGACGCATTAAAATTCAAAAGCTACATTTGTGATAAGACTCATACAAAATTTTTTCTTTGGGTAAAAAGTAATTGAGTTTTAAAATTTAAAACTGCTTTCAATGACGGGCAGGGCAGTTCTTATCCTTATTAATGAATCAAGTACTTTTTTACTCCAAAACTGTTTGATGTTGATCTTTTACAAATTATCTATTTCTTGATTTGTAAAATTGAGTTCAAAAGAAATCCCAAAGTGATTTTCACAAATTTACGTTAAAATAAAAGCTGAAATAACGGCAAGCGAAGACTTATTAACAATTTTATTAGTATGCCATCACAAATCGAAAAAGGTTGCCAACATTACTGAACGATTTCACATCAACGTTTTAATGATTTAAAAAAATCTGGCCTTTTTTCCTACGGCCTTTTTTTAGAAAAAAATCCCTACGGTGGGGTGTCACAAAGCCATAGGACATAAAGCCATATGGCGTTAAGTCCCATTCCATTGAGACATAAGGGCATATGCCATAAAGTCTCATTATAATGGGACTTAACGTCATAAATTTTTTCCGGAAATGAGACATAAAGCCATATTTTTAATAATGATTGCATGTCACCCTATTTCATGTAAAAAATACATTGTTGTTTCATGTCGCCCTTTTTTATGTCAAAAATGCATTTGTCTGTCAAAATGTTGTTGGCAATCAATCAAATTCCAACATTTATCTCTCATTCAATGGGGAGACAAAGCCTTTTTTGTTTTTTTTTTTATTTGAATGGGAGATAAAGCCATCATGGCCTTAGCTCACATTAGCAATATTAGAAAACGGCTTTATCTCTCATTTCAGTTCCGGAGACACTAAAGTTAAGTATTGAAATCTGGCTTCGCATACTAAAGTTTTGCTGCGTGGCGGCCTGTGGCCGCGCTTAGGGGTTTTTTCCTCCAGTAGGACGCGGCAGGTGGCGTGGCGTGCGTCACAAGAATAAAAAAATGTTTTCCAATGATAACTAAGAATTTTTCCTTTCACAAAATGTTTGCAGCTGTAATTCCTGGAGCCTAGAAATTTAAGTTTTTTTTTAAATCATTAATTTCATAGATAAATAGTGAAATAAAGCGTTTGCAACGCAAAACATCAAATGGGACATAAAACCATAATGGCTTTATGTCCCATTTCACTAAAATTGATATGAGACTTAAGGCCATATCAAAATTAAGGCTTTATGTCCGTTTGGATTGAGACATAAAGCCATTATGGCTTTATGTCCTATGGCTTTGTGACACCCCACCATAGGGATTTTTCCCTACGTATAACATCACTGTCTTCAGTAGCAATTTATATGAAATTATGAATGACGACTATTATAATTTTATTAAGTTTTGAAAGAAAATGTTAACAAAAGGCTTAAAAAAAGTAATAATATTTACGTATTGCTGTTGTCGGCAAAATTTGCAAACATTTTCTCAATTGAAAATGCGTGCGGTTGCGAAAAAAACTTGTTGCTTTATTGTGAAATGTATTGTCACCTGAAATAAAAAAGGGCCTTAGACCAAAAAATATTGGTGCATCTAAAAAGGGCCAAAAAAGAGCGAAATGGCCAAGCCAAAAATATCCCCAATGTGCCATAAATCCCGTCACTGTTCTGTAGTGAGTTTTTTTATATGTAAGTTATTGTGTTGAATATCAATTAAGTGGAATGCAAGCTTTGTTTTCTTATATTATGTTTCTAGGTTAGATAGTAACTGCTCAAACATACCATTCAAAAGTTCATACTTCCATTAACATTACACGGATCACATACAATTTCATTTATACGAGCATACCTACTTACATAAATGTTTTTTGTTTTTATTTACTTACCAAATAAAACGCCAAAGATCCATAATAGTCCATCACTGAAATCCATTTTAGTCCATAGATTTTTGTTTGATATTTTAGTTTGTGTTGCCTTTTTGGTTTTGCTTTCCTCCGTAGACATTCGTCAGTCACTCGCACTTCTGTCTTAAATCACGGCCGGCTTTTTTTATGCCATTTAGTACATTCAAGATAAGTGTGTTAAAATTTTTATAAAACCAATAACCGTTATATTACACAATTACAAACTGTAAAATGGCATTTTGCTATTGTACCTAAAAAAATTCAATTTATTGTTTTAAGAATGAAAATTTGCAAGTCCTTATGAATACAAAATATTTAGCCTTATTGTGGTTGTCGTTGTCGTTTACGACTGTGTCATTTTTTGTAAAAGATTAAAGTAAAACAAAACCTGTGTTCTTTAATCTACTACTTAACACGACACAGTCGTTTACTACAACGACAACCATAATAAGGCTGAATGTTTTCTAAACTTCACCACCGCACAGTGGGGTTAATCTCAACAAAAGTGGTAATAAATATGAATCTCCTAAACTATTGCTTGGATTGCAAAATGATGTATGAACGAGACGTTAAGAAGGACACAGGCTTTATGAATATTGGCTTTGTGACCAGGGTTGTCAGATTGACTTAGACCTTTTTCGCCAAATTCAATGTCAAAAATCGCCAAAGAAATTATTTTTAAGTTTTTTACAATAAAATACATATTTCTTAAATTATTAAAAAGATTTTTTATAAATCCTTAAAACTAAAAACACTCAAAAAAAGTCGCCATGATATAAAAGGTGTTTTTTAAAGAGTGACACAGGAAATATATTTTTAATATCAATGAAACGGGCTTTTTTGGAAAGAAAATTTTATTAAATTAATTTATATATGTTTTCTGTCAAGTGGCTGCCACGGCTGACGCGTAGAAGGCGCAATCTGGAACACCAATTTTCAACAACTTTTCGCATTCTGACCCTCATCGGTTTTAAAGACACATGGGCCAGTGACTCCGCCAGCCCATAAAGCGCACCAAACAGTAATTTTCTGTGGATGTAATGGCAATTCTGCTTATATACGTACTAGGGTATTCATTTAATCGGGGTTTCGCTTTAATCGGTTAATCGCTCGATTAATTAACCGAGGTTTTGGTTTAATCGGTTAATAACCGGTTAATTTTGTTATTGATCGGTTAACCGATTAATAAAGTTCTGTTATAAATTAAGTAATTTCAATTAATAAAAATGCAAAAATTATTTATTATTGGAGTCTTTAAGTAAAAAAAAAAACAATAACATAACGAACAAAACAATTCTTGAACTAAAACGAGCAAACAAAAAAGTAATTCATAAATATGAGAAACATGTTTTATAGTTAATACATAATATTTTCATGTATTTATTAAAAAATTAACTGAAATTTTTTTATTAATTATTTCAATAGTTTGAGATTTTATAAAATAATCCTTTGGAAAAATAATTTGGTTTAAATGTTTAGAATTTAAGCGATTCTTTTCTTTAGTTTTGATTTGAACTTGATTTGGAAACAATTCTTTCACTTATCGAAGATGTTTGAGAAATCGGAAGCAACCCATAATACAGATTTAAGATTACGCATTGCACATGTTTACAAAATTCAACTGTTTAATATGACGTCACTTTAGCATATTACACACATGTTTGTTTGCTTGTGTTTCTATATTTTAGCTGCACTTATACGCTGATGTGACGTAGATGCGCGCAAACATTTCATTTTTAAAAGCTGAATGCGTTATCTTGGTTTCTTTGTATCATGATACAGATTATCTAATTTCTCAGTCCTTTTCCAGGATTTTTCTCAACATATAACATTTTCCATTATGCCATTATTTCGGCTAATTTTGTTAAAAATAGTTTGTGATACAATCGAGAGTTTCTTCTATTGTAAGGTCATCATCTGACTCATCCTGGCAAAGCTCAGCACCGAACAAACTAAAAAAAATGTATTTCCGAACCCATAGTTTCTGTTTTTGTACTGTATTTTAAGAATGTATTGGTCGAATATATATACCTTTTTTATATGAGACGAAACAAACAATTAAAAACACTAAAAAATTTGTTATAACACTTCAAAAAACTACAAAAATTTGTAACATCGGTTAATCGGTTAATCGACTGAAATTAACCGGTTTAATCGTTAATCGAAAATTGCCAATTTTAAATTAACCGATCAGTTAATCGGGTAGTAATTAATCTGTTAACCGATTAACGGTTAACCGAATGAATACCCTAATACGTACCCACTTAACCAGAAATGGGCTTCATCGGAAAATAAAATATTGAATGGAAACTCAAAATCAATATCAATTTGCGATTCGCCGAATTATTTTGATTAAAAATTTCAACAATTTGCACGCGATGTAATTCGATTCATAATGAAATTTCAAAGCAAACTAAAATTTCAAAAGCAACTACCAGCTGTTAAATGGGTGTTCAAATAAAGCAGTGATAACTTGGATTAAAAAAAAAAAAAAAATGTGAAAGCAATGACTTTTGATAGATAACACTGCGCTGCGTTAGTATCTGAAGTGAAAAATAAGCAAAAGTCTCCCCTTGACCTCTATAAATTACATTGAAAATTGAAGTGAGTTCGAACACTTTTTCTTTGCATTGTCTAGTGAGATACAAAACAAGCTGCCTTTATTGTAATTTTTTCTTATTCTCTTGTGTTGTTATCGTATTTTTGCTGTCGGACACTTCTTCCTACCGAAATCATTTTCGAGAAAAAAATTATCGGTCAACAGTATCTAGTGCAGCTCCCAAAAGTATTGAAAGGTAGATGAAACTAGCAATTATTAAGTTCACACAAAACCAGAATACTTCTTCAAACTTCTTCAAAAGTATTTTGGTATGCACTGGTGAGGAATAAAATGTTTGACCCTTCGTCTTACTCATGAGTCTGGCCAGACCTTTTTTGATTTTAAATGTTATTTTAGTATATTTAAAACTCAGGTAGAGACTTGAAATTTCAGGTACCCTTCTAGAATTTAGTTAACTATAAAAAGCGGAAGAAAAATATCATGGAAAGGATTTATAAGGAAACTTATTCCTATGTTTTAACTGCACACATCACATTCGTAACACATGTGGTCTGGTCACACCCATATATATTTTGTAAAGAAAATGCCGTATTTTTAACTGTCTTTCTTGCTGTTTTTAATTATTTTTTGTTACATTATCTATTATCTTATATATAAATACGGAAACAATTTTTTTGTGGTTGATTTTTAAGTGTCTTATCGTCCACCGATTTTAAGGAAACATATATCGTTTTAAAGGTATTTTTGCGTAGATATTCTAATAGAAGATATAGAAATTTTAAGGATTAAAGGGTTTGAAAAGAGTTTTAATTTATTTTGCATTCACACGTACAAAGATGGGTAAATATGTGTACGTTTTTATTGTATAACGCACAGGTTCTCTCGAAAGTAAATGTCAAGTGGTCGAATTTCGGCCACCGGGCGATCCTAGTTTATTTAATTTTATTAAACACACAAACTAGTAGCTCCATCTATTTCTCAATTTGAAAAAACCAATAACAGTAACTAGTAACTCACGTTCAGAACCTGATTTTTACATGTGAAGAGTGGATGCTAATAACTTAATAAAGCTGCTGTGGAAGGTTATGAAATTCAACCGTTCACAGCTGAACAGAATGATGATATGGATTACATTCCGAATAAGAACGATACATCCGGTACTGAAAATAATTTGGTCATAAAACCAAATGAATCGTTTGCTTCTAAGGACGATGAAGAAGAACCACATGTACAAACTTGTAAACAATACTCTGCCCATGATTATTTCATAATAAATAAGCAGCAACTTAATGTTGGTATATGCTGCGACAAAATAATATGCGTTTTGAAGTTGGGCCCATGGAACAGGGCTCTATTCTAATTCAGGCGCTCAAGAGATTTTACACACTAAATATAACATTTATAATCATAACTAAAACAAATTGTATTCGTGTGTTTGCTTGAAAAGGAACGATGTTTGAAAATTTGCAAACGAATTGGTTTTATTTAAAATTGCAAATGGAATATTTTTATCCTCCAAAAAATTTTTTGTTCAAAGTATTCAGATTGTCAGCAACATTCTAAAATTAAAATTACATGTTGCAGTTGCTAAGAAAATCCATTTTTATTACAAATAAAATAGTATTGCATATTACAAACATGTTATATACATTTTATGAAATAAAACGATCTTATTTTTCTGTTTTTAGAAATATTTCGATAGGTCAAAATATGTTAATTTGTATATTATAAATAAAAATAATATGAATATGTCCGCATATTATTTTATATAATGAATTTCATATTTTGTTTAAATTATAAATGTGTATAATATAACATTCAGTTAAAAAAATTTGGTTTTATTTATTCAAATGTGAACATAAAAACATGTGTTAAACCGAGGGTTAAAGTTTTACATTTGATTAAATAATTTTCAAAAAACAAAACTTGCTACTTGTAGGAAAGTTAATTCCAAGACTCCTTTCTTGCGGTGCATAGTTCCAAAACTGCTCCTTATAACTTAAAAGAATATGCTGTCGCTATATTTTTCAAGAAAAATAGTCTTCATTTTGCCAACATGGACTACATACCAGTAAAAAAAGCAAACATCAAAAAAGTATCAGCTAAAAAAAATTCATTAGCTTATTAAACGTTTTTTGAGATTTGTGAAAAATTACTTCAGGTGCAAGTAGCGAGTTTTGGAACTCAGCTCCTCATATGTAAGTAGACTACTTTATAGCTACAAAAAAAGAATTTTTGCAGTTAGTATTAAACCATTATTGGGTGTTCATTTGGATATACCCAATTGCAGCTCTATAATATGCAGTTCTATTATACATACATATATCTAAAACGCTTCACCGGCAAGACTCCCATTTTTCTTCATTTTTGGAATGCATTGTGAGGGAATTAAATGTAATTCGTATTGTGGTTATTTTGTTGAACTATTAATGGTTTTTAATCCAAATTTTGACTAATTTGACAATAGACAATAGAATTAAACAATTTTTTCAAATTTAGTTTTCTCTTTTTACCCACTTACAACTACAATTCGAGTCGAAAAGAACCCAACCAATTGTAAGGGGATGTAAGAAAAAATAAACTCTCTGTTTATTGTTGGTGTTTTGTTTAAGCTTTGATATTGTTACAAGTAAGACTTTGAGGGTTTAAAATTCTTATTCGCTTTAGGGTTTTATTCGTATAATATTTTTAGCTTTTCTAAAATCTTAGGAAAAGGTTTCCTGATCAGCTGGCCTAAGCAACCATTGAAATGCGCATAGAAGCTAGCTTTCCCTCAACAATAAATTTCAGTGTATTTATCAAATATGAAAAATTGGGAATTTAGCACGTCATCAGTGTTGCCAGTGGATTTTTCGAAAAAATATCTACACACGCTAAAAAAAACCCGATTTTTCCCTACACGCTTAAAAAACTTCCCCTACAAAAATCCCTACGCATTATTTCTATTAAAATAGAAGAAAAAACATTAGTTATAAAAAATAAATTTTGAACGAATATGTATATTAAAGCTTTGACGTAAAATAAGCACAAAACTAATAAAAATAATGCACATGTATGTACTTTTAGTTAAATTCAATTAAAGGGCCAACCATAATGTGCTTAAGTTGGCTTAAGCAAATGTGCGAATACATGTTAATTATATGAGCAAGGTGCGAATCTAATCGCACATTCCGTACGGAAACAAACTTCTGAATTTTTTTATTTTGTTTTTGTTTTTTAAATACATTTGAGAGACTTTTTGTTAATTTTTGACAGTAGGCTATGCATATTATGGTTAGGTCTTAAGTCTTTCAACATTAGGTGTGATCCCGTACTCAACGTTGGGAACCCGCGGGTCCCAATCTTATCGAAAACTGTTTCCGTACTCAAAGTTTGGTAAAGTAGGAGAGCTAGCCCATACTATTTCTTTGGTCAAATTTATAAAATTGTTAAACATTCAGCTGTAACAAAACTAAATAAAAAACTGCAAGCAAGTTAACTAAAATAATTAATATAAGAAATATTTATAAAATAAGCAATAGAAAATGTTGGAATATGTAAGTAAATGCTTGGATTTTAATTTTATGCACGTTAATGTGTCATTTATGTATTTAATTAAACATATTTCATATTAACGTTTTCTCTTGGATCAGAAATTTGGTTTTTAATCTTCCCGTACTTTTGTACATTTTTCTCTATAAGGGAAATAAACTTTAACTCTCATTTTACCGAACTTTATCCAAAAAGTACGGGATCACACCTATTGAATGATAACTTAGAAAGGACATTTACATACATACATATTAGTGTCGCCAACTTTTTAAACCACAAACAACTCTGGAAATATATTTTTAAGTGATTTTAGCGAAAAGAAATTTTTTCCACCGTTTTGGACAAGAAAATATTACAAATATTTCAGCACTTATTTTATAAATAACACGATATGACGAAAAAGCCCTACATTTTGGAGATTATGAAAAATCTGTCCGATTTTCCCTGCGCTTCTATTTATGTTTCAAAAATACCTACATGTAGGGATTTTCCGCTACTTCTGGCAACACTGCACGTCATACAGAAATAGTATTAATGATAAATTTTGTATTCCCGTAAAAAACTTTGATTTGACATTTTAATTAGGCTAAAGTTCATCAAATTTTATTTTCATTAAATTATTTTTATGAAGAAGGAATTTTACAACATGAAAATTAATTAAAATTTATTGATAATTTTTCATTCTTAACTGCTGCTGGGCTCGAACCAAGGCTTTTACGGACAGGTTACCCTTACATGTTTCGATTGCAACCACTCAATCTCTTCAGAGGGGTTTGCCGTTTAAAACTCGCAGCCATCGACGACTGCTGGCAGTCAATTCAAACATCAATTTTTTAACCAAATTGCATTTAACCTTTGGTAGATCGAAATTTGCTTTGAATGATTATCTATTTTAATTTATTTTACATGTTCTTCCTTACTTCTGTTTTTTCGTACTTTTTGTCAAGAATTCTTCTTAAAGTCCAAAGTACATTTTATTTTTGTTTTTTCATTTTTTTGTCTTTCCTTTTCCAGTTGACCTTTCTCAGCACAAGTTGAACTGGAATTAAATGTATTTAACGAAGGTACAAAAGAAGTGCAACATGTACTATTTACATTCATATAACTTATAACTCGTAATAACGCGTTTAGAAATTCGTGTTACATTCTACTTCGAAAAAGAGTTTTAGTGGAGTTCATAATTTCAACAAAAGCATACCATACCAGCATATGAAGAACAGCCAAAGCAAGTTCCCTAAAATGGTACGTAACTGCCGTATCCCTGTAGTTATACAATTTTGGTCTAAACTAATGTAAACTGGAAGGAATATCATCATAAAAATACTCTTTTCAATTAACAAACGGTCATTTTTGTCATTGTGTTTAGGGCTGTCAGATATGGCGATTTTTTTTTACGATTTTTATTATAACTGGCGATTTACTTGGCTATTTTTACCATTTATTTTATTTCAGCGAATTTTTTTAACAGTTTGTCATTTTTTGTTATCATTGCTAATTAAGAAAAAATCTGCGAACTTTTTGACTGAATATTGACTGAAATTTGACTGAAATATTATACTAGCTTTTTTCGTATGCAAAATTTAATTTAAAAAAAAGTTACAAAAATTTAACAAAATTGACGTTTGGCGATTTCTGACATCCGGTTTGGCGATGGAGCTCAAAAAATTCTGACTACCCTGATTGTGTTTTATAAACATCCAAAGTTAAGTAAGAATTCACAAAAATGCTTGAAATATCCTTAACAGCAACGTATTTTATCTATTATACAGGGCTGCCGGATAAAAATATCGTTTTTGTTGTTTAAAAAATCGTCAAAAAAAAATCGGACAACTTAAAATTTTGTTAAAAACAATCAAACAAAAACATACAATCCTGTTCTGAAATCATGTGATTTTAAATCACAAGTGTTTTTAGTATCACACATGTGCATTTGTGGTGTTCTGTAATTCACACTGTTTTTGTGTTTTTCGGTGTGATTTTCAATCGTCGAAAGCACAAGCAAACACAAGTGGAATGCCCTGTTTTTTACACCCGACAAAAAAAGGTGTTCTACAAAATTATAGCTCATTTTTAACGCTTTTTATGTTATGTTTCCGACAATTTGTTTTTTTTTAACCGATTTAACGATCTCAAATTAGTTTTAGGGTTTGTTTCAAATCTTCCAATTTTTTGCGTATTTTACCTATGTTGGCGATAGCAGCGATTTGTTTCTGTAATTTTTCTGTTCTTTGCAGCTTTAAAGATTTATTAGGACTGACAGGAAATTTCTCGGAGGATCTTAGGGAAACTAGCGATGGTGGCTTCGCCCGGCTCCATGGATTATGTGGGCACTAGGGTTGATTTTGGGCGTTTGCCAGAGGTAATATTGCCAACTAGGTCAAATTCGGATGATATAATTTTTTGCGCCTAAGCTAAAACACGCAAAGAAGAAACATGGTTGTGGTAAACATATTCTAAGAGCAACATATTATGATACGTTTCTTGATTGTAGTCACCATATTACGTTTATTACTGAATAATAATATGACCAAATATATTCGATATATTACGTCATAATATTTTTCCCTTAATCATATTCGTATTATGTTAATCATAATAAGATAAGAAGTAATCACATTATTGTCATGTTAATCATAATAAATTTAGAAGTAATCATATTATGATACAGCACCACATTCACAACAATAAAATATAATTCAACGTTTTTTTGTATCGATTTTTTATTTTATGGCACTTTAAAATTTTTTAATGTAAATAAAATTTCTTTTTTTTTTTAAACTTGTTTTTTTAATGGATATTTTTTTAATCAAAAATAATTCGATAGGCATATTTAAAACAAACGACACAGCTGATTCAAAATTATTTACAAATGGCGTCAACATAATATTATTAGAGTAAACATATTTTGTTTTCTTCTTAAGCATACTTTGATTACACGTATAGAAAGTTATCATGTTACGGCTTATTAATATCATCAAATGGTTGTGAGCAATATAATATAAAATAAATAATTATTTTTCAGTCAACAATACTCAAATTTATAGTTGCGATAAACATTGATATGTTTACAGTAACTAAAATATTGCTTATATTTAAGAAAAATAACAAATTTTTGAGTACGACACAACAATATATTGTTACAATAAACATAGTGTAGTTCCCGTAACCATGCCCAACCATATTTTTTCTCTGCGTGTAGAAAATGAGTTTTAGGCCTTTAAAACTATGTTAGTCTTTGTTAATATCTCTTTAAGTACAAACTTGATCTCACTAATATAGGTATCAGTAAAAAGTGATACAAGATGCCGCACATATAAATGTATATACAAGCTATTAAACCACGGTGTTTCCCGGGGTTACTCTTCTGTTTCTTTAATTTATAACTTTTTCTTATATGTGTCCCTGGTGATAGTTTAAGTATAAAAATAATTGAACTTTTAAAATTTGCTTATGTGTCTGTCTAAATAGGGATCTATATTTCACCTACTTCCCTTCGTGATCCTATTTTCTTAAAAATTTTATATAGGGGTCTATCAATGTTTTAAATTTCATTAAAATCTGTTGGATAGTTTCAGCGAGGCAGAAATTATCCCCTAACTCCCCTCGTGCTCCTAGTTTTGAAAAAATGTATAGCCTAAATCCATCTTCACAAAATTGCCCTTCTAATGGAGTCTATAACAGATATAGGTAGAAACGTGTGATTTTATATACCTATATAGATATTTATACATATATGCACGTTTGCGTCACAATATAATAACATTTTAATCACTTGCTTTCACAAAAAATTCTCATGTAAGCATCGCTTAAAACTAGAGTCAATTGCTTAAAAAATTTAGAATTCATTTTTACGCCGTTAATATTAACCCCGCGAAGACAATTCTCGTACCATTCACCAGACGTAGAATCCGGAGTCTTAAGAGGCCGGTTTTAGACGGTACGGTGGTCGGATTCTCCAACGAGGTGACATACTTGGGTATTATTCTGGATAGAGCTCTTAATTGGAACGCTTAGTTACCCCATGTCAACAGAAGGGCAACCAGGGCAATATATGCCTGCCAGAGACCCTTCGGGTAGACATGGGGGCTAAAGCCCAGAATGATCTACTGGTCTTTTGTTGCGATAATAAGACCAATTTTCAAATTATTTTTGGGAATACAAAATTCATTACTAAGATTTCTTTTTTCTTTATAATTTTATTTTGGACTTACATAAATATATATTATCTCTATGTTAGCTATATTTAAAAATATAGACATTTAGTTAAAAGCACGCAACACGTTAGTTTTTCGCACAAGTTCCCCCTTTGTGTTTTTGCGGTTAATTTGTTGGCATTTGCCCACTGCACACTTTATGTTTGTTCTCTTTTCTGCTCTCTTCTATTTTTTTTTATTTTTCTTTATTTCACTACTTTTAACACACGTTTTAACACTTATAAAATTATAAAAATTGTATTTATTGTAATGATATTTTTAATATAAAATATTAAGCAAAATTCTTAATTTTTTGACAATTGATATAATATTTTTTATTTAAACTCTCTGAGTTAATTAGTTGCAGGGTTGCCAACTTACACGTAATACACACATTTTTTGTAAGAAATTACGATATTTACATATAAAAGAGACTTGGTAATCTTCACAACGGAACTACTATGTCATCAAACGGTAAAATATGCGCAAAGGCGTAATCTTTATTTCTATCATTCTTGGATATAACTTAACTACTAGTGTTCTAATAACAAAAATATACAGTGAGGTTAGTTTTGGAACACATTTACATATGTATATAGTTACATACATTTAATTGATTTTTGGAGTTATGTAGTATTACCGAATGTCTAACAAATATTAACGGAATATACTGACAATTGACTTAAATATTTATTTTAAATCTTGTAATAATATTAATTTTTTTTGTAATGTATATTTAATAACATTCGAACTGTCGGTGGCACTCTAACTTGTTTTCTTTCAAAAGCTCGTAACAAAACTTTAAGGATAAGAAAAGCCAGGTATAATAAACTCAATTAACAAAACCGCCTTATTTTGGACGAAATATTTATAAGTTGTGCCCATTAAACGAAGACGTAATAAAATTAACACTTTACAGATTTTTTATGATATACGGCCTATTTTATTCTTAAAATTTTAACAGATGCAGTCAAGGTAAAAACAAAAAGGTAGGTTAGGTTAAGAAGGGTTATGTGACCAAGGGCACACTTCCACTCGGAGACCAATGCGGTCCATTGTGAATCCCTTCAATGAAAAAAGAAAGATAAAAGTAAAGAAAAGAAGTATGAGGTGGATAGAATTAAGAAAGTCAGAAAGTTAGTAGGTACCACGTAGAACTATTACCCTCTCTACAGTCCCCTCAACAGAAACAACCCCAGTAGATCAGCCGCATTATATCTAGCGATACACCCTAGTTCGTCTTGAAATCTATCTCCTAGCCACTTCTGCCTGTGACCCTGCACCGTGGGACAGTGGCACAGCACATGCTCGATCGTCTCCAGTTCTTCAGAATCATCGCATAATCTGCAGAAGTCCGGTATGGTGTTGTCCCATTTGCCCGTAAAAGCCCTAACAGGACAATGACCCGTCAATAACCCTATAAGTGTTCTAAGACCACCCCTGTCCAATGCCAGTAGAACCCTGGTTGCCCCCGCGTCCAATCTGGGCCATAGTGCCCTAGACACCCTGCAATTAATTATGGTCAATATCTTATTTATTTTAATTTAAAATTATCAAAAACTTTAATAAAATAAAACATAAGACTAGCAGAGATGCCAACTATATAATGGCAAAATGTACCGATCGAGCAGTCAAAAAGTGCTAGATTTAAAAATCAATGATTGTTTTGTTTAAAATCCATTTATTATTAATTTTTGGTCTTCAAACTCATTTATATTAAAAAATTTAATATTACTACTTAAAAATTGTATACAAATATTTGCATTACAATATGTAACATATCAATAAAAAATATATAATAATAAAGTTATTATATAATGTATAACTAATAATCCAAAAAGTGGCGAATAAAGCTACAAAGTGGCGTCCTATGGGGGGTAACATTTCCCCGCTGCTATTTTATTTCAATTTTGGGGTTCAGAAGATCCTTTTACCAAAAGTTCAACAAATTGATTGCAGCGGCTCTTATTAATATTGCTATCTATGAGGGGTACTGCTCCTCCTCTGTCTACCCCGCCCATTTTTATATTGAAATTTATAGTTTACCATAGTAGTAGCTGTAACCATGTTTGAAGACTCTCCCTTTAATAGTTGAGCGATATTTAATTTATGAATCCTATGGAAGGTATTTCCCCCCTGCGCCTTCCCGCTTTATTTTTATTTTTAAAAGTGAAGTATACCATAAGAGTGACTTCCACAAAGTTTGAACATTCTCACTATAACAGTTCTTAAGATATGCGATATTAAACATTGGCGTCCTATGGTGGGTACCACTACCCCCACCGCTATTTTGTTTTAATTTTGTGGCTCAGAAGATCCTACTACCAAAAGTTCAACAAAATGCGTGCAGTGGCTCTTATTAATATTTCTATATATGAGGGGTACTGCTCCTCCCCCGTCTACCCCGCCCATTTGTATATTGAAATTTATAGTTTACTATAATAACAGCTTTAACCACTTTTGAAGACTCTCCCTTTAATAATTCTTCAGTTGAGCGATATTTAATATATGCATCCTATGGGAGGTATTTCCCCCCCTGCGCCTACCCGCTTTATTGTTATTTTCAAAAGTGTTGTATACCATAAGAGTGAGTTCTAGAAAGTTTGAACATTCTCACTATTACAGTTCTTTAGATATGCGATGTTAAACATTGGCGTCCTATGGGGGATTCCACTTCCCCCGCTGCTATTTTATTTTAATTTTGGGGCTCAGAAGATCTTACTACCAAAAGTTCTGCATAATGCGTGGAGCGGATCTTAATATATGCGATAATTAATATTGGCATCCTATGGGGGATACCAATTCCCCTGCCCCTATCGAAAAAATAAGTAGCCTATTTTATTTTTAGGGCTCACGTGATGTATCTGTAAAAATTTCAGGAAAATCGGTTGAGTAGTTTAGGAGTCTATAAGCCAACAAACAAACAAACAAACAAACAAACACACATACAAACATTTTTCATTTTTATATATATAGAAGACTAGCTTAACCCGGTGCGCTTCGCTACACTGCTTAAACCACTTCTTCAGTTGAGAGATATTTAATATATGCATCCTATGGAAGGTTTTCCCCCCTGCGCCTTCCCGCTTTATTTTTATTTTCAAAAGTGTAGTATACCATAGGAGTGACTTCTACTAAGTTTGAACATTCTTACTATAACAGTTCTTAAGATATGTGATATTAAACATTGGCGTCCTATGGGGGGTAACATTTCCCCGCTGCTATTTTATTTCAATTTTGGGGTTCAGAAGATCATACTACAAAAAGTTTAATAAAAAGAGTGCAGCGGCTCTAAATTATATTTCTATCTATGAGGGGTACTGCCCCTCCTCTGTCCATTTCTATATTGAAATTTAAAGTTTGCCATAATAGTAGCTTTAACCACGTTTGAAGACTCTCCCTTTAATAGTTCTTGAGTTGAGAGATATTTAATATATGCATCCTACGGAAGGTATTTCCCCCCTGCGCCTTCCCGCTTTATTTTTATTTTCAAAAGTGTAGTATACCATAAGTGTGACTTCTACAAAGTTTGAACATTCTAACTTTAATAGTTTTTAAGATATCCGATATTAAACATTGGCGTCCTATGGTGGGTACCACTTCCCCCGCTGCTATTTTATTTCAATTTTGGGGCTCTGAAGATCCTACTACCAAAAGTTCAACAAAATGCGTGCAGCGGCTCTTAATTATATTTCTATCTATGAGGGGTACTGCTCCTCCCCCGTCTACCCCGCCCATTTGTATATTGAAATTTATAGTTTACTATAATAATAGCTTTAACCACTTTTGAAGACTCTCCCTTTAATAATTCTTTAGTTGAGCGATATTTAATATATGCATCCTATGGGAGGTATTCCCCCCCCCTGCGACTACCCGCTTTATTGTTATTTTCAAAAGTGTTGTATACCATAAGAGTGACTTCTAGAAAGTTTGAACATTCTCACTATTACAGTTCTTTAGATATGCGATGTTAAACATTGGCGTCCTATGGGGGATTCCACTTCCCCCGCTGCTATTTTATTTTAATTTTGGGGCTCAGAAGATCTTACTACCAAAAGTTCTGCATAATGCGTGCAGCGGATCTTAATATATGCGATAATTAATATTGGCATCCTATGGGGGATACCAATTCCCCTACCCCTATCGAAAAAATAAGTAGCCTATTTTATTTTTAGGGCTCACGTGATGTATCTGTAAAAATTTCAGGAAAATCGGTTCAGTAGTTTAGGAGTCTATAAGCCAACAAACAAACAAACAAACAAACACACATACAAACATTTTTCATTTTTATATATATAGAAGATAGAAGAAGATATATATTAGACTGGTCCTTATTTTCTGACTTTTAAATGTTTAAAGCAGGACTTCCAAAAAATGTTATTTTTAGCATAAAAATCATTCTGTAAAAGTTTAAAATCGATATTTTAATATTAACACGTGCCTCATTAAGGTTTAAAAGTGCACGTTAAACCTCAATGACAGGACCTATTATTTGTAGTATTGAAATAAATAAAAAACGATACGGAAAACAGTGCCAGAAGAGTTTCACAGTACACTTAAATATCTAACATTAAAAAAAAAATAATATCCACGATACGATTGATTGCTGATAGCAAATTTTTCGGTCAGATTTCAATTGGCGATGTGATGAACAGTGCAACTTTAAAATGGCATAAAAAATCACTGGCAAAATGCCACAAAATGACAAAACTGGCAAAAATTAAGATGTTATTTAAGAAACATTTATTTCATAAAGTTTTGGTTGTATAGTAGTACAGTATCATGTTTTTTAAATTGTCAAAAACAAATAATCTCTTGTTATCGCATAAAACACTTCAATAAATAGAAAACACTCTTTCAACTTAATTAATGTGCCGAATAATTTTAGTTCAGATGAAGAAAGGGCAATAAATTCATCCGTCTTACTTTCATTAAAATATGAGTAGTCCACTTGCAAACACCGCTAAGCTAAAAAAAAAATTCTGAGAAAATCGATTAAAACAGTTTTTTAAACTCAAATTGCCAAGTCATATAGAGAATTTTTCAGGAATATTGAATACTTTACCAGAAATAGGGCGTAACCTACGGAGTTTTGTACGAGATTGATAATGGCTTAAAGTGGCATTTTAAAAAACATATAAATACAGAATTTTTATTTTTTTAACTTAGAGGTGTTTGCACTCACATGTACTATTTCTTATTTTATATTCAACCTTTTTTTTTATTTTTCATTCCTAAAAATTTAATAAGTGATGATACGGTTAACCCCAAAACAGCCGCTATGAAACTCAAGTAAAAATTTCTCAAAAGCCTCCAGTACAAGTTGGCATTGATAGATATATAAAAGTGCTTAAACGGGGTCGTAGCCCTACCTCTGCAGCAGTGGCTTCGGCCTCAAAAGTACCATCTTTTGATAAAATAAACTCTCAAAATCGTTTTGCAATTCTGGAGGATGAATCCTCAGAAGCACCAAACGTGATAAAATCGTCCAAGCCTCCCCCGATATATCTTAGGGAGCAAAACTCAAACGAGCTAATAAAGAGCTTGATCTCGGTGATAGGTGAAAATTCTTTTTACGTAGCTGCAATCAAGCGTGGAGGTATAAACGAGACTAAAATACAAGTAAGTCATGAGAAAAAAGTTTTTATACATACCAACTGAAGAGCAGTAAAGGTCTTCAGGTAGTGATTAACGGAATTGACTCATGTGTGGACCCATAAGAAATTAAAACGTTCTTGGAAGAAAAAGGCTTCAAAGTGAAACATGTCGTGAATATTAAAAATAGGGAAAAAATCCTCAACCACTATTTCGAGTGGAGTTAGAACCCGGCGACGCACAGTGAGACAGCCCTTTAGTAACCGCGGCAAAAAATGGTTTTTGGCGTGTCGTCCAATTTGGATGAAATTTTCACAGTATATTAACAGATATATGAGTAACAATTCCATGAAATTTCAGCCTCATAACTTCATTATTTTTTGGTCTAGAGCAAGTTAAAATTGAGGGATGCCAACGCGCTTGAAATATGTTAGTTCAATATGTAATATTCAAAAGAATAAAAAAATCAGGGTAGGTATTTCCTCGCAAAGAATTCTTTTTTTTTATCTTTCCCTCTTCGTTTCGCGAAAAGAAGAGATTTGTTGTTTTTGTTTCGTTTCTATAAACGAAGGCGAGAAACTGCTGTGTTTTCTTTCGTTGATATTTGTGCTGAAATAAAAAACCATTCGTTTGGCTGAAAAAGAAGGAAACGAAATGGAGAGAAGAAGCAAACAAAATTGTTTCTTCTTTCTAAATCGAAGGAAAAAATAGAGGGAAATAAAAGAAGGAAAAAACTTTGTTCATTAAAATTTGTTTTAATGAATGTCTATGTAATAAATTGATTTCGTTTTGGTAAATTATTAGGGAATTTTTCAAAAACGAAGTTTTTAATATGCTACGGATCACAAAATTTTGGATAAGTTACCCATTGACCTTCTTTCCTTCCTTCCATTCGATATTTCGATTTCATTTTTCTTTTCTAATTTTATTCTCCTTCAGTTTGTTTCCAAGGTATATTTATAGCAGGTAGCCGCGAGATTACAACAATTGTACAATAAAACAAACAACAGGGCTTTTTATTGTTGTTATGTGGTACGAACTGTCAAATAGCAAAGGGGTTGATAAGAGACAAAAGATAAACAAAAAACTTGTTTACTTGTTTTCTATACAACAGTTGACAGTTCGTACCACAAAACAAGCAAATAAAAAATAAACAGCTGGCTTTCCGAGACTACCTGCTATAAATATACCTTGTTTGTTTCCTTCTATATCATTCCTCTTCGTTCTGCTAAACGAAGAGAAGCATTTGTGTTTGCTTCGGCAAACACGAAAGAAGGAAACAACAACAATATTTTCTTCTTTCTCGCGATAATGATAATCGAAAAGTTTTGTACAAAAAAACCTTCGCGAGAAAGAAAGAAAAAAGAAATTCATTTACCTACTCTGAAAAAAATACATAATTTTTTTTTTAAATTTTTTTTTAATTTTTTTAATTAATTTAGTTGTTGTGAATGAGTAGATGAAAAAATAAATTTAAAAGAAAAAACACAAAAAAAAATTTCTTAACAACAGAATTGTGGTGTAAAAATTGAACATTTTGCATTTTCAATGGACTAGGAAATAAGAGCAGCCCCTCGCCCTAGGTGCAGACTTATATCAAGTGAAAGATTGAAGTCTCAGCTTTCATTTGAAGCTAAGAACATATAGCAAAAGTTTGCAAAAGAACTTTAAAAACTACAAAAAATACGCAACGCGCACATTCTGTCGCTATACGTTGTTGTTTTAAATATTATTGATCAACAAACGGTTATTGCAATTATATGTTTAATTCACAATCTTTTTGAGATTGCAAGTTTATACAAGTTTATATAAAGTGATAAAAAAAAATTTACAAGGTCATGGATAATTCAACAATTTCTTATAGTGCAATTTCTGATATTTGGATCGATAGCAATAAATATATTGATGTTGTTGTTGGTGTCATATCAACAAAATTTAATAAAATGTCAGACTTAATTATTAAAAAATTTCGTGATTTTTTATAAAATATTTCATACCAATATTAAAATCCAAATGGAACAAATCTGGGCGCATAAAAAGTAAATTTTTGGCTGATAATGAAGAATGGCTTGCACAGCTTTACACCATATGTGAAGAAACTTTGGATGATGAACAACCAAGCACTTCGCATTCCGTTAAGCGTGGACGACCTGTAAAAGCTTTCGAAGAAAGCCAAGAAAGGTCTAAGAGAAGTAAAATATCTCAATTTTGTGAAAGTTTTCCAATAGACTTGATAGTGTCTGCTGCTAAAAAATATGAAAAGAGTGAACAATTCAAATCATTTACACCAGAGAAAGCACTCAGCCTTATAATTGATGCTTCATTATAAAGACACCAATATGATGTTTTAAGAAGCTCTGCAAAAGAAATTGGCTGTGATATATTCCCACACTATAGCAAAATATTAGAAGTTAAATAAAAATGCTATCCTGCAAATATTAAGGTTGATGAACGTTTTAGCAGTGTTGGATTACAAGAATTACTTAATCACACTGTTTCAAGAATTTTTCAAACAAAAACAAAAAGTGAGATTGATGAGATTCCAAATGAGTTGAATTTAATAAGTAAATGGGGGTGGGATGGATCATCAGGGCACAGTGAATATCATCAACGTTTCACCGATGAAAATGTTTCTGATAAAAATATGTTTTTAACATCTCTTGTTCCGTTAAAGTTAACTGATCTATACAATGATTCTTATTTGTGTTGGACAAATTCAGAACCATCTTCAACAAGACTTTGTAGGCCTATGAAATTCGAATTTGTGAAAGAAACAGCAGATGTTATTAACAATGAAGTGAATCGTGTAAATACAGAAATTCAAAATTAAAAAACGACAGAATTCGAAATGTTCAACAAGAAGTTTGCGATATCTCATAGTTTAACTATGACGATGATTGACGGAAAAGTTTTAACAACAGTCAGTAAGAATTGCTCGATGGCTGTTTGTTTCATATGTGGAGCAAAACCTGCTGAAATGAATAATTTGGAAGCAGTTATCTTGAGAACAAATTCAGCTGAAGCATTGAAATTTGGAATTTAGCCGCTACATGCTCGAATAAAATTCATGGAATTTATATTACATATCAGTTACAATAAAAGTTTTAAAGCGTGGAGAACAAATAAAGACACAAAAGAACAGAAAGGAGCGGTTAAAACAGAAATAAAAAAAAATTTCAAATTAGTTCTGGGTTTAAAAGTCGATGTGGTGAAACGAGGCATGGGAACAACCAATGATGGTAATGTCTCTAGAAGATTTTTTTAAAAACCAGAAATAACCGCTTACATAACTGGTGTAAATGTAGACTTAATTCACCGATTTAAAATTATATTAAATACTAGTAAAAATATAGATGTTGGTAAATTCCATACGTATTGCATGGACACTGCAAAATTGTATGTAGATCTTAAGTTCTCATTCACGGCAGTAAAATGGTATCTGAGGCTATATTGCCAATAGGTTTGTTTGCAATTTTTAAGTATTTTTTTAAATTTTATTTAAAATTAACTTTTTTTTTTTGCTACAGGAATGTTATCCGAAGAAGCGCAAGAAGCAATGAATAAGGTGTATAGAAACTGTAGGCTATTTCATTCTCGTAAAAATTCACGTATTTCTACGAATGAAGATGTAATGCACTATTTGCAAATATCATCAGATCCTTATTAAATTGAAAAAATTAGAATACCATGATGATGTTAAAAAATTATTGATAGAATGAAAAAAAAATTGTTCTTTTTTATTGCATTTCAATGGGAGGTGGGCGTAATAGTGGGCGTGTTATTGTAATTTTTGCATGAAACATTTTAAATGATATAAATTACAGTAATATCAAATTTGAAGGTTGTACCTAAAATATTTTAGAAAATATGGCACTTTTTATGTTGAGATTGTATGGGTGGTGGGGGTAAAAGTAGGCCAAAGTTCAGAATTTTTTTCCGATAATATATGTAACAATATAACATTCAAGTATACCAAAATTTAAAGTTATACTTAAAGTATTACGGACAATACGGCATTTTACAAATTTCGATTGTATGGGAGGTGGGCGTAAAAGTCGGCGAATTTTCTTAATTTTTTTTTTAAAAACTGGAATTGTCTCAAAATTAAACTGTGCAAAATTTCAGAGCTCTACAATGACTCCTTGTATTTAATGCCGGCGTTGTCTCACTGTGCGACGTAAGGCTTTAAAAAAAACGAAACGCATCCTATTTACAATCTTAAATATATTCTGTATAGAAGAACAACTATAGAAGAGCCACACAAAAGAAATGGTCCCGTCCAATGTTTAAACTGCCAAGAATTTGGTCATACCAAGGCATACTGATATTTACCCCCTGTTTGCGTAGTATGTGGTGAAATACCCGGTACAGTTCTTTGCGATAAGTCCAAAACCGACCCTAACGTAAAAAAATGTGGCAACTGTGGCGGTAATCACCCTGCCAATTATAGAGGATGCCCTGTATATACTATCGTCAAGCAGTCGGTTGGACCGAAAACTAATTCCCCTCAAATGCAGGTAACAAATCATGCAAACACTAATGACATTCAGGCTCCACAGCCTAGTAATAACAGAGCCTCTTACGCTAACGTCCTAAAATCAAACCATGTGCCAATGCAAGGTGCTGCGCCAAGTAATGATAAAGCTCCAGTTTCAAATTTAAGTCGTCTAGAAAAAACCATGGAAACATTAGTGCAAACAGTAAATAATTTTACGAACACAATGGGTAATATGATGCAGGAAATTCTTAGAATGCAATCGATGCTATTGCAAGCTGTACTTAACAAGCCATGAACTGTTTAAAAATTTGTTTTTGGAACGCAAACAGCATCCGCCAAAATAAAAATGAATTAGAATACGTTCTTAAAAATAAACAAATTGACGTCATGATGGTTTCTGAAACTCATTTGACCTCAAGAAATACGTTTAAAATCAATGGTTATACACTATATGATACCAGGGACCCTCGAGACAGAGCTTGTGGAGGTTCTGCCAATTAAATAAAAAACCGAATTAAACACTACCTAATTTGTGATCATCGTGAAGATTATCTCCAAGCAACGAACATCTGTGTTGAAGAGCTAAATCGAAACATTGTAATTTCATCTTTATACTCTCCACCTAGATTTTCAATATCAGAAAGCCAATATTGTGAATATTATAAATCACTAGGACCCTGTTTCCTGGCAGCTGGCGATTACAACGCAAAACATACCTTCTGGGGGTCACGACTTATAACACCAAAGGGTCGGGTTTTATTTAATACAATTTCTAAAATGGATTTAAATGTGGTAGCGAGCGGACAACTAAAATATTGGCCTAATGATCAGCAAAAAATTCCAGATGTCATCGATTTCGGCGTGGTTAAAAACATCCCCACAGAAACGATTCATGTTGAAGCTTCCTTAGAATTATCTTCCGAACACACACCTACAATTGTAACTATAATGAGCCCCAATAGAGTTGTATCTCCGACTGGTTACTAAAGCCCTTATGACACTACATTTTTTATTCATTAATTGATATAGAATTGATAGAAAGAAACAGTAAATGTTAGAAAGAGCAAACTGGAGCAAACTATAAAAAATGTAAACAAAGTTTTGTAGTTTTTTTTTTCTCTTGTTATGGTTTTGTTTCAGGGATGGCGTTGAGAATTTTTAAAATTGTACCAACAACCTTTAAAAATTGTACTTTTTTACCCTAATTGTACTAAAAGATTTTTTTAGTTGAAATTAATTTTATTTATGTTCATAAAAAATACCACAAAAAGGTATTATACATCTTTGTTTAAAAAGTATCAACAAAAAAGTACAATTGAAACAACTTAGCCATCCCTGTTTCGTTATTTTATTAAATGCTGCCAACTTTTTGTTTATGAGAAACCTAAAAACAAAAAGCGGTAAATCGCTGAATTTGCCCATAAACCGCTGATTCAGCAACACTTTTAATATTTCAAGCTTAAAATGTCAATTTTAAGTTAAACAATTTTACATTTTTTTTGACATAACTTCATTTTTTATCGATAACTTTTTAAAAATTGTTGACAGTTTGCCATTAATCTTAATACAGCTGAACTCTTTGCACTTGGTAAATTTTTCTATTACATTATATTTGTACTGTTCACCAAAACTTGAACAATGCATTAAAAATGTAGTGTCATATGGGCTTAAGCGACGTCTGCTACACAAATTAATTGGTTAAAATAGAAAAAATATCTCAGTACCCATTGTACAGAAAATATTCCGCTTAGTACACCGGAGAATGTGGATCTCTCTCTCTATTGCTAATTTTGACAGTTATCTTAAACTAGCTGTTCAACATTCCAGCATAACCCTCAAAAAAAACCAATAATAATAAAATATATTCTACACATGTCGAGCGCCTCTTAAATGAAAAAAGGAGAGTTCGAAGAGAGTAGCAACTGTACAGATTAAAAGAGTGCACAAAAAGGCTAGGAAAGTTACTGCAGACTCAGAAAACGGCTTCTCTAGAAAAATATCTAAAGGAACTTGATGCAACTTCACAATCAGACTACTCACTATGGCGTGCAGCTAGAAATCTAAAAAGGCCAGTTGTTTTTAAACCACCATTAAGAAACTTGAATGGAAGTTGGGCAAGAAACGATATTGAAAAAGGAAATCTGTTTGTAAGTCACTTGAAAAACGTATGTACACCAAATATATCTCACGATATTGCGGTCGAGTTACCACCTGTTGCGGCTAGAGCAGTTATTCCCCTGAGATTTTAGATAAGAGAAATCGAAAATGCTATTTGTGACTTAAACACTAAGAAGCCACCTGTTATTAATAAGATCACTAATAACATGCTTTTAGAGCTACCTCGCATAGCAAAGAAAATTATTCTTTATATTTTTAATGCTATTTTACGCCTTGAATACTATCCTCAAAAATGGAAGGTTTCCTTAGTTACCTAAGCCAGGTAAAGATCACACAAAAGTTGAGTCATATAGGTCTATTAGCTTATTCTCAAATATGTCAAAGCTGTTTGAGAAATTACTAGTTTCAAAACTAACACCGATTTTAAGTGAAAATAGATGTATTCCAAACCATCAATTCGGATTTAGAAGAAAACACAGCACAGTTGAACAAACTCATTGAATAGTAAATGTCATAAGAAAAGCATTTGAAGAAAAAAAATATTGCTCAGCACTCTTCATCGATGTTTCGCAAGCTTTTGATAAAGTCTGGCATGAAGGCTTAGTACATAAATTGAAACAAAATTTACCAGCAAACACACACAAGCTGTTAGAAAGCTACTTAGTCGGTCGTCAATTTATTATTAAAGAAGGAAATTGTTTAAGTTCACCTCAGCCAATTGGCGCTGGAGTCCCACAAGGCAGCATCCTGGGCCCTATATTATACTTAATTTATACTTCAGATATGCCAACAAACAACCATACCCAAACTTCAACATTTGCAGACGACGCAGCTTTTCTAAGCGTGCACGAAAACCGTTATGAAGCATGTCGTTACTTACAGCATCATATATTTCAACTAGAAATATGGTTAAGACAATGGAGGATAATGGTCAATGAGCAAAAATGCGTACATATCACATTCACCTTGCGTTGGGACTCATGCCCCCCTATTGAAACAATCACAACCGCTCCCTGGTATGTTAAAAACTCAAACATTCATAAGGATCTTAATGTGCCGTTAGTTAAAACTATGATTACAAAAAATGCAGTAAACTATTTTAAAAGGCTTGAACAACATCCAAATCCACTAGCTCGAAATATTTTAAATCATGGCGGCCACACTTGCTTAAAAAGAAGAGACACTGCAGCACTTACCCAATAAGATAAGCGATAAACACCTATATATGTGAACAGAACCCGCGATGAGAAAATCTTTGTCTGGCACTGGCAGGACATTAGTAAAGTATTAGAATAAGATTTGATTAATTATTGTTAGTTCATATTTAATATATGAAGATTCAATAAATAAATAATGATACAAAAATAAAAAAAAAATTCCTAAAAATTTAAGGAATAGAACTATTATTATTATAAAATACATAACTGAAATTTAGCTCATAGAATAAATTCGAAAAATAAAAAAAAAAGGTTGAATATAATATAAAGTAACCTACGAAAGGAAATAATTCCCAGTTTCTATTTCTTATTTTAATTAATCTTGTAATCCGGTATAACGATCTAAAACATTTTTTAAACTTTTCAACAAAATCTTTTTTACTGTTATCTTTAATATTTTCCTTGATACCAGTGCTGCCAATTTAGCCATTTAGTGGCTAGATTTAGCCATTTTTCACCTTGTTTAGCCATTAAAAAATTAATTTAGCTATTTTTCAACTTGTTTAGCCATAACATTTTTTGCCGTTTTTGTAGTAAAATAATAATTTTTATGTTCTTATACAAATTTATAAAATTGCTAAAAGTAAAATAAACGTTTTTAACAATTAAAACGCATTTTAACGGGTTAACCACTTTGCGGTTTCAATAGTAAACGTAAATAAAACACATATAAAAAATTTTATGATATTTATTTTTTATTATAAAGTTTGAACGTTGACATTATGTGTGAAACACGATATCATTTAAATGACCACCACGCGAAGTGTTGCAAGCATGGTTCTGGCACAGCCACATATCGTACTTTAAGAGGAGATTATGGTTCAATTAATCGTCCAACTACGCAAGCAATTGGCAAAATCGTGAAGAAATTTGAAGAGACTGAAGCGGTTATAGATATTGTAAGGCCAGTGCATCATCGTTTCGCTCGTTCCGCTGAAAATATCGCTGCCGTAATTGAAAAATGCCACACAACTCGAGCGAATATGGCTTTATTGCAAGAGACATTTCCTGGCCGTGTAATTTCTCATCGTGGCGATATCCACTGGCCACCAAGATCATGCGATTTGACATCATTAGAGTTTTTTTTTGTAGGGCTACGCGAAAGACCGTGTTTATGCAGATAAACCTTTAACTCTTGAGCACTTAAGAACCAACATTCGTCAATTTATGGCTGAGATACCGGCCAATATGTGTCAAAAAGTGGTCCAAAATTACCTCAAAAGAATCAATGCTTGCAACACTTCGCGTGGTGGTCATTTAAATGATATAGTGTTTCACACATAATGTCAACGTTCAAACTTTATAATAACGAGTTAGAGTGCTATATTCGGCTGTGCCGAATCTTTGATACCCACCACCGACAGTTCGAATGTTTAAGGAGTAATATCTGCATGATGTCTTTTTATTATTATTATCTTAAACTGTGACGATTTGTTATTAATTAGGGTTTTAGGAGACTAAACTGTTTTCCGGGAGTAGGGCATATATGGGGCCTAGGGTAAATTATGTACCGATCTTCACGAAATTTCACAGTATCATTTATAGTCCTATAAAATTGTGACGAGCCAAAATTTGTTATGATTGCATTATTTTTTACGGTTTTAGGCGTACTAAACTGTTTTCCGGGAGTAGTGTTTATATGGGGCTTAGGGTAAATAATGGACCGACCTTCGCGAAATTTTACAGTGTCATTTCTAGTCGAATAAATAAAACATTCCGTGCATTTTTGCATCATTTATGTTAGTTTTTGTAACAAAATTATCAAGTTTTTGAAGGTGGTGGTTCCACATTTTGATTCATAGCTCTGGTCCTACTGAGCCGATTTTGTTGAAATTCAATCCCAAACTGCTTAGGATAACTACAAGCAATTTGACACCTAGTTTGTTTATTTCTTTTGAGTTTTTCGAATGTGAGCGTGTTTTCAACAGACGGACAGACAGACGGACATGGCTAAATCGACTTAGAATTACTCAAGCAGCCAGAATATATATACTTTATGGGGTCTGAGATGAATAATAAAAAAGTTTCACACGGAATGACAAACTTAGTATACCCTCTTCACAACTAATTGTGGTGGAGGGTATAAAAAAGAAATATCATGAAAAAAATATTTTATATGTGTTTTATTTACGTTTCCTTTTAACCGCAAAATGTATAACCTTTTATTTAAATCAAAATTTTTGTTGAAAAGCGCTATAAACGATGATAGTGAAACATCTTTTTAAATAAAGGAACAGTATTACAATACTCAATTTATAAAATGGATCAACAAAAACAACAGTTTCTTTCTGGTCGGAACTATTTCAATATAGAGATACAGGTGGCAACAACTTTTAAAAATTTCAGAATTTACTGTAAAGTTGATCTCGCTTCTATGCTGAAATAAAAAGGGTATTTACGCAAGTAAACATCTTTAAAAGTAATTTGAGAAAAATGCAACCGTAAATTCGATTTTATCAATTAGGTAAAAAACTCTTTTTGTATTTTCTTTTGTAGATTTGGACTCAAAAGGTTGGGTAAAGGTTGCCATGATAATGATTAACCTTTAAAATACTTAAAACTTATAGGCAGAAGTGATTCCTATAATATGGTACGATAACGACAGCAAATTTATAGATGATTTAATTTTTTAAATGGTAGAATATTTAATTTACTTTTATTCTTATGTAGCAAATTGATCTCAATTTAAAATTTCACTGTAAAAAATGTTTAATTAATTTTAGTTTTGTTATTGAATTTCAATGAGGTTTTATTTGAAAATGTTTTTAGCCATCTTTTTCTGTAAATTTAGACATTTTTGTCAGATGACTTTGCATCTGACTTTTACAGAAGCAAAGTTAAACACGACATTTATGTATTTTGCAGTGGGAAATTTGACATGTCAGATGACAAAAACATGTCGTGTGCGGTCGCCTTAAGGAGCATATAGACGACATGTTTTTGTCATCTGACATGTCAAATTTTCAAGTCACATGTAATTGTGCATGTCTGTCAAAATCGCTGTTTTACATAAGCTTTATAATATTCGGTCACAAACGTACATGTAATTTGCTTCTGACATTGTCTCTTTTTTTTCGCATTGTTATTGCAGAAACCAAAGTAGTGCTCGGTTTCAAAATAGCTTGCTGCCGCCATGAAAAGTTTTATTTGCGCCGTAAGATAGTTCAGCCATCTTAACATTTTTTTTCTTTTAATTCAAAGATACCAATTTAGGATTTTATAATAAAACGGTTTTTATATATATATTCACATAAATTCTATTCAATGGTAAGATGATCAAACATATCTCGGTATTGTAAAAAATTAACTTCAGCCGGCTAATGATTCCGTCAATAGTGGACGCCGCTGCCGGTTTCTTCCCGGCATAGCTTTCTGATGTCAGATGGTTTGTCAGAAGAAAATAGAGCACGCTCTAATTGAAATTTTGTCAGATGACTTTGCGTCTGACTTTTACAGAAGCAAAGTTAAAAAGGTAACACACGACATGTATGTATTTTGCAGTGGGAAATTTGACATGTCAGATGACAAAAACATGTCGTGTACGGGCGCCTTTAATGGGGTTTTCTTTTCTGACAAAAATGTTCCGTGTATGCTACCACTCTCGCACATATGTATGTGAAAAGTTGTCGTTTTCTTTTCAAGATATGTTGCAAAAATAAATGGCAAATTTGTTCCATTTCTTACCCCCATTTATAATTGTGTATATGTATATATAAGTGTGAGATAATACCCTTTTTTGCATCTGCGTAAAGTATTTTTTATGCAAGCAAGTATTTTTTTCATATTAACTTTTTTCTTCTGTTTGCGAACAATTTGTGTTGTATTGTGATTTTTGGTTATATTGTGATGGATATAAACCCTTTTTGTTTTTCGTTTGTTTGTTATTTAATAAGTATTTTTATTTCTGGCGTAAAATTTTTAAAAACAGCTGGCATTAATTACTGCATATCAGTGTTGTTAACGCTTAAGGAATTCAAAGAAAACTTAATGTTGAAAATTGCTACAACCGTGGTGAATATCGCTTTTCGTACAAACTTTGGATTCAATATTTAACACGCTAAATACACATTAGTGTTGAGTGTAAGACGTAGCTATTTTTTTGTTCCATTGTAGTTTAGAAAAATGTATCATACCCGTACCCTTACAAGTACGTGTATCTGACAGGGATTAAAAAACTACAGTCAAAATGAAAAAATTGCTTTTTCTTCCACTTTTTGATTTTTCATTGAACAAAATAAACCGTTGCTTTTACTTCTGATTCATTAAATGAAAACAGTCGCAGTGAAGGCAAAAGCAAAAAACGAAATGTTGTACACAACAAAGAACATTGGCAGTCGTCATGTTAGAAAGTGTTTGGTTTGACAGATTGAAACTTTTAATAAATCCCGAAGTTAACGAAGATGGGACGTTGTGTTCATTGTATATATATGAAAGCGATGATGTTATTTACAGTTTTATTTAATTTCAAAAAATTAAAAAGATTTGTTAAGCTTAAAAATAATAAATATGTACTTATGTACATATTTATGATTTTATGAACGCATGTATTATTAAAAAAAATATGGAAAATAAAAACACAAACACAACGTCCCATCTTCGATAACTACGGGATTTTTTAAAAGTTTTGGTCTGTCAAACCAAACACTTCCGAACATGTCGACTGCCGATGTTCTTTGTCGTGTACAACATTTCGTGTTTTGCTTTTGCCTTCACTGCGACTGTGTTCATTTAATGAATCAGAAGTAAAGCCAACAGTTTATTTTTGTCCAATGACAAATGAAGATGTCAAAGTTACAGCATAATCTTATGACTTTTACTATCTCAACTGCAGCTTTTTAAACGCTGGTATCTGATAAATATATTACATAATTACATTAAAATCCCGATAATTCGGGACCGGTCATTTCTTACGAATTATAGTGGTTTTCGATTAAGTGGGGTTTCGATTTAACGGGGTTAAAATAAAATAAATACGAATTAACGGGGATTAAAAATTTTTTTACTAAAACGATAAAAAAACATAAAAGACACTTGTTAAAAATAAAATATGTATATAAAAATTATATTATAAAATGTTTCATGTAACAAACTGATCTTAAGAAAATAAACACACACACAAGCAAAACCCCACGCAATAAAATAGCGGTAAACAAAAAATCATTCTTTCCATATTTCTGTGGTTTTTATTACGAATTATAAGTGATAGTTAGCAAACAATTACGATTTATAAGAGGTAAAGAAGACTTTATTTGAAAAAGAATTACGAATTAACGTGATTTTTTCAAGGGACCGACAGTTTATTACACTGAAATAATTTTCTTCAGAATACCAATGAATTTTGACACTTATTCAACTTTTTTTTTAACCAGAGTCGCTGGCGGGAATCGATCCCGCAACCCCTCGACGCTGATAGACTTTTTTTATTTTATTTTTTTTTTTAATTTTTTTGGTTTTTTTTTTATAATCAAAGTTGTTCTTATTCAAGTTTTTTTTTTTAACCAGAGTCGCTGGCGGGAATCGACCCCGCAACCTCGGCGCTGATAGACTAGCTCACTACCAGCTACGGGGGCAGTGTAGTTTTTGAATAAAAAAACTATGTTTTTTGTCATTACTCAATTAAGAGCGTAAATATGGTTGGTATCACACTTAAAATGTGTATTCCGCAAATAAATGCAAAAGTACTTAGTGAGTTCCTTAATATAAGGCTTTTGATGAAGTATCTCTACCTTTCCAAAGCTTGTACTACACTTGTTGCAAAGTGTAAAATTGAGTCGTGACAGTCAACCCATCTAGTCTCGCATAATGTAGAGAGTTTGGCTCCCAAATACTTTGCTAAAACTGCGTTTCGCTTGGGATGATTACATATAAAACATTTTGTCGTTTCTTTAACAAATGATGCAAATTTTTGTATTAATGGCACTTTATTGCTTTAAGAAATTGAGTTGTTTGATTTATGGGAATAGCAAGGCGTTTGTTTCGCATTTGTCGCGGTTTCCAGAATTTTTACCAGCTCCATTTTCTGCTGACATCACAGGACACCTGTTGTGAATTGAATGTACTTTATTTAGAAGAAAGCGTTAATTTGAATTTTATTTATGTAACTTTATGTGGCAACTCCTTTTATTTTGTTTAATTGTATACTCGGTAATTAAATTTAACTTAATACTCGGTACAGAATGGTAATCGCTTTAGAAATTGAATTTAACAATTAATTCTGGAATGAACGCCGAGAAGAATAGAATTAAGTGAGTTTTTTTTATTTTTTATTCTTTTTTTATACCGAATTTTTATACATATACTGTAATATTTTTAGATAATAAAACCAAATTCCATCGTATCGGACTTTATTTCAAAATACAATAAAGTTGCGTTTTTATTATTGTTCATAAACCGGTTACTGCTGTAACAAATTGAATTTTAAGTTGCTGCCGCAACATTTTTTATTATTTAATTTCTGGGGAATTTTATTCTCAGAATTCATTTATGCTACGCCGTAGTCAACGTTTAAAAAACAAGAGCATGTCTGAAAGTAAGGAAAAGACCAATGCCTTAGCCAGTGAGAGTGATTGTGAGGAAACAATCATCGAACGAGATTCCGTCGCCGCCCTAAAAGAGGAAATTAAAGGCCTTAAAATATCACTGAACATGCTTTTAGAGAAGGCTAACACATCATCATCATCTGAAGCCTTATTACCAACACTGCCCATTGTATCAACATTCCAAGCGCCTCAAATATCTACAATACCATTAAATACAACAAACAGTTCTTCTCTGCCGCTGTATATGAGAAATCAACAAACATTACATCAGCCAATACAACAAAAGTTAAGTACCAATCAATTTTCTTTGCCGCCTTCCTTTTATACAAATTTAGATATACCTCATTGTACTACCTCCCATATGCCGCCACCGCCAGTACAAACACCAAATTATATGCAGCAGTCTTCTTTGCAAAGTTACCACTCTTTTCCTACTTTCTCAACGCAGCGAACCGCGCAGTCAACATATACCGCACCCTCAACATTTTCGCCAATCAACACCACAGGTGCACCCGCGTCAACGCACCACACTCCACAACATGTGTTTGATCATCGACCTATTCGTAAATTACACGATTTGCCAGAATTTAGTGGCCAGCCGGAACAATGGCCGATGTTTTCCGTTTCATATAGAGAAACAAATGAATACTACGGTTACACAAAGCTGGAAAATCTGTCTCGTTTGCAAAAGGCACTAAAAGGAGAAGCAAAGGGAAAAGTCGAAGCCTATTTAATTCACCCAGACGGCGTGGATCAAGTGATGAGCACATTAGAGTTCCATTATGGACGCCCTCAGATAATGATACGCAGCCAGATTTCAAAAGTTCGTGCCTTTCCGGCAATATCCGGTAAGAAAATATATGACATTGTAAATTTTAGTACAATGGTGGCGAATCTTACTGTTTTCTTGGAAAACGCCGGGGCAATACCGCATCTAAATAATCCCAGTCTATTAGATGAATTGGTTAGTAAACTGCCTCTTACCAAACGAGAAGAGTGGATGAAATACTCCTTCAACAATTTAAGCCAATACCCGAGTGTACGTGAGTTTAGTGTGTGGTTGCAAGATGTTGCAAATTATATTTCTATGGCAATAGAAACAGAATCCAATCAGAATGACCAGATGAATAACAGAAGAGACAAAGTTAAGCCATCCTTTGCAATTATACCAGATGAACGTCGACAGCTAAATTGTCTTATGTGTAAACAAAATCATCACTTATACCAGTGTGCCAAATTTAAGAATATTTCCTCGGCTGAAAAATGGAAATTTGTAAAAGATAATTATTTATGTTTTGGTTGTTTACGTACCGGCCACAATTCGTTAAAATGTAACAATCGTCGTCAATGCGGATTGTCAAAATGTATAAAATTTCATAATCGTTTGTTGCATGAGGATGTAAATTCTGTTGAAAATGCAGATTGTACAAAACGTAAACAAATAAAAACAATTAGTGATGGTAGTACCCCGATAACTACTACGAGTGTAGATGACAGCAAAACGCCTGTAACAACGATTTCTGACAATTGTTTGAATAAAAGAACATTATTTAAATATCTCCCAGTTGAATTGAAAGGCCCAAAGGGACGTGTAAAAGTTATCGCATTTATCGACGACGGTTCGAAGATTTCGCTTTTGGAGGAAAATATTGCTAAACAAATTGGGTTAAACGGTCCAACAAGTAATTTGTCACTCGGGTGGATAAAGGGGAAATCAACGAACGAAATGTCGAGGAAAATAAATCTTGAAATTTCAAATGTTGGTGATCATACTTACAGCTTTGCCATGAATAATGTAAGAACAACTGGTAATTTAAAACTAGAGCAACAAAGTCTTCATTTGGAAAAATTTATAGAGAGGTTTCCTGAATTGTCTAACATAACTATTAATGATTATGTCGATGCCACGCCGAAGTTATTAATTGGCCTCCCTCATATTAGACTTGTTCGTCCGAATGGTGTCATCAATTTGGATGAAAGTTTCTCCTTACATTATACAAATCTGGGAAATGTCTTATTTGGCTCAGGTGAAACATCGGCAGGATCTACAGTGTGTGTAATAGAAGTACACAATTTTGATGAAATACAAAAACAAGTTGCCGAGTATTTTACTTTGGAAAGTTTTGGTATGAAGGTTGTTAATCCGATTATTTCAGACGATGATAAAAGAGCCGAAGCAATACTCAAAGACACCACAGTAAAAAGTGGTCATCAATATGAAACTGGTCTTTTGTGGAAGAAAAACGTTTTTGATTTTAAGGATAGTTTTTCGGCGGCATTGAAACGCCTTCATGGTGTGGAGTCCAAAATGAAAAGGGATGAAGATTTTGCCAATTGGTATAAAAATAAAATAGATGAATACGTTTTGAAAAACTACGCCAGGAAGTTGTCACCTCAAGAGGCTTCAATTGAAGACAATCGTACCTGGTACCTACCACATTTTGTTGTGACGAATATAAACAAAGGCAATAAAAGACGTTTAGTTTTTGACGCAGCCGCTCCTGTTCATGGTAAATCATTCAACTGTAGATTAATGAAAGGTCCATGTAAGTATCAGCCAAAGCCTCTATTGTCAATTTTATTTAAATTTCGCCAGAAGCAAGTTGGAGTGTGTGCAGACATCCGAGAAATGTTCCACCGTGTGAAAATTCGGGAACAGGATCAGAATGCCCAAAGATTTTTATGGAGAGAGGGTCGGAGTGATAGACCCCCCGATATATACGTAATGCGGGCAATGATTTTCGGCTCGGCAAGCTCACCATGCTCAGCCCAGTATGTGAAAAACTTGAATGCTGGGTTTTATGAGAAAACACACCCACGAGCCTATAGGGCTATTGTAAACTGTCACTACGTTGATGACTACGTGGACAGTTTTGATACTACTGATGAGGCAATTGCTGTAACTAAGGACGTAATAAGTATACATGGACAAGCTGGTTTTGAATTGACTGGAATTTTGTCGCACATTTGCAATCGAAAAACATACTGATAATGGAAATTTGACAGATCTTTGTAGAAGTGAAACAACAACTGAAAGGGTTTTGGGTTTGTTTTGGTCACCCATTGACGATAGCTTTTGTTTTGTATTAAAGTTTGCGAGAGTTCCTGAGGCAGTTTTAAACGGTAGTCGGAAACCGACAAAGAGCGAAGTGCTCAGTCTAACGATGTCAATATTCGATCCTTTTGGGTTTTTAGCGAATATGGTAATAAGGTCCAAGATTCTGCTCCAGGAGCTATGGAGATATGATATTGATTGGAACTCATCAATTCCTGAAGAGGTATACAACAAATGGTACGACTGGTACAGGGAACTTAAGAACGTGCAGTACGTGAAGGTCGCCAGATGTTATGGTGTGAATTTTTGTGATTCTTCGTCATGTATTGAACTGCACATATTTGTTGATGCTAGTGAGGTGGCTTTCGCTGCGGCCAGTTACTGGAGAATCTGTTCTGAAGGTGAGGTGAAAATAGTTTTTGTCGCTGGCAAATCAAAATGTGCTCCGATTAAGCCACTTTCTATACCAAGACTCGAGCTGCAGGCTGCTTTGCTGGGCATAAGATTGAAGGAGGCAATTATTTCCAGTCATGATGTCACTCCACAGAAGATAGTGTTCTGGTCCGATTCTAAGACAGTGATAAAATGGATTCAATCCGACTGTCGTATTTATAAACAGTTCGTTTCTCATCGTATTTCGGAAATATTGGAGAATTCGGAGGTGAAGCAATGGAGATGGGTCCCTGGCTCACAAAACCCCGCCGATGATGCAACACGACCCCAGTACTTTTCACAAAATTCAACTGAGTCTCGGTGGTTAAATGGTCCCCAATTTTTAAAATCCGATGAAGACGACTGGCCAAAATTGCCAGGTGATGCAGAGAAAAGGGAATGTGAATCCGAGGTTCGATCGAAATTTTTATTAACAGTAACGGAAAATTTATCCCTAATCCCTTTTGATGAGAAATCAAAATATTATAAATTACTAAGAATAAGATGCTGGTTCATTCGTGCAATAAGAACTTTTAAATGTTATGCTTTGGGTCAAAGGAAATCGGATTTAAAGTTTCAAACATATTTGACGGCTAAGGAGTTAGAGGAAGCTGAAAAATTTTGGTGTCAACTTGCCCAACGGGAAGAATTTAGTGATGAATACAATTTACTTAAAATAAGGAGGATTGTCTCTAAGAAAAGCAGTATTTTTAAATTGACTCCATTTTTGGCAGATGATGGGTTGATACGTATATCCGGCCGTATTAATAATGCCGAATGTGTTAACTACGGGACAAAACAACCTATAATTATGCCTAGGAATCACATTATCACGCAGTTAATTGTAAAGCAGTACCATGAGGAATTCAAACACCAGAATCAAGAATCGATTTGTGCTGCAGTTCGTACCAAATTTTGGATACCATGTTTACGGCAGTTGGTAAGATCTGTGAAAAATAAGTGCCAAGTCTGTAAAAACCTGAATGCTTGTCCAAGGACACCATTAATGGGACAACTTCCTGTGGATCGACTCACCCCATTTGTGAGACCGTTTTCGTATACGGGGATCGATTACATTGGCCCATATAGTGTATCTGTTGGACGACGGTGTGAAAAAAGATGGGTGGCTCTCTTCACATGCATGACAGTTAGGGCAATCCACGTGGAGATTGCAAAGGACCTTTCAACTGACGCAGTCATACTGTGCATTCGCAATTTTATTAATCGAAGGGGACTCCCATTTCGCTTGAGAAGTGATAGGGGAACTAACTTTGTTGGTGCCAGTAAGGAAAAATTTGTGATGGACGAGTCAAAATTAGCGGAGGAATGTACTCGACGTGGAATAGAGTGGGTGTTTAATGCTCCCGCTAATCCTTCAGCGGATGGCGCCTGGGAGCGTATGGTTCGCTCGGTGAAAAACGTATTAGCATTTACATTGAGGGAGAAATCACCTCAAGTTGAGACTTTAAACAGTCTTTTAATTGAAGCTGAGAATTTGATAAATTCTCGTCCTCTTACACATTTACCGATTGAGAGTTTGGATGATGAGCCTTTAACACCCAATCATTTTTTACTTGGATGCCCGAATATAATTCAGACTCCTGCTATTAATGATAAGATTTGCCTAAGGAAACAATGGCATATTTTACAACAAATGAAACAAACGTTTTGGAAAAGGTGGGTACTTGAGTACCTCCCAGACTTAACCAGACGTACTAAGTGGTACGAACCAGTGAAACCACTGAAAGTTGGCGATGTGGTTATAATATGTGACGACAATGAGGCTAGAGGCGAATGGAGGAGGGGCATTATCTCGGAGGTTTTTACTGCAGCTGATGGTCAAGTTCGTACGGCAGTGGTGAAGACTTCAATTGGAAAACTTCGACGTCCATCCGACGGGATGTTGTGAATTGAATGTACTTTATTTAGAAGAAAGCGTTAATTTGAATTTTATTTATGTAACTTTATGTGGCAACTCCTTTTATTTTGTTTAATTGTATACTCGGTAATTAAATTTAACTTAATACTCGGTACAGAATGGTAATCGCTTTAGAAATTGAATTTAACAATTAATTCTGGAATGAACGCCGAGAAGAATAGAATTAAGTGAGTTTTTTTTATTTTTTATTCTTTTTTTATACCGAATTTTTATACATATACTGTAATATTTTTAGATAATAAAACCAAATTCCATCGTATCGGACTTTATTTCAAAATACAATAAAGTTGCGTTTTTATTATTGTTCATAAACCGGTTACTGCTGTAACAAATTGAATTTTAAGTTGCTGCCGCAACAACACCCATCTGTTATAGCTCCTACACAATTTTTTTGGGTCTAGACCAAAATTTGTTAAAGCTTTAAAAACTATTGATGATAGTGCCTTCGCATCAATTGACACATCGACGTCATCCATATCCTTTGAAGCCTCTTCAAATGCGTTTACAACAAAGCCAATTAATTCTTCCCTAACTACTTTTTGTTGTATGTTGAAATATTTTAAAGGTAAGGAAATCTGGCTTTTTTGGAAAAATAAAGTTTTTCCAAAAATTTGTGTCATGCAGTTTTGTTTCCCTTCGTTGATGACATAAAATAAAGAAAACAAATATTGACTTAATTGAATACATAACGGTAATTTTTAAAAAAACAAAAAAATAACGAGGAAAAAAGTTTAAATACACATTGAAGTTTATAGAATTATGTAATTACCATTTCTTCCTTTTATGTTCCCGTTATTATTGCTTTTTTTGATGCCAAATTTATTGTTCATCATCCAATTGTTGCTGTTAGAAATTTTTTTGATGCATAATTGTAAAATTTAACGCAGACTATGAGTAAAGGAAAAAAGATAGATTTCGGCGTAAGATCTTTCATAATTAAATATTTTTAAGAGGGAAAATCCTATCGAGAAATAGGATAAAATTTGAATTAACTATTTTCCAGCGTCCAGAACATCGTTAGAAATTATAAACAAACAGCTTCAATTGAAAAAAATGGTTAGAAGCGGCCAACAAAAAACACTTTCTAATTGAGATTTTAGCCATCACGCACGGTCTTATCTTTCACACTTGGCAAGTTACTTGCGCAAGTCTCTTGAGCAACTCTTGGTTTGAAGACGTTAGCGGTAAGGTCGGGGTAAAGAAAAAAAAATTTTGTACAGACTTTGTTGTTGTCGGCTTGTAACTTGCGCAACTAACTTGCCGAGTCTAAAAGGGGTCTATGTGAAGAAAAATCCCAGAGTAATTTTTATGATTTTTCACATAAATAAAGGTTGAAACCTACATGCTTATTAAATTATTTTTAAAATCTTGAGCATTCACCTAGGCTTGCCAGATTAAAATTTGCAAAATTCTTGACATTCACTGCAAAAAAATCTTGATTTTGAAAAAAAAATTTTGACAATATAAAACTTCCTACAAAATAAATAAAAATATAAAAATAACACAATTGTTAAAACCAGTTAAATACAAAAAATAAAATCAAATTAACTTACTATTTGTACCAAACTTAATACAGCTGTTAAAGGTTTTTTAATAACACTGTTCTAGTTCAAAAATGTACCCGGCGTTTAAAACTAATTTCATTAACAATATTGCACGCTAAATCAAAAACAGGCACAACTCAAAATGTATAAATCAGCTTACATATCAAATCTATAGCGACCACGCAATTTTTGGTTGCTGTCTGTCTTCTTTAATTTTTCTTCTTTCACATTTATAAAACTCAATTTGATTATAAAATTGCAACCATATTTTTGAAGACAGTTTTCTACCGCTCCTAAACATTTTTGGTTTTTGTGTTGTGACTGTTTATGATTTAGTGTCCGATATGTGTTGCAGTCGATATAAAAATTAATAGCTTGTAAAAAACTGAAAGAATTGCTTTCTTAGTTACGTTTGACCATAATATACAATCTTATTTATTTTTAAAATAAGAGCTAAGTTAAATAGGCTTACCCGCCGGGTGCCCCGCTTGTTACAAAAAAGTTTTCGAGCAGTGTTATCATTGTTGATCATAGAGGACAAACAAGGGTTGTCAAATTATTAGTGTTGAATATAGGAAACGTAGTGTAAATTTATTTTTAAACAAATACACTTAAATATAACTATAAAATAATTATTTGCTTTTAACACAGCTTTGTTTTAGGAAAATTGTGAGCCAATTTTAAAAATAATAACGTATTTTTTGGTTGGACTTGAAAAAATCTTGAAAAAACAAATTTTTTCTTGATTCTTAAATAGCACTGAAAATTGTTGTAAATCAAGAAAAATCAAGACCGCCTGATTTAACAATGTCCGTGAGTCTGTTGAAATAAGTGTTCCAAAGACCCCAGAAATGATGGGGACTTGGTTCTTATAAATTTGTGTTCTTTTAATCTTGGTATTGATATTCAGTCTGATCGGTCCACAAATGGCTGAGATACGAGCAAAAAATCACTACTGCCTCTAATTTTACCCTTAAATACCTAATGGTTTTTTTCCTGCTTATCAACACGCAACATCCGACAAAAACTGTTCGGTAGTGGAGAAGTGACGTGGCCTAAAAAAGATAAGCTTATATCTAAAGAACGGTATTTATATAACATTCCTTTCTTATCGCATCATGGTGAAGGGTATTTAAGATTCGGTACAGTTAAATATCACTCTTACTTGATTATTTTGATTTTTATTATTAATGATTTTTTTTAAAAATTGTTGTTCAATTGATCAAACAAAAGCATTCCAAGCACAAACACACATTAAAATATTAATCTGAACATTTTAATAATGCACATGCATACATGTATGTATGTAACTACATGTGTAAGACATTTTGAATGTACTTCTGACAATTGCACAATTGTATGTATCTACAATTTAAAAGTTTGCCATTGACTACAGTCAGAAACTTGAACACACATACTATCACTTCTTCACAACCACTACAGACCAAGAGACAGGTACAAGCTCACACAATAAATGCAAAATAATTGTACTTGTTCGAAAACTCTCTGTAAAAAAATTAGCATCAGTTGCAGTCTTAAGCACGATTGAAACCGCATTTTTTTGTTTTTCACTTTAATTCATTCGAGAAATTTGTAAATGTTAACACCACGGCAAACCAGACCATACGACAGATTCCCAGGCATTAAGATTTTTTTCTTCAAGTTTCGCATACAGGTTAGGGTTGCCAGATTTTAAATTCGGAAAAACAGAAAACCGAATTCAAAAAAACAGTAAAATCAAAAAAATTATTAAATATTTATAAATATAAGTAAACTTTTGATTCAATAAGCAACAACAATGATATGATGAAATACACTAAAATATTATAAGCTCAAAGGAAATAACACGAAATAACACCATTTGAATTTACAACGCGAACGCCATAGTTTTATGTTACAATAAGGGTTTCTAATCTCCCGGACCTTTTCTGTTCCCGGGAAATGAAACAAAAAAAAAATCGTATTCCCGGGAATCCCGGGATTCTTTGAATAAAACAAAGATTTCATTAAACGGGTTCAAGACAAAAGTTTTTACTTTTTTAAAAGAGTATACATACACATATACAACAGTCTAAACAAATTAGCTTTATTAATTCCACAGAAAACCAAAACAAAACCAAATATATTGTAACATGCATATTATATATGTATGTATATGGGCATTTCCGCCAAATGGTCCACCGTGACCGAAAATTTAAAAGTTATTCAAATCTGATTATTTCACGAAATTGTTATGAAGAAATATTTAGATTTTACTAATTTTATAAGTTTACCCATAAATTTGTTCACTTAGATGAACAATCAGACTGCAAAGTTGTGCAAACGTAATTTCTTATTTGTGAGTATGTTTTTTTGTATATTTTCTTCAATATTATCTTCCTTAAAAGCGGTGATATTTGATGAAAATTATTCCAAAAAAAATTTCTTACATGGTCTGTTATCTAAGGAAGAGTTCGAAGAGAAATATGCTATTCGAATTAACGGTAAATTTTTATTTTGTATTAATCATTATTCAGTTAAATTATTGTGGAAAAAATTTCACGTTCGAATTGTCACGTATCGAACCAGATTTTGGCTTAAACAAAAAATAGTACAGACGATTTTGGAACCAAACCAAAGACATTTTAATGTTACATTGCTATGTAAAATTCTGAAAGTAGTTTGACTAAAAAATTGTGAAAGGTTTCGCTGAATTACAACTTTTTATACATGGCCACAAAAACTACTTCTATTTTTTTCACGTTCGAACCGCTACTTCTTTTGCCATTATCTTTGACCTAGAATCGCGCCCCCCATAAACTTTAGCATAGATAATAGTGCTTTCTTAGTGCTATAATTTAATGGTTAAAAGAACGTAAAAATATTTGTTGTTTAAAATGTTGTTTCATTTTTGATGCGTACGACTGTCACGTTCAACACTTTGGAATTACCCATATATTTATTTTTTTTTTTTTTTTTTGGAGATCACGAATTATTAAAACGTATTAATATTTAGTAGTTATTATTAATAGCAACTTGGTAAAATTCATTTTCTTTTCAGAAAATAATTTTTAGTATTATTAAAGCTTTTAAAAGCTCATCGGAGATTATACTTCTATCATTGTTTATATGTATATTGCCTGCTACGGAAAACGGGCTCTCGTTCTCTACAGACGTTGGTTTTATAGTAAGAAGCGCATCATACAAAGATTATAAATTTGTTGGCCTGTTCTTTTTTAAGATTTGTTTAGGCTTTTGTATTTTCTTTACATTTATTTTTTTAAATCTGTTGATGGTTCTGGTGTTGGTGATGGTGTATCGTGTACGTTTAAATTTTCTACTTCATTTACTGTTACGTTGATTTATTGGCGTAGAAATTAGAGGTCTGCTTTGAATAACTCACTCGTTTGCCTTTACTCAAAGTGCACAACATTTATTCAAATAAAAAACATTCAAAAAGATAAGAAGAAAGTAAGCCACATACAAAAATAAGAATGAATGGAATGAATAACAAACTTGTTTACTGTAAATGAATTTAGGAGTCATTCATAAATACCAAAACATTGGAATGACCCGTTAGAGAGAGCAAGTTTACAAAAAAACATTCAAATAATTTTTGAATAATTGAATGTGCGTACATTTATTTGAATACATTGACATAATATGTGTGTAAGCTTGTGGCTTCTTTTACCCAGCGGGAAAAAGAAGGAGTAGGAAGGCCTTCTAGAAGGCCTCTGTACCCCTTCTTTTGGATGTACAAGGCCTTCTTGCTCCATTCCATACTCATATCTTTTTTACACACGTTGTCATTACGGAGAAGGCCTTCCGCTCTCGCTTCTTCAGCAGGTACATAAGAAGGGTAACGGGACCAAAAAAAATTGATTTTGCTTTTGCTTGTTCAAAAAAACAATACAAAAAATGTTACTCCTTTTCTTCTCCCTTCTCATAGAAGCGAGTGTGGAAAGTGTATCTTATCTTTTATACGAAAGAGCCGAGGCCTTCTATGAGGCCTTCTTTAGCAGTAAGATAAGAATAGTAATTGAATCAAAAAATCTTTTAAGCATGCCTTTAAAAAGGCCTGAAGTAAGAAGGTCTTCTGAGTTTTCCCGCTGGGTATTTATAAGAGTTAAGCTTACACATACATACATAATATGCATGTACAGAAAAAATACAAAAGAGAAGTAAAAATTCAAATAATTTAACATTCAAAATATACTTGAATGTTCATCTCATTGTATTTGAGTTGACTGAAATGAATGAGTTTTTATTTGTTTTGTGTTTGGTTATTCTTTCATTTGTTTCGTTATGATTGTGAGCTCGACTCATTGCAGTTAAAAAACAAATGAGTGTGTTGAAATTGTTTTTTATTTATTCTTGCAGACCTCTACTAGAAATATAGTTCGATTTGTAGGTAGTTTTTAGTAATTTAAATTAAAATTTCAAAAAATTTAATTTGAAATTCCCGGAAAAAATTTCCCGGGAATTATTAAAAAAAATGTCCCGGGAATTCTTTCCCGCGTAGAAACTCTAGTTACAATATTTTTTAATTGCTTAAATAGTTTATATGTGGTCTATGTGCTACTTTGAACTTGTTTTAATATTTTTGCAAGAATAAACTTTCTGTTTTTTTTTTTTTTAAATATGAATACAGGAAAATAATAACAATGCTGTAAGCCATAGAAGAATGACCAACATCAAAAGAGGTAGAGAGAAAAAAATCCAACCTATCCAGAGCTGTCAGATTTGGGGATTTATCCCAAAAGTTGGGGATTTCATGTGAGCAAAAAGGACAAAGAAAGTCATTTGGGGATTTAAAAAAAATTTCGGGGATTTTATACTTTTTTATTATTTACGCTTATTTATATAAAATTAAAAAAAAAAAAAACAGCAAAACTTTTATCTTACTCTAATACCCCTGACAGACATAGGATTTGTATACTATACTATCATGGTATACTACATGTGTGTCAACCTAAACTACAATTAAATCATGAAACAAAGTGGTATATTGATGGTTTATATACTACTGTATTATGCATACCATGGTATTGAAACTATATGTCTGTCAGGGGTATTATATAGTGTAATGGGTCCTAATTGAGATTACCATTTTTGTTAAGTGTGTAAAAGGTACTTCATAAACTTGTTATTTTTCTTGAGTGAGTGTTTTAAAAAAAAGAATTAAAAAATAGAATCTAAACCAGTTGACAACACACAAAATTTTGGATTTTTTAAAGACAATGTATTCCCTAAAAATAAGTAAATATGAAAAACAATATAATAAAGATTGGGAAAATTCTACGCTATTGGTTAGTAGTTATGATGCATCGAAGTACTAAATAAATGACGGATATAAATATGTATTTTTATTGTAAATTATAAGGATGGCTTAAGCCGATTGAACAAGCTGCAATTCTTATAAATTAGCTGATTCGTCTTCAATAACAGCATATTATTCTGCTTGTTATTCCTTACTGGAATCGCATAAAAAGGAATTAAAAAAACATGCCAAAACCAGTTCCTAAAAACAATATAAAATGATTTTTTTGACTAAAAATTTTTAGTTGGGGATTTTTGGGGATTTTTATTAACATTTTTCTAACTATTTTTTAAAAAAAAATTAAATTTGGTCAGAAAAAAACAAACAAAAAATATTAAATTTTTAAGGTTTTGTTTTTTGGGGATATTTTTTTAATTTTTTGGGGACAAGGAAAAACGTACCTGGCACCCCTGAACCTACCTTAAAAAACTAACTCTGAGATTGTGCTAGTAAGATTTCTTTAAAGTTAAAAGTTAAAACATATATTCAAACTAATTTTCACCACACACATAGGCTGAGCTCTAAAACGTCAGTTGCACAGCAAATCGCTTTTTTCAATGCAGCCGTGTCCCAAACAAATTTATCAATGCGTACACAATAAGCAAAACGTGCATCGTTTACCTCTATCATACATTTTAAACTTTGACTGCAAAGTAGTTGCACAAATCTTATAGAATTTGAGAAAATGTTTTTTCTAAATTTATTTTTTCTAATTTCAAACAATTTTTAACGGGACCAAAAAAAATTGATTTTGCTTTTGCTTGTTCAAAAAAACAATACAAAAAATGTTACTCCTTTTCTTCTCCCTTCTCATAGAAGCGAGTGTGGAAAGTGTATCTTATCTTTTATACGAAAGAGCCGAGGCCTTCTATGAGGCCTTCTTTAGCAGTAAGATAAGAATAGTAATTGAATCAAAAAATCTTTTAAGCATGCCTTTAAAAAGGCCTGAAGTAAGAAGGTCTTCTGAGTTTTCCCGCTGGGTATTTATAAGAGTTGAGCTTACACATACATACATAATATGCATGTACAGAAAAAATACAAAAGAGAAGTAAAAATTCAAATAATTTAACATTCAAAATATACTTGAATGTTCATCTCATTGTATTTGAGTTGACTGAAATGAATGAGTTTTTATTTGTTTTGTGTTTGGTTATTCTTTCATTTGTTTCGTTATGATTGTGAGCTCGACTCATTGCAGTTAAAAAACAAATGAGTGTGTTGAAATTGTTTTTTATTTATTCTTGCAGACCTCTACTAGAAATATAGTTCGATTTGTAGGTAGTTTTTAGTAATTTAAATTAAAATTTCAAAAAATTTAATTTGAAATTCCCGGAAAAAATTTCCCGGGAATTATTAAAAAAAATGTCCCGGGAATTCTTTCCCGCGTAGAAACTCTAGTTACAATATTTTTTAATTGCTTAAATAGTTTATATGTGGTCTATGTGCTACTTTGAACTTGTTTTAATATTTTTGCAAGAATAAACTTTCTGTTTTTTTTTTTTTAAATATGAATACAGGAAAATAATAACAATGCTGTAAGCCATAGAAGAATGACCAACATCAAAAGAGGTAGAGAGAAAAAAATCCAACCTATCCAGAGCTGTCAGATTTGGGGATTTATCCCAAGAGTTGGGGATTTCATGTGAGCAAAAAGGACAAAGAAAGTCATTTGGGGATTTAAAAAAAATTTCGGGGATTTTATACTTTTTTATTATTTACGCTTATTTATATAAAATTAAAAAAAAAAAACAGCAAAACTTTTATCTTACTCTAATACCCCTGACAGACATAGGATTTGTATACTATACTATCATGGTATACTACATGTGTGTCAACCTAAACTACAATTAAATCATGAAACAAAGTGGTATATTGATGGTTTATATACTACTGTATTATGCATACCATGGTATTGAAACTATATGTCTGTCAGGGGTATTATATAGTGTAATGGGTCCTAATTGAGATTACCATTTTTGTTAAGTGTGTAAAAGGTACTTCATAAACTTGTTATTTTTCTTGAGTGAGTGTTTTAAAAAAAAGAATTAAAAAATAGAATCTAAACCAGTTGACAACACACAAAATTTTGGATTTTTTAAAGACAATGTATTCCCTAAAAATAAGTAAATATGAAAAACAATATAATAAAGATTGGGAAAATTCTACGCTATTGGTTAGTAGTTATGATGCATCGAAGTACTAAATAAATGACGGATATAAATATGTATTTTTATTGTAAATTATAAGGATGGCTTAAGCCGATTGAACAAGCTGCAATTCTTATAAATTAGCTGATTCGTCTTCAATAACAGCATATTATTCTGCTTGTTATTCCTTACTGGAATCGCATAAAAAGGAATTAAAAAAACATGCCAAAACCAGTTCCTAAAAACAATATAAAATGATTTTTTTGACTAAAAATTTTTAGTTGGGGATTTTTGGGGATTTTTATTAACATTTTTCTAACTATTTTTTAAAAAAAAATTAAATTTGGTCAGAAAAAAACAAACAAAAAATATTAAATTTTTAAGGTTTTGTTTTTTGGGGATATTTTTTTAATTTTTTGGGGACAAGGAAAAACGTACCTGGCACCCCTGAACCTACCTTAAAAAACTAACTCTGAGATTGTGCTAGTAAGATTTCTTTAAAGTTAAAAGTTAAAACATATATTCAAACTAATTTTCACCACACACATAGGCTGAGCTCTAAAACGTCAGTTGCACAGCAAATCGCTTTTTTTTATCAATGCGTACACAATAAGCAAAACGTGCATCGTTTACCTCTATCATACATTTTAAACTTTGACTGCAAAGTAGTTGCACAAATCTTATAGAATTTGAGAAAATGTTTTTTCTAAATTTATTTTTTCTAATTTCAAACAATTTTTAATTTACAACATTTTGTTAGTCGTGCCCAATTCCCAATTTTTATTCTTGATTAAAACACTAAAATTTATTGTTGAAGGAATAAGCTATTCCTACGAGTATTTCACTGGTTGCTTAGGCCAGATCGTCAGGAAACTTCATCCAAAGATTTTAGAAAAACTAAACATATTAAACAAGTAAAAACTTTGGAATTAAGCACGACTAACAAAATCTTGTAAAATTTTGTATTCCCAAAAATAACTTTGAATTTTTAATTTATTTAATTTAAAAATTCTAACAAAATTATTTTTATTTCACAAAGTCTGAAAATATTAAGTTTTTAAAAGAAACAAGTTTCAATAAAATTTATTAAAATAAATGTGTGTACGTTATACAAAATTAAAAAAGTTGAACAAATGAAAGATAAATCGCACTTGACCAGAGGGTATTACCTCAAACAAAAAAAAAAAATTGTCAGTAGAAGCAAAACAATACGAAAAAGAATTTTTAGCCCAATCAACAGGACAATTTTATAAAATATTCACCATGGTGTAATAAAAACAGAAAGTTATATAAATATGTTAAAAAAACGCACACTTCTGCAAAACGGCCCTCATTTTGTCGGATATTGTGTATCTAGTTTGGAAACCTTTAATCTTTCCGTTCTTTTGAGTTTTTCGAAAATAAGCGTGTTTTCAATAGACGGACAGACAGACGGACATGGCAAAATCGACTAAGAATTTCTCAAGAGGCCAGAATATAGTTATATACTTTATGGGGTCTGAGATTAATGATAAAAAGTTTTACACGGAATGACAAACTTACTATACCCTCCTTCAACTAGTGCTGGGATACTATCGATATTTATCGATAGTTCAGATTTCACTATCGATACTATCGATATTAATATCGACTGAATGCTTATACTTGTGCAGGAAAACTTTAAATAGTTTTTTATCAGGCTACAGTTCGTTGTTTTTATCACTTTATTAAACTTATGAGACGTAGGTATGTACGCACGTTATTTTAGATGACAGTTTTTGAAAAATTGATAAGCAACTTTCTGAAGGAACCGAAGTAGCAGGGACTTATAAGATATTTTATTGCAACTTCAGATAATTTTCTAAATTGTTTTTGATTCTCAACCCAAAAGGTAATCAATCTAGCTGACTTATCCTCTAATGGTCATTCATTGTTTTGTCCAATGCTCGCAATTGCAATTGCATTTAAATTTGCATTTTTTTTACAACATTACAAAAATATTTGACATTTTATTCCCTATGTAAACATGTACAAATTTCGACTTAAAGGCCTTTAATTAGCAGTAAAAAAGCACAGCTAAGCAGTCCATACCACCTGCCATTCTTGTTGTTTGTATTCATTGCTATAATTCAGCGCGAATTAATAAAAGCAAATAAAGACTTGCGGCAAAAAACTGTGTGTGTATAGCTGCTGTTACATGTCTTCTTAGCTGTATTTTTAATAATAATAAAATCGATATTGACATTTTTCCTATCGATATTTTCGATATTTTAAGACTATCGATAGTTTCCCAGCACTACCTTCAACACAAGTGGTGGTGGAGGGTATAAAAAGAGACGGGCAGACAGTCAGACATTATTAAATCCCCTGTGCTGCACATGTATGCAACTATTTGTATTTGTATTATGTGTAGACAGACGGACCTGGGTAAACTAACTGTGCTGTACATGTACGTATGTATTAGTGATGTTACGAACATTCGTATTTATATTCGAAATGCCGAATATTCGCCTATTTTACGACATTCGTTTTGGTATTCACCAAATTCAAGCGAATATTTCACGAATATTTGAGGTTGAGGTTGAGGTGCTTATGGCTTTTATATAATAATAATGTTAAGCTCCGTACAGATGATGGTCAGATCTTACAATGTTGTCATTTTTCTGACAATGGTGCCATTGTGAGATTAATTAATTTAACACGTCTGCCAAATAAAAATAGCGTACAATGTTCACACAGTTGCAAGACGTTTTTAGTCAATTTTAATGACAACATTGTAAGATCTGACCACCGTCTGTACGAAGATTTAGTATACAAATTTAAAAGGTTCCGTTGTGGCATTTAGGTGCGAACTGGATAATTTAAAATTCAGTTATCGGAATATCATAAAAATATTAAATACATTTATGGCCAATTTTCAGGATTGATATTAAAACACATTTATGTTTAAAATCGTTTTAAATACAAAATTCTCTTCTTCACTAAATACTTACATAAATCAAACTTAATTCACCGATGTGGTACACTTAATTTCAACTTAAGTTTCTATTGTAATATTTTAGCAAAGTGGCCTCAATATCACGACAATACAACAACAAGAGGCAAAGCAATAACAATCAGCTGTTTTTTGAGACCACCTTGTAAATAAATTTACTTGCTTATGATTTTTTTTTGTATTTAGTAGTGCTACCATACTTTTATCTTATTTAAATAAGACTTTTAAAATAAAACTCAAAATATCAATCTGTATTTAAATACGATTTAAGTTTTTATGAAAATTAACTTAATTTAGATTTAATTACTATCCTGAAAATTGGGCATTAGAAGTGTGCCAGTTGTTTTTTTATAGTTTATTGTTATGGACGAGAATGGCATATTTTTTCAAATTGGATATTCGTATTCTGCGAATATTGGCGCAGATAATCGCATTCGTATCCGCGAATATTAAAAATTGATATTCGTAATACAACTAGAATGCATGTATTTGTTATGTGTTACCATGGTGGCAGCACTAAGGCAACAATTACAACAGAAATGAAAAATAAGTCTCCGTAGACGTCAAATATTATTTTTAACTAAAATTAAATTTTGCGATAAAATAAATAAATTTTTAGTCAATTTTTATTTCACTATGGTTACTAAATTATTTAATTTTAATTCAAATATTTTAAAACGGCCACCTGTTTATTTCATCATGTGTGTAACAAAACGGACCCATAATATATACTTTATAGGGTCTAATTTCAATATTGTAGAAATAACAAATGGAATGACAAACTTATATTTTTCCTTTTACCTTGGGTAACCCTGCCTTTACACATGCAAGTAGTTACTTGCAAGAAGGCTATACGTATTAACATCGAAAATGTCGACGAAATAGTCGAATGTCGTACAAGTTGCATGAATGTTTACACAGTCAAGTGGAAGTTCCTTATAAATAAGAGTTACCAAGTGCGAAACAGAGCTTCATTTCTAAATAAACAGTTGGCATTAATAATTATTATTACTTTTTTACATTAGATTGATTTTTAAAAATTAAATCAATTGTCTTCTTGCAAAAAAACCAAGAATTATTTTTTAAATAAAAAAGTTAAATCTATAATTATTATTTCGGCAATCAAGTAAATATGGTAACACTGTTTCAGGTTTCGACATTAACTTGCTGCAAGTCACAGAGCACACAGAGGCGTCACGAGACAGACAATATTGTGATTTTCTTCTGTCTTTTTCTTCGAAAGCTGTTTTTTTTTTGCATTTTTGTTTTGATCACGCAATTTGTGTTGATTGCGACGGCCTGTTTTTACACATTGCCACTTCACTACAAACAAACGGTTTGTTTCTGCCCTCGCAAATGATTTGGGCCTTTTTCTCACTTTTTTCATCTCTGTGTCAAGGTATTTTTATAGCAGGTAGCCGCGAGATTATAACAATTGAACAATAAAACAAACAACAGGGCTTTTTGTTGCTGTTATGCGATACGAACTGTCAAACAGCAAAGGGGTTGATAAGAGACAAAAAAGACAAAAGATAAGGACAAAAAACTTGTTTACTTGTTAACTATACAACATTTGACAGTTCGTATCCCAAAACAAGCAAATAAAAAATAAACAGCTGGCTATCCGAGACTACCTGCTATAAATATACCTTGCTCTGTATGCTATGTGCTGCAAGTGTCAAAAAATCACTGTCTTCAGAAATTTCTTGCAAGTTGTCTGCAAGTGATAGTGTTAGTTAAAAAGTGTGAGTGTAGAGTTTTTCGAACTTGTACTTGCATGTGTAAAGGCCAGGTAAAGGGTATAAAATTTAGTGCATGTACTGCTAAAAACAGTACGTCTGGCGCCCCTAATACAGGTTCACATGCAATCGAAATTTGTGCATATCCGTACCACTGTTGATCACCTTAATGCTAATTATTAAATGGCAAATGGGCAACAGTAACTTAACTTGACTTCAGTCCAAGAAGAAAAAGTAAAAACAGAAATAGAAACAACAATCGCTATCGCAACAACAATTGCAATAAAATAAATTTCAAAATATATGAGAGGTAAACAACAACATCAGTGTTGCCAGGGGGTTTTGCTATAAAAGTAAAATTTTTCTGTAATAACATTTGACAATTGTTTGTACAATGTACATACATATGTACATGCAAATGAAACTTAAGAAATTATGAATATATTTTTTTATTATCTACCTGAAAATGTATATTATGTGCGAATAATTGCTAATATCTGGGCAAGTTTAAACACTCACAAAAATTAATAATCAGTATTCCACGGATAATTACCTCGACAAAAATGCCAATATTTTTGGGTAATTATGCGGGGTGGGCATTTAAACGAATACGCTTAACTACCTCGCTGAGGTAATTATAAAAATACGCTTAAATACCTCAGGGAGGTAATTAAACGTATTTTTTACAATATACCTCAACTTTAATGTATGAATTTTTACGTTTATCAGCTAAATCTAAAAATATAGCAATAAAAAAATGGGATTTTGAGATGTTTTGTCATATCCTACTAACAAAAGCGTACTCATATACACAAACTTATGATCAGGGAAATTGTAAATATGCAGGTTCTTCTTGTGCGACCAATGAAGACAGAAGCAATATATTTGTCCGTTTTAGAGCTTTTTTTGAATTTTGGTATCGATTTGTTGGTACATATTTTAGCCATTGCTGCATTTTTATTGCACACATATTTCACGTTTTTGAAGCATATTTTGCAACTGTTCAGCAAATAAAAAAAGTTGCTTAAAATTCTGGTTAACAGATGAATTTTCTGTTGCTTTAATAACGCTATCTACATTTAATTTTCACTCTACAATTGTAAGCCAAAGATAAATGTTTTTCCAAATTGTAAAGTTTTACATATATGCAAAAATTAGAAAAAAAGCAATTATATAAATTTGTACTGATACATAGAAATCTGGACGCATCGTTTATTAAACCGACCGAATCTGAAACACTTTTCTAGCAAAAAAACTATCCAAATACACTTTCTATCTATAAACAAACATGTTTTCTTCGGTCCCGAATGGAATTGTACTCTGTGACATATATGGTCATAAACCATTTAATCATGTTCGTATTAAGATAAAATTTGGCCCAAAATATCTTACTGCAAATTAAATATGGTTGAATCGGTTCACATTTAAACACACAGCTTCTATTCAATGGGGCCCTATGCTCCTTATAGGATCGTCTGGAACATATATATATTCTATTCAAATATCAATCCCTAAAATAATCAAGCTTTTTTTATCCTTTTAAATGTTAACATAAATTAAAATTTAGCGACCTTTACTAAATACAAAATATCTCATTTATTTGGTGTATCTAGAAAATATTCAGCACAAATAACTCTTACTTGAATCTTAACCTCACAATATAACTTTATTCTGGTGAGCTCAGAATATAAAATTGTGGAATATTTTGCTTTGTTTTTAGGCATTTTTTTTTAAATTTTTAGTGCATATTTTTAAATTATTAACATGTAAACTTGGTTGCAATACTTGCTTTGTTGTTGTCAAATAGTACTGAGGCAATTAAACTAATGAAATTAAGGTGAAATTTTGTTTTGGGAGTTCATTTTTAAGGCAATTACCCGAAGTGGGTAATTAGACGTATGGCAATTAAACGTGGATTTTTGTTTCAAAAATGGAAGAAGAAAAAAGGGGGATTTAAAACTCAAGGTAAATAACCGTGAAAGGCATTTAAGCGTGGGGTAATTAACCGGGTTTTATTATGCAAATATACCGAAAAAACTTAAAACTATGCACAAAAATATTCGCCCAAAAAACAAGTTAATAATTTTTAAATATTTTTTTTCAACAAATGTTTATTACAAAGTATAATCATGTGTTTTTTCAAGTTTTAAAATTAAAATTATCTTCGGTTATCACTGGAGCTTGTCCGCGGGATTTTCCGTTCCGGGATTTTCCGTTCCGGGAACACCAGGAACTTGTAATTGTTTTTTAAGCTTCAGTAAATCTATGTAGGACTCGTGCCTTAAGTTGTTTTATCCAACAAAATATTCAAATTTGCTGCAGTTTAAGGCTTATTAAGCAGATTTTTAAGAATGGGTTTTATATATAACCTATATTTAATTATAGACCTACCTTTTAAAAATTTTATTTCTTGTCTTAAGATTCGTACAGACGATGATCAGATCTTACAATGTTGTCATTTTTCTGACAATGGTGCCATTGTCAAATGCATTATTTTAACACATCTGCCAAATGAAAATAGCGTACAATGTTCACACAGTTGCAAGTAATTTTTAGTCAATTTTAATGACAACATTGTAAGATCTAATCACCGTCTATACGAAGTTTTAGTAAACTGTAGTGGTCTAAATTTTAAAACAATATTATAAAGTTTGGCGGTTTAAGGCGAAGTAAAACGTTTTCCGAGAGTGAGTTTTATATGGGTCGTATTATATATAAAGACTCGATCTTCAATTATACTAGATTATGCTAAATTTCACTAAAAAGCATTATACTGAACCGATTTTGCTGGATATCAATCCCAAACTGCCAAGGAAAACTGGAAACAATTCGACACGCTAATGGCTTAAACGATTTTGAACAACTAAAGGACCCAGAATATATCGCTCATTTATTCAGCAGCGCCATAGCTCAAAAAATCGATTTCGAGATAAACGCGTTTAAAGTTTTTAATTTGCTCTAACTACGTAGTAAAAAATTACACATTCTCTTCAAAGGGGGAAAGTATAAAAGATATAAAGATGAAAGATATTACTTTATGGTCTCTTAGAAGAATATTAAAAACGATTCACATAGAATGACAAATTTTGTACACCTTCATTCACCACCGCTGATAAGGGGAATAAAACTGTAAATAAATACGGTAAGTTCTGCTTGATGCTGAATTTGTTAAACAGTAACATTGTTTCAGAGTTCCTACTTCGTTATGTTGAGTTTTCAGTTCGTATTCGCCCTTCCAGAAATTAAATTTTATTGAAACTTCGATATCTTCAGCCCAATTATGAAAATGTTGATCCTATCCGCAGAATGAGCTCTGAATTTAACTACAATTATACGTATATTTATTTCTCTGACCCTATTGGCATCAAAAAAACCTCTTAAGTGTCTTAAAATAACTATAATCTTAAATTTTTTGTTGTTGTTATAAACTGAATACTTGATTTAATTATTTAAAGAATACTAGCCAGTAAGAAATATAATTTTCATTGGAGAATTAAGAAAATAAATAAATTAAGAGTTTTGGGCGGAAATCCCGGGATTACGATTTTTATTTCCCACTTTCTCGAGAATCCAAAAGGTGCGTGAAAAAAGAAACTCAAGTTATTACACAAAGCCATAGCATAAATTGAAAATATACAGGCGCATACTTAAATAATATTCTCATGAAGATAATGTGTCAATATATTCATCGGATTCGCTTTTATTAAAATATATACATACATATATGTTGTTTTTTAACTTTTAATCCGACTTTAAGCACTAAACAATGTAGTTAAAAGGAGTTGTCCGCTTTGTGTAATTTTTTTTTCAGTACAACATGACAATTAATAGTTTTTCAACATTTTTCTTTTCAATTTGCATAATACGACGGCGGGATGCATAATAAAAGTTATTCTTTGGCCACAGTTTTAATTGCTTTATAAAGAATAAATGTTTCATATATCGTTTAAAAGTTCATTGTTATTGCAGTTTCTATCGAAAGACAACAGAAAGTTATTCCTACGAAGTCCCCGAAAGAAAATACAAAGTATATTTTGGTTGAAAATGTTACATTTTGTTTTTTTTTTGTTTGTATTCAAAGAACCTTAAATATATATATATACATATATGTATGTGTGTGTATATATACATATAATTTTTTTTTGAAAAATGCTTTACTATTACCTGAAAATTTTTTTATATCACACTTGATCAACAACATGGTATTGTATTGAAGCAAAACAATTTTTAATTTTATATTAAAGGCATATGATTTAATTTTGAAACCAAACGGTTACAAAAATAATAGCATGATATTTTTACACATAAAAATATATTACAGGTCGATTTTTTTCCAAAAAGTGAAAAAAAATCTTAAGTTAATACACTTTTGTTGAACAAGTGACATATATCTTTAAAGTACATGAAGTAATAGATGGTAATTTACACAAGCATTGCTCATTTTTTATGTTTTTTCGAAAAGCTTTTAAAGTCACGAACTTGTTGATTCGTCCTCATATACTTATTAATTTTTTTTCAATTTTAAACACGCTAAAAGGGTATTGAACAGTTATCGATAATATTAACACAGTTTACCCAAAGGGCAACACTGATCAATTAACACAAAAATAATACAAAACACCACAATAACAAAAATAAGGAATTATAGTACAAGTAACATTAAGAAACGATTTATAGTTATATACAGGGTGAGCGAGTATTGGATGTTTGTATGCAACTATGGAGACATGTTATGTATGTACATATATAGCAGAATAAATCAATCGAACCCGTACGTACTCTTAAGACGTTAGGAAAATACACACACTGACCGTCGCACGTTTAAAACATTCGATGACAAAAAATAAAGGTACGAACGAACGGGTGTTCAAACTTCAATTTGACTCGTTTAACCGATCGACCACAGTGTCAGAGGCTCAAGCACAAACTAAAACGTGGATATCGCATTGAAGTGGACTGCCGTGTGTGCTCAAACAAAAAAAAAGCAAAAAATTAAATTGAATATAAATGTTAAAAAAATTCAAATTTAGAAAAATATGTAGTAAAAACACAAAAAATAAAAAAAACTACTGCACACAATATTAGTTATACATTCATTTAAAAATGTATGTGTGTGGTGTGGATCGATGAATATTCGAAGTTAATTTGATTGTGTTGTGAGTATTTGGTTATTTTTACCAAGGTTGGATACCGAAACGAATTTCGGTATCGATATTAAACTTTTTTTATTTCGGTATCGGTATTTTAATTATACAGTAGAATCTCACAAATTCGAACCGTCCAGAAATTAGAACCGGCCATTTCAATGTTTTGGACGCTCTGAAATTAGAACCTGTGGTTCTAATTTCTGGAAGTGTTTTTTGTTGTTGTTTTATTTCTACTAGGTAATTTTTTTTTATGATTTGTGGATTTTTTTTTTGTTCAACATTTTATTTTTCGAATTTATTCTATGAGCTAAATTTCAGTTATGTATTTTATAAAGCTTTTTCGTAATAGTTCTATTCCTTAAATTTTTAGGAATGACTTTTATACACCACCAGACTATTATATTGTATTTTCTTGTTACATTTTACCTTAGCAATCCTTTGGATAGCAATGAAGTATATTGTATGTACAGAAAAATTTACAATTATTAGACACCAGCAGAATGTAATGCATTTTCTGCTGTTGTCATTAAAATTGACTAAAAATATCTTGCAACTGTGTGAACATTGTACGCTATTTTCATTTGGCAGATGTGTTAAATTATTGCATCTAACAATGGCACCATTGTCAGAAAAATTACAACATTGTAAGATCTGGCCATCGTCTGTACGAAGCTTAAGTTTAAAATATTAAAAAGACTTAATGAAGGCGTGAGTGGAAATCGTTTAGTTTAAATAAATAAATAAAAAGAAAAAACAAACAGGTACACTGATTTTTTGTTAAAGACCAATTAAGTACCTAATAATTAAAAAACTTTTTAAAAGTTTTTCTATGAATTTAATATGTTCAATTAATTAAATGTTGTTAAAGGCTAGTTTACACTATTATACTTTGTATTAATACATGTCAAAAACTCAAGTAATATGAAAAAGTGTGATAGTGTGAATGCAATGTGTCACGAAAATGACAAGTATTATTAAAAAAGTTTGACATCTCATACGACTTTATCGTTTTTTGAAAAATTTCTAAACAATAATACTTTTCATTGGATCAGGGTTGCATTTTATTTCATGTGTGAGTGTTTACACTTTGTGTGATGGTGTGAACACAAACTGTCATGTTAAATAAGATTTTTTGACAGTCTCAACAAAACTCATTAGATTTCTATCTCACAAAGTATTTTGGAATACGTAAGACTTGTGAGATAGTGAAAACTAGCCTTAAATAAAAACTGTTTTGAGTTTAAATAAAGCTTACACAACTTTTCATTATCTATCACTATTTCATTATAATTTTATCATTTTCTGTAAAAAAAATGTCCAGAAATTCGAACTGCCCGAGGCACAAAGTGGTTCTTATTTGTGAGATTCTACTGTATCGGTATACCGGTATACATAGCAACTTTTATTACGTATACATACATCGGTATTACAATTAAATGAACCAAACCAAAAAATTAAAAAAAAAGAAAATAATATTTTTAAACATATGTGTATGTATTTTGATATTCATATATACATGTGTTTATGTATTATATATTTTATTTATACACTTGTCAAATGCTGGTCATGCTGGTTAATTCACTCGTGTACGTGTGCTAGATGTATGTTAACCAGCACATCTATATTTTTTGATTTTCCATCCAGCATCGTCGGTGTCTCACATGGAACACATTTTCACTAGTACTACCACAATGTTTGATGAGTATTTTGATAAGTGTATTTGGCCCTTTAGAAAGCTGACGGAATGTTTTTATACTTGAACTTTTATATTTCAAACTGTCTAACAACACACCTAAAAACTTCCTATAATTGTTGTTGTATAACTTATGTTACATTCTATGATTTTATCATAGTAAGTAAGAAAACAATAATAGTGTTGCAACCATAGAGGGTCAAGTTAATTTTTTAGTGATGAAACTTTTAATTTTTTTCTATTTGAAAAATTGTACAAATTGTAATTGTACGATTGTACCGGAATAATACCGGTATTAAGGGAAATGGTATACGTATACCGGTATTTTATGCAAAAAACTAATCACGGTATGAGTATCAATACAGTTATACAATTTAAATTGATATCGGTATCGGTTGCCAACCTTGTTTGTACTCTTTAATTGTGGCGGTGGGTTTTATTCGTACGTGTTAAAAAAAATCGCTTGTGATCTTCCGTTTGAATGTGTGTAACTTTGCGAGGAATAGTGGATGACGCGTTGCAAAATATCTCCGGTTTTGAGTACAACTGCTGGCTTTAATGTTTACTCACTTTAAAAGAAAAACGTCTTTTACTGTTTTGAGGTTTCTTGTCTTAGCGTGTACGTGTCTAAAGTTTTCTGACAAGAGTACAACTGGTTCGAACCTTAGTAATTCAATTTCAATTTATATTTCGAACAGTTTTACTTTTATTTGGCTTAGTAACAGTGATGGAAAATTTGATATGGTACTGACCACCAAGCAAAAGAGTACTTTGTTCAACATTTTGGTACTTTTGTAAAAACCTATTTTTTATTTAAAAATATACTTAAAAAAACAAATATGTATTTAAAAGAAATTTATTTTTAATAAAATTTCAGTATAACGTGCAAACAAAATTAATAACAAATTGCTTCATTTTATTGTTTTCGTAGGAAAACAAAAAAAAAACCAATTTGCCAGTTCGGTTTTTTCGCACAGGCACATGCAAATATATTATCATAGTTATTTTTACAATTAAATTAATTCATTTAACGGCCAATTTCACCAAGTTCAGTTTTTTAAAACTAACTATTACTTTTTTTACTTCCAGTTAACAATGTGTTTTTGACAGTTATAACTGATAGGCAATTATAACTGAACTGTGTGAAATTGGCAGTTAGTATAAAAAATATAACATTTTGGTTTGGTTAACAAACTAAACATTAATACATTTTGATATATCTAAAAATAAATACATGCAAATGTTCATACATATGTATGTACACATACTTTTTAGAAATGCATTCATTTTTACCCATTAGAAGCAGCCCCCATTTATTGCAAAGTTTCATAACATCCTTTTATTTTCGTTCTTAATTCCCGAACAAAAAGTGGTGCTCAATATATGTTTGTTTGCTATTGGTGAGTACAGTAGTTTTGACTTGACTGCCTTTTGTTTAAGTATACTTTTGACTTAACTGCACAAAATTAATAATTATTCTTTATGAACCTATACAAATTCCTTTTTTAAATGCACTTTTTATACCTGTACATTTAAGAGAAATGCGCAAAATTCTTTGCATTTTAAACTTATTTTCATAAAAAAAGTTGACTTTGACTTAACTGCCCAAAATTCATATTTTCTGTAATTATTCTTCAAAATCGTTGCTTACGGCACTTTGTATCCTGCATATTTGTCATATTTTTGCGCAGCTTTATATGGTAGCCACTTTTTCACATAAATATCCAATTTATTATTTGAAAAAAAATTAATAAAATATTAATTTATTAATAAAAACGTTTAAAACATTTTATTTTAGCTGCAATTTTTTACAGGAAACCACAATTATGTACCTGCATATTAAGGCAGATAAATACATTAAAGATAACAGAACTTTTGATTTATCTGCACAAAAAATCGTGCAATGGAGATGCAGCTTAGTCAAACATTACTGTTGTTATTGATGTCAGTAATGCAGGAATAAATCCCTTCATGAAAAACCCAAACGCTTTTAAGCGAGAAATTCATTTAAAGGAATCTAAATGAATTTTTCGCTCAACTCTTGAGAGAAGAAAAAAATGTTTGGTTGCCATTATGTTGTGTGTAAATTTAAGACCTTGAAGTCTTTTTCTGTAATTCTAATATTCTTGAGTTAAGACGATGTTGCAGAAGATGAGCGATATGTGCTATTTATTTACTGAAAAGAAACAGTAGTAAACTACGCAATTGCGTGAATATATATGTAAGAGATAATCGTTTTATTCAATTTAATTTATTATTAGGAAATAATTATGTACAGCAATGTTTTTTATTTTTTATAAATACAAAGGAAACCAGCTTTTAACATACTTTTTGTTAGGCTCGGGAATCTTTCCTTTGCCTAAACTCACGGGTGTGCTTTGCAAATAAAACACAAACTGGTTTCATAAACCTTAACTAATACAGTAATTTTGACTTAGCAGCACAATCTTCTTTGCACGATTGTTTGTGCAGGTAAATCAGAAATGCAGCTATCTTAAATGTATTTAGCTGCCTTAATGTGCAGGTACGCAATTGTGGTTACCTGAATAAAAGTGCAGCTAAATTAAAGTGTTTGAAAGAGGAGTAACAACGTTTTTATTAATAAATTGATAATAACAATGACGTTCAAACAACCTGTAATCATTTGTTATGCATTTTTATATGGAACGAGGTAGCCAAATTGGTAACAATTAAGTGTGGAACAGAAAAGCCGCTGTAGTACAACGACAAGAATAGCGCTGCAAGCTCTCAAAAGTTAAAAACGGCAGTTGCAAAGTAGTGTCAACAGAATACGTAGTTGTAGTAATCGTTGCCGTTGCCGTTGAAGCGAAAAATTCGAAATTTTGAACTTTGTTGCGCTACAGAGCATTTGTCAGTTTCAAATACTACTACAACTACTTTATTCTGTTCCAGACCTAAGATTTGCTATTCCTTACATATCATCACATATGTAGGTACATGCAAACAAAATAAATGAATTATAATGATACCAACTTGACTTGTTTGCCCAAAAATACGAAAAATCTGCAGGTTTACAAAATGCACGTAAACAAGGATTTTGAAGAATAATTACAAAAAATATGTATTTTGGGCAGTTAAGTCAAAGTGAATTTTTTGTATGAAAATAATTTTAAAATGCCAAAAATTTTGGGCATTTATCTTAAATGTGCAGGTAAAGAAAGTGCACTTAAAAAAGTAATTTGTATGGGATTATAAAGAATAATGCCAAAAATTATAAATTTTGTGCAGCTAAGTCAAAAGTGCACGTAAATAAAAGGCAGTTAAGTCAAAATTAATGTAAAAAGTTTCTTGCTTTATTGAATTCAGTCTTAGAACTCACTTATTATATTAAAAAAATGTAATGTATGTATGTATACTAACACTAAGTAAATATGTATTTACAAAATTAACAGCTTACTTCAGCGAATTAAGCATGATCAAGGAGAACAACCCAGCGGGAAAATGTAATCAATAGGAATCGAGAAAGTAATACGTATGTTGTATAATATTTGATTCCAGAATTCATTATTCTTAACACAGACCATGTCCTGGGATTGTAATAAATTATTTTAAAGTATTCTGCGAATGAATAAAATAATTCATCCCTGATAATAAAAATTAGTAGATGAGATAAAAACAGCAAAAAATAATGGATTTTTATTAAGAAAATATGTAATAGAAAAACACCAATAATACTCACGAACGGAAACCATTCATTCCATGTTCGGAAAATGTGGGAATATACGTGGTAATCAATTCATAATTATTTTGTCTCATAAAATCACCTTCTCGATTCCAATGAATGCATTGTTATTTTTTCAAAAATAATACATTATTTTTTTAATTATTTATGTAATCAAACCAAAAAAACAGAATTTAAGATAGACTAAGAGAGAAAATATATGAACAAATTAAATCGATTATTCAATAAAACTTGTTGAACACGGTTCAACACTTTTTATTTTACTTAGTACTAGTAAATGGATACAAAACTCATCTACGGTAACACTGTTTCTTCATTTTACTTGCCGCAAATGTCAAAAATTTACCTAACCGCCATTTCCACATGCAAGTTGAAGTTCGAAAAACTCAATACGCTCACACTTTTTCACTAACACAATTTTTGTACTTTAAGCCAATCGGCTGTTTCCTCGATTTTTAGTTGATAATACGCATACACTACTTGCAAGTAATTACTTGCATGTGAAAACTTAGGGTAACAAGCAAATTCTCTTCCAAGTTGAGCTGCAAGTACGAAAAATGTGATTTGTTTTTCGAACTTGCACTTGCATGTATGTGGCAACTGGGGGCAAGGTACTATTTTAGTCTTAATATCACTGTGGTGAACAGCCTTTTGTATAATGATGTGATAAATTAGTGTAAACAATAAATTAAATGAGAACAATTATAAAAATCCATTTTTATACCCTCCACCACAATTAGTTGTGAAGAGGGTATACTAAGTTTGTCATTCCGTGTGAAACTTTTTTATTATTCATCTCAGACCCCATAAAGTATATATATTCTGAGTAATTCTAAGTCGATTTAGCCATGTCCGTCTGTTGAAAACACGCTCACTTTTGAAAAACTCAAAAGAAATAAACAAACTAGGTGTCAAATTGCTTGTAGTTATCCTAAGCAGTTTGGGATTGAATTTCAGCAAAATCGGTTCAGTAGGACCAGAGCTATGAATCAAAATGTGGAACCACCACCTTCAAAAACTTGATAATTTTGTTACAAAAACTAACATAAATGATGCAAAAATGCACGGAATGACATAAGATTTTGCACAAGTCCGTTTTATTCGACTCGAAATTAGACTGTAAAATTTCGCGAAGGTCGGTCCATAATTTACCCTAAGCCCCATATAAACACTACTCCCGGAAAACAGTTTAGTACGCCTAAAACCGTAAAAAATAATGCAATCATAACAAATTTTGGCTCGTCACAATTTTATAGGACTATAAATGATACTGTGAAATTTCGTGAAGATCGGTACATAATTTACCCTAGGCCCCATATATGCCCTACTCCCGGAAAACAGTTTAGTCTCCTAAAACCATAATTAATAACAAATCGTCACAGTTTAAGATAATAATAATAAAAAGACATCATGCAGATATTACTCCTTAAACATTCGAACTGTCGGTGGTGGGTATCAAAGATTCGGCACAGCCGAATATATCACTCTAACTTGTTTTATTATGTAAATAAATAAATAATAGCACACTAAAAATACATAGATAAAAAGTTTGTATTGTCATAATTTTTAAAATATGCACATTTTCTTTATTTTGGTTTTGCAGTCAGACACTTGGACAAACCGTGGACAGCGTTTTGCATATTTTTCATTCGCATTTAGATTTTTTTCCAAAAAAAAACTAGGTGCAGTGAGAGCGAACATGGGGAGCGTGCTCACCAAGATATAATGAAAATTGAAAGAATTTGTCAAAGACAAAAAAGCATGTTGTGAGACTATTGCTGGACTCTAATACGTGAAACCAAACCAACAAAATACAAATGACGTTCAAATAACGCCATTCACTTTTAAAAATTCATTGATTTTGAAATAAACTAGTGATTTTTATGTAAGAAACGAATAAAAACATTTTTTGTATTTCGAAAACCTGACGTGATAGAGAAAAACCAATTACAGATTCGAATTCAGCCTACCAAATTACCCTAGGAAAGATATTTGGTTGCTCCAGTCCAAATCCTTGTTGGCTAGTGTTATTTTTTTTGGGAAAACTAATGAAATGTGCAAAGGCATATTTTTCATGCAAATAGCATTGAAAACTTTCCCTGTTTGTTATACATTTCAATAATAGAATTTTGTTAAAATCAAGAAATTCGTTCATGCAATTAACCGTGGAATTTTGTTTGACACATCTCGCCCTAGCCGCGAAAATAAGCGACATCATTTTCAATTTTCGTATTTTTTAATATATTAGTTTAAAGGCAACACTTGCATCATCTCCTAAAATGTCATGGTCACATAAGGTACCGTTACGATTTAATAGCCAGAACAATTTAATTGCAAGCGACAAATTTCATAAACAATTTATATGAAATCAAATTAAAAAACTCTCTCCTGTAAAATTTGATTTTTGGCGCTTACGTTATGTTCGCGGTTAGGGCTCTATATTATTTTTTTTACGAAATATATGACCCATTTATGAGTGTAACGCTCTTAAGCGTACATAAAATAAATGCATCAAGGAAAATATTTAATTTTAGAATTATTTAAGTGTAAAACTCACTTAAGCGTGATGCACTTATTCGTGAAGCAGGTATTAAGCTCGATTCACCCATGCGTTCCGAACAAAATTTTTGTCCGGACAAAATTTTTTTTATATTGAGTTTGACGTTTTACTTTTGAGAGAGAGAGCAAAGATTTTGTTCGGCACGTTTTTTCTTGAATTGGTTTAATTTTAATTCTTGTGCCGAACAAAATGAACTGAGATGCCACTTTTTTTCAATTTGTACAAAAAAGTTGAATTGAGCTGCCACATATTACATTTTTCGTTTTGTGCTGAATAATTAAAAAAAAAATTAAACAAAAGATGGATGTTAAAGAAAATATTGCCCTGAAACTAATTGAAGAAATAAAAAAACCAGGAAGAGAATGTATTTATGATATGGGCAATCGTTCATATAAAAATACTTACCTTAAACAAAATATATGGACGGAAATAGAAAAATCTATTGGAATTGGTCGTAAGTAAATTTTAATATTTTTTAACATAATGTTTACCAATTATTGTAGGAAGTGAATGTCAAATATTATGGAAAAGTCTGTGAAGATGCTACAAAGCAGCTTTACCTTAATGTTAAGGACAACTTTTCTGCCGGCGTAATATGCTCTTGTTTACGAATAGGTATACCACGCAAATCAGGCCCTAAAACTGCAAGGATTTCATTGAACGTATTGGGGTCCATACGGTGAAAATTTATAAACGATTCCACGTCATGAAGGCGCATCTCAGGAACAAGTGTGTGGAAAACACCGTTTGTTCTTCTTTTCTGTAATATTTTTCTTACTGCTATTCTTTTTACTTTCAACAATTTTGATAAATTTTGTTTGCTAGTAAATGGGTTTTATGCAATTCAATTAAAAATAATAAAATTAATTTTCTTCTTTCGTCCATTTTCTTTAACACACTTTTATAAAAAAAACTAATAGTTTGCTAACTGTGCTGCCACTTTGTATAATCGTTTACATCTGTAAACCATATTGTAGCTTTGTTTGTCCGGACAAATTTTCCGAGATGGGTGAATCGTTCTGCAGAACACTCTCTGTAAAAAAATTATTGTCCGGTCAGAAATATTGTTCGGAACGCATGGGTGAATCGACCTTTAAAGACCTGCACGAGTGTATCTGTAAGTATTGTTGAAACAGATACACCAGATATTTATTTGTTACTACTGATATAAATGAGAGAATGAGTGTAACTGATATTGTATGGTTTTGCTTTTGCCCACTCACCATATCTTAAAAACAAAAACAGTTGCTTATGGTTTTGGATTGAGTATGTCACAACATTTTTTTTTTTTTTTGCTAAAAATATCTGTTGTCACTATAAGTATTTCTACAATATCTGTGGTTATCTGTTCTATATTAAAATATTGTTGGCGAGTTGATGAAAATAAGAGAGTTTATAAAAATTTGTATACGATCTCAACTTTTTTTACAAACACATAATTTAACTGAATCAAACAAAAAGTTTACTGAAATTCATATAAATTTCAAACAAATTATTTTGCTGAATCCAACAAAAAAGTTTTTGCACAAGCAATTACGCGCAAACAAGCAAGCATTGTAGGAGAAGATGAAGGCAGAGCAGAGAGGCGGCTGGCTTTGAGACACATTTTTTTGTTGGTATAATTTTTGAAACTAGTCTTGTTTATACACACAACGTTTTTCTTCTTCACTCACTCTTGCTGTATCATTTCCTCGGTTAAAGAAAAACAAATGTTACCAAAAACGGCAGCAGACCGACTCGTCTTCATTCTATTTGAAATTTGTTTGAAAAAAATTCAACAATAATTTTTTCTGTGTAACCAGAAAAGACTACTAAAACTGACTTGGGGGAAGTGTAATATTTATAAAACGAAAAAGTACTGAAAATAATACCACAGTACTAAATTTGCTATCACTGCTTAGTAACCAAGTGATCATAAAACAAAGATGCCCAGTAGTGGCTGATATCAGCAAATTAAACTCACACGTATACTTACGCTCTTTTGTTTGATCGTCAATCAACCAATAGGAAATCAGCATGTTGAGTGGGAGAGACAAACTACACTTACAGAACTTCTGTGTCTTAATTTACATTTTAATCGTCATCACAGAATACCACAGAACTGTCACGAGACGGAAGATTTTGCGTTTTTTTGTCTCTTTTTAAGAAAGCTGCCCTTTTTGCATTTCTCTTTGCATCATCTTTTATGCCGCAATACAATGAACACAAATTTATTTAGTTGAGATTTATTTGCAAAGCTTTTGTAAAAACTAATTTTAAGTTTACCACAACACAAGTAAATAATATTTAAGTAAATAAATAACATTATAAAACAAAAAAATATTATTAAATAAATTTTTTTTGCACAAAACACAACGTTTGTTGAACTAATGCATTTGTTTAACGTGGTCTGTGTTTTGTTATTTTTGTTTTGATCATGCCATTTGTGTTGATTGTTGCTGCCTGTTTTTACACATTGCCACTTCACTACCAAAAAAAGCTTTCTGTCTTTTTCTTCGAAAGCTGCCCTCGCAAATGATTTGGGCCTTTTTCACACGTCACTTTTAACAGTTCTGTGGTATTCTGTGATCGTCATCGAGACTGCTGTCAGTGAACATATAAATTGAAATTATTGCGATATATTAATGATGTCAGCCGAAAAGTATTTTATGTTACAAAATGCTTTTGATGACATGCAATGTCTTATTTGTCATAAGACATTACGATGTCCGCGTATATAAATTATATATGTATGTATGATAGATATATATCTATATATATAAAATTGTAACGTTACTGACTGACTGACTGACTGACTGACTGACTCACTGATTCATCATCGCACAGCCTAAACGCCTGAAGCTAAACACTTGAAATTTGGACCAGAGATTGGTCACACGCCAAATCGATCCACTAAGACGGGATTTTTGGAAATTCGAATGCTTAAGGGGTAAAAAAGGGTAAAAACGGGAAAATTCGGTAATCTTATATCTCCAAAACTAAAAGAGATACAAAAAAAATGTAATACTTATCGGTGTTCTTTAAAAAAATTAGCGGACAGGTGTCCGGTACTTTTTTGAAATTCGGCCCTTTTAGGGAGTAAACGGGTAAAACCTGAATTTTGGTACTTTTTTGACACCCCATCTATCTTTTGATCCAATAAACATAGAAACAAAGTTTATACCACATTCGAAACTTATCAAAAAAATACGAATATAAATTTGGTACTTTTTCGAAATTCGAACATTTAAGGGGTGAAAATCTTAACTATTTTTGGTACTTTTTTTTACAAAACATTTTTCTACATTCATTGAGATATTCGTACCAAATTATGACCTCCCAATACAATACTGAAATTTTTGAAACTTTAATTGGGGGAACAAATAGTACCAAAAAAGGAAATACGGGAAATTTGATATTTTTCTTTAGCTTTTTGGTTCTACAACTGGTTTTTTTTTAATTATCGTTAATATTGGACCCAAAAACATAAGATTCAACATGTAATGTCCTGAGGGGACAAGAATCTATTGCGGAACTTTTTGGTACATTTTTGTTCTATAACTGGTACTTTTTGAATTTCCGTTAATATTGGACCTAGAAACATAAAATTTAAAATGCAAAGTCCTGAGTGAACGAGAATCTGTAATAGGGATCTTTTTGGTACTTTTTTGTTCTTTAACTGGTACTTTTTGAATTTCCGTCATTATTGGACCTACAAACATTAAATTCAACATGTAATGTGCTGAGTGGATAAGAATCTATGATGGAACTTTTTGGTACTTTTTTGTTCTTCAACTGGTACTTTTTGAATTTCCGTTAGTATTGCACCTAGGATGAAAATCTATAAGAGTGAACTTTTTGTTACTTTTTTATTCTTTGACTGGTACTTTCTAAATTTCCGTTGTTATTAGACCTAGAAAGATAAAATTAAACATGCAAGGTCCTGAGTGAATAAGAATCTGTAAAATCGCTTTTTGGTACTTTTTTGTTCTTTAACTGGTACTTTTTGAATTTCCGTCATTATTGGACCTAGAAACATTAAATTCAACATGTAATGTGCTAAGTGGATAAGAATCTATGATGGAACATTTTGGTACTTTTTTGTTCTTCAACTGGTACTTTTTGAATTTCCGTTAGTATTGCACCTAGGATGAAAATCTATAAGAGTGAACTTTTTGTTACTTTTTTATTCTTTGACTGGTACTTTCTAAATTTCCGTTGTTATTAGACCTTGAAAGATAAAATTAAACATGCAAGGTCCTAAGTGAATGAGAATCTGTAAAACAGCTTTTTGGTACTTTTTTGTTCTTTAACTTGTACTTTTTGAATTTCCGTTATTATTGGAACTAGAAACATAAAATATAATATGCAATGTAATGAGTGGATAGGAATCTATAAGAGGGAAGTTTTTGGTACTTTTTTGTTCTTTAGCTGGTGCTTTTTTAATTTCCGTTAGTACTGGACCTAGAAACATAAAATTAAACAAGCAAGGTCCTGAGATAATGAGAATCTGTAAGAGGACTTTTTGGTAATTTTTTTGCTCATTAACTGGTACTTTTTGAATTTCCGTTAGTATTGGACCTAGAAATATAAAATTCAATATGTGTGTTGAGTGGATAGGAATCTAAAAGAGGGAAGTTTATGGTACTTTTTTGTATTTTGGCTGGTACTTTTTTATTTTCCGTTAATATTGGACCTAGAAACATGAAATTAAACATGCAAGGTCTTGAGTGAAAGACTATCTGTTAGAGGGATCTTTTTGGTACTTTTTCGTTTTTTAAGTGGTACTTTTTTTAAACTTATAAGAATAAGAATCTATGATGGAACTTTTTGGTACTTTTTTGTTCTTCAACTGGTACTTTTTGAAATTCCGTTAGTATTGCACCTATAAGAGTGAACTTTTTGTTACTTTTTTATTCTTTGACTGGTACTTTAAAATTTCCGTTGTTATTAGACCTAGAAAGATAAAATTAAACATGCAAGGTCCTGAGTGAATGAGAATCTGTAAAATCGCTTTTTGGTACTTTTTTGTTCTTTAACTGGTACTTTTTGAATTTCCGTTATTATTGGAACTAGAAACATAAAATTTAATATGCAATGTAATGAGTGGATAGGAATCTATAAGAGGGAAGTTTTTGGTACTTTTTTGTTCTTGAGCTGGTGCTTTTTTAATTTCCGTTAATATTGGACCCAGAAACATAAAATTAAACATGTAAGGTCCTGAGTGGATAAGAACCTGTAAGAGGTCGTTTAGGTACTTTTTTGTTCATTAATTGGTACTTTTTGAATTTCCGTTAGTATTGGACCTAGAAACATAAAATTCAACATGCAAGGTCATGTGGTCTTCTTTTACAAAATATTTTTCTTCATTCATTGACATATTCGTACTAAATTATTGATTCCCACTACAATTCTGAAATTTTTTATACTTTAATGGGGAAAAAATAGTACTAAAAAGGGGAAATACGGGAAATTTAATATTTTTCTTTAGCTTTTTGGTTCTACAACTGGTATTTTTGGTATAATTTCCGTCCAATACTGGGACCTAGAAACATGAAATTCAAGATGCAATGTCCTGAGTGGATAAGAATCTATAAGAGGGAAGTTTTTGGTAGTTTTTTGTTCATTAACTGGTACTTTTTGAATTTCCGTTATTATTGGACCTAGAAATATAAAATTCAATATGTGTAATGAGTGGATAGGAATCTAAAAGAGGGAAGTTTTTGGTACTTTTTTGTTCTTTGGCTGGTTTTTTTAAATTTCCGTTAATATTGGACCTAGAAACATAAAATTAAACATGCAAGGTACTGAGTGAATGAGAATCTGTAAGAGGGAATTTTGGTACTTTTTTGTTCATTAACTGGCAATTTTTGAATTTCCGTTAGTATTGGACCTAGAAACATAAAATTGAACATGCAAGGTCCTAAGTGAATGAGAATCTGTAAGATAGGTTTTTTAGTACTTTGTTGTTCTTTAACTGGTACTTTTTAAATATCCGTTTTTATTGGACTTAGAAACATACAATTAAACATGCAAGATCCTGAGTGAATAAGAATCTGTAAGAGGGCTTTTTGGAACTATTTTGTTCTATAACTGGTACCTTTTCAATTTCCGTATTTGTTGGACCTAGGAACATTAAATTTAACATGCAAGTTCCTGAGTGAATGAAAATCTGTAAAAAGGATATTTTGGTTCTTTTTCGTTCTCTAACTGGTAATTGTTTTAAATAAACTGGTACTATTATTTAATTTAATATTAATTTTTGTGCATTAAATAAAAAAAAGTTAATAGCTGTCTGGTACTTTTACGAAATTCGGCCGTTTTAGGTAGCAAACGGGTAAAAACTGTATTTTGGGTCGTTTTTCTACCATCTAGCTTTTAAATTAATACACATAGAAATAAAAATTATATAACATTTGTAACTTATCTAAAAAATACAAATACATATTTGGTACTTTATTGAAACTGTACGTTTAAGGGGTCAAAATTGTACCAACATATGTTTGTTACTTTTTACAAAAGATGTTTTCTCCATCTATTTATCTTTCATCGCAGAGCCTAAACGTCTGAAGCTAAAAGGTTGACATTTGGACCGGAGGCTCTCCTCTCGCCCAATTGATCCTGCTAACCTTATACCTCCTAAGATATGTTTGTTACTTTTTTCAAAATATTTTTTTCCATATATTTATCTTTCATCGCAGATCCTAAACGTCTAAAGCTAAAAGGTTGACATTAGGACCGGGTTCTGTCCTCTCGCTAAATCGATCCTGCTAGCCTCATACCTCCTAAGCTAAAGGAAAACATTAACATTTATTGTTGTTCATTAGAAAAATTCGCTAACCTCATATCTCCTAAACTAAAATAGATACAAAATTAAAAAAATTAACAGACTGGTGTTTGGTACTTTTTTGAAGTATGGCCTTTTTGTGGAGTAAAATGGTAAATACAAATTATGTCACATTCGCACCTTATCTTAAAAAATACAAAACAGATTTGGATTTTTTTTTTAATTCAAATGTTCAGGTGTGAAAATCGTTCCAAATTTTGTTATTTTTTCACAAAATTTTTCTTCATCTATCTATCTATATATATATAAAATTGAAACGTTACTGAATGACTGACTCACTAATTCATCATCGCACAGCCTAAACTCCTCTAGCTAAAAACTTGACATTTGGAGCAGAGATAGGTGACTCCCAAAATCGATCCACTTAGACGGGATTTTTGGAAATTCGAATGTTTAGGGGGTAAAAAAGGGTAAAAACGTAATACTTATCGTTGTTCTTTAGAAAAACAAGCGGACAGGTGTCTGGTACTTTTTTAAAATTTGGTCCTATTAGGAAGCAAACGGGTAAAACCTTAAGTTTGGTACTTTTTTGGCACCCCATCTTTCTTTTAAACCAATCAACATAGGAACAAAATGTATACAACATTCGAAACTTATCAAAAAAATACGAATATGAGTTTGGTACTTATTCGAATTTCGAACATTTAAAGGGTAAAAATCGTAACTATTTTTGGTACTTTTTTTATACAAAACATTTTTCTCCATTCATTGACATATTTGTACTTAATTATGAGCTCTCACTAAAATACTGAAATTTTTGATTACTAAATGGGGGAAAAAAATAGTACCAAAAAGGGGAGATACGGGAAATTTATGTTTTTCTTTAGCTTTTTGTTTCTGCAACTGGTATTTTTTTATTGTCGTTAATATTGGACCTTAAAACATAAGATTCAACATGCAATGCACTGAGTGGATAAGAATTTATAAGAGGGAACTTTTTGGTACTTTTTTATTCTTTGATTGGTACATTTTTCATTTCCGTTAATATTGGACCTAAAAACATAAAATTAAACATGCAAGGTCCTGAGTGGATAAGAACCTGAAAGAGGGCTTTTTTAATTTCCGTTAATATTGGACCTAGAAACATAAAATTCAACATGTAAGGTCATGTGGTCCTTTTTTACAAAATATTTGTCTCCATTCATTGGCATATTCGTACTTAATTATGGGCTCCCACCACAACACTGAAATGTTTCATACATAAATGGGGTGAAACAAGTATCAAAACGGATAATATGGAAAATTAACTTACTTTCATTTGCTTTTGTGTTATACGAGTGGTACTTTTTGAATTTTCTATAATATTGATCTTAGAAACACAAAATAATAGGTGCAAAGTCCTGTGTAAATATCAACCTATGAAATAAAAATTTTGGAACTTTTTTGCTAAAATATAGATACATATTCTTTGGCATATAAATATGTTTATGAAAGAAAAAGCCCGATTAAAAAGAAGCGGGTTAAATGCTTGAATTTAAACAAGTTTAAACCTAGAAAAGTAAACTTTGGCATAAAAATATGTCCACGAATAAAAGGAGACGCTAACGAAGTAGCGGGTTAAATGCTAGTATATATATATATATATATATATATATATATATCTCAATACATTCATCCTGAGTATTACTAAAATAAATACATTCATCAAGAATATTACTAAAATATGTACATTCATTAATTTTACATTTCCCTTTTGTTAAACAAAGAAACAGAAAAAAAATGACAACACCCGCCACACATATGCTGTCGTCGCAATCTCGTTGACGACTAAATAAAATGAATTGCAAATTGTTTTCTTCCAGTGTAATTTCGTCACTCTCACCAATACTACTGCCTTGGGCATCTTTGTCATAAAACATTAATTCGATCATCTACTTGTAACTGCCATTGGCGTAGATAGGTGAGGACTGGTGATTTTTTTTTGTAATTGCTACTCTCGGTTAAAACTTTTTATAAGTGTTTTGATATTTTCAATAGTCTAATTAATATTCCTTAATACATTTGTATACCCTTCACCAAAGGTGGTGAATAGGGTATATATATAAGTTTGTCATTTCGTTTGTAATGATGTTAGACCCTATTAAGTATATATATTCTGGGTCCTTATGAGGAGCGAAGTTGATATAACAATGTTTGTATGTCCGTTGAAATGGATTTTCCGAAGACCCTATATATGATGGGGGCCAGGTTATTATACATTTATGTCACATATGGTCCGGAATTGTTTGCTATTGAAATTCAGCAAGATCGGTCCACAAATGGCTGAGATATGAGTAAAAACCACGACCGCCTCAAATTTTTTCCTTTAAAGGTCCAATTAGACGTGACATTACCATACCAACACTATATTACCAAAACGACATAAACATACCATACAAACCAATTCATACAGTGGCTATGGTAATACAGTGTTGGTAGTGTGGTTCACTATAAGTGGTGGATTTTATTTGTAATGTGTTTAATTCTACGAATCCTCATACACATTAATGCATGTATATAATATGCCGCTCAAATAAAGAAACAAACTCATAGACTCAATATATTTTAATTTAACGCTTCTTCAGTAAAAGCATTCGTAGCCGAGTTGTTAAGTTCTCTCCTGAGACTGATGATATTGCCAGTTCGAATCCCAAAAAGAATTTTTTTTTTCATTTTTTTTATTTAATTTTTTTATGTTCTAAAAAACGATTTTAAGATTATAAAACGAATTTCAAACATCAACTTTGGCAAAAGAGGAAACGGGCTTAGGTACATATATAAATTTTTTGTTTTTTTTTATATTCTGCGGCATGGCGCAATAAAAAGTTGGCGTGGCTCAATTAATATTTATTTATACCTATCTAAAGAACGTTATTTATGTATATAACTTTTTGTTCTTATCTCATCATGGTGAACGGAATATAAGATTCGGCATAGCCGAATATAGCACTCTTACTTGTTTTGGATGTGTTTACTTTTTATTTACCTAGCATTTACACGTGAAAGTAATTTCATGAAAGTCGCAATACACTCACACTTTTTCACTAACACATTTACATATTTTTACTTTCAACCCAACTTTCAGCTAGCTTTCAATGAAAATTTCAAGAAAGCGATTTTTTGAACATTTCATGAAAGCATATGATAATAAACTAAGCAGTGTTGCCAATGTAAAACTTTTCACTTGAAATTTCAGGATTGTGTGAAGTAGCAATTACAAAAGCAACTTGTTTTTCGCGTTTAGATACATAATATAATATATATTTTTAACTAAATATGATTAAGAACACAATTATTCTAACTGAAATGTATAAATATCACGAAAATAATTTAAAAAAAATATTAATTTGAACGAATGCCTGATGTTCGGCGTGAGTAATTGTCTTGGCTTCAAACTTCAAAAAAGCAAAATAATAAAAGAAGAAGAAGAGACATTTTTGTTAGAAGTTTGCCCTTTGACGACATTTTTCAAATTAACTTTCACTTTCCTGTGTAATCGAACAAGAAATTCTCAAGAAAGTCATCTGTTTCATTGGAATTTTTATTTATAATACGTATACAGAAATTTCATGAAAGAACTTTCATGTATAAAGGCAGTGTTAACGAAATTTCTTCTCAGTGTTGCAGCAAACATTTTTTAAGATTTTAACGCAATAAATACATATACTGCATCCCAACTGCTTAGTTTTTTGCTATTCCTGTAAAATTAGTCAAACAATCCAACAAGTTGTAAATGCAGTTCTAAGTACTTGAAGAAAATCGCTGTTTATTCCTCTTTTTCAGCACATTTTTTTACGGCTTCATTGAAACCGTGAAATCATCTAATCTCTTGATAAAAAAACATAAAATTTTAATTTAATTTTACAACAATTAAATAAAATTGTATTTAAAAGTTTAACATCCTCATTCGTAAAAACTATCTTGAATATACATATAAAAAGTTTTTAAACGCTGAAATAACTATTTTTCCAATGCTTAGTTTTATTTTAATTTATTCCCGTTCATCACATCAGTTTTCAAAGCGAGAATTAAGCTATATCGGATGTCTAAAGAGCTTCTATGCCAGAAATTTAATCAAAAATTATGTAATATTTCATAAGAAGTGTTATGAAAATGTCTTTTACATGAATTTGTTTCTAGTTTTTAATGAAAGTTGTATCAATATGTTTTAAAAAATAAAAAAAATACCTAATATCGTTCTGGGCAAAATTTATACGTTTTCTTAATATAAAATGTGTGTGCTTGTGAAAAAAATGTTGCTTTATTGTGAACATCGAGTGGAAATGTCGCTGCTATTAAGAATCAAGCCTTAAATATTGAAAACGTAATAGTCAAATACAAAATAAGATCAGGAGAGGTACATATTTAACATATTTTGTAAAAAAAGAAATAGAAAAATTACGTAAGCATAACTCTTTCAATAATAAATTGATTTTAATATTATTATATATTAACATTATGTTATATTGTCATTAGGGGTTTTCTCGGGAATTCCCGGGAATTTCAATTATTTTATTTCCCGTTTTCCCGGGATTTTTCTTGCGGGATCCCGGGAAATAAAAAATTCCTCATAATTTCAGAAAATAGCTATTTATACTTTGAAATTTAGTTTTCTATTCTCTAAAAATTAGCATCTGTGGATGGGTTGTGGGTTAGATTAATTACAAGAAGTGAGTTCATGTATTTAAATGAATGTTTCCTGATGCAATAAATTTACTAAAAGCAGAATGGGCAGTGCAACAATTGATAATTATTACATTTAGTGAAATGAAGAGTTAATAAAGTACATTAATTCAAAATAAGATGCAGCCATTAAAGTTTCATTGTCCATGAACAAGTCTTAAAAATAGGAGATACCTAAACATATCGCTCCTTTATTGCAACATAGTCATATCTATAAAAACAAACGATCTTGGCAAAATGCGATTAAAGTTTTCAAAATGTACCGACTTAAAGATATATTTTGCTTTAACTTCAGTTCAGTTTGGGATATGACTATGATCCCTGCGGGAAATTTGTGTCAATTGGTCCAACAGACTGGTCCTGGGATTTGTGAAAACAGACCAAGTACAAAAAGAGAGGACTCATGAACAGTGAAAGAAGAACCAATCCCTTAACTGGTTTATGAAGAACAAAAAGGTAGAAAAAGTAATGAATTACAATACAGTCTACACCGGTGCTGTGACACATTTTTTGGTACTTTCTTAAATTTGGTTCTTGAATTTAATTCTAGGACTTGTTTTATTGAAATAATACTACATTTTAGTAATTGACTTTAAGCACGTTCATTGAGAATAGATCTGCGACTGGTCAAATGGTGTCAATTGACCCCCTCCAATGACAACCCCATGTAAAAGTGATATTTCTTATTCATATAAAGTGTTAGAACTAGAACCGGTCCCTACCACCAAAGACCTATCACGGGACTTCCATCTAGGGACGCAATGAAGGAGCGATATGTTTATTAGGTGGTAAACACAAATTTTCAATTTCAATTTGAGTTGGTTTATATACCCGTGAAGTGCGGGGAAACCGAAATAAAATAAAATTTTGGAAACTTTTGTAAGATACTACAACATACAACTTGAAAAACACAATGTCCTAAAGATTATAAATGGACCTATTGAAATGAAGAGGTTTGTAAGAAGCAGTCCGGTTGATGCTATTTTTGCATCCACCTTGACATACATTTGGCTGATATAGACGTTGTTTATAAAAAAGAAAAAATTGCTTCTGGTTGTGAATTCGAAGCATGCTACAACGGTGCACTTTTAACTATTTGTATAATTAGTAAATAAAATCAGGATTATACTTACGACTTACTAAGCGCTTTGAGTGTCAGAAAGTTATTTCCTAAGCCGTTAAAAAATGCTATATATTTCTTTAAAATATTTTATCTATTTTATTAATTAACTTTTTGATCCCATATCTTGAGTACATTAATTTTATTTTGTTCTTATTATTGTTTTATGAATTAAATTGTCATGTTATCTTTTTATCTTGTATCCAGAACATAATAATACTGAATAAAAGCATAATAATAGGGAATAAAGGCGTGAGGTAATAATAACTCAAGTTGCTATTTCAATCTTCAATTTAAATTTTTTAATATTGAACCATTTCTTTTACTTTCTTTGTAAACAAGTTCCCTTACGTTTTTTTATAAAAGTTTTTTTTCATTAATTAATAACAAAATTTACTTTGTATTATTTATATGGAGCGGGATCCCGGGATCCCGGGAAATTTAAAAAAATTTCCCGCTTTCCCGGGAATCGAAAAAGTCCGGGAAAAAAAACTCTAATTGTCAAAATATTCTAACATTTTACAATGGTTAAAAATATTGTTGTTGCTTTGTTAACAAAAAGTGTCTTAAATTAATAGAATTTTGCTTGCTATGTTTATTGTGCTATAGTAATTAATCAGATGAGACCTGCGCTGAGCGGCCGAGCCGCATTAGTTTTTGTAGCCGTCGCCGTTGATGGTATAGTTTTATCCGGCTAATATCGGAATTTAACCTGCGACTAGCAATTTTTGCAATAAAACACTTGCGGCGTCAAATTATATCGGCTTAGGACTCTGATCTTTGGTAAAAAACCAAATAACATTTATTTGCGATTTGCGTCTAAAAAATGGAAAATAGTCAGATGAGATCTAATTTAATTTATTAATTCATGGATTATAACTAAAAAAAAAATTTTGATGTTAGGTAAATATTTATTTTTTATATTTGTTTTAAATATATAATAGTACATTAAATTATGAGGGGTTGTTCACAACAGTCGTATTTTTTCATGTTATTATTTTAAGACTTATGACTTAATGACACCTTGTGAATCCCCCAAAAACAATATAATAATATACTAGTTACCTGTAATTTTTTAAATACTGAATTACTGCAATATATTATTTAGTTTTTTTAATAAAAAATTATTTTGTTTTAATTACAATGAAGGATTTTTTTCTTATTGGGAAGGGGTTTCACTTGCCCACCCAGAATAACAGTCTAGCTACGCTTATGATGTTAGTAACTCTTTTACACTGGATGACTTCAAACAGTTGCAATAACTTTTAAAACATAAGAGATGCATTTTGTTTTGCAATGTGTGGTAGGCAGGGTTGTTAGGCTTTTTTCTTAAAAAATCGTCGAAAGTTTTAACAAAATTCGTCAAAATCGTCACGAACATTTAACAAAATCGTCAACAAATCGTCATATATTTAAAATTAACAAATCAAAGACAATTTATTGCATTGATTGGTTCAAAAATATAAATTTTTAGCAAGCAATTCTATTTATGATAAAGAAAGTGATATGGTTAAGTTTTATTCTATTTATTTCAGCAAGTGGACCGAAATATATTTATCATTTGACAAGAAGTGCATAAGAAAAAAATATTTTCATAAAAACATTACAAAAATTTATTTATTTCATTTATCCACACAGAAAAAATGTTCACCAAAATTTTTTCAATTAATTCAATAATGCTGTTTTAACCAATTTTTTTAGTTGTTCCAATTAATTTGCCTTAATTGAAAACAAAAATTATAATGTTTGTGTGTATATTTGCAAATATGAAAACATACACACAAACTTCAAAATATTTTAAAGTCTCAAACAATTTTTTAATTGATATTTATTGTTATTTGACCTTTATTTTTATAATTATTTTAAATTATTTAAGCTTGAGGTCTTTTTATTTATAAAATAATCTATTTATTTAATTCAATATTGCGCTAACCTTTGGTTAGCATCGCCAGGAAATTAAATTTACAAATTTTTATACGAATAACAAAAAAACGATAACAAAATTATGAAAAATTTTTGTCAAAAATTAAATTCAAAAACCTATTTGTCATAAAAATTTTTTTAAAAAGCATAATAACAAAAAAAAAATATAACTTAAGCCCTTATGACACTACATTTTTTATTCATTAATTGATATAGAATTGATAGAAAGAAACAGTAAATGTTAGAAAGAGCAAACTATAAAAAATTTAAACAAATTTTTTTAGTTTTTTTTTCTCTTGTTATGGTTTTGTTTCAGGGATGGCGTTGAGAATTTTTAAAATTGTACCAACAACCTTTAAAAATTTTACTTTTTTACCATAATTGTACTAAAAAATTTTTTTAGTTGAAATTAATTTTATTTATGTTCATAAAAAATACCACAAACAGGAATTATACATCTTTGTTTACAAAGTATCAACAAAAAAGTACAATTGAAACAACTTAGCCATCCCTGTTTTGTTTATTTTATTAAATGTTGCCAACTTTTTGTTTATGAGAAACCTAAAAACAAAAAGCGGTAAATCGCTGAATTTGCCCATAAACCGCTGATTCAGCAACACTTTTAATATTTCAAGCTTGAAATGTCAATTTTAAGTTAAACAATTTTACATTTTTTTTGGCATAACTTCATTTTTTATCGATAACTTTTTAAAAATTGTTGACAGTTTGCAATTTATCTTAATACAGCTGAACTCTTTGCACTTGGTAAATTTTTCTATTACATTATATTTGTACTGTTCATCAAAACTTGAACAATGCATTAAAAATGTAGTATCATATGGGCTTAAAGTATAACAGTTCATTTAAACTGAAAAAATTTCCTATCTATAAACCTATTTCAAAAACCGTAAATATGGTAATAAAAAAAAAAATATTTTGGCTAATGAAAATTCCTATAACATAAAAAATTTTAAAACTAAACTTATTTTTATATTATCTTACATACATAATTAAACTTATTTTTATTCTTACAAACTAATATGTATATCGTGACCTAAGGACAAGAAGGTGCTATTTTTCATGTAATTTAGGTATAAATTGAACCCTCTTGTTCCAAGACTGCGATAGGTATATTTATATTATTATATCTTATCTTCTATCTCTTAATAATTAAATTCCTATAATTATTCGCTATATGTTCTGTGTCTGCTTTAAAATTTATTCTCTGTGCCGGTGTATTAATTATGTGTAACATTTATTATGTTTTTTCCGTGTTAACCCTATTATATTTTATTTTTTGTTATTATGGTTTTTTAAAAAAAAATTATGACAAATAGGTTTTTGAATTTAATTTAATTATGGTTTTTTTGTTATTTGTATAAAAATTTGTAAATTTAATTTCCTGACGAAATATTGAATTAAATAAATAGAAAAAAAATATTTTGATTTGTGTTTATGTTTTATATAGCCTCTTTTACTGGTGGTCAAATTTCAATTAAACCTTTTGATTGAAACTGAACAGCAAGAAAAGCTCAAACTTACAAATGCGTTAATTGATATTATCAATTTATTCGCAGGCGGAAAATCAGTAAAGAATTTAATTAATAGTACAAATTTCTAACAAGTACGTTAATTGAACTTGGTTTTTTTTGTGCATATTCACAAAAATTTAAATAAAAAAGAAAATCTCATTTGCTATTAACTCGAGCTGTCTTTATATGACTGATTTTTAGTTTTAAACTAATGCATTTTCTAAGAACTAACTTCTTACTTCCTAACACGCAACTAAACTTAGAATAACTCACCTAACAAAATTAATATTTCGCCTTTTGGCACGCAAATAGAAAAATTCTTCACATGTGATGATGACTTCAGTGAAAGAATCCAATCGTATGTAGCGACGCAAATCGAAATCATAAAAACGCAAAGCGGATTTAACCAATTTTTAAAAAGCGACGCAAATAGGACCGACGCAAATCGGGGCTCTAGTGTGTATTTCTTGCAGTATCTATGGCAAGCATATATCGTCATCCGTCTCAGACTCCGTGTTTTCTCTGCTTCTAAACACGTTTTTCTAGCTTCATTTTCTTTTTCGATTTTCAGATTTTCTGTCTGTTGTGCATATCTCAATTTTCATTATTAATAAATACACTCAAATTTATTGTTGGAGGATAAGCAAGTTCCTAAGCGCATGAAAATTGGGAATTAAGCACAAAAAACAAAATCATTTAATTAAGAATTAAGCTTCGTTCACAATCAAAAAAAACATTTTCCAACCACACACATTTTGCATTAAGAAACTGTTTGCAAAATTTTAGCCACAACAATATTATGCATTTATTATTATTTTTTACAACATTATGTTAAAATTTTCATTCAAAACTAAATAAAATTATTTTAAACGTCAGAAACAATTTCATACAAATTGTTGCTGAAGTTCTAGTTGAGTCAACTTTTTAAAAAAACTTAAGTTACATTTTTTTTATAGAATGAAAGGAAAATATATGAAATACTTTGGGAAAAAATAAGATAGAAGAAAAAACGAAATTGTTGCTCTGATTGTGAACAAAGCTTAAAGTAAATTTTATTTTCAAGTTAAAACAAAATATTCACATGTATGTACAGTGAGCGTCAAAATTAATTAAACAGCTTTATTTCCAATATAAAAAGTGCTATTTTAGTTATAAAAAGTTACATTTCTACTTTGCCAAATTTCATTAGACTTCAAGCTTGCTGTCATTTGTGAAAAATACGTTGCTTCAAAATTTGACGAAAGCAAGTTGGTCGAAAAAAAGTGATAAAAGGTAGAAATAAGAAATTCAGCAGAAAACAAACAGTATCTATAGTGAAGCGTGCTAGGGTTGGCTTTTGTAAAACGTCCTAAAACAGCTGGATCAGCCGAATAGTCACTCGATATCAACTCAACTTAAACATCTGGGAGCATTTGTACAGACAAATTGAAAAAAAACATTAGCAACAAGCACTCTCTGAAGAAAATTCTGCAGGAAGATTGGCCAAAAATGTCTACTGAGCTAACTTTAAAGTGGGTGGAATCGATGCCAAAGAGACTAGAAGCCATCCTCAAAGCAAAAAGAAATCAAACAAAGTATAACCCACTTCACTGTACACTTTTTTTGACGCGTTAAAAACGGAGTAAATTTGTTTTTTATTGCACTGTTTTTGTTGTTTTTGAAGTATTTAAAATTTTTAATTTTATATTGTAATAACATTGTCCAAAGTTTTGTAAATGATAATAAACTTCTAAAAATTTAAATTCTTTTTTACTAAAATAACACTTTTTATATTGGAAAACAAGCTGTTTACTTTATTTTGACGCTCACAGTACCTGTCCATGTTTTACGACAACTTCTTCTTTTATTGACTCAGTGTCTTAAAATAATTTTGTTAATATTATTGCTGAATTATTTTCAAACAAACACTTGTTTGAAATTTTTTTTAATTTCTACAAATTTTTTTACTGATTCAATTAATATTTTTGTTTGATTTTTAACCAACAAAATGCTGGCAACTATTCAAAAATATAATATACGCGTTATCGGTTTCAAGTTTTCATAATTTTGTATGAAATATTTAACGCTCTTTAATGTAGTCGTTTTTGCATTTTTTTATTTGATCGTAAGCAACATTTCTTTATGTGAAATATAAGAACAACAACAAAAACACATACAGTCTATTTTTGGACGCTTTAAAAAAGGACAACAATAAGAAAGATGATAAAATAGCGTGGCGAGGTTTGTAGTAAAAGAAAAACAAAAACAATAACAGGTAACAGAAAAAACGTTTCACTCTTTTTAAACAACAGAAACAACAACAACATTTTAAGAAACAAAATAAATTTTTGGTTGGTTTCAAAGTTGGTAAAAAAGAATGAAAACAAAATCCCGTATTCATTTTTTTAAAACTGTTTAGTTAAATACATACATCAAATACAAAAATAAAATGATGACGAAAAACATGTCGAGTCGGTCTGCTGCCAAGGAAAGGATACAGCAACAGTTTGCGAAGAAGAAAAACATTGTTGTGTGTATAAACAAGACTTAAGCTTAGATCCCACTGTCGGCTCAAATAGCACAATCTGTGACGATTTTTATCGTGCTATATCGGCGCACAGTGGGAAATTTTACGAGAAGGCGGTCAAAATTCCATAACTTTTGACTGGATCGGTATTTTTTTATGCGATTTTTTGTGTTCGATAGGTGCGATGTTAGGCTTTCATTTGATAGGAGCAAAAGTTATGGGGAGTTCAAAATGCATTTTCATTTTTTTGTTGAGTTTCGGTGTAAAAGTTGAATATTTCAAATATGATTCTTTTATAATTTATCATTATTTCTCTTGTACAGTAATTTTGACTTAGCTGCACAATCTCCTTTGCACGATTTTTTGTGCAGGTAAACCAAAAAGGCAGCTATCTTAAATGTATTTAGCTGCCTTAATGTGCAGGTACGCAATTGTGGTTACCTGCATAAAAGTGCAGCTAAAGTAAAGTGTTTGAAAGAGAAGTAACAACGTTTTTATTAATAAATTGATAAAAACAATGACGTTCAAACACCTTGCATTCATTTGTTACGCATTTTTATAATGAACGAGCTAGCCAAATTGGTAACAATAAAGTGTGGAACAGAATAGTCGCTGTAGTACAACGTAAAGAATAGCGCTGCAAGCTCTCAAAAGTTAAAAACGGCAGTTGCAAAGTAGTGTCAACAGAAAACGTAGTTGTAGTAGTCGTTGCAGTTGAAGCGCAAAATTCGAATTTTTGAACTTTGTTGCGCTACAGAGCATTCGTCAGCTTCAAATACTACTACAACTACTTTATTCTGTTTCAGACCTAAGATTTGCTATTCCTTTCATATAATCGTGGTAAAGTTGCTGTAACCACAACCCATATGCATAAATGTAAATACATTTAAACAAAATAAATTAATTATAATGATACCAACTTGACTTGTTTGCGATTTTTGATTTTATAAACTGCTAAAATTGGATATTTATGTAAAAAAGTGGCCACCATATTTTTTCATGTGTGCAGCTAACTTTGATGTTTTATATGAAAATATTTTAAAGCTGCCCAAAAATATGAAAAATGTGCAGGTATACAAAATGCACGTTAAGAAGGATTTTGAAGAATAATTACAGAAAATATGTAATTTGGGCAGTTAAGTCAAAGTGCAGCTAACTTGGATTTTTTGTATGAAAATAATTTTAAAATGCCAAAAGTTTTGGGCACTTATCTTAAATGTGCAGGTAAAGAAAGTGCACTTAAAAAAGGAATTTGTATAGGATTATAAAGAAAAATGCCAAAAATTATCAATTTTGTGCAGCTAAGTCAAAAGTGCACGTAAATAAAAGGCAGCTAAATCAAAACTACTGTATTTTACAACTGATACTTATTTTTTATTGTCGAACTTAGATCCTGTCAGAAAATGCCAATATTTGGCCCCTGTAAATTTTTTAGTCGCAATATTCACAGGGGCCAAAGGTTGGCTTTTTTGGGATGAGACGAGTTGTTATAAGGATAAAACTGAAAAGGAATATTTTGAAAAATTCCCAAATAGCATTCTTGGCTATCGATAACATTTTAGGTAATTCAACTTTTATTTTTGGTTTGAGATGTATGCGTATTTTATTTTTATATATTAATACAAATATATACTTAAATCAAAAACAAATTATAATCTATAAACAATTTTAAATTAAACAATATTAGTAAAAATTTCTTCTAAATAGCTTTGGGTTTCATTTTCCAGAAGTTGTTTAGCTTCTTCCTCTAATTCGATTGAGGTTGATTTCCATTTTTGTCGAATACTGGACATATATGGATCTGATGTGCACAACAAAATAGTAATAAGATCTTCATTAGTACAACATCTGGACATTTTTCTTGTGTTATGCTCGCGGAAGAATCTGTAGTCTTTGTTCCTTTTTTCTTGCGCTTCTTCCGATAGATCTCCAATTGGTAGCATATTGTGTTGAACTATTTGTTCCCCATGGTATAAAATTTTATGAACTGTGGTTGGCATATGTCTCCAAGAGTATTTTTTGTTATAAAGAAATGCTGTTTCATTTGCATACTGGCCAAATTTTTTTGCATTTATCTTTCTGCTACATGATATAACTTGTAAAATGATCTGGAATCGTCTTACACTCAATTCACATGAGGGCTTTTACGACGTCGATTTG